>CM057966.1:30319308-31519308 GCA_030142095.1 Rubus idaeus
AAAAGACGATTGTAATACAGGACTCCTACAAATCATCACATATATGCATTCCAAAAGTAACTTAGTGGCTGAAGATGATAAAAGAAATAACAGAGGATTGTCCAAAAAAAAAATTAACAGAGGAAAAAAGACAGTTCATACCTGAAATATGAAGAACCAACTGTTTAGAAATAAACCATGCATGATTGCATTTGGCATATATATAGACTATTTTCTGCCGCTGCATTTCTTCTGCAGGACTTTCTCTGCAACTATTAAAGTCGAGGGAAGATAAGGTTAGCTGATCGATACATAGAGGGTAAATATACATTGTCCTTTTGACTAATATAGAGTGAGCAGGAAGCAAGCATTAGTTGACATGCGCAAATTATGCGATTAATCAAATATGAATTAATCCATGGCAGTTGGAAATGGGAATTAATCAAAGGTTATGAGAACTTTTAATACACAATGCGTCTAAAACAACATGGAATAGAATAGCAATATTATACGTGTTGTAGAAAACTTGCTGGCTTGTCTGGGATTATAGCACAACGTACCTCACTTTTCCTGAACCATCTCATGGTTGGTAGAAGCCTCAGCCAAAAATAAGGGTAGAAACAAGATATTTTCTAATAGTTAGAGTAAACATAGGGCCTCCAATTCCAATATGTGGATTTGGTCAATGCCGTGCATAAACATATCAAAAGGGAAAAGACAAGGAAGCTCTGATCAGTTGACCTGACTTTCTAAACCTAAATTGTTCTTCTTCTTTTTTTTGGCTAATAAACCCAAATTGTTCTATCCATATGTATATATATCCCATCAATCATTCTGCCATTGTTCATAGCATTTCTATTTCATCTATCAAAGGACCAAGTGATCTGGATTTGTACATATCGTCATAACATTGCAGGTGCGAATTCACTCTTTATTGGTTGTTTTTTTTTTTTCAATTCACAGTTTCTGCGATCTGCTATGAGTGTACATCCATTTGCCTTGAAGCGTTTGAGTTGATTTATGTTTTGTTGTTACAACTGAAAGCTGCTTATGTTTCATGGTAGTTGGAAATTGGATTAAGCTAGCAAAGCTCAAGTATATTTGGAATCTTATGATTCTTGTTTGTTTTAAGGAAGTTGGGTCTGACTCGGTATGTTTTGATTGGAGCTAATAAATCTGCCCTCATGACTAGCTAGTAGCTAGATCTCTGCTTTGATTTATTTCCTAGAATGTAGTTTTAGTGTTGTAGGACTTAAAAACTGTATTCATGCAGCTAAATATGTTGAGCTTCACTTTCATATATCATTAAAGGCGAGAATTAGCCATTCAATATTTTCATCTCGATTGCTTGTATGTCCTATTTTCTTTAGAGAAATTATCACAAATGGTATCTGAACTTTATCTTCATTATATGGATGGTACTTGAACTTTACTTTTGATTGCTGTCGGTACTCCAAACTTTTCGTTTTACATCTTAAATGGTACCCGCCGTTATAATTCGTCAAATTTACCGTTAAAAAATCCAAAAATTTAGAAGAAAAAAAAGAAGAAGAAGTTTTTTTTATGTTTTTGTTTTTTCTCTCTCTCTCTCTCTCTCTCTCTCTCTCTCTCTCTCTCTCTCTCTCTCTCTCTCTCTCTCTCTCTCTCTCTCTCTCTCTCTCTCTCTCTATGTGCACCATAAGGCGCCACCACCTCCGGCCAACCTCTCCCACCCTTTCCTTCTCCGATTTTCTTCTTGATTTGGGCGTGGAGGTAGCGTGACTGAAGGCAGCAGCGGCGCTATGGTGATGTCGTGATCTCGACTGAGCTGGGTAGAGCATGGCACAACGGCGGTGTGGTGAATTGATTATGGGCTCAGCGGTGCCGAGCCTTGGGTGCCCAAATCAGGTAAGGCGACAATGATGGAAGACCCGTAGTGGTTCCATTGCAGGCATGGGACTTGATTTTAATGCTTGTGATGGTGGTAATGAATTGATTGCTGATGTGCTTGAGCTACTAGAAATTGCAGGTTTGGGCTCGTGATCGGGGTGTCCTTAGAAGAAAAGTGTCTTGGGCTGAGTGAGTGGTCAGAGCAAGAAGAAGAAATAGGAGAAGGAGAGGATGGCCGGAGATGGTGATGCCTTATGGTGCAGAGAGGGAAAGGAGAGAAAAAAAAAACTAAATTTTTTTATTTTCAATTTTTTATTTTATTTTTTTACTATTGGAATTTGAGTTTTTTTTTTCTAAATTTTTGGATTTTTTAACTGTAAATTTGACGAATTGTAACGACATGTACCATTTAAGATCAAAACGAAAAGTTTGGGTACCGGTTGCAATCAAAAGTAAAGTTCAGATACCATCCATATAATAAAGATAAGTTCGGATACCATTTGTGATAATTTCTCTTTCTTTTATCAAGGAGCTAGGAAACATAGTAAAGAACATTTGATCCAAAAAAAAAACTTGATAAAGAACAAGTTGAGCCTATGTTGTCATTATCGATTTGAGCCGATGTGAACAGAAGTGGGCCGATATCTTGTTGACTTCCCCTTGTTTAAATAAAATATTCACTCAAAAAAATAAAAAAATAAAAAAAAATTAAACAGCAACTTGTATAGTTCATCAATCATAAAAAAATTAAAATTAAAATCGTCATTGTGGAAATTCAAAATCTTAAGCTATAATGGAATGGATTATAATTTGTTTCGGTGACGCAATTACCCAGCGTCAACATCTAATGAATGAAGCTTTGAGATGATTAGATGAGAATAGCCAAAAAAAAACTCTGAGAGGAGATGAGTTGACCTGCCTTGTAAATCAACATGTGATTCGATCTTTTGTTAATTTTTTGGTAAATTAAAGTAACCTTATCACATGTTACACAGCTTATCACTATTCTGATTTCTGTGCCTACTAATAACTAACGGTGTGTTTGGATGAAATATTTTCAATTTTCACAGATATTCTCAAATAATGAGAATTATGATTCCATGAATTTAAATTCCGTTAATTGATAATTCTATTATTTGAATTTCATCACGTAAAATTTTTAAAATGACAAAAATAAAAAATAGAACTTCCTACTTGGATGAAATTCAGAAAAGACACATATTTTGGAAGAAATTCAAGTAGGGAATTTGCCTCCCCAAATTCCATAATTCTTTTCTATGAAAATTGCTGATTTCACTGAATAAGAAAACCAAACGCTAAAATTCGATTGAAGGAAATATAAAATCCTTATTTTTAATTAAATTTCTTTACTTTTTTCTCCATCCAAACACACCGTAAGAGAAAATTTTATTTTACTTCATCGCTCTACCAGTATAAATTAACAATTTAGAAACTAAACAACCATTAATTTGTTTATGGAACATATACTAATGTCATCTAATTCCATTTGCTTACCATTAATGTGGCGCTGTCAAACCATTAAGAAACAAGAAGCAACCATAATTATTTGAGAAAAGGATTAAAAAAACAGACCCTTATTTATATTTTTAAAATGTAACCATTTGTTTACATATTATTTAAAAACCCGCTAAACCATCGTTGTCATTATTGATCTGAGCCCATGTAAACAGACGTGGGCTAATATCTTGTTGACTTCTCCTTGTTTAAATAAAATATTCACTCAAACAATAAAAATAAAATGAAACAGCAACTTGTATAGTTCATCCATCATCAAAAAAATAAAATAAAAATCGTCATCAACTTGTTTCGGTGACGCAATTATCCTGCGTCAACATCTAATGAATGAAGCTATGAGATGACTAGATGAGAATAGCCAAAAAAAAACTCTGAGATGAGATGAGTTGACCTGCCTTGTAAATCAACATGTGATTCGATCTTTTGTTAATTTTTTGGTAAATTAAAGCAACTTGATTACATGTTACACAGCTCATCACTCTTCTGATTTCTGTGCCTATAAATAACTAAGAGAGAGTTTTATTGTACTTCATTGCTCTACCAATATAAATCGCAGAAAACCGGCCATTTGCATTGAGCTTTTTCAGCCAGCTATTTACTAAAGGCAACAACAAACTTGGTTATCTTGTACATTATGCGTAGGTGTGAATTCACTTCTTTCTCTAATTTTTTCTATTTTAAAATCATAATGTTAATTCTTTTCCATTTTTGTGCATATTGTTTTACAAGATTTTTCTTCCCAACTATCACGTACCATTATATATATATAGTGTTGTTATTAACACACTCCAAATAATTCATAATGCTCTTGCATTGTTTGGAAAAATTATCTTTGAAAATGCAAAAGTTTGCTAATAACATTTTAGGGTGTGTAAATAATAATACCATATATATATATATAACCACATTTTCTTGAAGTTGAATTAAGTTTCTTTTCTTATGCATGCATCATATATGGTTGATAATAGGAATTAATCAATAAAGCAAAGGTTACTGGATCTTAATTATGTTTTGAAAATCGAGAACATCACATATTCCCGAATATGATAAAATTTTGTTAAAGTTCATTGTTTTATGGCATAATTGCTAAAATACCTCCTAAATTTGGTTATAATTGTCAATTTGCACCATAAACTTTCAATTGCACCAATTTACCCCATGAATTTGGTAAAATTATCAATTTGCCCCCTGAACTTGGCAAAAATTGTCAATTTGCACCCCATACTTCAATTTTAACTTTTTCCATCCAATTTACATAAGGGATATTTTGGTCATTTTATGATATATATTTTTGGAAAAATACAAATATACATAAAAATTACATTAAAATGTGAATTTTTAGGGTTTAGGTGAATTCTTAAAAATTACATTAAAAAGTTGGATTTTTAATTATTTAATGTAATTTTTATGTATATTTGTGTTTTTAATGTAATTTTTGTGTAACATTTTGTGTAATTTGTGGCATGTGACATTTATGCGAAGAATATTTTGGTTATTTTATGATATATAGTTTTAGCAAAACACAAATATATATAAAAATTACACACCAATTACATTAAAAACACAAATATACATAAAAATTACATTAAAAAGAATTAAAAATCTAACTTTTTAATGTAATTTTTAAGAATTCACCTAAACTCTAAAAATTCATATTTTTAATATAATTTTTATTTATATTTTTGTTTTTCTAAAAATATGTTATAAAATGACCAAAATACCCCCCATGTAAATTGGATGGAAAAAGTTAAAATTGACGTATGGGGTGCAAATTGACAATTTTTGCTAAGTTCAGGGGGTAAATTGACAATTTTACCAAGTTCAGCAGGTAAATTAGTGCAATTGGAAGTTTAGGGTTCAAATTGACAATTTTTACTAAATTCAGAGGGTAAATTGACGCAATTGCAAGTTTATGGTGCAAATTGACAATTATGACCAAATTCAATGAGCATTTTGACAATTATACCTTGTTTTATTAATGCAAGGAATTTTGATTAATTTGTCCCCCATGGCCCCATCACTACAGGTAGGAATTGCTTTAACAAGCACGTCTCTCTCTCTCTCTCTCTCTCTCCTTCCTTTTTTTTCTCTTTTTTTGTCCTTACTCAGACAGAAGTAAATAAACAATCCAAATTTTTCTGGTGAAAAGTTCACGAACCTTATTTTTTATAAGAGTTCATGCACCTTATATTTTATACTAAGAGAAAATTCCATTTCTACGGTTCTACCTGCAGCGGAGATCGACCACGCAGTTAGAGCTGGAGCTACCAAAAGGAACAACACACTTTCAGTATTTTCATACGTATACCAAGGTGTGAGTTCAACTTCTTCCTCTAACCTCTTTAATTCAATTATTAATCTTTCTTTTAGGATTTTGTACACACACACATATATATATATATATATACACATTTATCCAAAATGGTTGAAAAGCAAAGTTTATGGAAATATATATTTTAAACCCTAAACCCTAAACTCCTACTGTAGTAAAAAAATACTTTTTTATTTGACAGAATTTGAATTTGTTTTACTGTATTTTCTGGAAGTATAAGATCTAAACGAGGATGATATTATTACCCATACAGCTATCCTTATACATGATTTTTTTACCAAAAGGATTGTAATCCCTATTAATTAATAAAATTTATGTTTATCTAAATTTTTTTCATTAGAACTAAGAATTGTTGCATATGAACAAAATATATATATATATATATATATATATATATATATTTATGAAAAATTCTATATTTATATCTATACTATATTTAAGAAAAAAGGTGGGTGTCATCAACCATAACTAACTTTTTTAACCAATATACTTTTTTATATTAAAAAAATATTAAATATTAACTTATTCAGACAGGATAATAAAGTCAAATTATAAATTAAAAAAAAATGTAACAAATCAAAATATCTCACTACCTATACTATCACACTCTCATGTTTTTCTCCATCTCTATTTCCATTTTTTTTAACTTCACACACATAATGCGTAGGCTCCATCTAGTGTGTGTGTGTGTATATATATATATAAATAAATACACTTTTCATCCCTAAACTTTGACTCATTCTACATTGTCGTCCCTAAACTTTGAAATATATCACTTTGGTCCCTAAAGTTTGACATTTCCTATCACTTTCGTCCCTGACCAAAGTTTTCACCGAATAAACCTTTGATTCCGGCCAAATTGAATGACACTACATACTGGGCTTTAAAGCCCTCCTTGAGGCGAGTTCAACACCACCAACCTCGCCTCAAATCGTCACCGGACGACGGAGAATTTTTGAATTTAAGTTTCAGTCACCACCGATTTTGGGGAAAATTCGAGCCATTCTAGATTGCATCGAGCTTAGTCCCAGACTCCCAGTTATAAAAGTTACTTTTCTCATCTTTGCGAACATTTTGGCATAGGTTTTGCACAATTTTTTCCGGTCAAGGACGAAAGTGATAATCAGTGTTGACATTCAGGGACGAAAGTGATATATTTCAAAGTTCAGGGACGAAAATGTCGAACGAGTCAATGTTGAGAGACTAAAAGTAAAATTCGAGCCATTCTAGATTGAATCGAGCTTAGTCCCAGACTCCCAGTTATAAAAGTTACTTTTCTCATCTTTGCGAACATTTTGGCATAGGTTTTGCACAATTTTTTCCGGTCAAGGACGAAAGTGATAATCAGTGTTGACATTCAGGGACGAAAGTGATATATTTCAAAGTTCAGGGACGAAAATGTCGAACGAGTCAATGTTGAGAGACTAAAAGTAATTTTTTCCCTATATATATATAAACACACAGGGGTCAGGACCGACCCTGAAAAAATGCTAAAGGCATGAGGCAAATGATCAAAATGTGATCTCACAAGATATTAGCAATTAACATTCAAACGATTTTTTCTTCTTTGTTTCAAGTAACTATAACAGTGTGTTTGGATGAAGTATTTATAATTTTCACGAATATTCTCAAATTATGGGAATTTTGATTTCAGGAATTTAAATTATGTTAATTGATAATTCTATTGTTTAGATTTCATCACATAAAATTTTAAAAATGACAAGAATTAAAAATAGGATTTCCCGCTTGGATGGAATTCAGAAATGACACCTATTTTGGAAGAAATTCAAGTCGGGAATTTGCCTCCCCAAATTCCATGATTCGTTTCCATGAAAATTGCTGATTTCATAAGATAAGGAATTCAAATGCTAAAATTCGACGTGTGGAAATGTAAATTTTTTATTTTTTAATTAAATTCTCTCACTTTTTCTCTCATCCAAACACACCGTTAAAAGTATAAGGATTTGAGTTTTGATTTAGGTTTTTTATTATTTTTCTTTTCATATGGAATATTTACTAGATAATTACATGCATAACATTGTCTTGAAAGCCAATATTGTTGGTGTAGTGTTTTGGCACCAGAGTTGTCCAAAGAGAGATCTTGGTTTCGACTCCCCAAAAATGTGTGTGTGCGTGTGTATACTAACGCCATAATATCGCCTAATCTCTTATTTAATTAAAAAAAACAAATACCCAGAAAAAAAATATTGAATTTGAACATAACTCCATAAAATTAGAATCAAATAACGTTGACCGCGCGGCCATTAGATTTGCCAACTAATTTTTAGTGAAATTGAAGCATTTTAAAAGATTTCTTAATCAAGGGCATGAATCTGCATGGGTTAGGAATTGGGATATAAGCCTCACAAATAGTGTACGTTGGATCACTTGCTCTTAATTAACTATTTATGAATTGCGTATAGGTACTGGAAGAAAATGGAAGGAAGTATTCAAGTTGCTTCAAATGACATAGAAAATCAATACACTGAACTAGAAACTTCGATGATTAAGGAGTTGGAAAGACTGTCCCCCATGTCCCCATCCCGTTGTATCTTCCGTGCTCCTAATGACCTCCGACGTGTGTGTGAAGAAGCCTATACACCCCAGGTAATCTCTATAGGTCCACTTCATCATGGAAAAGAATCCTTGAAAGCCATGGAAGAACACAAAAAGAGGTACCTACAATATTTTATGGGTCGAACCAATTTAAGCTTGAAGGATGGCATAGAAATAATAAAGGCTCAAGAAGCTAGATTGCGAAGTTGTTACACGAAAACCATCGAGCTTGAAAGTGATGAATTTGTAAGAGTTATTCTAGTGGATGCTATCTTCATCATCGAGTTCTTAGTTAGATACTGGTACGATGCATTGATAGATGAAAATGATTGCATATTTAGTAAACCACGAATGGCAAATGATATATTGCCTGACTTACTGATGCTTGAAAATCAACTGCCATTCTTCATTCTTGAGGACTTTTTTGAAAAAGTCCCAAACATCTTTCCTTCTGAGTACTTTATTAACAGACTTGACGATTTTGAAAGGCTTTCAATAAGGTTTCTTTCTCAAAAGTTTTTGAATACGGAGGGAATACTCATTGGGGAAGTGTTGGATGATTCGTATTTTTACAAATTAGGAGAAGAACAACATTTTGTTGATCTCTTAAGAAAGTTATGCATAAGTCCTATGCTGAAAGAACAATCTTCGGGCCCTGGGTCCCCACTGTACCCAAAAGAAAAGAAAAAAGCATTTTGCTGATCTCTTAAGAAAGTTATGGATAGCTCCTATACTGGAAGAACAATCAGCGGGACAGTTCAAACCTACAATGGCACCTAGCATTGAAGAGCTACACCTTGCAGGAGTGAAATTTAAGGTGAGATCAACCGATAACTTGTTTGACATAGGATTCAAAGATGGGATTCTAGAAATTCCAAAATTGAAGATATATGATTCAACGGAGCTTATACTTAGAAATTTAGTTGCCTTTGAACAATGCACTTCTGATGCACAGGCTTATATAAGTGAATATGTTGTCATCATGGATATGTTTATGGATACTCCAAAAGATGTGGAATTGCTTGTTAAGTATGGAATCGTTGAAAATTATCTCGGAGGCGGCAATAATGAGTTGTCTTCCATGATCAACCGCCTTTCAACTGGGATTGTATTTAACTCCAGGAACTCGTATTATAGTACTCTTATTGAAGACCTGAACAAGTTCTGCGGTTTGAAGTGGCACAAAAGGATAGCAAATTTGAGACAGAAATATTTCAACACCCCTTGGGCAACTATTTCTTTCCTTGCAGCAGTTCTTCTCCTCATACTCACTGTGGTTCAAACAATATGCTCAATTATCTCTATTGATTGAAGCGAAGTGTTAGTTCAATTTGTTTTTTAGTTTCTTTATGTGTAATAGTGACATTCATATTTGTGTTGTTGAAATGAATTTGCAACTTAATTCCTTGTTATAATAAGAGATCGAGTTGTTGTATTGTTGGAAGAGGATTCTCTCCCCTCTCTCTGTTCATCAACTCTCTAAATTTGTGACTTAATATTCCAATGGCCACCTATGTTTGTGGTCGTATTTTTCTTCATTTAAACCGTGTCCTCTCTGTAATCTTCTATTGCATCAATTTTTTCATGTGTAGAGATTTTAGATGTATATATATTGCTTTCTCTTATTTACTTACGTTTGAAGAGTAACAAGTGAGTGACATGACCATATGTTGTTCCACAATCATTGTAGATTGTTGCCACTTTAAATTGCATCCATGTATCTAAATATTTCTCCATATTTCCACATTAAGTCTAAGGGTAACACATTTTCTTTTTTGACATCGACGCGTCGTTTAGAACATTCCTTAACTAAAATACTGATATATATGTGATTTGCATACAAATTAGGCCTCAAATCATCATTATTATGCTAGTTCGATGTCATTTGAGAGTTTATAATCCTTGTTTGTACACTTGTAGATAAATCAAGGATCAGAATGATATTGGGAGCAAAGGATGCGTTTTGGAGCTTTTTGTGCAATTCCGGTTAACCCGAGGATCGGCGGTCAACTAGTGGTCAACCCCGACTTTGGATCATCAAAAAGTCAATATCGAGTCTCGGGAGTAAAACACAAGAAAATTCTGGAAGATTGACCAAAAAGCCGCAGAGTCAAGCTACTCAATCATGGTCAACTCCGAAGGTCAAGATCAAAGTCAAAGACGAAGTTAACCTTGTGACTCACCATAAGAACCTCTAAAGCATCAAAGATTATGCTAGATACTATGAGGTCACCCATTAATTATTCATTCCCTTTGTTCCTTATATGATTTTACTTTATTGCTCTTCATTTAATTCCTCTATCCATTGGATCTAACCCTAGCCTATCCTAGAGTAACCCCAATTCTAGGTCATCCTTGAGTAACCCCAATTCAGCCACTACTTTTCCTTTTCCCTTTCCTCCTCTCCCACTTTCCTTTCATCTTAACCATTGCCTGTCTATCGATCGGTCGACCAGACCTTAAACCAGTCGAATCGCGGCGGCTGCTCGGCTTCTCCATCCTATTCCAACCAATTTCACACCTCCTTTCCTCTTCCACTCCATTTAAATCTAGCTAACACGTGTGTTGAGCTGACAAACTCAGGATACATAGAGATTACAAATTCAAATAACACAAAATGGGTTTCGGGTCACATTCTAATCCAAATCTAATAAATGAATAATCCATATATATATATATATAGACTATTTTCTGCCGCTGCATTTCTTCTGCAGGACTTTCTCTGCAACTATTAAAGTCGAGAGAAGATAAGGTTAGCTGATCGATACATAGAAGGTAAATATACTTTGTCCTTTTGATTAATATTCAGTGAGCAGGAAGCAAGCATTATTTTACATGTGCAAATTATGCGATTAATCAAATATGAATTCATCCATGGCAGTTGGAAATGGGAATTAATCAAAGGTTATGAGAACTTTTAATACACAATGCGTCTAAAGCAACATGGAATAGAATAGCAATAGTATACGTGTTGTAGAAGACTTGCTGGCTTGTCTGAGATTATAGCACAACGTACCTCACTTTTTTCCTAAACCATCTCATGGTTGGTAGAAGCCTCAGCCAAAAATAAGGGTAGAAACAAGATATTTTCTAATAGTTAGAGTAAACATAGGGCCTCCAATTAATTCCAATATGTGGATTTGGTCAATGCCGTGCATAAACATATCAAAAGGGAAAAGACAAGGAAGCTCTGATCAGTTGACCTGACTTTCGAAACCCAACTTGTTCTATCCATATGTATATATATCCCATCAAGGCATGCATCAATCATTCTGCCATTGTTCATAGCATTTCTATTTCATCTACCAAAGGAGCAAGTGATCTGGATTTGTACATATCGGCATAACATTTCAGGTGCGAATTCACTCTTTATTGGTTGTTTTTTTTTCTTTTTTTTTTTCTATTCATAGTTTCTGTGATCTGCTATGAGTCTACATCCATTTGCCTTGAAGCTTTTGAGTTAATTTATGTTTTGTTGTTACAACAGAAAGCTGCTTATGTTTCATGGTTGTTGAAAATTGGATTAAGCTAGCAAAGCTTAAGTATATATGGAATCTTATGATTCTTGTTTGTTTTAAGGAAAGTTGAGTCTGTCTCGGTATGTTTTGATTGGAGCTAGATAAATCTGCCCTCATAACTAGCTAGTAGCTAGATCTCTGCTTTGATTTATTTCCGAGAATGTAGTTTTAGTGTTGTAGAACTTAAAAGGTAAAAACTGTATGCATGCAGCCATATATGTTGAGCTTCACTTTCATATATCGTTAAAGGCGAGAATTAGTCATTCAATATTTTCATCTGGATTGCTTGTACGTCCTACTTTCTTTATCAAGGAGCTAGCAAGGAAACATAGTAAAGAACATATATTTGACCAAAAAAAAAAAAAAAACTTGGTAAAGAACAAGGTCATTGTAGAAGGGGGGGTGTATGTGTTAATGTAATCCTGACCATTTCAAACGGAGTTACATCACTACTTGAAACTTTTTAGCCAAAAAACTCCAACATAATTTTCCAATGGTTGTAAGAACCGACATATTCACCAACACTCTTCGGTGAATTTGGAGAATTAATTCCACAAGAATACTAATTACTAAAGACATTTTAAGGTGGGATTAAAGTCGCAAGTATACTTTAAGACTTTTATGAACTGCACAAAGGTATATAAGATTGGAACTCATGGGTTTTCTCAACCCTATGGGTTTGACGACTTCTGATTTTGGTTGAAGCATCGTGGTATGTTAGTACTTAGTAATGAAATGTTTTGTTGATTTTCGTGGCAGGAAGGCAGGAATTAACCACCACTATCACAATCAAAACCACTCTTCTTAGAAAAGGAAAATGGGAGAATGCAATCATGATCGATTAGTAAATTCGATGAGCCAGGTTTTAGATAGTTTAAGGTTTGAGCTATCATCTTCATGCTGTATCTACAGAGTTCCTAAGCGACTAAGGCGTGTAAGTGAAAATGCCTATACACCTCAGGTGGTCTCTATAGGCCCACTGCACCATGGCAAGGAAGGCTTAAAACCCATGGAAGAGCTCAAAAATAGGTACCTAAAAGTTTTTCTCCATCGGACCCAGGTAAGCTTAAGGGATTGTATTGACATGATAAAGGCAAAAGAAGTCGATCTCCGCAGCTGTTATGCAGACACTATTGAGTTTAGCAGTGATGAATTTGTAAGAATCATTCTAGTTGATGCCACCTTCATCATTGAGGTCCTATTGAGATACTATTTCCCAGAATGGCAAGAAGAAAATGACCGCATATTTTACAAACCATTTATGTTACAGGATATCTGGCCTGATATGCGAATGCTTGAAAATCAATTGCCATTCTTCATTCTTGACCATCTTTTCCACCCACTTAAGACCAAACTCTCTCTGGAAATTTCAATAATTGATCTTTCTCACTATTTCTTCAAAACTCTCATGCATATAGAGGTAGCAGAAGAAACTTTGGCAACAATAAATCCTCTTGAAGTATCACATTTTGTTGATTTTGTCAGAAAATTATATCCACTACCACCACGGAAATCAGAAAATCGATGGCTACTTGAAACCCTGGCCACACCAAGCATGACACAGCTACACCGAGCAGGGGTCACATTTAAGGTGGGATCGAAAACTAATATGTTTGATGTGAAGTTCGAACATGGGACTCTAGAAATGCCAAAACTCACAATAAGTGATCAAACGGAGGTTACCATAACAAATCTCCTCGCCTTTGAACAAAGCCAATGCAAGGATGAGGAGAAGTACATAAATGATTACTTCGTCTTCTTAAACGGTCTTGTAAACACCCCTCAGGATGTTGCCTTGCTTGTCAAGTCTGGAATTCTTGACAATAAGGTAGGTAACAACAAAAAAGGGTGTGCTCTGATTAAGAACCTTGTGGATGGAGTAGTGGACTCCAAGGACCACTTCTACTTCATCACTCTTTGCGATGACCTGAACAAGTACTACGAAACGCCCCGGCACCAATGGAAGGAGTACCTGATCGAACATTTTTTCAACTCACCTTGGGCAACTAAAGAAATCATTGCTGCAGTTATTTTCCTCTTTCTCACTCTCATACAGACTTTCTTCTCTATTATGTCTTATTGTCACGACCTCAAGAACAGTGAAAGTAAATAGAGGTTAATTTAGTTTCAGGGGGGTGTCCCTGTTCTTGGTTTGTTTATCTCAGGATCTTTGTATCTTTTATAATCATTATTATTATGAATATTAAGGCACTAACTATTATGATTACAGAGTAAATAGTGATAATCAAAAAGATTCATGAATATGATTAATTTTGTCTTTATTTCAGTACAGTCTTTATTACTGGGAATCTTCAATGCTGATTGTAATTCAATATATGAGTAACCGTCATCTGCTCCTGACGCTGCTTCTTTTAATCGTCTTCATCTTCTTACTCACAGATATGGAAACTCCAGTCAATACCAGCGAAGCACAATTGCCCAAAACTCCTACAAATACAAACACTCTTCAATCTCAATCCCAAACCCACTTCTTCACTAAACCCATTTTCAATTTCCTCTTAGATTTTCTAGTCTTTTGCTCTCTCTGAGTAGCAGCAGCTGCCATGGCATTGCAGAGGCTGCTCTTGAAAAAGGCCTTTGGAGAAGCTAAGCCCAAATCTTTTTGTTGCTTTTTCTCTACAGTACCTTCATTGCCAGCTTTTGATTACGCGCAGATGAAGTCTTCCAGAAGCGAAGGAAGTTTCTGGGCCCCTCTCTTTTCCACTTTTATCAGAAGCCGGTATGTTTTTCTCTGTAATCTATGAAGTTAACTTCTATTACTGTTGATTAAATTCGGCATTATTCATGTTTGGTAATTGAAAATGAACACACTGAAAGTGAAAAAGTCTCAATCTTTCTCGGTTTGGGCTTTTAGCATAGCATTGTTTTTGCTTTTGTGATACTTGGTTGTTCACTGCTATGTTTATTCAGAAATTGATTTCTGGTTTGAAATTGTCCTTGCGTTAATGCAGCTCAATGTTGTTGAAGGAAAAATGCAATTTTTGTTTGATGAGAATGATAGGCGCTACCGCGCTACCTTGATGCTTTTGCTGGGATAGTAACTGTTTCTGCTGGACAGCAATTTTTGTCATCCAGATGTTTTAAATGCAATCTTTGAGCACTGCAAGCTTCTGCAGCATGCCACAACATGCAATAGCTGATTTTGCAGAGGCATTAGCTTCAAAATTGCCCGGAAATCTAAAGGTTTTTCTTGTCCTTTTACTTGTGTATACAAAATGTTATTGGAAACATGTTCTTCATTATAGCATTTGGGTCAGAGTATTTCATTTAAAGCAGTAATGGTCAACAAGGAAATTCTTAAATGCAGGTTGTGTCTGGATTTCTGGGTCAGAAGCAGATGAGTTAGCCATGCTGAATTGCTGATGGCTCGTCTATACACTGGTAGTCTTGAAATGATTTCTTTGAGAAATGGATATCTTGGGGGAAGTTCCAATACAATGAGTTTAATGGCTCTCAACACATGGAAGTATCCGATTCGACAGGTTTGTATAATCAGTAGTCAGTAATAAGTATACCTTCAAAAGTTTTATCTTTATTACTAGGATTTCTGAATTATCTGCTCAAGGGTTGCTCCAATATTTCTGGGTGAAATTCATCATGTTGTGAATCCAGATCCATACCGTGGAGTCTTTGGCTCTGATGCGAAGAGTTATGCTAAAGATGTACAAGATCACATTGATTATGGAACTTCAGGAAAAGTGGCCGGATTTATATCTGAAACAATTCAGGTAGGCACTGAATGTTATCTCTAATGAGGCCTAACTTTGATACATATATAACCACTATTAGGCAGCTGATAATTAATGATATCTTTGTCACTTCAACTATAGGGTGTTGGAGGAGCTGTTGAATTGGCTCCTGGATATTTGAAATAGGTATATGACATTGTTCGTAAGGCTGGTGGTGTTTGCATTGCTGATGAAGTGCAAACTGGATTTGGCCGCACAAGAAGTCATTATTGGGGATTTGAAACACAGGGTGTCATTCCTGATATAGTTACCATGGAAAAGGTCTTATAATATTCATTGAAGATTGTTTTATTTAATGTTGAAAGGTTTATGTGTTCTGGTGTTACATCAGTAGTTTATGATCAAGGTGCATATTTTCACTGCAAGCCTTTTCCTAATAGGCTAATAGATAACTTGATTCTAGTGAAGCACAATAACTTATTTACAGAACTCGTTACCAATGTATTCGGAACTCACAAATTTTCAGGGCATTGGGAATGGATTGCCATTGGGAGCAGTGGTGACAACCCCAGAAATAGCAAGTGTTGTTGGAATGTGTGGCTTGATAGCAGAAAGGAAGCAGAACTTGATAGCAGAAATGAAGCAGAATTGAATAGCAGAAATGAAGCATAATTGAATAGCAGAAAGGAAGCATAATGGAATAGCAGAAAGTTAGCAGAAAGCAGAAAAGATCAGCCACCAAAATTAAAATAACTAGCATTGACTTTAGTTACAAATAGTAATTGTTGTAATTGTCTATATATACATTCATTGTAAAGAGAATTAATATCAATGAAATCATTATTCATTGCTCATTTTAACTTGGTATCAGAGCAACGATCCATTATTTGGATATTGTCTCTGTAATTTCTTGTGTTCTTGAGTTCTTTGATTCTGTTTTTTTCCTTGTTGCTGCATGCACAAGGAATTTGATCTTCTTTGTTGATTATTCCAAAGTTGTTGATCTTGTTGTTGAATCTTCACTTGTGAAGATTGTTATCGAAGATATAGTGCTTTATTTCTCTTCGACGTTCATCTCTTCCATTCCTTTCTTGGGAGCACAGAAATTGTTCCATCAAATTCGTTCTGTTTTTTTTTTATAATTTCCTGAGCAGAACAGCAAACTTTGAAGGCTAATTTCTCTTTCCACAACCGTTGGATCGAGCTGAAATTTTGTTAACCTGTTCATCTGGGTGTCTATTACCTCCAATTAAAATTTCATCGCGATCCATCCGTTGAAGTTTCCGATATCCAGTCAACATCAGAAGGTGCTGTGTCAAAACAGAAGCTGTTTTCTCTGTGTTCTGACCTTGAACTCCGCTGCATTCAACAATGGTTGAGGTGACTACTGATGGTTCTAGCAAGGACAAAGAGGTGGATGCATCTGGTATCCATAAGGTTGAGGTATCTCTTAATCCCGATTCTTCATCTAATTCATTTGGTGGTGCAAAACTAAATGGAAACAACTATCGTATGTGGAAGAAAATGATGACAGCCCATTTGTGTGGGCTGAACAAAATGGGATATGTTAATGGTACAATTCTTGCACCTGCAGAAGACTCTGATAATTATTGTAGGTGGGAAAACAACAATGGAGCAGTCATGTCTGTCCTCTACAAATCCATGACTGAGGATGTGGTACAATTGATTATTGGGTGTGACACAGCCTCAGAAATCTGGATCACCTTGAAAGATTTGTTCCTCAATGAATCTGATTTTGCTCAAATTCATGAGCTTCACTGCAAGGCATTCAGGATGACCCAAAATGGACAAGCAGTCTCCATCTTCTACACTCAATTGAAGAACATTTGGGCTGAGATTGATCAAAGACGTCCAAATAAGATGAAAAATGCAGAAGACATAGCCGTCTATCAAGAAGAGAAGGACCTACTGCGTGTTCATGTGTTCCTGAATGGACTTGACTCCAAGCATGATAGTGCTAAAGGGGAGTTATTAAGGCTTGCCACTCCACCATCATTGATCCAAGCTTTCAGCTACATTCGGAAGGATGAGTCTCAACAAACAAGTGCAAAGGTTGTTCAATCTGAAATTTCCAGCCTTGTTGTTCAGTCCAAGACTACGTTACAACCTATGCCTTTCAAATCCTCACATGGTGCCTCTACATCAAAGGTGGTATGTGCACACTGCAATTGCCCTGGCCACTCCAAAGAAAAGTGTTATAAGCTGATTGGGTACCCTCCGGGTTACTTCGACAAACCCAAATCATCACGGTTCAAAGGAAAGGCCGTTGTTCAGCTTGTTCAAGAACCTGACTACTATGGCGTTGCTGGCCAAGATCATCTCACTGTTGCTGCTGATCATTCATCTGTTGCTATGGTTGGTCGGGGTAAGATTGGTATGGCCTTACAAATCTCTAACTTTATTAGTGAAGATACATGGATTATTGATTCTGGTGCGTCTGATCATATGACTTATGATAAATCATATTTTACCCATTTATCTCCCCCACTTGTGTCTAGTGTCACTAATGCTAATGGTGAAGCATTTCCAGTTTTGGGAAAAGGTTCAATTCGTGTTACTCCATGTCTTGAGATACATAATGTGTTATATGTACCCGCATTATCACACCATCTCATATCTGTGCCACAATTAAACTCTCAATCCAAATGCTCTGTCACATTTTTTCCCATGTATGCTCTCTTTCAGGATCTTCTCACCAAGGAAATTATCGGTCGGGGGTACCTGGGGGGGGGGGCTGTTTCGTTTGGATCAGACATATGCGGGGGAGAACCCAAGCAAACGTGCCCAAGCTACCTTGACTTCAACTTCTAGCCAAAAAAGTGAGATTTGGCTATGGCATCGTCGTTTAGGACATGCATCTTTCAATAATATGAAAACATCCATGCCTTCTTTGTTTATTGGAATTCATGACCATGTTTTTCGTTGTGAAACTTGTGTTTTGGCGAAAAGCCACCGTGTGAGTTATCCTCCTAGTGTGTCAAATAAAAGTGTTATTCCCTTTGAGTTAATTCATTCCGATGTATGGGGACCATCACAAGTTCCCACACTTGATGGTATGCGTTACTTTGTGCTTTTTATTGATGATTGTACACGACTCTCTTGGGTGGTGTTACTCAATTCCAAGTCTGCCGTGTTTGATGCTTTTCAAGCTTTTCGCACTCTTATTCACACACAATTTAATGGAGTTATTCGTGTTCTTCGGTCAGATAATGGGGGGGGAATATGTCAATCATACATTTCAAACCTTTTTCCAAACACATGGGATCATTCATCAAACTACTTGTCCTCAAACACCTGAACAAAATGGAGTGTCGGAACGCAAGAACCGACACCTCCTTGACATGGCACGTTCCATTTTATTTAGTGCACATATGCCTAAATATCTTTGGGGTGAGGCTGTAAAGACAGCTGCTCACCTCATCAATCGTCTTCCCTCTAGTGTTCTTAATGGTCGTATTCCTTATGAGGTTCTCTCTACTCATGTGTCTATTCCCTCATTCCATAACTTACCTGCACGTGTGTTTGGATGTATTGCATTTGTTCATATTCCAAAAAATCAGCGTACAAAATTAGATGCTCGTGCTCTCAAGTGTGTCATGGTTGGTTATGGAACTCATCAGAAAGGGTACAAATGCTATCATCCTCCTACTCGCAAGTTTTTTGTAACTATGGATGTTACGTTCTATGAAGATACTTGCTACTTTGATCCCCTTGACAACACTCCTCTTCAGGGGGAGAAAGGATTCTTTGAAGAGATGGTTGCCAATAATGATCAATTATCTGATGGTAGGAGTACAGGGAAGAATGGACACAATGATGATGCAGAAAAGGAACTTCAGAATGCAAGAACAACAGTTGAATTCACAGGCGTCCGGACGCCAAACTGGAGTCCGGACGGATTGACCGAGTTTGAACTTCCAGTAGCCATAAGAACTCCAGGCGTCCGGACGGAAACAGGGCGTCCGGACGGATATATTGGGGATGAACTTCCAGTAGCTATCGAAAGACCAGGCGTCCGGACGGAATCAATAGGGCGTCCAGACGGATGGATCGGTCCGAAGAACCGAAACCGAGACAGACCCCGATGAAGAAAATGGAGTGCCTCTCCCTCTCCCCTCTACAACTGTACCCCCCGAAGATTTCCAAGGTGCCGAGGATCCTCTTGAGGTAATTTCTGTGTCGAGTCCACTCAATATACTTTGCCAAATCGATTAAATCGAGGTAAACCAGCAAAAAGGTATGAACCCACTGTTCATGCCAAAGCAAAATATCCAAGTTGCAGATTTTATGTCAACACACAAGGTTATCTAAGTCATATGAATCATTTGTGAATCAAATATCTGTTGTATCTGTACCTAATAGAGTGCAGGATGCTTTATGTGATCCGAAGTGGTCAAAAGCCATGGAAGAAGAGATGGAGGCGTTACAAAAGAACGACACATGGGAACTTGTACCTCCTCCATATGGAAAAAAGACAGTTGGCTGCAGATGGATTTTCACAGTAAAGCACAACGCAGATGGCTCAGTAAGCAGGTACAAAGCCCGATTGGTTGCTAGAGGATTCACTCAAACATATGGCATTGATTACGATGAGACTTTTGCACCAGTAGCAAAAATGAACACCATCAGAGTTCTACTGTCTCTAGCTGCAAACCTGGATTGGCCTCTCAAGCAATTTGATGTCAAGAATGCTTTTCTTCATGGTAATCTATCTGAAGAAGTCTATATGGATCTTCCACCAGGATATGACACAAACCCACCAACCAATTTAGTGTGCAAATTGAAGAAGTCATTGTATGGCTTGAAGCAGTCACCACGTGCCTGGTTTGGAAGGTTCACACAATCTATGCACCATTTTGGGTACAAGCAGAGTAACTCGGATCATACATTGTTCTTCAAGCATCGTAAGGGTAGAGTTACCGTATTGATAATATATGTGGATGATATGGTAATTACTGGAGATGACTTGGAAGAAATTGACAGATTGCAGCAACAGTTGGCTTCAGAATTTGAGATGAAAGACCTTGGCAATCTTAAATATTTCTTGGGGATTGAGGTAGCCAGGGGGAGAGATGGTATTTTCCTGTGTCAAAGAAAGTATGTGCTAGATCTATTGACAGAAACTGGCATGTTGGATTGCAAACCAATCAGCACTCCAATTGAGCAAAATCATCACTTGGCTGAGTATCCAGACCAGACTCCAACTAACCAGGCAAGATATCAAAGGTTAGTAGGACGCTTGATTTATTTGTCACACACGAGACCTGATGTTGCATATGTTGTTAGTGTGGTGAGTCAATTTATGCATAACCCAAGTGAATGTCATATGGATGCTGCGTTGAGGATTTTAAGATATTTGAAGTCTGCACCTGGCAAGGGATTGATGTTCTCAAAACATAATCATCTTGAAGTTTGTGGTTACACCGATGCAGACTGGGCTGGTTGTATTAATGACAGGAAATCTACATCTGGCTACTTTACTTTTGTTGGTGGAAATCTTGTTACTTGGAGGAGCAAGAAGCAGAAGGTAGTAGCTTGTTCTAGCGCAGAGGCAGAATACAGAGGTATGGCTCATGGAGTGTGCGAGTTGCTATGGCTGCAGAAGTTATTATGTGACTTGGGTTTTAAACCCAAACAGGCAATGAATCTTTTTTGTGATAACAAAGCTGCTATTGACATATCTCACAATCCAGTACAACACGATCGCACAAAACATGTTGAAGTTGATCGACATTTTATTAAAGAAAAGTTGGAAGCAAAGTTGATTGCTTTCCCATTTGTCCCAACCGAAGAGCAATTGGCCGACATATTAACTAAAGCAGTTTCGGGTAAAGTTTTCCACGATGCATTAGGCAAGTTGGACATTCGTGATATGTATGCTCCAACTTGAGGGGGAGTGTTGGAATGTGTGGCTTGATAGCAGAAAGGAAGCAGAACTTGATAGCAGAAATGAAGCAGAATTGAATAGCAGAAATGAAGCATAATTGAATAGCAGAAAGGAAGCATAATGGAATAGCAGAAAGTTAGCAGAAAGCAGAAAAGATCAGCCACCAAAATTAAAATAACTAGCATTGACTTTAGTTACAAATAGTAATTGTTGTAATTGTCTATATATACATTCATTGTAAAGAGAATTAATATCAATGAAATCATTATTCATTGCTCATTTTAACTAGTGTACTAGCTCAGAAAACTCAATTCAACACTTATGGTGGAAACCCTGTATGCTCTGCTGGAGAGCTTGCAGTGCTCAGAGTTCTTGACAAAGAGAAACGTCAAGTACATTGCACTGATGTTGGCTCTCACTTGCTTGCACACGCGGCTGAGAGATCTTCAGCAAAGATATGAAAGTAATGACCCTTGATTCCTTGAACTAGGTCTTTTTTTCTATAAAGCTTCTTTTCGATGACGTACTTTTGCTGTAAATTGTTCTAACTTTATTGCAAGTATTCTTATATATAAAATTTTGTTTCAGTCATCGGAGATGTGAGAGGCCAGGGCTTAATGGTTGGGGTAGAGCTTCTGACTGACAGGAACGAGAAGACACCTGCCAAGGCAGAAACTGCTGTGTTGTTTGAGAAACTCAGAGGTATCTCAGCACCCTCCCCCGAGCTGATAGCATCAACTTTAAAAAGATCTCTAGTTTAATGACATTTTCCTCCACTGATCTCCTGTCTACATGCTAATCATAATTTGGTTGCTCATTGAAGAGCTTGGAGTTCTAGTTGGGAAAGGGGGACTTCATGGGAATGTTTTCAGGATAAAACCACCTCTGTGTTTCACCAAAGATGTTGCAGGTTCTTGTCATTTCTCTTACATGCAGTTGGTACGAATGAACACAAATTCTATAAATACACTTCACACACATAACATGCATACACTTCATCCTTTCCTAATAAAATATCATTAAAGGAGGACCTCTTTTCTTAACTGTTAGATTATTTAAGGATGGCTGAGTTGCATACTTCTCTGTCTCTGCAGATTTTCTTGTCGATGCTTTGGACTATTCCATGTCGAAATTGTGAGGGCTTTATAGCAACTCCAAGGGATGGGGCAAACTGTTAAAGAAGTGTCTTTGGTTGACCTATGTACTACATTTCAGTCTTTGACATAAAGATACATCACTTCAAAAATAATAATAAAATAATTATTTCTCTAATTAACCATGTAGGCATAGGTTGAACTATAGTCTACTCTATTTCCTGCAGCTAATTCACATTAAGGACATTATTATTGAATCTGATTCTGCCATAGTGCCATCCTAATTAATATTCTCTCTTGTGAGTTGTGACTTGTGAGGACACTGATTCTCATCCCCTAGGCATCTTGCTGGCTAATTGCAAAGACCTTTTGCAGTCCTTTGATTCTTATTCTATTCGTCATGTCCATAGAGAGAGAAACATGGTTGCTGATACTTTGCTAATGCTAATTAGTCCTCCCTTTGTGACTTCTACTGCTAATTAGATTCTTCTTTTTGGTTTTTTCTTTCTGGGCCTCGGCCCCCATTGTACCAAAAAAATAAAAATAAAACCAATTTGACATCTTACACGAGTTAAGCACATTATTTTCTGCTATTAATATGAGAGATTTTCATTAATTGCTACCACCAAACGCGCTTATGGAGATCACAGAAAACCATCTGCATGAGCTTTAATTTCCTAGTCCACTAGCTCCTAAAGGCAACAACGCAGTGTGGTATATTTATACATAGTGCGCAGGTGTGAGTTCACTTCTTCCTCTAATCTTTTTTATTTTCAATTCGTACGTAATCTTTCTTTCGGGCTTTTGTACATATCATCATCCAAGCTTGAAGGTTCTTATGCATGATGGTCAGCAATTGGAATTGATTAAGCACATGTTACCGGATCTAATAACTGAAAAACTTGAATCATTAATTACATGCTCTTTTACTTCTTTTATTGATGGAATTTGATTGAATCTCCCATGAAGCATCTGATCAAATTGATCCAATTACTGTGAAAATTTTATGTTTCACTGCCATAACTCGATCCAATATCATACCAGAATATTATTATGAAAACTATGAACTCAGATCGCAAATCCAAGAGAAAAGCTATGACAATAAAATTAAAGAGGCGATGGCATGCAGGATGCTTGGTCTAGACATCTTAATTCTCTGTTGTCGCTGCTCATTGTCAAGTTGAAGGGATAGAACGTAGGGATACTTAGGGATCGAAGTTAAGTAGCATAAATTAATAAAAGATATATATTAAAATATGAAAGTGGAGTGTAGGGAGTAGGAGGAGAATGAATTTTGGTTTGTTATATATATTTTGCTGCAAGTATAAGATCTAAATGAGGATAATATTATTACCCCTATAGCTATCCTTATACATGATTTTCTTTTCCACCAAAACTCAGAATCAGCAGTAGATATAAGAAAGGAATGAGGAGGAAAAAAAGAAACTGCATAAATCCAGTGACCCAGGGCCGGCCCTAAGTCATGAGGCAAACTGAAGTCATGAGGCAAACGATCAAAAATGTGGTCTCACAAGATATTAGCAATCAACATTCAAATGATTTTTTTTTTCTTTCTTTCTTTCTATATAGTAAGTTAGTAACTACATATAAAAGTATAAGGGTTTGAGTTTTGATTTGATTTTTTTTTTCCCTTTTCATACGGAATGTTTACTAATTACATGTATAACATTGTCTTGAACATAACGTACTCCCTAAAATTAGATTTTGCCGGCTAATGTTTAGTGAAATTGGAGCATTCCAAAAGAATTCTTAATCACGGGCATGGATCTGGGTTAGCAATTGGGATATAATTAAGCCTCACAGGTAGCTAGTGTACTTAATTAACTATTTATGAGTTGCGTATAGGTATATAATTAACGTTTGATTGTGGTCGGAGCATATCGGACTTTCAGTACATCGATCAGGAGGAAAATGGAAGGAAGTATTCCAGCTGCTTCAAATGACATAGAAAACCAGTACATTCAACTAGAAACTGCGATGATTGAGGAGTTGGATAGACTGTCCCCCATGTCCCCATCCCGTTGTATCTTCCGTGTTCCTGATCGACTCCGGCGTATACGTGAAGAACACTACACACCCCGGGTAATTTCTATAGGCCCTCTTCATCATGGAAAAGAAGCCTTGAAAGCCATGGAAGAACACAAAATGAGATACCTACAATGTTTTATGGGTCGAACCAATTTAAGCATGAAGGATAGCATAAGAAAAATAAAAGACCAAGAAGCAAAATTGCGAAGTTGTTACCTAGAGACCATTGTGCTTACAAGTGATGAATTTGTAAGAATCATTCTGGTGGATGCCATCTTCATCATTGAGTTCTTATATAGGTTCTTGTACCCTGAATTGCAAGATGAAAATGATTGCATATTTGGAAAGCCACGGATGGTATGTGATATATATCCTGACTTGCTGGTACTTGAAAATCAGCTACCTTTCTTCATTCTTGAAGACCTATTCGACCCACACATATTTCCTGTCCTTTCTAAGTACTCTGACAGAATTGACAGTGTTGAGAGGCTTTCCATACTGTTTCTTTCTCACTACTTTTTAAATTATGGCCCAACTTTTGAGGGAATGTTAGATAATTTGGAGACAATACATACTTTTGAAGAACAAGTACAACATTTTGTTGATCTCTTGAGAAAGTTGTGCACAGCTCCTTTATTGAAAGAACAATCTGCTTCGTTCAAACAACAAAAGAAAGAACAATCTGCGGGACAATCCAAATTTATATCAGCACCTAGCATTGAAGAGCTACACCTGGCAGGAGTCAAATTTGAGGTGGGATCAACCAAGAACTTGTTTGACATACAATTCAAAGATGGGGTTCTGAAAATTCCAAAATTCAAGGCAGAGGATACAACGAAGCTTATACTTAGAAATTTAGTTGCCTTTGAACAATGCGCTACTACTGCTGAAGTTTATTACGTAAGTGATTATATTTTCATCATGGATTTGTTTGTGGACACTCCAAAAGATGTGGAGTTGCTTGTTGAGGTTGGAATCGTTGATTGTCTCGGAGATGGCGAGAATGAGTTGTCTACAATGATTAACAGCGTTGCAGCCGGAATTTGGCTTAACTTCAACAAGTTCTGTTATCGTACTCTATGTGAAGACCTGAACAAGTTTTGCAGTTCCAAGTGGCACAAAAGCATGGCAAATTTGAGAGATAATTATTTCAACACTCCTTGGGCAATTATTTCTTTCGTTGCAGCAGTTGTTCTCCTCATACTCACTGTGATTCAAACAATCTGCTCAATTATCTCTCTGACGAAGTGATCAAGCAGGCTACTCCTTCCTTGAAGCCAAGTGCTTGTTCAATTAGTTTCTTAGTTTCGTTATGTGTGCTAGCCAGTGACATTCATATTTGTGTTGTACGTTGAAATGAATTTGCAACTTAATTCCTTGTTATAATAAGAGATCGATCGACTTGTTCTATTGTTGGAGAAGGATTCTCCCCCTCTCTCTCTCTCTCTGTTCGTCAACTCGATCTCTCTAAATTTGTAACTTTATATTCCAATGGCCACTTATGTTTGGGGTCCTCTTTTTCTTCCTTCATTCAAAATTTCAAACCGTGTGCTCTCTGTAATCTTCTAATTAATTATATCTTATGCTAT
Organism: Rubus idaeus; assembly: GCA_030142095.1. NCBI lineage: Eukaryota > Viridiplantae > Streptophyta > Magnoliopsida > Rosales > Rosaceae > Rubus > Rubus idaeus. The sequence continues at coordinate 30,345,449 of CM057966.1, forward strand.
ATTGCATCAATTTGTTCAAATTTAGGGATTTTAGATGTATATCTATATCTTGCTTGCTCTCGTCTACTTATATCTAAAGAGTAAAGGTTAATGACAAGGAGAGTGACAGATCGACCATGCATTGTCCATATATATATATACCAAACACATTCAAGCAAAATTAAAATGATATAAAAAGATAATACGTGTGACTTCTTGTTTGGTACATTAGTGTGTCGATATATTAGTAGTTGATCACTCAATGTAAGGGTAGACTAAGTCCTTGTAGTGAAAACTTTACCTTTTTTTTCTCTAAGTGACGAAACATGGATTAATTACAATTCGAAACCTCCTAGCCTCTTTTTTGACGAAAAACCTCCTAGCCTTTGAACAATGCTAGTACGTGCATCGAGAATCATGTGTATGTTTATGTCTTCGTCATTAAATGTTTTGTGAGAACAAAGATAGAAAGTCTCGGCACAAATTAATGGAGGGCGAATTTGATAAAACATTTTTTCAACTATCCTTCATTTTTTGTTTATGAGTACTATCCTTCATTCCTTCAGTAACGATATGAAAAGTTGAAAACTACCCCTGATTCTTTAAACTAGGTCTTTCATTTCTTCATTTTTAGAAAGTTTCCCTATGATATGATGTCATGCCTTTTGCTCTAAATTAAGTAGTCAAGTATTAATTAATGCAAGCTAGTGTACGTTGTTATATATAATATATATTTTCTTTCAGTCATCGGAGATGTGAGAGGTCGGGGCTTAATGGTTTGGCTAGATCGATCGAGCTTGTTGACATATTATTTAAAGACCCGCTAGACCAGCGTTGTCACTATCGATCTGAGCCCATGTGAACAAAAGTGGGCCTATATCTTGTTGGCTTCCCCTTGTTCAACCCAAAAATAAAATATTCACTAAAAAAATAAAAATAAAATGAAACAGCAACTTGTATAGTTCATCAAATCATCTTTCTGGAAGTTCTTACATGTAAAAAAATAAAAAATAAAAAAATCATCATTGTGGAAGTTCAAAATCTTACAGCTATAATGGATTATAATTTGTTTCGGTGACGCAATTACCCCGCGTCACATCTAATGAATGAAGCTCTGAGATGAGATGAGTTGGCCTGCCTTGTAAATCAGCATGTGCTTCTTTTGTTAATTTTTTTGGTAAATTAAGGCGACTTGATCACATCATATGCAGCTCATCACTGTTCTGATTTCTGCCTATTAATAGGAGAAAATTTCATTTCTACTTCATCGCTAGCTCTACCAGTATATAATCGCAGCAAACGTACTGGTCATCTGCATTGAGCTTTTAATTTCAGCCAGCTATTTATCGAAGGCAACTTGCACATGCGGACGTCTTCTTCACATTTAGAGGACGTGATAACATAACTCAATCATCGGAACCGTATATATATATATATGTATAGTCGTCTACACGATACTATAGTCTTCTCAAGGCATATATAACTCTTGTCATATGAAATGTATTATATATTTTGGCCATATCACTTTAACGAGCAAAAATCTGCATTTTAATTTGTGCAAGCTTAGAGCCAATTATTAGTCATAATTCTCATATGAGTATATTTTCATCCATATGAGATGAAAGATAATTTATAACTCTACATACATTTAGCTAGTGAATAAATATTAGCGAAACTTGTAGAGTACAAACCCCACATAATCAAGATATAGAATGTTTTCCATGAAAATAGTAAAAATATAATGAGAGTAATTTATCATACCCCACATTACTCTTCATAAAATGATCAAAAAACTTATTATAAATAAGTAGATAGTAGGATGCAAAATTTCATCTCAAGTAGAACTAGCTAGCTTACAGGTGTTCTGGAAATATTCTCATTACTGAACTTATCTGTTGTGTTTATATTTTCTTTATCACCTGCAGCACCGATGCTTACATATACATATATATGTGTGTGTATATGTGTCTCATATGTCTCAAATCAAGTTAGTTTAGAGCATCAGATCGATATATAAATACAATCAGAGCAAGCTTTTAGTCAGCAGTACTATAAGATACAACTTGTTTGATCAGAAATTGTATATAAGTACTGCATCATCATGTATCAAACAATAGCCTAGAAAAATCAGTTATCACGCACAAATTAATCATATGTAAATCACCATGCACAACTGTAGGACATTCTAGTCTATTTTACACTTGCGTGGAATGGCCCCATATAATGCTATCTTTACAGCAACTTGACCCATGTTTATGGTGTTTGAGTCTTTGTATTTTGTCGCAGAGTACGGCACTTATCATCGATCATTGTCCTTGTAAATTAAAGCAAATTGATCACATCTTACACAGCTCATCAAGTACTGTTCTGATTTCTGTTCCTATTAAATATTAATAAGAGAAAATTTTCATTTCTACTTCATCGCTAGCTCTACCAGTATAAATTGCAGCAAACCGGCGATCTGCATATATTGATCGAGCTTTTTCAGCCAGCTATTTACCCAAGGCAACAACAAACTTGGTAATCTTGCACATAACGCGCAGGTGTGAATTCACTTCTTTCTCTATTCTTTTCTATTTTCAAATCATTTCCTTTCGTTTTTTCGTACATAATGTTCTACAAGATTTTTCTTCCCAAATATCATACCCTATATATATACATACCACTGTATATGTAAAACCACATTTTCTTGAAGCTGATCCAAGTTTCTTTTCTTATGCATGCATCATATATGGGTTGATAGTAGGAATTAATCAATAATCAATAAAGCAAAGGTTACCCGATATAATGCTTTGAAAATTCATAATATCATTTACTTTGGAATTAATATGATAAAAAAAAATATTAAAATTGATTGTCTTATATATTCATGCATGGAATTTTGATTTGTCCCCTATGACGTACTACTGGTTGGAATATATATTGTTTTGAACAAAATTGCATAAATTAGAATCTTCCAAACGAATATTAATTGATTCGTTGTATCAGACAGCGTTGATCAACCAATAGATTTTGACAGTTTGGGGTGATTTTGGAGCATTCCTCAAGTATTCTTTGGTGCATCGATCTGCATTCCTCAATTAATTATTAGAAAATCTATTGGTGATTTTGGAATTAATATTATAAAATTTTGACAATTATATATAGGGTAGGAATTTCTGAAATTTGGATATAAGCCTCATCATTAACTTAGTACCATACGTTTTTAATCGTACCACAATTGTGTGCTCGGCGGTTTGGATTCTCTCTAGTTAGAGTAGTTTTTACTTGATGTATTTCATCCTTGTACCCTCGTTTTGAATAAACAAGCGAACAAGACATAATGAACGATTTTTTTTAGTTTTCTAGCTTGCGTGACCTTCAAAGATATGGGTACGGGCCTAGGAAATTAATGTATAGTGCCGTTTTTTGCCATGATTAATGATTAATATAATTTGATTATCCTTAAAAAAAAATTCTGATTTTAAATTTGAGTTTCCTTTTCCCCTGATTAAGCTTCATTGATCTAATAATTAGCGGGCCTGTTATCACTGGGCTTTGCTAGCTTTTGGCAATTTAATTAGATTTTGGAGTTGAATTTGGGTGCATCTACAGTGCTCAGGGGAGGGTGAGGATACATTTATAGGGGAGAGGGTGGGGTAGAGTTATAATCAAAGCCTCAAAGGGCTGCCAAGCATGAGAGAATTTCTCGTTGAATTTGATGTATGCTATTTCTAAAAATTGAACAATATTAATAAATCATCTATGTGTCAAAAATAAAGTCGTGTGGGTTAATTTTTGAAGTGCGTATAAGTAAACTTACGTACTATTTGGTATTTTTGGCCGGAGTTTGAGTAGGTAATTAAATACTTGTTGATTGTGGTTCCAGTAATCTGTAATCATCATCATCAACCATTGCAATCACAAGATTACATCAGAAGCAAAATGGAAGAAAGTAGTATTGAAGCTGCTGCACCACATGACATAGAGAACCCCTACATTCAACTAGCAACTTGGATGACTGAGGAGTTGGGTAGACTGTCCCCCATGTCCCCTTTGCGTTGTATCTTCCGTGTTCCTAACCGACTTAGGTGTGAACGCGAAAAGGCTTACACACCTCAGGTCATCTCTATAGGCCCACTTCATCATGAAAAACAAGCCTTGAAAGCCATGGAAGAACACAAAATGAGGTACTTACAACGTTTTTTGGGTCGAACCAATTTAAGCCTCAAGGATTACATACGCAAAATAAAAGACCAAGAAGCAAAATTGCGAAGTTGTTACTCGGAAACCATTCAACTTTCAAGTGATGAATTTGTAAGAATCATTCTAGTGGATGCCATCTTCATCATTGAATACTTATTTAGGTGCTGGTACCCTGAAGTGCTAGATGAAAATGACTGCATACTTGGAAAACCATGGATGGCAGAGGATGTATGGCTTGACTTGCTGATGCTTGAAAATCAGCTTCCATTCTTCATTCTTGAGGACCTATTCGACCCACACTTATTTTATGTCCCTATTGACATACTCAATGGTGCTGGGAGGCTTTCCATACTGTTTCTTTCTCACTACTTTCTAGATAATTCTGGCACAACTTTTCCGGGAAGGTTAGATAATCTGGAGACAATATATTCTTCCAAAGTAGAAGTACAACATTTTGTTGATCTCTTAAGCAAGTTATGCACAACTCCTATACTGAAAAAACAATTTGTGGGACAATACAAACCTACAACAGCACCTAGCATTGCAAAGCTACACCTGGCAGGAGTCAAATTTAAGGTGGGATCAACCAACAACTTGTTTGACATACGATTCAATTGCAGTGATGGGATTCTGGAAATTCCAAACTTGAAGACAGAGGATGCAACAGAGCTCATACTTAGAAATTTACTTGCCTTTGAACAATGCACTTTTAAAGAGCATTATATAAGTGATTATGTTAGCATCATGGATATGTTTGTGGACACTCCAAAAGATGTGGAGTTGCTTGTTGAGTATAGAATCGTTGAAAATGATCTAGGAGGTGGCGATAATGAGTTGTGTACCATGATCAATAGCCTTTCAACTGGGATTGCATATGACTCCAAGAACTTCTATTATGGTACTCTTTGTGAAGAGCTGAACAAGTTCTGCAGTTCCAAGTGGAACAAAAGCATGGCAAATTTGAGAGATAATTATTTCAACACTCCTTGGGCGATTATTTCTCTCGTTGCAGCAGTTTTTCTCATCATACTCACTGTGGTTCAAACTATTTGCTCAATTATCTCTCTTCCTTGAGCGTTAACAACAATGCTCGCGTGCACCTACTCCTTCATTGTGTCTCTCCTAGCTATCTCATCTTTTCCCATCACCTCAGAGGCTCAGAGACACGTAGCTAGCTAGGCTTAGCTATATATTGTTGACTTGATCAAAGCCAAGTGCTTGTTCAATTAATTAATTAGTTTGTTTGTTTCTTTACGTGTGGCACGTAGTGACATTCATATTTGTGTCGTTCAAATGAATTTGCAACTTAATTCGTTGTTATAATAAGAGATCGAGTTGTTCTGTTGTTGGAGGAGGATTCTCTCCTCTCTCTTTGTTCATCAACTCTCTCTAAATTTGCAACTTAGTATGTAAGTATAAAAATGTTGGCAATCCCTTATTTAACAAAACACAGCCTTGTTTAGGAAGTCAAGCTCACTCAAGTGAAGTCTGAAGGCCTAAGTCGAAGAGAAGACCCAACATGATCTCATGGTACTCTCATGCATATGCATCTCATTGTTTTTCACAGAGGATGGCAGAACTGCCTTTTATCCTATTTCCCAGAATTATGTCTTGTGACAAAATGTTCTTAAAAGTTGAGTTTTATCTTACCTAGGTAGGATTTATCTTTCCAAAAATACCTATGCTTTTGCTAAGGCTTTGTCTGGTCGGTAAGGAAAAGATGTTTTACTGTGCATTGATCATATCAACCTTTTGATAGAGAGTGCAAAACATTTTGCCTCGTTTTGTGGAAAAGTTTTGCTTTGTGTTTTTTTTTGTTGGGTTGGTTACTTGGGCATGCAACCTAGCTCCTAGACTTTCTGATCACTTTGGTTTCGTGGCTGCTCCCTTATGAGCCTTACTTTAGCCTATATATATGAAGCAAAGGTGCTCCTTGTTTTTTGGTTGTTTGGTGTGAAAATTGTCATAGCACATTTTCTTGAGCTTCATTTGGTTTTCTCTTATGTTCAGCTTATGCTCTAAGTCTTCCTTGTTGACTGTAAATCTTAGAGCTTGAACAAAAACTCTTTTCATTAATCTCATATTGCATTTGCATACCATGAGGTCGTGATTGGTAGTGCAACAACCCGAGAAGTCTTCACGAAGAATTAGCTAGATGGTAGCTAGGTTCTGAGGTTGGAGCTTCTGAAAACTTTCATGTGTAAACACTTAGAGACAAGTGAGGTAGAACAGGTCGTAGACTAGGAAGAGTCTAGGAAGGATAGAAGCGCGGCTAACTATCCCAGGTTGCTACAAACTTGTAAGAAGTGTTGAATTACATAGTGGAAAGTTTGCCCTTCAAGAGTTAGGGGCACGCAGTTTTCTCCCTGGATGCAGGGTTTCTGCGAGAACAAAAACATCTTTGTGTTGTTTATATTTACTGCAACTTTACTTTATATAATCGTTCAATTGTGATTCAGGATAGACACAACCATTGCTATCCCTGAGAACAATTTAATACGAAAAAGTTGTCATTGTCCTATTCACCCCCCCTCTAGGACCTTCAAGTGGTATCAAAGCGGCCACCAGCCTTGCTGGTGAGATCCTTATAGAGGGGAAAATGGACCAACGAGTCTCATCCTCCGTGAACCATCCTCCCTACTTTGATGGGAGAGATTATTCACAATGGAAGGTAATGATGACTGCCTTTCTTATTTCCCAAGATGATGGGAAACAGTGGGTTATGGTTGAGGATGGATGGAAGCATCCAATGATGCCGCTGGCTGAGGGTTCTGAAATCCTTATACAAAAACCCAAAAACATGTGGAATGAGATTGAAAAGGCTGATTCAAGAATGAACATCAAAACCTTGAATAGTCTTTTTACTGCTGTCTCAGAAAAAGAACGTCGTAGAATTATAAACTGTCCCATGGCTAAACAAGCATGGGAAGCTTTGGCTACGACTCATGAGGGAAATACCAAGGTAAAAGAGCAAAGACTCCAAACCCTATTGCATGAGTTTGAAGAATTAAAAATGAGTGAGGATGAGACAGTTGATGAGTTTCATGGGCGTATGCTTAGCATCACCAATCAATGTCAAGGGTTAAATGGGGAAATTGATCCTCAAAGAATGGTTAAAAAGTTCCTTCGAAGTCTTCCTCCTAGTTTTGAGTCAAAACAGATTGCTATAGAGGAAGCTAGGGATTTGAATACCTATACCCTAGATGAGCTTGTAGGAAACCTAAAAAACTTTGAGTCGGCTAGGAGGAAACCTAAGAAAGAAAAATCCATTGCCCTAAGTTCTGTGAAGGAAGTAGAACCAGAGTCTAGCACCTGTAGTGTTGAGGAATTTGCCTACCTAACCAAACAGTTTGAGAAGTTCTTGAAGAAAAGAAAACATTTTGTTCCATCTCAAAACTTCTCAAAAGGTTCGTCCTCTACCCCTAGGTATCCTAGGAACAGGGATTCCTCACCTACTGGGAATCCCAGACTTACTCCCAAACCCAAGTCTTTTCAGAAGGATGATAAGTGTTTTGAGTGTGGTGGAGTAGGGCATAGGGCAGTTGAGTGTGCAACCAGGAAAAATAGGGAAAAGAAATCTTTTAAAGCAACCTGGAGTGACAGTGATTCCGAGCAATCCTCGGATCATGATGAAGAGAGAGAAACTGTGGCTTTTGTAGCTTCCTTGTCCTTAGAAGAGTCTCTTGATGATGATGATACTGATGACAGTATTCATGAAAAATATATTCAGCTTTTCACTGCCTCAAAGTCCATGATTAGTCGAGTTGAGACTTTAACAAATGAGTTGTCCAAAAGTGAGGAGTCCAACAGGGGGATGCAAGACAAGTTGCAATCCCAGAAAACCGAGTGGAAGGCTGAGAAGGCAAGTCTTGAGAACAATGTCAAAACTCTTCAAGAGAGTCTAGACACTCAAAACAAGCTTGTGAGAACCTTGACCTCTGAGAAACTAGGCCTTGAGAAAGAGCTTTTAGAGTCTAAGAAACAATTTGAGAAGTTTTCAATTGGGTCGGATAAGTTGTCTAAGATGGTCGGGATGGGAAAACCTGATAAGGACAAGAGAGGGTTGGGTTTTGAAACAGGTCAGGGCTCAAATTCTAGTGGTCGAACTGTGTTTGTTAAGAGTAGTGAGCCTAATCTATCTGAGCCTTCTAAACAAGTGAGAAACCCTAAGAGATTTGTTCTCACATGCCATCATTGTGGTATTGTTGGCCATATCCGACCTCGTTGTTGGAAATTGACCAGAAGTCAGCCTAGTTCTAGAACGCCTCAGGGTAGTGAGTTGTTGAATTCCTTTCAAGAATCCTTGGAAAAGTCTCTAAAGGAATTTTCTAGGATAGCACAGAGTCTATCTATCCCCAGATCCAGTGAGCAAGTAAGGAAACCAAATTGGAATAGGAAGAGGGGAGTCAAACCATATCATTATAGAATGTCCCATGTTGATACCAAACCTTTTGACATCTGTGGTCATGACTCTGATGAAGATGAACCTGTATGTCTCTTGTCTAGAGTGTGTTTTGAATCCATATCCAAGGATAGAACGGTAGCCTTGTGTAATGTGGCTCTTACAGCCTTGTCAGCTAGACGGTCTGATTCATGGTATGTGGACAGTGGTTGCTCTATGCATATGACTGGAGATTCAAAGTGGTTTGTGTCTATGGATGAGGAGTATCCTACTGGGCATGTTACGTTTGGGGATGGAGCAAGGGCTCAGATCATAGGTAAAGGGACTGTCAGCACCCCTGGTATCCCTTTGCTAAAAAATGTTCTCCTTGTGAAAGGGCTGGAAGTTAGCCTTTTGAGTGTGAGCCAAATTGTTGATGAGCATGATTCTGTCACTTTTGATAAGGTCAAGTGCCTGATTCTTGATGGTAAGGGCAGAAGCATCATGAGAGGTGAAAGAACGAGGGACCAATGCTATTGTGTTCTTGCACATGATTCATTCAAGCCTCAATTGTGCTTTCGCTCAATGGTATCTGAGGATACGCTGGATTTGTGGCATAGACGCATGTGTCATCTGAATCACCAAGATATTGTAAAGCTTTCATCTAAGGAGGGAGTGCGTGGTCTCCCAAAGCTTTCCGGAAAAGCTTCAGGTATGTGTGGGGAATGTAAGATTGGTAAACTTACTCGATCTCCACATGCTTCTCTAAATGCTCAATCTACTTCTAACATTCTTGAATTGTTGCATATGGATTTAGTAGGACCGGTTGAAACTGCTAGTGTTGGTGGAAAGAAATATGTTCTTGTGATTGTTGATGACTTCTCACGTTTTACATGGATAAAATTTTTAGCATCAAAATCAGAAACATTTGAAGAATATTTCAGTCTTGCCAAAAAGATTTCTAATGAGAAAAAGCATGAGGATAAACACATTGTTAGAATTAGAACCGATCACGGCACTGAATTTGATAATGCACACTTTGATGATTATTGTGATGAATTTGGAGTGCACCATGAATTCTCTGCTCCTATCACACCTCAACAAAATGGGGTTGTTGAAAGGAAAAATCGTGTTCTAGTTGAGATGAGCAGAGTGATGCTTAATGCCTCTGGTCTCCCACATTCATTATGGGCCGAGGCTACTAACAATGCTTGCTATACTCTGAATCGTGTTATTTTCAGGCCCGGAACTGACAAGACCCCATATGAAATCTGGAAAGGGGTAAAGCCAAGCGTGGCTCATTTGAAAGTGTTTGGTAGTCCTTGTTTCATCTATAAGGACAGAGAATACTTGACCAAGATGGATGCAAGATGTGATAAGGGAATATTCCTCGGTTATGCCTTAAATAGTCGGGCCTACCGTGTTTATAACAAAGTCTCTTGCAAGTTTATGGAATCTATAAATGTGGCCATCAATGATGGTCTTGTATGTTCTCACGAATCTGGTTGTATGTCTGAACAGGAACCAACTCCAAGTGCTCTTGCAGAAGGGACATTCACTGCTCCTGCCATCCCCGAGGAGGAATCCCCAGAAGAGGATGAAGACCTCACAGAAGGGAGGAGAGATGAGACCCTTGACATCCAGAGACCACATAGAGCTGGAAAACGTCAAGTACAAAAAGATCATTCTCTTTCTGACATAATTGGTGAGGTAAATGAGCCAAGGAAAACCAGGAGCAAGGTAAATCGGTTGGTAAGCAATTTTGTTGTGTTTAAAGGTTTCTTGGCTTTACATCGTCTTGCGATTAATGAAATTACTCATTATGGTTTTGTGTCCCTCATTGAGCCTAAGAATGTTAAGGAAGCCTTGAATGATGTTGAATGGATCAATGCCATGCAAGAGGAGTTGAACCAATTTGAGAGAAGTAAGGTTTGGCACCTTGTGCCAAGACCGGATGGTAAAAATGTGATTGGCACCAAATGGGTATTTAAGAACAAATCTGATGAGAAGGGTATAGTGACCAGAAACAAAGCTAGGTTGGTTGTCCAAGGTTACTCACAAGTTGAGGGGTTAGACTTTGATGAAACCTTTGCCCCTGTTGCAAGGTTGGAATCCGTTAGACTTCTTTTAGCCATTGCATGTCATTTGAAGTTTACCCTGTACCAAATGGATGTTAAGAGTGCCTTCTTGAATGGTATTCTTAAAGAGGAAGTATATGTTGAACAACCTCCAGGATTCCAAAGCCTTAGCCATCCTGAGCATGTTTACAAGCTAGATAAGGCCCTTTATGGCCTCAAACAGGCACCCCGGGCTTGGTATGAGAGATTATCCACTCACTTGATTGAAAATGGGTACATGAGAGGTTCCATTGATAAGACCATGTTTGTCAAAACCACATCTAAGGATATCATCATTGCACAAATCTATGTTGATGACATTGTTTTTGGTTCCACATCGGAATTTTTGGTGAACGAATTCTCCACTCTCATGACTGAGGAGTTTGAAATGAGTCATTGTGGTAAGTTGAACTATTTCTTAGGTCTGCAAGTTGTGCAAAAGAGTGATGGCTTGTTTATCTCACAATCCAAATATGCCAAAGACCTTGTGAAGAAATTCGGGATGGAAACGTCCTCTGCCATCCTGAATCCTATGGGCACGAGCTGTAAAATCAGTGCTGATCTAGAAGGTGTAGATGCTGATCAAACTCATTACAGGAGTATGATTGGTAGTCTCTTGTACCTCACTGCTAGCAGACCAGACATTTCATTCAGTGTTGGTGTATGCGCTCGCTATCAAGCCAATCCCAAAGAGTCCCATGTGAAGGCGGTAAAACGCATCATTAGATATGTTTCTGGAACAACTGAGTTTGGGATTAGATACACTTTTGATACTAATGTGGAGATTGCAGGTTACTCAGACTCTGATTGGGCAGGTGATGCAAATGACCGGAAAAGCACTTCCGGAGGAGCTTTCTTTGTTGGGAACAACCTGGTCTCATGGCACAGCAAAAAGCAGAACTGTGTCTCCTTGTCCACAGCTCAAGCAGAATACATTGCGGCAGGAAGTTGTTGCACCCAATTGTTGTGGATGAAACACATGCTTGCTGACTACGGATTCAAGCAAGGTTTGCTATCCCTTTTCTGTGATAACACATCTGCCATCAATATATCTAAGAATCCTGTGCTGCATTCTAGGACTAAGCATATTGAGATTAGATATCATTTTATTAGAAACTTGGTTGAGGAACAGCTGCTTGAACTCATTTTTGTTCCCACTGAACAACAGTTAGCGGATTTGTTTACCAAGCCACTTGACAACCTTCGTTTTACCAGCCTTAGAAAGGCTATTGGTGTGTGTGATATGGATTAAAAGTCTCCCCATAAGGATATGTCTGTATATAGTTCATAAGCATGTTTAAAAGATTTTTTTGAAAATGAAAAAAAAATTTACTTGTGCTCTCGGGAGTTATGTGTTACATCCAGGATACAAGGGTAGGTTGATATCCTTGTACAGTCTTTGAACTTGACCTAAGTAAGTGTCCTTACATCTTTGGTCAGTTATACTCTGGGGTCTATATGTTTGTGTGCATCTGAATATCTTATGACATTTAATATGTGGTCTGAATCTCCTTACAAGTCAGAAGTCATATAAATGTTTCACTTGAGAAGCTTTGTGGGTAGCTTAAAGCTTTGTGACTTATTTGAGATGAGGTTTGGAGATTGTTTTTGGCCAGACTATTCTTAAAGTATACATTCCTTGGTCGTAACAACGATATAAGGGTGGGAAGAAACGAGAATGGTTTGGTCACCCCGGTGGTTGATGAAATAAATTTGCAATAGGCCAAACTATTTTCAAAGTACACATTCCTTGGTCGTCACAACGATATAAGGGTGGGCAGAAACGAGAATGGTTTGGTCTCCCCGGTGGTTGATTAAGTAAGTTCACTTGAAAGATTAATCTGAATAATGTTGTTTTTCTCTTCTGAATCTAAATTGTTTGCCCTATGGAGCATCCTTGTTATGCTTAATGCCCTAAAGTCAACTGACTTGGGAGTCATTGGTGAACTTTTTGTTACATAGATCAGTGAGGATTCCTGGAATGTTATCTATCCTTCGATGGGGTCGAGGCTGTTATTGATGACCTCCTTAAAATATGATCCTATGAGGACGATTTTTTCAGAAGAGCTTAAAATAAGGAAAAACATTGACTCTGGGATTTGGCTCCCAAACTGAACTGATGTTATAAGGATGAAATGCTCGAAGCTATAAGGATGGAAATAACATGTGCTCTCCTGAAATCTCAGACGTCATCCTAATGGGTTACATTGCAAAGTCTCCTGAGTTGAATCACTTCACACACTCACAATCATCTGACTTTGTCTTTGGGGTATGGATCATTATTGCTCCAACTCAGTCACACCTACATGTCTACTCTCAAGAGTGTTCTGAACTTTGAGTTTAAAGATGTCTTATTTTGTGAGTCTATGCTTTGACTGTCTCAAAACTCAGGGATCAGAAAAGATTATTGTATCCCAGGTTGTTTGTCTTTTCAAATTTCTCCTTATATTCGTCTTTTTGTTCTTGTTTCCTATGCACGTTCTTAGGGGGAGAATTTGAAAGTCTGTGACACACACTTTAATTTGAGTTTCTTACCAAATTAAGGTTGGCAAATGGTTTGCAAAAAGGTTGCTATTGGGTCCGTTTTGTTTCATTGTTCTCTGTTTTCCCTTTGTCATTCCGTGACAAAAAGGGGGAGAAATTGTTGCAGGGCATTATGGATGTTTTTCATGGATATTTCAGTTTCTACTTATGTGTTGTGATATATAATGCCCCTGCTATCCTGATTCTTAACTCATATGAATTCCTGTTATACTTCACTTGTTCTGGTGAGATTGTTGTTGCAGGTTGGTGCTTGAAGTATGGAATACTATATTAGGATAGGTAAGGTGTGTTTTGTTCAGGAATGCCAAAGGGGGAGATTGTAAGTATAAAAATGTTGGCAATCCCTTATTTAACAAAACACAGCCTTGTTTAGGAAGTCAAGCTCACTCAAGTGAAGTCTGAAGGCCTAAGTCGAAGAGAAGACCCAACATGATCTCATGGTACTCTCATGCATATGCATCTCATTGTTTTTCACAGAGGATGGCAGAACTGCCTTTTATCCTATTTCCCAGAATTATGTCTTGTGACAAAATGTTCTTAAAAGTTGAGTTTTATCTTACCTAGGTAGGATTTATCTTTCCAAAAATACCTATGCTTTTGCTAAGGCTTTGTCTGGTCGGTAAGGAAAAGATGTTTTACTGTGCATTGATCATATCAACCTTTTGATAGAGAGTGCAAAACATTTTGCCTCGTTTTGTGGAAAAGTTTTGCTTTGTGTTTTTTTTTGTTGGGTTGGTTACTTGGGCATGCAACCTAGCTCCTAGACTTTCTGATCACTTTGGTTTCGTGGCTGCTCCCTTATGAGCCTTACTTTAGCCTATATATATGAAGCAAAGGTGCTCCTTGTTTTTTGGTTGTTTGGTGTGAAAATTGTCATAGCACATTTTCTTGAGCTTCATTTGGTTTTCTCTTATGTTCGGCTTATGCTCTAAGTCTTCCTTGTTGACTGTAAATCTTAGAGCTTGAACAAAAACTCTTTTCATTAATCTCATATTGCATTTGCATACCATGAGGTCGTGATTGGTAGTGCAACAACCCGAGAAGTCTTCACGAAGAATTAGCTAGATGGTAGCTAGGTTCGAGGTTGGAGCTTCGAAAACTTTCATGTGTAAACACTTAGAGACAAGTGAGGTAGAACAGGTCGTAGACTAGGAAGAGTCTAGGAAGGATAGAAGCGCGGCTAACTATCCCCGGTGTTGCTACAAACTTGTAAGAAGTGTTGAATTACATAGTGGAAAGTTTGCCCTTCAAGAGTTAGGGGCACGCAGTTTTCTCCCTGGATGCAGGGTTTCTGCGAGAACAAAAACATCTTTGTGTTGTTTATATTTACTGCAACTTTACTTTATATAATCGTTCAATTGTGATTCAGGATAGACACAACCATTGATATCCCTGAGAACAATTTAATACGAAAAAGTTGTCATTGTCCTATTCACCCCCCCCCTCTAGGACCTTCATAGTATTTCATTGCCCACTTATGTTTGTGGCCCTCTTTTTCTTCAATCAAACCGTTTGCTATTTGTAATCTTCTAATTAATTATATCTTCTATTTCATAAATTTGTTCATGTTTAGGGATTTTAGATATGGTATATATCTCTATATTGCTTGCTTTAGTCTATGTATGTCTTTGTTTTTTTTTGGCATGTCTAATCTATGTACATCTAAAAAGTAAAGGTTAATGACAAGAAAGTGAGTGACATGATCCGAAAATTCTTGTGTCCACCAAAGTACATATGTACTTGAGTGTTCTTAGCCGCTGGATCGGCTAATTCTTCATCCAACCACACATACCCCCTGCATGCACACCGTTGGATCTCCCACCTTTACACATCAGCCGTTGGATCATTCAAGTACATATGTACTTCGGTGGATACAAGACACTCTCGACATGATCAACCATTAAGCTACCCAGAGAGTGCCAGGACCATGTACAAATATATATACAGTGGAAGAACCATAAATATATTTGTCTTTTTTTTTTGGCGGGGAACTATGAAAATATTTTTTCTATATGAAATTGTACTATATAATTGGGATAGGCTATGGTACGGTGATGTATGTCATACCCCCATTTACGACTTTTTTTGAATCAAAAATTACATCAAATTGAACCAAAATTACTACAATAACAATAAAGTTATCACATTCGTTTTACACTATTTACATAAAATTAAACCAAAATTACAACTTTGACAACAAATTGTTCACAAACTTGTAATAAGATCGTAGATGAAGTAATTACCTCTAACAGAACTAAGATTACACAAAAAAAGACTCGTTACCATAATAACATCAAATTTTGTTGATTATTTGTAAGTGGAGGTATGACATACATCTCAGTATTATAGAATTGTCCATACAATTTATGTACCAAACAAAAAATATTGAACAATTTATGGACCCGAGGTACTTCTGTTTTGGTCCTCTATGTGAATCCCTTCAAATTAATGCAAAAAGTCTCGGCACAAATGGTCCATGGAGGGCGAATTTGATAAAGCATTTTTTCAACTCACCTTGGGCAACTAAGAAAATTATTGCAGCTTTTCTTCTTCTCACTGTCGCTTTCACTGCTCCGTTATCAGGTTAAGTAAAGTCCAGTTTCTGTGTTGTTCACATTTGTAACTTTGTTGTTAATAAGGAAACTTGTACTTTGGGATCTCCTTGCAAGTGAGATAGACCAACTTCATGCATCATGCATGCAGTTGTTCCTTGGTGATATGGGGTTATCTAGGACTTTAGGAAGCTAGCTTATAATTACTGTCGTAAAGAGCTAGTCTACTACTGAATTAATGTATTGACACATTAATGTACTTATAATGAACAATGAACTGACAATCATTACATATAACTTCTTCAATTCTATGAGAACAAAGTGTGACAAGCTTAATTAGTTCCTTCCACAAGAAAAATAAGACACATGAAAAATATCACAATAATGAGAGGTCATAAGTAACGAACACTTTATTTTAGTCTTTAAACATACCGCAAGAAATACACACATATATTTCAAATTGATACAATAAGCAGCTAGCTAGCTACACGCTTAATACATTACAGAGCACACGGTTTGAACGAAAGTGAGGATAAGTAGAACAGCCGCTGCAATAATAGAGAGCACAGCCCAGGGTGAACTAAAATAGTCATGTTTCAAGCTTGCCTTCCAGTTGTGCCAGGGGACTGCATAGTACTCATTCAGTTTCTCACAAAGATCTGTAAAATAGAAGTTTTTACTGAACAACATAGGCCCCGAGTTAAGCTCACTGATAAAAGCAGCCACTTTTTCTTTATCAGACAGCTTAGACTCGAGGATTTTCTTCTTGAGAAGCAACTCCACGTCCTTGGCGCTGTCCACCAATCGGTCCATGATGAAAATGTAATCGTTGATGTAATGATCAGAGAACTCACACTGCTCGTAGGCAATCAGGTTTCTAAAGAAAACTTGTGAAGAACCACGGATTTTCAATTGTGGGATCTTAAGAATTCCATTATCAAATTGAATGTCAAAGAAGTTCTTGTCCTTGACCATTACGAACTTGACTCCGGCTTGGTGAAGCTCCGTCGCACTTGGTATGCTTAATGTGTTGAGTTTACTTTTTGGCGGAGGATCAAACGGGGGAGGTCTATGACATTTTAGTACAAAATCAACAAAATGTCGTATTCTTGTACATTCAGAATATTGAGCAAGTTTTTTCAAGATTTCATCAAGTGGTCGAATGTATACCCTATCCCTAAAGAAACTATGAGTAAGCTTGATGAGGGGAAGACCAGTTACATGAGCTGTGTCTTTTTCCATGGGAAAGTGACCACTGGCATAGGTCAAGGAAAAGAGATACTCGAGGACAAAGAATGGAAGCTGATTTTCAAGCATTAACATGTCATATACTATGTCCCTATGCATCAATGGTTTGCCAAATATACGGTCATTTTTTGTTTGTAGGTCTTCTGAAGAAGCTCTCAGAAGGACCTCCAAGGTAAAAATGCCATCTACCAAAATCATTTCAACAAGCTCATGTTCATTATAGCCAATGGTTACTGCATAGTGACTGCGAATTTTTTCTTCCCATTTCCTTAATGACTTGTAACAATCATCGATGCTTACCTTGGTCCTTGACTCCTTTCCAAAAAGTCCTTCACATACCTACGTTAAATAAACTAATTTGCTCCGCCTCCCCAAGATTTTATAGAGCCGGTAAACACCGCATTGATCTGCCTGCAAACCTATCAGAAAGGAGGTTTATATAGAAATATTGCACCATTGTCCAAAAAAAAACCCATTGCACCAGCAACATCAAGTCACCAAGTCAATTCTTTCTTTTTGATAGAAAGAAAAAAATGAACAAACTTTTTTCTCTGTTTTTCACTTTTGCCAAAGATACTTTGTTTTCATGTGAAATTATTATTATGGAAGGCCCTACATTAACTATAAGCCAAAACACTAATTATTAACGGAGGAATTCTCATCATCTTATAGTTCAAAAATTTATACCAGCTCTTCATTATATTTCCTGAAAGCTATACTTTCTACACCTGATTACCTGCATAGTAATTAATGGATATTTGTTACTTCCATCTTTCTATCACACTGATTAGCAATAAATGCCAGAGTAATTTTCCAGTGATATCTGTGAATTTCCAAAGTTAACTACACCCAATTTTCTTATTGCACAGCCCAAATTAATTAGGTAATCCTACAAAATGATAGGACTATCGCATGAAAAACGTTCCAAGACACCAGCAATAATTCAAGTCCTGATAATTTAACATCAATAATCTGTAATACATCATAGGTTAGAACAAAGAAAATGATTACCACTCAAATTAAAACTAAAAGCAACAATTATGTTCTACAATGGAAAATGATCGTGACCTGTGAAAAAGACAAGCACATGCATCAGCTAGCGGCTACATGATTAGGGAAGACAAACAGTCACCCTTATTTTATCTCCCTTAGACAAAATATGAGAATATCTTAGTTCCACAAACGTTAAACTGATATGCAGTAAGTGGAAGATGGCAAGATACTTTCATTTGGTGTCAATAATAGAAGATGTGACAACACCTCAATCCTTGGATGGTCTCATTCATATCCACATAGTTATGTTGTTCTGTTTTTCCTTTAATTAGTTGTTCTGTCTCTTACTGACTTCTTATACTAACTTTTGTTCACAACTAGTAGCAATTTCCGACTGTAAAGTGCTGCAATGTTTGTTGATTTGTGAAAACAGCATATTCGGCATCTTTTAGACATCGTTGTTTGTTTTATGTCCAAAACTTATCAATTTCCCTGAGAAAAATATGCAGTTGATTGACTATACTGTTGTGACTTTTGTTAATTTTGGGGTGCTGGAGAAAGGTAAACTATTTTCATCTCATAAATATACACCAAGCATAGTAAATGTAAACCCCCTACTGGTTGGGGAAGAAATTTTTGATGAATTAATTTTCTGAATGATATATGCATGCAGGTGGATTGGCTGTAGTGACTTTCTGTTGATGTTGGGGTGTTGGAGAAAGGTACATTATTTGCATCTGAAACCAAACTATGTGACAAGCACAGAGAACAGTGTTTACTAAAGATTATATTCCATGAAGGAATCTGGGACACAATAATTAGAAAGACAAACATGATTATGGAGCACACAAACACTGCAATCACTCTTAGTTATCGTACATCAGTATATAAACAACATATCTGAAGTGCATAAAAGTCAAAATGAATCAAAAATAAAACCTACAAAGCCATTATAGAGCACATTGTTTGAATGAAAGTGAGCACAACGAGAATAGCCGCTACAACAATAGACAGTCCAGCCCATGGAGTACTAAAGTAGTCCTGTTTCAAGCTTGCCTTCCACTTGTGCCAGGGGACTCTATAGTATGCATTCAGATTGTCAACTAGATCAGTAAAATAGAAGTTTCTACTGAACAAAATAGGCCCCAAGTCAAGGGAGTTTATATAGCTTGCCGCTGCTTCACTATCCGGTAGCTTGGATTCTAGGATTCCACTCTTAACAAGCAACTCCACATCCTTAGAAGTGTCAACCAGGCGGTCAATGATGAACACATAATCGTTGAAGTAGTGATCGTGGAGCTCACACTGCTCGTAGGCAATGAGATTCCGAAAGAAAATTTCTGTTGACCCACGAATTCTCAAGTGTGGAATTTTCAGGATCCCCTTCTCAAATTTTATGTCAAATATGTTTTTGTCGTCGACATTCTCAAACTTGACTCCAGACTGGTATAATTCTGTTGCACTTGGTATGGTTAAAGTCTCAAGTTTCTTCTTGTTGGGAAGCTCAGAAGGTAAAGGTCGATGACATGTCAGTACAAAATCAACAAAATGTTTTGTTCCTTCATGCTTATTGATTTTCTCCTTCATTTCTTCAAATGGCCTTATGTATACCCTATTCTGCAAGAACTTATGGGTGAGCTGAGAGATAGAAAGCACCTTACTATTTTGCAGAGGACTGGTATTACTGGCAAGGGCCAAGGCATAAAGATACTCAAGAATGAAGAATGGGATCTGATTTTCAAGCAATAACATGTCATATGTTATGTCCCTTAGCATCCATGGTTTTCCGAATAAACGGTCAACCTTTCCCTCTTGCAGTGTTGGGTAAGAAAACCTCAACAGGAGCTCAAAGGTGAAAATGGAATCTACCAGAACCATTTCCACAAGCTCCTCTTCACTAAATTCAATTTTTACTGCATAACAAGCACGGATTCTTGTTTCCCATTCCTTCAAAGTATTTAAACAGTCCTCCATGCTTACCTTGGTTCTTTCCAGAAAGTCCTTCACATACCGTATTTTGTGATCTTCCATAGCTTCTAGGCCTTCTCTACCATGGTGAAGCGGGCCTATTGAGACCACCTGAGGTGTGTAGGCCTTCTCATTCACGTCACGTAGTCTCTTGGGAACCCTGTAGATACAACACTCAGAGGAAAGTGAAGACACCCCTTCCAACTTATGTTTCAGATGTTTTGCCTGTTGCTCTCTCATATCCGAAGAAGTTTGAGCAGGAACCGCACAGCCTGCGAGCAATGTAGCAATAAGAAACAAACACAGTAATTAATGGAAGTTCTTGATTCTTTGTGTACTGTATCTTGTAGCTATAAGATTACTATTTAATTTGCAGCCTTTCTAATCTATTCATGAATCCTAACCATGCAAAAGAGCAACAACACACTAATACAGACGGTAACCCCCAAAAAGTATAGACTTCTAGGAATAAAATCCGTCAAAAACGCATTACTTAGCAGAAGATGATACACATTCAAAGAAAACAAAAGTTGAAACCATATCACATTGTTGGCGTAAGTTTAAATGAAATATTATGCCACAATCCAGAACCAACCGAGCACAAATAATGCAAGAACTATGAACCTTCAAGCTTAATGAAAGAAGTAAATTTAAAAGCACAGAGGATGGATATATAAGCAAAGGAAGTGGTGTTTGTACCTGGCATGGTATAGAACTATAGATAAGCAAATTTGTTACAGATATATTTTTAAGATTTGCCACTCCTGATCGAATATGGTAGATGAAACACCTCAATATATGTCTGCCTTCTACTCCAACGTAAAAGGAGTTTTACATAGTTGCACCAGCAACAGCAAGTCATCACTAGCTAAGTCAAGTCTTTTTCTCCCTTTTCCTGTTTCAAATTTTCTTTCACTTTGTTCCTTTTCTTTTTCCATGTATTTGGTTGTTGTAATGTGAAATTATTATCATGGAAGGTCCCATTCCCACTACATCAATTAAAATAGTTACAGAGTTGATGCTAATTTGTTCAAAGTCAACTCTAAATAGCCAAAAACTAGCAAAGGCCAGTGTTAATTATAAGATCGATGAAGCTTAATTAGGGGAAAAGGAAACTCAAATTTAAAATCAGAAAATTGAAAAATTACTATATATTGAGTAGCAACGTACGGCACTTAATGATGAGGCTTATATCCAAATTTCTAGCCTAGCCTCTATATGCAGATGCACCAAAGAATTCTGGAAGAATGCTCCAAATTCACCCCAAACTGTCAAAATCTATTGGTTGATCAATGCTGTCTAATGCAACGAATCAATTAATATTTGTTTGGAAGATTCTATTTTATGCAATTTTGTTCAAAGCAATATTCCTACCAGTAGTGATGGGGGACAAATCAAAATTTCATGCATGAATATATAAGACAATAAATTTTAGCAAAATTTTATCATATCAATTCCAAAGTATATATGTGATGTTCTGAATTTTCAAAGCATTATATCCGGTAACCTTTGATTTATTGATTAATTCCTACTATCAACCATATATGATCATGTGCATGCATAAGAAAAGAAACTTGGATCAGCTTCAAGAAAATGTGGTTTTATTTTTATATATATACAGTGGAATATATATATGCGATATTTGCGAAGTAAAATCTTGTAGAACATTATATACAAAAACCGAAAAGAATTAACATTATGATTTGAAAATAGAAAAGATTAGAGAAAGAAGTGAATTCACACCTGCGGGTTATGTGCAAGATTTCTAAGTTTGTTGTTGCCTTTGGTAAATAGCTGGCTGAAAAAGCTCAATGCAGGTGGCCAGTACGTTCGCTGCGATTATATACTGGTAGAGCTAGTGATGAAGTAGAAATGAAATTTTCTCCTATTAATAGGCAGAAATCAGAACAGTGATGAGCTGTGTAAGATGAAATCAAGTTGCTTTAATTTACCAAAAAATTAACAAAAGAAGCACATGTTGATTTACAAGGCAGGCCAACTCATCTCATCTCAGAGCTTCATTCATTAGATGTTGACGCGGGGTAATTCCGTCACCGAAACAAATTATAATCCATTATAGCTGTAAGATTTTGAACTTCCACAATGATGATTTCATTTTTATTATTATTATTGTTTTACATGTAAGAACTTCCCGAAAGATGATTTGATGAACTATACAAGGAGAGTGTCTTGTATCCACCGAAGTACATATGTACTTGAGTGATCCAACGGCTGATATGTAAAGGTGGGAGATCCAACGGTGTGCATGTAGGGAGTATGTGTGGTTGGATGAAGAATTAGCCGATCCAACGGCTAAGAACATTCAAGTACATATGTATTTTGGTGGACACAAGAATTTTCGCTATATTGCCGTTTCATTTTTTATTTTATTTTTTGAGTGAATATTTTATTTTTGGGCTGAACAAGGGGAAGCCGACAAGATATAGGTCGACTTTTGTTCACATGGGCTCAGATCGATAGTGACAACGCTGGTCTAGCGGGTCTTTAAATAATATGTCAACAAACGGGTCATATTTTAAACATAAGTAAGGGTCTTTTTTAATCTTTTTTCTCAAATAATTATGGTTGTTATTGTCCAAAAAAATAATAATTATGGTTGTTTCTTGTTTCTTAATGGTTTGACAGCGCCACAATGGTAAGCAAATGGAATTAGATGATATTATTATATGTTCCATATATAAACAAATTCATGGTTGTTTAGTTTTTTAAATAGTTAATTAAAGCAGTCCACAATTTATGACGTTCATAATGGATGCATTGTTCCGTTTGGATTACTTCTTAGAATTGGTAAAAGCGCTTATGACAGCTTTTGGCAAAAGGAGTATTTAGAAGTATTTATAGAATCACTTTCTAATAGTTTTTCAAGAAGCACCTTCTACATATAAAACACTTGAAATTTTTATAATTTTTTTAAAAAAAAAACTCTGCGAATGTTTCAAACAAATTAAACAACTTTCCGTAGAAGCGTTATGCAAGAAAAACAATTCTATAGAAACAATCTCAAACTGAGACGATAGGTATCATTGAATCACACTTGATTCATCGGTGATTAACTGATTACCAATCCCATCATTGAATTAATATATCACAGCATATAGTTCTTGGTAATTATAACTATTCCCATGCATGCTATAAGTTGCAGTTGATAATCTCAGATTCTCAGGTCTCTGACACGCGACTAGAAGAAAAATGACACAGATGAATAGTAATACCAAAACCATGAGCGGTACGTCGTAATTGGATAGCACATGGTTAATTAGTACTCAAAGCAAAAGTTACTTAATTATTTTATTTTGAGGTAATACACAGATTTAAAATGACATTTGCTCTAACAATTTGCCCCGTTTCTTATTAGAGTTGCTACAAAGCCGTCACAGTTTTGACATATAAATGGCATAGTCGAAAGCATCCACAAGAAAATCAGCAGAGACAGAAGTATCCGTGCATCTCAACTAATCCATATATAATCTAACAGTCGAGAGAAAAGGTCCTTCTCGATCAGCTCATCCATGTAGTTCCCCCTTTCCCCACTAGAACTCCAAGCTCTTCAATCCAGGAACCAAAATATATATGATTAGTATGTAGACAGGAATTTAGTGGCATGGAGAGCAATGTAATTTAAACTTGGGATCTTTTTATAGTTAACTCTATGAGCTGGGGTAAAGGGTGTCTAGATACCTCTGAGTTTCTCAAACAAAACAGCAGTTTCTGCCTTAATTGGCAGGAGCAAGGTTTAAAATATCGGTTGTCGAAGATATATCGGGAGCTTGAAAAAAAAGATATATCGGAATATATATCGTTATCGAAAAAAAATATCGGAAATTCTTTTAATATCGGAATATTTTTTTAAAAATAATAAAAATAATATAAAAAAATAAAAATATAGAAAAAAAAATATTTATTATTTTAATTATTTATATCTCTAAAATTTTACAGATATATTGCGATTTTTGAAGATATATCGGTAAATATCGCAAATATCGGAGATATTTTGAAATGTCGGGAAAAGATAAAATTTTTCCCTTAAAAGATATATCGCTCGCTTGAAAAAAAGATATATCGGAAGATATTTAGAACCTTGGGCAGGAGTCTTCTTATTCGTGTCAGTCACAAGCTCGATCGATCTAGCCAAACCATTAAGCCCCGACCTCTCACATCTCCGATGACTGAAAGAAAATATTATATATAACAACGTACACTAGCTTGCATTAATTAATACTTGACTACAATCTCTCCTACTTAATTTAGAGCAAATGGCATGACATCATATCATAGGGAAACTTTCTGTAAAAATGAAGAAATGAAAGACCTAGTTTAAAGAATCAGGGGGTAGTTTTCAACTTTTCATATCGTTACTGAAGGAATTAATGAAGGATAGTACTCATAAACAAAAAATTAATGAAGGATAGTTGAAAAAATGTTTTATCAAATTCGCCCTCCATTAATTTGTGCCGAGACTTTTTGCAGTACTTTCTCAAAGCCTATTTTCAACAATTCAGTGCGGCATAAGCAATTCTACATCCTTCCTAGCTTGTTCTCACAAAACATTTAATGACGAAGACATTAACATACACATGATTCTCGATGACTGGCATTGTTCAAATTAAGGCTAGGAGGTTTTTCGTCAAAAAAGAGGCTAGGAGGTTTCGAATTGTAATTAATCCATGTTTCGTCACTTAGAAAAAAAAGAAGTAAAGTTATCACTATAAGGACTTAGTCTACCCTTACATTGGGTAATCAACTACTAATATATCGACATATTAATGTACCCAAAAAGAAGTCACACACATTATTTTTTTATATCATTTTAATTTTGCTTGAATGTGTTTGGTATATATATATGGACAATGCATGGTCGATCTGTCACTCTCCTTCTTGTCATTAACCTTTACTCTTTAGATATAAGTAGACAAGAGCAAGCAAGATATAGATATGGGTAAAAACTCAAAATAGTACCTGAACTATAGCCAAAAATACTTTTTGGTACTTACAAATTTTTTTAAACAAAAATGGTACCTGAACTATTGTGTCATTACCCAAAATGGTACCTAGCTCCGTAGTTAAGGTATGTACCATTTTGGGTAATGGTATAATTTATAGGTACCATTTTGAGTTACGGAGGTACTATTTTGGGTAAATGCACAATAGTTCAGGTACTATTTTGGGTAAAAAAAATTGTAGGTACCAAAAAATATATTGGGCTATAGTTCATGTACTATTTTGGGTTTTTATCCTATAAATATACATCTAAAATCCCTAAATTTGAACAAATTGATGCAATATAGCATAAGATATAATTAATTAGAAGATTACAGAGAGCACACGGTTTGAAATTTTGAATGAAGGAAGAAAAAGAGGACCACAAACATAAGTGGCCATTAATGGAATATAAAGTTACAAATTTAGAGAGATCGAGTTGACGAACAGAGAGAGAGAGATGGGAGAATCCGATCCTTCTCCAACAATAGAACAAGTCGATCGATCTCTTATTATAACAAGGAATTAAGTTGCAAATTCATTTCAACGTACAACACAAATATGAATGTCACTAGCTAGCACACATAACTAATTGAACAAGCACTTGGCTTCAAGGAAGGAGTAGCCTGCTTGATCACTTCTTCAGAGAGATAATTGAGCAGATTGTTTGAATCACAGTGAGTATGAGGAGAACAACTGCTGCAACGAAAGAAATAATTGCCCAAGGAGTGTTGAAATAATTATCTCTCAAATTTGCCATGCTTTTGTGCCACTTGGAACTGCAAAACTTGTTCAGGTCTTCACATAGAGTACGATAACAGAACTTGTTGAAGTTAAGCCAAATTCCGGCTGCAACGCTGTTAATCATTGTAGACAACTCATTCTCGCCATCTCCGAGACAATCAACGATTCCAACCTCAACAAGCAACGATTCCAACCTCAACAAGCAACTCCACATCTTTTGGAGTGTCCATAAACAAATCCATGATGAAAATATAATCACTTGCGTAATAAACTTCAGCAGTACTAGCACATTGTTCAAAGGCAACTAAATTTCTAAGTATAAGCTTCGTTGTATCCTCTGCCTTGAATTTTGGAATTTTCAGAACCCCATCTTTGAATCGTATGTCAAACAAGTTCTGTCGGGATTTTACTCTCATTCACGGAATTAACCGAGATTCTCACCATGCAACAATATACAATAAAGCAGGATAAATATGAAACAGTGCACAGTTATTTACGTGGTTCGGCAAATCTCATGCCTACGTCCACGGGAGAGTTTTCACCATCTTCACTATGAAAGAAATAATAAGTACAAGATACATGAGTTAAATCTCATAACCCATAAACCCGTTCTAGAGTCTATACTCAACCGGAGCCCTTGTATCCAAAAGGATACCCCTTGTACACCCATCTCTCAACCTAGAAGAATACTCTACCTCAAGAGTTATACACACTCTTTAACTGTCTGCACCCACAAGCTCTCTGTGGCTTGTTGCTGACCCTCTCGGATTGAGGCCACCAAGAACACCCTATGAGATTATACACATCTCATAGCTCCCCCAGCTGTAGAGCTCACCTTGTGTGAAATCTCTCTCTCACACACTCAGTGCCCAGAGTGCAGCAGCACCACTCCTCCAAGGAGTTTATCTCGTGCTGCCCTCCCTCACTCTCACTTTGCATGTGCTACATCTCTACATGGGTTTCTACATTGCACACCTCTAACTTGCATGCATTTCCATGCATATATATATAGTAGCTCTTGGAGTCTTGGTCCATGCATATATGGCCGGCTGCATATATATATATATATACTCCTTCTTCATGCACACACACGTTCTTCTTGTGCAAGCAGCACACCCATATTGATTTCCACAAAGCTAGCTGCATATTCCCATGTTTACACCATGCTACACACATACATGTATATATATTGTGTGTGAAACCTTTCCGGTCACAAAGCATTTCTTCATGCTTTTTATCTACCTCCTTTTGACCACACAAATAATCCACCAAGGAGGGATAAAACCTAACAAGTTCTTGGTTGATCCCACCTCAAATTTGACTTCTGCCAAGTGTAGCTCTTCAATGCTAGGTGCTGATATATATTTGGATTTTCCCGCAGATTGTTCTTTCTTATTTTTTTGGAACGAAGCAGATTGTTCTTTCAATAAAGGAGCTGTGCACAACTTTCTCAAGAGATCAACAAAATGTTGTACTTGTTCTTCAAAAGTATGTATTGTCTCCAAATTATCTAACATTCCCTCAAAAGTTGGGCCATAATTTAAAAAGTAGTGAGAAAGAAACAGTATGGAAAGCCTCTCAACACCGTCGATTCTGTCAGAGTACTTAGAAAGGACAGGAAATATGTGTGGGTCGAATAGGTCTTCAAGAATGAAGAAAGGTAGCTGATTTTCAAGTACCAGCAAGTCAGGATATATATCACATACCATCCGTGGCTTTCCAAATATGCAATCATTTTCATCTTGCAATTCAGGGTACAAGAACCTATATAAGAACTCAATGATGAAGATGGCATCCACCAGAATGATTCTTACAAATTCATCACTTGTAAGCACAATGGTCTCTAGGTAACAACTTCGCAATTTTGCTTCTTGGTCTTTTATTTTTCTTATGCTATCCTTCATGCTTAAATTGGTTCGACCCATAAAACATTGTAGGTATCTCATTTTGTGTTCTTCCATGGCTTTCAAGGCTTCTTTTCCATGATGAAGAGGGCCTATAGAGATTACCCGGGGTGTGTAGTCTTCTTCACGTATACGCCGGACAGGGCCGGCCCTGATGTATTTGAGGCCCCGGGCAAAAATATAATTTGGGCCCATATATAGACACGTGTTTTTTTTTTGCAGTTTGAAACGTATGATATTACACAATTTTTTTTGAGAAATGGATATATATTACACATAATACAACGGCAAAAACATAAGCCAAAGCCTCGTATGACAAGGATTTCATTGAGAATCCTACTGTTTTTGGATTATATTAAATATTTGATTACAATTTTTTTATTTAGCAACATATGAGAAGCCTACTATTATTTATAGGTTAATGAGATGTATAATTCAGAAAGGAGGTTTATATAGAAATATTGCACCATTGTCCAAAAAAAAAAGTCATTGCACCAGCAACATCAAGTCACCAAGTCAATTCTTTCTTTTTGATAGAAAGAAAAAAAATGAACAAACTTTTTTCTCTGTTTTTCACTTTTGCCAAAGATACATTGTTTTCATGTGAAATTATTATTATGGAAGGCCCTACATTAACTATAAGCCAAAACACTAATTATTAACAGAGGAATTCTCATCATCTTATAGTTCAAAAATTTATACCAGCTCTTCATTTCCTGAAAACCCTATACCAGCGATAGACTTTCTACACCTTATTACCTGCATAGTAATTAATGGATATTTGTTACTTCCATCTTTCTATCACACTGATTAGCAATAAATTCCAGAGTAATTTTCCAGTGATATCTGTGAATTTCCAAAGTTAACTACACCCAATTTTCTTATTGCACAGCTCAAATTAGGTAATCCTACAAAATGATAGGACTATCGCATGAAAAACGTTCCGAGACACCAACAATAATTCAAGTCCTGATAATTTAACATCAATAATCTGTAATACATCATAGGTTAGAACAAAGAAAATGATTACCACTCATATTAAAACTAAAAGCAACAATTATGTTCTATGATGGAAAATGACCGAGACAAGTGAAAAAGACAAGCATATGCATCAGCTAGCGGCTACATGATTAGGGAAGACAAACAGTCACTGAGTCACCCTTATTTTATCTCCCTTAGACAAAATATGAGAATATCTTAGTTCCGCAAACGTTAAACTGATATGCAGTAAGTGGAAGATGGCAAGATACTTTCATTTGGTGTCAATAATAGAAGATGTGACAACACCTCAATCCTTGGATGGTCTCATTCATATCCACATAGTTATGTTGTTCTGCTTTTCCTTTAATTAGTTGTTCTGTCTCTTACTGTTTTCTTATACTAACTTTTGTTCACAACTGGTAGCAATTTCCGACTGTAAAGTGCTGCAATGTTTGTTGATTTGTGAAAACAGCATATTCGGCATCTTTTAGACATCGTTGTTTGTTTTATGTCCAAAACTTATCAATTTCCCTGAGAAAAATATGCAGTTGATTGACTATACTGTTGTGACTTTTGTTAATTTTGGGGTGCTGGAGAAAGGTAAACTATTTTCATCTCAGAAATATACACCAAGCATAGTAAATGTAAACCCCCTAATTGTTGGGGAAGAAATTTTTGATGAATTAATTTTCTGAATGATATATGCATGCAGGTGGATTGGCTGTAGTGACTTTCTGTTGCTGTTGGGGTGTTGGAGAAAGGTACATTATTTGCATCTGAAACCAAATTATGTGACAAGCACAGAGAACAGTGTTTACTAAAGATTATATTCCATGAAGGAATCTGAGACACATTAATTAGAAAGACAAACATGATTATGGAGCACACAAACACTGCAATCACTCTTAGTTATCGTACATCGATCAGTACATAAACAACATATCTGAAGTGCATAAAAGTCAAAATGAATCAAAAATAAAACCTACAAAGCCATTATAGAGCACATTGTTTGAATGAAAGTGAGCACAACGAGAATAGCCGCTACAACAATAGACAGTCCAGCCCATGGAGTACTAAAGTAGTCCTGTTTCAAGCTTGCCTTCCACTTGTGCCAGGGGACTCTATAGTATGCATTCAGATTGTCAACTAGATCAGTAAAATAGAAGTTTCTACTGAACAAAATAGGCCCCAAGTCAAGGGAGTTTATATAGCTTGCCGCTGCTTCACTATCCGGTAGCTTGGATTCTAGGATTCCACTCTTAACAAGCAACTCCACATCCTTGGAAGTGTCCACCAGGCGGTCAATGATGAACACATAATCGTTGAAGTAGTGATCGTGGAGCTCACACTGCTCGTAGGCAATGAGATTCCGAAAGAAAATTTCTGTTGACCCACGAATTCTCAAGTGTGGAATTTTCAGGATCCCCTTCTCAAATTTTATGTCAAATATGTTTTTGTCGTTGACATTCTCAAACTTGACTCCAGACTGGTATAATTCTGTTGCACTTGGTATGGTTAAAGTCTCAAGTTTCTTCTTGTTGGGAAGCTCAGAAGGTAAAGGTCGATGACATGTCAGTACAAAATCAACAAAATGTTTTGTTCCTTCATGCTTATTGATTTTCTCCTTCATTTCTTCAAATGGCCTTATGTATACCCTATTCTGCAAGAACTTATGGGTGAGCTGAGAGATAGAAAGCACCTTACTATTTTGCAGAGGACTGGTATTACTGGCAAGGGCCAAGGCATAAAGATACTCAAGAATGAAGAATGGGATCTGATTTTCAAGCAATAACATGTCATATGTTATGTCCCTTAGCATCCATGGTTTTCCGAATAAACGGTCAACCTTTCCCTCTTGCAGTGTTGGGTAAGAAAACCTCAACAGGAGCTCAAAGGTGAAAATGGAATCTACCAGAACCATTTCCACAAGCTCCTCTTCACTAAATTCAATTTTTACTGCATAACAAGCACGGATTCTTGTTTCCCATTCCTTCAAAGTATTTAAACAGTCCTCCATGCTTACCTTGGTTCTTTCCAGAAAGTCCTTCACATACCGTATTTTGTGATCTTCCATAGCTTCTAGGCCTTCTCTACCATGGTGAAGCGGGCCTATTGAGACCACCTGAGGTGTGTAGGCCTTCTCATTCACGTCACGTAGTCTCTTGGGAACCCTGTAGATACAACACTCAGAGGAAAGTGAAGACACCCCTTCCAACTTATGTTTCAGATGTTTTGCCTGTTGCTCTCTCATATCCGAAGAAGTTTGAGCAGGAACCGCACAGCCTGCGAGCAATGTAGCAATAAGAAACAAACACAGTAATTAATGGAAGTTCTTGATTCTTTGTGTACTGTATCTTGTAGCTATAAGATTACTATTTAATTTGCAGCCTTTCTAATCTATTCATGAATCCTAACCATGCAAAAGAGCAACAACACACTAATACAGACGGTAACCCCCAAAAAGTATAGACTTCTAGGAATAAAATCCGTCAAAAACGCATTACTTAGCAGAAGATGATACACATTCAAAGAAAACAAAAGTTGAAACCATATCACATTGTTGGCGTAAGTTTAAATGAAATATTATGCCACAATCCAGAACCAACCGAGCACAAATAATGCAAGAACTATGAACCTTCAAGCTTAATGAAAGAAGTAAATTTAAAAGCACAGAGGATGGATATATAAGCAAAGGAAGTGGTGTTTGTACCTGGCATGGTATAGAACTATAGATAAGCAAATTTGTTACAGATATATTTTTAAGATTTGCCACTCCTGATCGAATATGGTAGATGAAACACCTCAATATATGTCTGCCTTCTACTCCAACGTAAAAGGAGTTTTACATAGTTGCACCAGCAACAGCAAGTCATCACTAGCTAAGTCAAGTCTTTTTCTCCCTTTTCCTGTTTCAAATTTTCTTTCACTTTGTTCCTTTTCTTTTTCCATGTATTTGGTTGTTGTAATGTGAAATTATTATCATGGAAGGTCCCATTCCCACTACATCAATTAAAATAGTTACAGAGTTGATGCTAATTTGTTCCATAAGTATGATTGCTATGAATAACGTGGTGACATAACAGCAACTATTCATGTACTGCAAACGCATCAATAATATCTGATAGAACAATCATTGCTTAAGTAAATGATTAACAAGCATATTAAAAGTAAAAGCAACGATAGTATTCTCCCGTAAGGTAGGGTATTAAGCAGTCACCTCCATATTTAATTGATTAACAGAACAAAACACTGTTTACCTTTAGACAACATGTAATTCACGAGCAGATTCTGTTAATTGAATAAACAACATTCATGTGAACTTTCTCTTTTCTTATTCGATCTGTTATGTGAAAATTGCTAGAATTTGTGCTTGTAACGTTGTCGTGCGTCGAAAGGTTAAGGAATAAAATTCCAAACAAGGTACATGTGCATTAGTTCATACCAGCACTAATGGAGCATATCCCATCAAAAATTCTATAATCATGCATGGGGATATATTCCTCATGTTGTACCCCTATCTATCGAGCTGTTTGGCATATCGATCCTAAGTGAAGCGCAGAAGGAGGGTGGGACAACAGGTCTGGTTGGGAGTCTATCCCCTCAAATGTAACCAACGATGCGTTGATATTTAAATGCTTGAACTTTCGTTCACACAATGAGCGAAGAAATATTGTTTGTTTTGGTACTAAAACATGTGATACATGAAAAGGTGATGCAGGGTACAAAACAGAGGAGAGGGGAGGGGATAATTAATCTGGGAATCACTCAACCAGGTTCGAGGGGTTTGGGAATCACTCAACCAAAAGAACAATTGATCCGGGAATCACTCAACCAGAAGAACAATTGATCTGGGAATCACTCAACCAGAAGAACACGTTTAGGTTCTGGAAACTCATCAATACTTCAACTCCCCTACAACACCAATACTACATGATAAATATAGGAGACACAACTTAAATGAACTTCAACTTTCAATAAAACTCTCACTATGCCCAAAGATGACTTGGTAGCTTCCCACACATGACTTGTTTTAGAGAGACCAGTAATTAAATGAGGCCTTGCACTTCCAATGAATATTAAATAAGTTGAGCTGATCTCTGATGCATCAAAAGGAAAAGATGACTATAGATAACACAAGCAATCAGCACACTTCTTTATTTTTTGTCTTAAGACAACAAGTACATGAGCAACACATTTGAAATCCACACAAACATCAAAATGAAGCAACAATAGACCCTATATAGCAATTACAGAACACACAGTTTGAATTAAAGTGAGCACGAGAAGTATAGCCGCTACTATAACAGACAGTCCAACCCAAGGAGTACTGAAGTAGTCCTGTTTCAAGCTTGCCTTCCACTTGTGCCAGGGTTGTTCATAGTAATCATTCAGTTTTTTACAAAGTTGGGTAAAATAGAAATCTCTACTGAACAAAATAGGGCCCAAGTCAAGGGAGTTAATAAGCTATCTTTAAATTTTTGACATTCTCAAACTTGACTCCAGCCTGGTGTAATTCTGTGGCACTAGGGATGGTTAAAGTCTCGAGTCTTTCTTTTCGGGGAAGCTCAGAAGGTGAAGGTCGATGACATTTTAGTACAAAATCAACAAAATGAGTTATTCTATCTCCACGACTGAGTTTTTCCATCATTTCTCCAAGTGGCCTTATGTAGACCCAGAGGAATGATATTTTTGGCATCAGCTAAAGAATGAATATACTCAAGAATAAAGAATGGGATCTGATTTTCAAGCAATAACATATCGTATATTACGTCCCTGTCCATCCTTGGTTTCCAAATATACTGTCGTTTTTCTGTTGCAAGTCTTTGAAAGCGCTCCTCAGCAGGAACTCAAAGGTGAAAATGGCATCGACCAGGATCATTTCCACAAGCTTATGTTCATTAAATTCAAGTGCTACGGCATAACAATTACGGATTTTTTGCTTCCTGTGACATCAAATAGTTGTAGCAATCCTGTAGTGATACCTGGCTCCTTTCGAAAAAGTCACGAACATACCGAACTTTATGCTCTTCCATAGCTTGAAGGCCGATTGCACCATGGTGAAGTGGACCGAGTGAGACCACCTGAGGTGTGTAGGCCTTCTCCTTCACATCACGTAGCCGCTTGGGAACTCTGTAGATGCAACACTCAGAGGATAGATGAGACAGCTTTTCCAACTTAGCGTTCAGATTTTGTGGTCCTTCCATTTGTGGCCCTATTACCACATCTGACTGATGATCCTCAGTTCCTCGATCACTGCAGCCTGCAATAAAACATTTCATGCATGGTCAGAATATTGATTGATAATGTGGGAATTTATAGGTGGTCCTGTATTAATGTAGTATATATATAATTAATATGAGTACGTACTATTTGAATAATCCTAGTGATTTATTATCACGAATCCTAAATATATATGTAAAAGCTAGGGCAAAACCAAACTAAAGGCGCCTAGCTAAGAACATATAATTAATTTGTCACAATATCAAGGCTAGCTTCAAAACTAGAAAAACTTACAAAAGATTCAAGACGTGGATCCCTTTCTCTCTGGCTGACATGCATCCATATAATTAAGCTATTGTATGTTATCGATCGGTTTAGCGTTATATAATGGCAAAAAGGCATATGATATGCTTAAACCATCTTTCAAGCATATAATTTAACCCTGCATGATCCCATATGATTGAAGAAAAGAGGCGGGTTTACTTATTCTTCACTAAAAGGAAAAGGTTTATTAGTTCAAATTCTTTACTTCAAGCCAAAAAGGATGGGGGGGGGATCTTTAATTCTCTAGTATCAATCAAGCTTAGAAGAAAGAAATGCATTTCACTTGGATTTAATCTGTGTTATATATACAATGAATAACTAATTTAATTGACCTGTGTTTGATTGCATACACTAAAATCACAAGTCTACATAGTTTTTTACCTTAAGGAAGAAATCTGACAATCTTATAGTCACCTGGTGTGTTATCATCCTTCAGTTCCAAAGCCTTTTTCTCCCTGTAAGTAGAAGTATTATTGGGTCCAATGAGGCAAAGAATTTTACACTATATATATATATATATATCGACTGTACATAAATGTATAAGAAGTTTATCTAGTCAATATATATTAAACTTTTTCAATTTTTCGGTCACTGTACGTAGTAAGTTTTTCTTAAAGCCTTGAATCTGTGACAAATTTTATCTGGTGAAAGGAAGTTTATTTAGTCAATTTAAACTTTGTTAGGTTTTACTCATTTAGATATAATAAGTAGCCATCTTCTAGATTAGTAAGACTCCTGCAATAATCGCGCGCTCATTCACAAAGACTCAGAGAGAAGCTTCTAGTTCCCTTGAATCCTTGATTATTCTATATTCCCGCGCTCTTATCTGACCAATGATTATTGAGAAATTTGGAGAAATACCCCTTTTTGGGGTCCTCTAATGACTTATGCCCCTGTTTTTAAAACCTAATGATAAATACCCCTTTGGATTATAATGTTTTCTAGTAGCTAGGACTTTTCTCAGAAACGCGCATTACCTTTTCAACAACAGAGAAAAACCCATCGTAACAAGAAGGGAAACAAAAAATATAGAAATGATCGATCAAAACAAATTAAGTTGACCTATTGACTTAGTGGTGCACTTATTTTCTTTATATGCATGTAAGATGGGATTTGGAGGTGAATCAATGTGGTGTTGCATAGTCTACCAAACATGAAGCTCTCAGAGATCTAGGAAAGCCACAACGCTTTGATTATCTATAGCAGGTAGAAATAATCCCATTCCTTTGCTCCTTTGCAATTATACTCTTATTTGTTGGTGTTCCCTCCTCATGCTAATTGTTTAATTAGATGATGACACTGAGCAGCAAACATTGTCAAGGCAGAAATCGTGGTCCCTTGTTTCATGGGATGGTTAGTTGAAAATTGGCCATGTGTTATGGCTTGCTTAATTTAGGGAAAGTTGTTCCATTCTTTCTCTAATCAGCTAGCACGTGTTCTGTAACAATTAATGAACTGAGTTCATTGTACTGAGAGAGAAAAAGAGTGAAACTAAGCTTTTCTCTTCCAGTCCTTTGGTGAGAGTATCCAAGAGTGTTCTCTTGAGAGTAATTCCTCTAGTGTTCTAGAGAGATTGAAGCTTGTAATCCCATTATTCATAGTGGAAGTTTTTCGGAGATCGTCCCGTGGTTTTCCCCTTCATACTGGAGGGTTTCCACGTTAATTGATTGTGTCCTTTGTTTGTTATAATTTCTTTCATTGCTCTCTGTTTTGTTCATTGCTTGAAGCTGCTGTGCAATTGTGATTTGCTGCATTACTCTGTTTTATCCTAACATTATTTACCACTTGTGAGATCTTAATTAGTGCTTGTTGGGTGCAAACATTGTTTTGTACGTAGTCTGTTGCATAACATATTAACATGTAGTGAAATTGAACAATAAATATATGAGAAGGAAATATAACATCTACGAAGAACAGTCATAAAATTTCTGGGAAGTTTTTCTTTCGATCGACTAGTTATTTTTAAA
Organism: Rubus idaeus; assembly: GCA_030142095.1. Lineage (NCBI taxonomy): Eukaryota > Viridiplantae > Streptophyta > Magnoliopsida > Rosales > Rosaceae > Rubus > Rubus idaeus. The sequence goes on from CM057966.1 coordinate 30,381,554, forward strand.
GTCTAGATTAAGCTTTTGGACTGACCAAAAATTAGTTTTGATTTTGTGACAAATTTTACAATTTGTAATCTTGCCTACATTTTTTTTAGGGTGACCCCGGGGCCGCCGGCTCTTTGTGCTGTTAACCTAGGTTTTGCTCATCTACATGCATAATTAGAATTCACTATTAGTACAGACTGCAAATGCATGTTTTGTGACAATTTTACAACTTTTTCTTTTATCTATAATTTTTCTAGGGTGACCCCTTTGTGCTGTTAACTTGGTTAATTTAGCTCATCTACATAGTTAGAATTCACTAACTTCACATTAATAGATGAACTTCCAGTTCCCTTGTTTATTAATACAAGGATTGTTTATTGCAGGCTGTGTGAATCATACATAATTTGGATATGGAAGAGTCACAAGCTAAAAATCTGAAAAATAAGTTGAAAGGGCTGTGTCCCATATCCTCCGAGTGTTGTATCTACAGGATTCCCAAGCGACTACGTGACGTGAATGAGAAGGCCTACACACCTCAGGTGGTCTCACTAGGACCACTTCACCATGGCAGAGAAGGCCTAGAAGCCATGGAAAATCATAAAATGCGATACGTGAAGGACTTTTTTGAAAGGACCAATGTAAGCCTGGAGGATTGTTTCAATTCTTTGAAGGAATGGGAAGCAAGAATCCGTTCTTGTTATGCAGTAACCATCGAATTTAGTGCAGAGGAGCTGGTGGAAATGATTCTGGTTGATGGAATTTTCACCGTCGAGGTCCTGCTGAGGAGTGCCTTCCCGGCACTGCAACAGGAAAATGACCGGATATTTGGGAAGCCATGGATGGACAGGGACGTAGTTTACGACATGTTGATGCTTGAAAATCAGCTCCCATTCTTTATCCTCGAGTATTTCTATTCCTTAGCCTATGCCAGTAATACTATTCCTCTCGAAAATGATACGGGGCTTTCCCTCATTAAGCTTACCCATGGCTTCTTCGAGGACAAGGTATATATAAGGCCACATGAAGAGGTTTCGAAAAAACTCTCGCAGTATTCTGGAGCTAGAATACAACATTTTGTTGACTACATCCTAAAATGTCATCGACCTTCACCCTCTGAGCTTCCACCCAAAAGAAAGCTCGACACTTTGAGTATACCAAGTGCGATACAGTTGAAGGCGGCCGGAGTCCATTTTATGGTGGTTCATGACACAACCTTATTCGACATACAATTTGAGAATGGTATTCTGAAAATTCCACAGTTACGAATACGTGGTTCGACAGAAGTTTTCTTTCGAAATCTTATTGCCTACGAGCAGTTTGAGCTCCATGATCATTACATAAGCGATTATGTATTCATCATCGACCACCTACTTGATAGTTCCAGGGATGTGGAATTACTTGCTAGGAAAGGAATCCTTGAGTCTAAGCTATCAGATAGCAAAGCAGTGACGACTTTTATTAGCACCCTTGACTTGGGGCCTATTTTATTCGGGACAAATTTCTATTTCACTGAGCTTTGTGAAAAGCTGAATGAATACTACGGAGTCCCCTGGCACAACTGGAAGGCAAGTTTGCAACAAGATTATCTCAGTAGTCCATGGGCTATCCTCGCTATTACGATTGCGACTATTCTACTAATACTCACTCTCACTCAAGCAGGGCTTTCCCTTGCGAATATTACACAAGATGATTGATGTACTGTTATATATATACAGGTGTGTTTTTGTGTGTGTTGGAGTCTGCCCCTCCTGTACGTGTATGTGTAAGGATAAAGAAGATTGATTATGTAGTGTATTCTAAATTTCTAATTATAGGTGATTCAAAAATAAAGTGGGGCTGAGAGTGCTGCATAAAATGCTCTGTGTTGATACATTTAACTTTTCTGAGCTTTTCAAGGGAAAAGTTCAGAGAGATGAATGCATAGAACTCTAATATGTCTAGTGTCTACTGGTGCTCAACTATGGCTGGAAATCATCTCATATTAATGGCATCATCAATCAGAGTACTATATCAGAATGGATTTTGGATGAGGAAGGCTACACCGTAATATTATGAACTACATTTCCATTACCAAAAAAAAAGTCAAAATTCTCAGTATGACGTCAAGTAACTGAAGATAATGTGAAAAGGAAAAAAAAAAGGAGAAACCAATACCTCTCTTCTATTTGAAGTATCTTTTCTTTCCAAATCTCCCAAGTTTTCTCATTAATCTGCACCAAAATCAAAAAAAAAATATATATATATCTTTATTGCCAAGGTTATATCTCATAGATAATGCATGCATTATTACTAAAGAATAAACCAATAGCAAGTACATGACTTTCTGAAGAAGCTACTTTAGAAGCATGAGATTTGATACTTCATCGAGAAATTTTTTTTCTTTTAGCAAGTACATCTATCCAGCTTGGCCTGCATTTTCTGAAGGGCTGTTCATTCTGTTATTGTGGTTGCTGCAATCCTCATACTCAATTCCAATCAAACGGTTTGTTCTAATCCCAATCTCGGTTCTGTAGTATCAGTAATCATTTATACCTAAGAAAATGAGTCAAAGAACTCCTAAAACGTACCGAGTTGAACTCACGCAGTTTCTGCACCAACTTCGCCGAATTAATTGTACTCGGTGTCTGCTTGCTCTCTTGCACCATATCTATTCTGGCATGTAGTGTTCACTGATCAATGAATCTTGTAAAATAGCTTCCATAATTTGAACTCGTACTCTTAGAGTTGTTGGTCAAACATGAATTCCGTGTACAAAGAATGTGTTTCCTCTATATGCAAGTGTTCTGCTCTCAGCTCCTACGCACCATATATGGCCTTGCAATTGCAAAACCCCTTCCATTCCAACTGTTTCCCATACAAACTTGAAAAGCCCAAGAGCCCTGTCCAACTGCTTCACCCCACTCCAAATCATCGTCTCCTCATCTGAAGTCACAATCTTTCCCATGCACAAACAGAAACTATTCTTACTAATGCTAGAAAGCCCACCACATAAGTCTACTTCAATATCTCGAACATGTCCATAGAGGTAATATAATAAAAGTGTGAACAAACACTTGGAAGAATGACCCAATGTCTTGGACAGCTTCTTCTGCACTAGGCTTTCTTGATGTCGTACTTCCTTGTATCCGATACTTTTATCAACCAACACATCCTTGATCTGAGACAGCCCCTCTTTCATGACCTCAAGCTTTGTTACGTAAAGAAGTAACTCCCTGTCATTTTTCAAACAATCAATGAGGTCATTGAACATCTCAAGAAGGTCTTCCCATTTTTGCAAACCAGAAGATTCGGTAATCTTTGCTGTTGAAAGGCGCATCCATGAAGCGGAGTCATCATCATATGAAATGGATGTGTCAGCCAAGAACTTTAGACAGCTAGAAACTATCTGCTGACCAATCTTCGTCCCTTTGGTTGGGCACTGATTATCTAAACAATCCAACTCAGATTTCAATCCATTGAGTACCTCCTCAAGCGTGCCAGTCCATATCCGGTGCTGTGTGACCTGCGGACATATTTTGACGCGCACTGTCTGCCTTTGCTGGGCAGTAATGTTTAGAATGCTACCTACTATTGAAAGTGATTTCACAATCATGGGCTCTCTTTCATTTGGTTTATTGAAACAGACAAATGGGTTACAGCTTCTACCACCTGACCATGCCACCACATTATTCCATAGCATCTGCTGAACTAATGGAGACCCAACAAAGACCCTGGCAAGTGACTTAAAAGCAACCATTTTGTGTTCAGCACGGCCATTAACGATAATCGAACCATCAGTGATATTAACAAGCCTCCCATCAACCAAATCCACATCTTTTAAAAACTGGGTCAATTTCATTAACTTCGGGAATTCCCTTCTATACCATTCTAGGGGCAAAGGCTCTCCACGAGACTCCTCTGAGCAATGATATAGCATCGCATTCAAATGCAGGGCTCCATTGCGCTTAGCCATTAGATGCTTTGCACCATAGATTGCCTTCTCCATATGTCTAAAGGTCATTGTTATCTGCATTAGAGAAATACACTCTATACAATCTTTAAATTATACTGCTGCTTCTTTGAACTCTAATAATAAACGACCATGACTTCACTGCGGCATTATATCAAACACATGGTGTGCAATTTCTGTTCCTACTACACATCAAATATCTGAACGACTCATCCATTGGAGACAGCTTAAATAGAGATAACAAAGGTCATAAGTAAGCATAAGGAGGCTCAGATCAAAACCATGCATCTAATTCTGCGAATGCTGATTACCTGGACAAGATCACAAGAGAGACGACTGCCTGTACTGAAAGAGCTTTTGCTTGTTTTGCGATGACCTGAACGATGATGTACGATCTTGGGCTGGATCTTATGTTATGAAAAATGGGCTTTATTGGGCCTTTATTTCAAGGACGTGTTTGTTGGGCTTGAATTTGATAATTAATCACTGATTTTTATTTTTTTTCTTTCAACCAAAATGAAGGGTTTAACTCCTTAAGGTTTAAGATCGATGTGAAAAAAGTTAATTGAAAAATCTGAGATTAAAAAGTACCGTTGAACATGCTTGGTTTATAAAGAAGGAAAAAGGAAGAACCTTTAAAAAGCTAATTTTGTTAAATTTTTTTCATCCATTGAATTGGATAAAAAGTACCAATGTTTTTCCTACCAATTTTGACCATCACAGTATTGATAAACTTTCAACTTTGTGTACTTGATACAGTGAATTGCCTGATCTCTAGTGTCTCTTGGGTCCCCAATCCACATTTAGAATCATGATAAAACAGGTTCATGTTGTTCTTTCACGAGCACGAGTCTTTCAAATGTCCTGTCCCAAATCATGCGTTTTAGTTCTTTATTAAGTAGAGTTTAATTCCCGAGTCAAACATGCATGATTTAATTTCTTGAGAGATTAGTTTCCGATAAAATAAAATATTTCAAATTAGTTCAAGCAGCGGAGAAAGGAAAAAATTGGAACGGATTAGGACTAAGATAGATAGACAAGAATTTAATCCCGCTAATATTATGAAAAATTATCATCCGACATAAAAGAGTGGTTATCCACCCGGCAATCATCCTTTTATATACGGATGACTACCTTTAATAGTTTACAAGAATAAAGTTCATTAGTGAACCTAATTAAGTGTACGTGTACATGATACATATGTATATAACTACTAATTAACAACTATTTATATGAATGTATTAGCTTTGTTTCTTCTAATTTGCTCGTTTTTCATGCATGCAATAAGACAAAACCAAGCTAGCTATGATGGAATGCAGTGATGGAATAATAATGGCACAAAAACCGCGATCAATAAGCTTAACTAGCAACTTGCTGTGGAAATGATTGAATGGGAGGGTACTTCATCAACAATTCAACATTATATAAAGCATATATATTCTGTGAAGTAACATAAAGCTGCCGAGCTCAAAGTGAAACAAAGAATCTTGCTAAAAGCTAAAGAATGGAGTGTAGTAGCAGACACTAATTCATGTGTGGTTACTTTTTTGACCAATAAAATTTGCATTTTGCACTTCTTAAACCGAACTAGCTACCCCATGCCATGAGGTCAATGAGGGTACCCATGAAAGGTGTTTGCTGAAAAGTTAGAGAATCCTATGTAGTGCATGAACTAGTTTTTCTGTTCTCAAAATATATATATATTCAATTAATTAGCTATATCTTATCTTAGTTTCGATCGATGTTTAATAGGATAGATTAATTAATTTGTAAAAGTTAACCCCATCCATTAATCAACGAAGTGATACTAGTGAGTAGTGATCTATATAGTTATCATTAGGCTGACTGCTCTTCCTTTTTTTTCATTGAAAGTGATGACTATCAAAGATGATTGCACATTCCAGGACCCATGACAGAAAAATCAGATATCACAACTTAGTGGAGCTTTTTTTCTTTAAAACATAAAATCGGATATCACAACTTAGTGGATTTTTTTTTAAAATGTTTTAATTCATTAAAGCTATGATTCCACCCCTTAAAGAAGTTACTTACGCGGATCGTATACATATTATTAGAGTAATGTTCTAGACTGAACTAATTAGCTTTATGATGCGAATATTTTTTTTTTTAGCAATTCATGATACGAAGTTAGTTAATTGTTTGGGAAGCACGTACAATCTTACTATATAATTTAGATGGTCATTAATTGTTTCATCCTTCTCCAATTTATTTACCCTTTTTGGAGCATACTATTTTTCAACGAATATTTTATCGGCCAAGATGTTGCATTAATATTTCTACCTTTATTTATTACTATCTTGTTAATTTTATCAAAAGAGTTGTATTTTTGAGTGTTGATCGGCCCCTATAGCACTTCTAAATGTTGTACAGAAACTAAATTGGACGTAAACAAAATGTCAGTTTTTTTGACCCTTTCGAAAGGGAAAATATAAATTAAATGAAAAATAAAATAAAAATATGTGCATACCTTTTACAATGAATCGTTCGTCAACAAAGGTGTTGCATTAATATTTATATCTTTATTTATTATTTTTTGTTAATTTTATCAAAAAAGTTACATTTTCGAGTCTTGATTGACCCTCTAGCGCTTCTAAAAGTAGTGCAAAAACTAAATTGGACGTCAAGAAAACAAACCGTGACAATTATTTTACCCTTTCGAAAGCAGAAATAGAAACTAAATGAAAAAATAAAATAAAAATAGGTGCATATCTTTTACCGACGAATATTTCGTCGGCAAAGGTGTTTCATTAATATTTGTATCTTTATTTATTATTTTTTGTCGATTTTATTTAAAAAAAGTTGTATTTTCGAGTCTTGATTAACTCTCTAGTGCACGCTTCTAAATATTGTGTAAAAACTAAATTGGACGTCAAGAAAACAAACCGAGAAACTAAATTTGTTGTAGTCGATCGATGCATGTTTGGTCTGGTTCCTAATAATATTCTAGAAGCTGCACGAATCCGATTTCTCATCTTATCTAACTAATATATAATATCTCTGTCTGTGCTTTATATATCTTTTGAAGATATATATTCTGCAATTGCTTATTTCCAGACATATATAGCTATCGCCCTCCTAGTACAGGCAATATATACTTGCTGGATTTTTTATTTTGTTACAATTGCTTGCTGGAAATTTGAAAACCTAAAATGTAGCTATAAAATTCCATGAATAATCTTTTGCACGTTATTTCAACCAAAAGATTGGGATCATATATATGGTCCATGCATGATGTAAACAGCTCGATCTTTGCTACATATTGCTTTGCAGATTTACATGGTATGTGCAGCAGCAGTACTGTATATACGTCCTCATCTATATCGATTTGCAGATTTAACTGAAATATTCCTTGGACCACTCTTTGCCTCTTTGGATAAAAGCATTATTTCTTGATACGAGAGAGAGAGAGAATTAAAATAAGGAAGTAATATATGCTTATGATCGAAACAAAAATACTGAGATTAATTAAGATGCATAGTACCACGTACGTACGTACAAAGCTACATGCCAGGCTATAGTTCATCAAATTATAAGATACAGAAGAAATTAAGCGCACAAAATGCCAAGTGATTAAGCTTTGTTGAGTACGTTCTTCAATCTTCATGATCGATCAGGTCTTCATCAGCAGCCACATTTCAAATTAATTAAGCTCCCTATAGCTACCAATTAAAGATAAAATACCTAGAAACTAGAAAAGTAAGGATGGAAAAAAGAAAAATAATAATAATAATAACAGTGGAGGGTGATCTCTCTCTCTCTCTGTCCCAAAAGGATAGTAGCCATTATCATTAGGGAATGTTCTTTTTTTCTCAGTTGCTTCAGAAAAGTACAGCACTACCTGCGCGCATATAAACAAACAAAAACGTACATATTTAGTATTTACTTATATCAGTGTTAAAAACAAAAACAAAAAACAAAACAAATTGATAAAAATGATTTAATTAATTTGATCTAAACAACTAGGAGAGGATTATATGGAAACTTGCCAGAACTAGATTCCCTTGGAGCATTGCATCTGAAACATTCCGTCCTGCTTGCGAAGTTGTGCTCATTGCACCCTAACCTGTAATTAAGTTTATATTACTTTTTATCATTCGGAGAGATGTGACCAGCAATGTGACCGAGATAATGTACAAAAGTTGATCGACGTCCGTACCTTGTGCAAATCCAGTCCCCAGATTTCCATCCAGAGCGGCCAGAGCTGGCGCCACTGCCACTGCCGCCAAATCCAAAACCGCCTCGAAGTGACCTAGGCATGTCACCCTCATAGCCTCCACCACCTCCGCCACTAGAGGACTCATCCTTGGACGCACCACACTTGAAGCAGCTGGAGCGGCTGGCAAAGTTATGAGCTCCACAGTTGCCCACGTTGCAGTACCAGTCGCCAGGCCTCACATCCGGCCCGGTGGTGAATCCAAACGAACCACCTCCTCTTCCGCCACCAAAACTTCCAAATTCACCGCCTCTCTCCCCCGGCCTTGGCTCCCCGCACCTCTGGCATGAGTCCCTCCTTTGGAAGTTGAGATGGTTGCATGACCTACAGTTCCAATCTCCTGGCCTATTCATCTGAAGGAAGGAATCACAACAAAAAAAATAAAAAATTAGTTACCTGCGAAATGCATGAAAATTCATTCATGAAACTCCAAATTAAAGGCACTGGCCACTGGGTTTGAACTTTGAAGCAGTACCTAAGGGCTAGGGCTCACGTACCTTGATAAAACGTGCACAGCTAGCTATATTGAGTTGAATAGAAATTAGATGATTAAGGAGATGGGGTTTGGGAGGCTTTTTATACTTGCTTGGATGACCTCGAGAAGCGAGTATGGTGGATTAATGCATCCGGTAGAGGTTTAGGTACGTGATTGTTTTTTATTCTTTTTGATATTCTTCATCACTTTACTTATTCCTTGAACAATGGAATCACAAATAACTAAAATTGGAAAAAGAGATAAAGACAAATTGAAATTAGATTCGGCAAAAATGATTCATTAATGGTAAAGGTTTAGCTACAGTTTCCTTTAGGGTTTACGATGCCAGAGGTGGCAAATGCATGAGCATATACAATCATTTCTGTTACCTAGTTCCACAAATGCCCCTCTTTATGTATCCACAATATGGATACTCTCATAAATAAGGATTAGGTTTTGATTCCTACTACATATGGGCAAGGTTTAGTTAAAATATAGGCAATGACTAGCATTGGTTAGGAATAGAGGATATATCGATCTGCCTCTGAGAAAAAAAAATTGTATATATATCAAAATATTGGCAAATATTTTAAACCTTATATATGATTTTCGGATACACTTTATATGAAGAGTACACTCTTCGATTTCACGTATATCATTTTCAAGTAGTAGTGCTACACGAATCTTTACTATCTCAATCATTCAGAAGCCATGGTCTTATAGCAAATAGTGATCCATAGGGATAATCACAATTCAAAGTAAATTAAAAACAAAAGCCAAGTCCGTCAATTATATATCATGCACGTTAAAACATATTAATCGAGTAAATAAAATCAACTTGATTTGACTTTGTTAGGTTACCTTATGTATATATATATATATATATATATATATATATATATATATATATATATATGGTACCATATATAAGTCCCCACAAAAAGCAAATAGCCAGCATATATTGTAACCTCTAAGCTCAGCACTTTAATTGTTGTAAGTTTGTAACCATAGAAAATTCTTTTGACCATTTCATGCATATTTAGACCATAATTATTCATTAACTAGCAAAACGTCCCTTGTTAATTGGTTTTAGTGTTGAGTCTGGACTGGATAAGCAGGAACAAAATTCACTGTTTTCGACCAGACAAAATGAATATTCCTCACGCATCAAAGAAAACCTTAGGGAGAATTAAGGGACCCCATTGCTCTTATTCTTATCTCAAAATTTATAACCAGGTAGTGGTCGAGTCTGCTTTCTGTAATTTGAGAACCCCACATCTTAACGGTGTCACTATAGAAGGAAAAATGGCTGTTGCTTTTCATTTTTTTTTGAATATTCTTCTTTGTACTTGGAACTAAATTTTTTCCTCCAAGTCAAAAGGGTTTTTACACTATGATTCACTAGTTTCCGTTCCCCAAATTTAAATCCAAAGACAAAAGGGATATTTGACCCCTTAAGGGATAATTGATTATGGCAGCCTCTTTAACTTGTTATTTATATATTGAACGCCATTTTTTTTTTGGGTATAGTTTTATGAATTAGTTCTCCGACAGATAATCTTTTCAAATTCATTAGTAAAGGTTGGACTATATTAGTTTATCACAATTTGATAGTTGATCATGCAAATTTCTTTTTAGTCAGATGTAGATGTAAATTAATACGTCAATTTTTTTTTGTTGACGAGGAAATTTTATTAAAATAGGAATAGAAAAGAAAAGTACATCAATATATGGGAATGACACAAACCTTACGTGCCCCCTTATAAAAATCAAACAATGAAGGAAAAAGACCATTTAAAAACAATGAAAACACAAACTGGTGAAATCTAAAATTAGGAAGACCTAGACAATCCCTCTTACATAATTAATGGACTTGCAAAGGGTAGAACCAAATCTCACCCAGTCAAATCAAATAAAGAAGTGCCAAAATTGGCTAAGGCATCAACAACTTGACAAAGAATTGCCAAAATTAACACATCAACTTTCACATATTATGATATTTTTCTATGATTTCGCTTTTTTGTATGGTTTTCATTTGATATATATATATAATAATGAGTAAAATAAAATGTAACTTGAATTGACTAACTAATATGAAGTTATGTTTAGTTTATTTTAAGAATTATTTTGAAAAATGGAATTGGATATTGTTTGGTTATCGTGTTGTATAGTTTGAAAATAGTGATAAGGTTGAAAGATGAATGTGGAATAAATGGCTAAATAATTTAATTTGAATTTTTTATCAAAATGATCCTGAAGGATGACAAAATATAGAGTTTGTCAGTGATCGAAGAGAATGTGTTTTAAGATATATATATATATATATATATCTGTGGAATAATTAACTCTACACGTAGAAAATCAAACCAATAATAGAAAAAAAGAAACCAACTCAGCAACTCTTAATTAAGAAAAAGGGAATATAAAACCATGCATGGTTAATTGTCCATTGGTCCCCCTAAGGCAATTGGCTCCCCAACCTTTCCTCTTAAGCCATCTTGAAGCTTTCAATATAAAATCTACATGCATCCTCTTCTTATAAACTTCGTTCTAGAACTTCCAATAATTTCTTTATTCAGTATACTAATTAATAACCACACTCACTCAATCACTACAAAATCTAGATGCATCCTGTTCTTTTATAATTCATTCTAGAACGTCCGAAAAATACTCTATTCCTTATATTAAATTATTAAGAACATATCTCCTCACGTACTCTTGCTCAATCTCTCGCAATCATATTCTTCAAAATCTTACACACAAAATAATTCATAAAATAAGATATCTCAGTACCTACACTCGTGCATGTAATCTGGTTTAGTAATTCAATTAGAAAAAACAAAAGATATGTAGCCCTTGCCAAAACCAAACACAAAAGCTGTTGCATGGCTATAAAGAGCTTCAAAGAACGTCCACATTATTATTAATCTTGACACCAAATCAATTGAGAGACGTGAAGGCTCAAAATCAAAGAAAGAAAGAAAGAGAAATAAAGAGAGATTAATTGGTAGCTAGAGTTTCGATAAAGATAGTCGAAGCTGATGATGACGGAATAGAGGAAGGAGTCTTCGAGGTTCAAATTTTGACCATCTTTTTAATCTTTCCTTTTTCTTTTTTCTCACACCATGCCCAGTAGTACTACTACTGCTGCTGCTGCTGCTATCCCTAGCTAGCTTTTTCACTGTCACATTGTTCCTTTCCCCCTTAATTAGTAGTACTACTACTCATCCTTGCTCTCACAAATCTTGGTTTTGAATTTACTATTCAAGATTACTAGGGCATATGTTTTTATTGGGGAGTGGTAAAGAAGGCTGTAGCAAACTGTGAAAAAGCAAAAAGAAAGGGAGGGGACTGATTCGATTCTCTCATTGGGAAATGCTTCCATGCATGACCATGACCAAGCTAGCCCAACGTATAATTCTTTTCACTTTCTCTTTTTAATCTTTTCAAATACGACAAGATCAATTGCATGTAAACAATTTTAACTTAAAAGATAGCATTTATGAAAATGTAGTAATACATACTTAGGGTTTCTGTGTATAACTAACTAGCCCTAGCTAGTTAATACCATTGATCATTGATGGAGATGGAAGCTTAACTTTGTAATAATCATTTTCTAATTTTTCGTTTCACATGCAAGCTAGTGATTGAATATCTATTATATTGACAAATAAGGAATAAAGAATCTTAATTCACATTAATTTTCCAATAATTGAGACATAAATATTATATTGCTTGCTAACATGATAATTTTTTTTTTCTTTTGATACCAAAGTGAAGTTTTCAGACACTCGAACTAGAATTTTAACATATATCATATATGTATGATCATGTTATATAATCATTATTCAATTTAATCCTGAGAATATATCATCAAAGTAGCTGACAAAATAGTGACCATGATAAGCAACCCTCCAAGAACAAAATTAGTATGTGATTCCTCGTTTACAAAATAGCGACCATCATATTGTGTAAGATGAATTTAAGCTCAAGACTTAACCATCCAAAGGTGATCAGAATTGACGTACAATTTTTTCGTATACAACAAAGGTAATACATATACATGCTTCATAAATTTTTTATAAAGTAGAGAATAGATCGAATTTCGTTAACTAAAAAAAGAACCGCAAAAAACAGATTAAATTAGAGTTTATGGTTCTTCTACGTAGGTTGCATGCACGTGAGGTAGAAGGAGGACGAGTGTGAGGTCATCACACAATGATAAAAGTTTTCTCTTTTCTTTTACTTTTTAGTCCTCCAATATCTTTTACACTATGCTCTCAGACTCCTCCTCCCTCTCCAACGTCCACCTGGCTCTTTGATTTTTGCACGGTTTTCCACCCTAAACCAGCACCAGCACAGCAGTAACCCATCTGCAAATATCTTTGCGACCACTAAACTACAGAGAAAGAACTGTGGCCTTTACTCCCCAGCTAGCACAGCAGTAACAAAATTCCTCAATTTTTTCATATTTTTATTTTCATTTTCAGAAAGGATTCATCAATTCTATATATGTTTGGAGGAGATGTTACTGAGCAGCAAGTATGTATATGTGATCGGAAATTCTATCATATATCGGGAGAAGTGTTTCCCTGTATTTTTCTTTTAATTTTGTATATATACCAAGGAAAATAGAGAAATTTAAAAATTAACTTAAAAAAGAATAGTATTTTTTTTCATTATATTACACATTACAGCATCGATACAAGTAAAATAAACACTACAACTACAGTAGAATTATTGAAGGTAAACCATAAAAAAATTTGATTTGCTATCTGCCATGGTCTGATGAAACTGTTATATCATTTTTAGAGCCTCGTCTTTGCCCACTTGAAGATGAATCTACATCAGAATTCAGAAGGGTTTTACTGTTTTCAAAAATGCAGATTCGATCTTTGGGAAGAGGCATAGCAATTAATTCATTGCTTAGAATATAAATCTTCATAAGCAATTAATTCATTGCTTAGCATAGAAATAACATCCGACATGTTTGGTCGATCTATAGCTCTTTCTTGGATGAACCATTTGTAGTTACGGGTTGTTTAAAATAAATATTTTTTTAATTAAATAAATATAAAAGGACTTTTTGGGGTTCTTGGGCACAATGAATTAAACAATAAAAAGAACTTTGACAACACCCCATCGAAATAAGATGTTCGCCTAATTCAGTGAATTGTGCCAAATTGAGGAAAACTTCCTTACTATAACACATGATTTTTTTTGAAATATGAGGTTTTCGAAATTTTAATTCTTAGTTTGCAAGAGTGTCCAAAATTATTTTAGGAGCTAAATGGTTCGTCACTATAAGTTGTTCAAAATTAGAGAATCTCAAGTGTCATCTTAAACCTGTACGAGATTTTGGTGGGAAAATAAGAACATGCGATTTTGGCTAAAAAAATCTTGTGTTATAACCTATATGGTTTTGGGTAAAAAAACCATGATTGAGGCAAAAAAAATAAAAAATTCTAAAAAATTCACCATTGCTAAAACATATTCTCTAAAAGGTGTTCTAATTGACAGAACTCGAAAATCTCGAATTGTTTATTTTTTTATGAATATTCTAGTTTTCATAATTTTAAAAAATCGTAAAAAATAAAGGAGTCGATATTTTTCCTTTTTGTCAACTCAATAAGTCTTTAAAAATCATGATTTGAGTGTGGAAAAAATTTGGTGCCAAAAAAGAACATTATTGGCCCAAAAATTGTGTGTTATATATAACACACGGTTTTAGATGAAAAATCAAGGTTTCGAAGAAAAAAAATCTCAAAAATTCACTATTGGTAAAACAAATTTTTTTAAAAAGGTGTTCCAATTGACAGAACTCGAAAATCTCATTTTGTTTATTTTTTATGAATTTTATAATTTTTTGAACTTGGAAAATTGTAAAAAATAAACGAGTTGATATTTTTTTCATTTTGTCAACTTGAGAAGTTATTAGAAATCATGATTTGAGTATGAAAATATTTTGATGCGAAAATAAGAACATGTCATTTTGGCTCAAAAATTGTGTGTTATAACCCACGGTTTTCGGGTAAAAAATCATGATTTGGCAAAAAATTAAAAATTTCTCAAAAATTCACCGTTGGTAAAACATATTTTTCAAAAGGTGTCTCAATTGACAAAACTTGAAAATCTTGAATCGTTTATTTTTTTTTATGAATTTTGTTGTTTTTTGAATTTGGAAAATCGTAAAAAATAAACATGTCGATATTTTTTCGTTCTGTCAACTTGAGAAGTCCTTAAAAATCATGATTTGAATATGAGAAGATTTTAGCGGGAAAATAAGAGCATGCAATTTTTGCCAAAAAATCGTGTATTATAACGCACAGTTTTGAGTGAAAAACCATGATTGTGGCAAAAAAAAATCATCATTGGTAAAAAATATTTTCTTAAAAGTGTTACAATTTAGAGAACTCAAAATTTTTGAATTGTTTATTTTTTATGAATTTTCTAATTTCTGACTTTGAAAAATCGTAAAAAAATAAACATGTCGATATTTTTGCGTTCTGTCAACTCAAGAAGTCCTTAAAAATTATGACTTGCGTGCGGGAACATTTTGATGGGAAAACAAGAACATGCAATTTTGGCCCAAAAATTGTTTGTTATATATAACCTACTCTTTGAAAAACCATGGTTTCAGCCAAACAAAAAATTTCTCAAAATGTCACCACTAGTAAAACATGTTTTTTAAAAGGTGTTCAAACTGAAAAAACTCTATAATCTTGGATCGTTTATTTATTTATTTTATAAATTTTATAGTTTCCGACTTTGAAAATCGCATTCGAATCGTGGGCATCCTTAGCATGAGCATCCTTAGCATGGGCATATGCATCGTT
This sequence comes from Rubus idaeus, assembly GCA_030142095.1. Taxonomy (NCBI): domain Eukaryota; kingdom Viridiplantae; phylum Streptophyta; class Magnoliopsida; order Rosales; family Rosaceae; genus Rubus; species Rubus idaeus. The sequence continues at coordinate 30,397,027 of CM057966.1, forward strand.
AGCCTCTCTAGCTGGGCATGCATCGTTAGTTACCCTCGCTAGCTAGCATAGTCATTGTTGGAAGTATCCAGGGCATCTCAGGATGTCTCAATCTGAACTGCACTTTTCCCTTCAATTTTATTTATGTCAAAACTTCACAATTCGTAAAACATGATTTTTAAAAGGTGTGCCGACTCACTTTGCTCGAAAAACTCAATTTGTTTTTCAGTTGTGATTTTTTAAGTTTTCCAACTTTGAAATATCATAACTCACAAACGACTCGGATTTTTCGAGCAAAGTCAATCATAAAATTTTTAAAAATTATTTTTTAACATCAGTGAAATTTTTTCAAAGACAATGTTGAAGGCAAAAGAGAGTTAGTATGGTTTGGCATGTTTGGAGATGCCATGACATGCCCTAACATGCCAAACCTTGTCAACCATTTTTCCCTTTAACTTTTCTCATGCCAAAACTTCACCATCTGTAAGACATGGTTTTTAAAAGGTGTTCGAATTGACTTTGCTATAAAAAATCTCGAATTGTTTATTTATTTTTTAATGAATTTTATAGATTTCCGACTTTGAAAAATCGTAAAAAATAAACGAATAGATATTTTTACATTCTATCAACTCGAGAAGTCATTAAAAATCATGATTTGAGTGTTGAAAGATTTTGGTGTTAAAATAAAAATGTGCAATTTTGGCTTAAATATCGTGTGTTTATATAACCCACGTTTTTTGGTGAAAAACCATGGTTTCGGCAAAAAAAAAACAAAAAAAATTGTAATAAATTCACTATTGGTAAAACAATTTTCTTTAAAAAGGTGTTCTAATTGATAGAACTCAAAAATCTCGAATCGTTTTTTTATTTATGAATTTTCTAGTTTTCAGAATTTGAAAAATCCCAAAAAATAAACATGTCAATGTTTTTGCATTTTGTCAACTCGAGAAGTGCTTAAAAATCATGATTTGTGTGTGAGAATTGTGCGTTATACTCACAGTTTTGGGTGAAAAACAATGATTGCAGGAAAAAAAATAAAAATTTCTCAAAAATTCACAATTGGTAAAACATGTTTTTTAAAAGTGTTCCAGTTGATAGGACTCGAAAATCTTGAATCATTTATTTTTTTTATGAATTTTCTAGTTTTTCTAATTTAAAAAATCAAAAAAATAAACGAGTTGATATTTTTGCGTTTTGTCAACTCGAGAAATCCTTAAAAATCATGATTTGAGTGTGGGTACCTTATTGGTCACTTTTGAAAGTTGAGATAGGTAAAATGATTTCTATGCCCTTATAATTAACGGACAAGTAACGAAAAATAGACGGAGATAATAGGTACGTTATTAATAACTTTTGAAAGTTATGTACCTTTCTGTTTGATACACCAAAGTTTAGGATCTGCTGGTGATAAAAACACTTATATTTATATATTTTTTAATCTAACAAAACTAAAAATATCAAATACTACTTTCCGTTCGAAGGCGAATTTTCCAATCATGACGGAGCACAAATATAATATTAGAAAGTATATAAATTTTATATTTTGTATGTTATATAAATATAAATATAATATTTTGTATGATATGTTTTCGGATTATAAATATTAGACTAAATTTTTGTTACTACCGTGTATTTTATGAGTCTAATCTGTTTAGTCTCTGATCTTATAATTTCATCAGTTCAGTCTCTGCACTTATAATTTCATCAGTTCAGTCTCTGCACTTTTAATTCTCATCAAATATGTTCATTTATAACAAATAAAAATGACACATGTCGACCCATAATAAGTGACACGTGTCTTAAATGGACCTATTTAATGAGAATTAAGAGTACTAAGACTGAACTGATGAAACTAAAAATTTAGGGACTGAACTGATTAGAAGTCTAAAGTACATGGTAGTAACAAGAATTTAATCCATGACTAATATGTCCTCATAATTAACGAACAAATAACCAAAAATGAACGGAGGTACCCTGATGTTGTGTTTTTGAAAGTTTAGGTACCTTATTAATCACTTTTGAAAATTGGATACATTTTTGTTCGGTGCATCAAGTCTAGACCATCTTGGTGATACAAACCCTAATATATATATATACACTAGATCCAGGTTGGAGTGAAGTGTAGAGATTTCAGGTTAAGTACTCACAGGAATAATTAGATTTCTAAACCCATGGGCCATGGCCACCAGTCTGATCGTCAAAAATAAATATTTGGACAAAAAGAATCAAATGTTCATTTTCTTTTGATTACAACTTTCATACAAGTAAAACAAGTAGACACTAGACAATTTTCTACCTGGCATCTACTTCTGACATTGTTATATCATTTTTGGAGTAATATCTTTGCCTGCCAGAAGATGAATCTGCATCTGTGGAGCTTAACTGACTCAAAAATGCAGGTTCTTTAGGATGAGGCAGAGCAACTGCTTCATTGCTTAGCATAAAAATAACATCTGGCATGTTTGGCCGATCAAGAGCTCTTTCTTGGACGCATAGAAGACCGATCTGAATGTATCTCATAACTTCACTGCTTGAACAAGAGGCTTGCAGTACTGAATCCATCAACCCCAATCCATTGCCTTCTTTCCACAAATTCCAAGCCTAAAACAACCCCGATTTCAAAATCTTAGCAACAAAAATATGCAAAACTATAAAAAGTAGTGAATGAAGTTGCTTACCCTGCCAAGTAGGTTTTGAGACTGATCAACATCAAAGAAGGCAATGTTCTTCTTGCCGCTAATGATCTCTAAAATGATCACCCCAAAGCTGAAGACATCTGATTTTTCAGAAAAGAGTCCGTCCATGGCATATTCGGGAGACATGTAACCACTAAAAATCAGCAGCTAAAGTGCATTAGAAACTAAATTTTCAGAAAGAGTAGTGCTATGTGCCTATTTGCTAGTCACACCTGTGAATGAGATTGGTTTTAGCAATGTGATCAGTAAAGATAGAACGTCTGGCTTTATTATGAAAACAAAAACCATATGAATTTATGAAATGACCATGTAAGAAAGGTACATGTTGCAGAACATAACTTACATTGTACCAACAACCCGTTTTGTTTGAACTCTTATATCATTGTCGCCAAAAATTCTTGCCATGCCAAAATCTGAAATTTTTGGGTTCATGTCACTGTCAAGTAGAATATTACTCGTCTTTAAATCACGGTGAATGATCCTTAATCTTGAGTATTTGTGAAGATATAGAAGACCTTGAGCAATCCCTTCGATAATGTTCATGCGCCTCTCCCAGTCCAAAAGTACCTGTTTGGTTGAATCTGCACCCAGTTCATCTCAATATGTGAACAAAATAACGAAACAAAGAAAAAAGAATAACAGTAATCGACTAATTGGAAACATAGATTAAAAGCTTGGAAGATCATGGACAAACCAAAGATGAAGGAATCCAGACTATTGTTGGGCATGTACTCATAAATTAGTATGCTTTCTTCTGCTTCTATGCAGCATCCCAAAAGCCTAACCAAATTCCTGTGTTGGAGCTTACAAATTACCGAGACTTCGTTTTTGAACTCCTCCAATCCTTGCCTGGAAATTTTGGACAACCTTTTCACTGCAATTTCTTGTCCTTCTAGAAGCAACTTACCCTGCAGTTTCCATACACATGTTCAAGGTTAAATAATTAAGAAGATCTTGGCAATGCCAAATAAAGTCTGTGATTTTCAGCAATGTAAAGCAGGGACCTGAAGCCTTGCCTTATAGACAGGCCCATATCCACCCTCCCCAAGTTTATTAGCCTCCGAAAAGTTATCTGTTGCAGTCTTTATTGCAGAAAAACTAAAGAAAGGTAGATCAGCTTGGTCCTTCTGTCTGCCTAATTCCATGTTATTTGCACTTCTAACTTCATCAAGCTGTATTGGTGATGCATTGTTGGAGCACATTTGGAATAACCTTGCTTGATCAGATTCTCGCCTGGTTACTTCATCTTCTGGTTACAATAATTGGAAAGGTTGCTTCTATATTAGGAAAATCACGAAAAAAATATCATTTGTGATGCATGTGGGTAAGAAACAAAATAGATGTTTCATTTTGTATCTTTTTTATCTTAGTCATTCCTTTTTATTAAATTTGTTTCTAATGTATCTAAATTCCCAAGACTTTCCCATGCCATGCCACTGCGCCAGTTAAAATCCACAACGTGATGGTATGTAATCCAAAGCCAACAAGGTACAGTAGGTACTGGAAAGAGGTTATTCTGTTAAAAAGCATAATTTAACAAATTTACTTTTTACTTTGTTTTATCATAATTCCATTTATTAAATTTAAAAGCATAATTTTAACTTTCTTACTGTTAAACAGCGACAAGCGTGGCCCGTGGCCCACTACTGTACCGATATTGTCTCAACTTAACCACCTATTAGGTGTTGGGTTTTATCTCAAAAGGCCTCGGTACAATTGGGAATAATCCACCCACTTATAAGTTATATTTTATTTTGTCACTTTTCTGATGTGGGATCTCCACTCTCTAACACTTACTTCTTTTTTAGCATGCCATGAATGAAATGCTAATATCATCATATCGGTTTATAGCTGTTTCCATCTCAGTAATCATGCAGATACTGAACAGTAAACACTATAATACTCAATGACTAATCGTAATAACTAATAACACTTTCTAGAGAGTGCTGTTCACACTCTATTTACCCTCTCCGCATTACAGCAGTGGGGGGTGTACGTAAACAAAACCCAACTGTCGTGCAGGACTACTGTACCAGAGTGTAAATAGCACGTACTTCCCTGATTTAGTTCAAACATTTACATAGCAATGATTCAATCTAATAACAATTAAACTCAAACCTTTATGTTTCCTTCTGCAACGCAGATACCACTACTAGAATTTTCCACATATAAATCGGCCCAAAACCGATGTTAAAAAAAATTTCGACCGATGTGTTAGTGGGTGTAGAGAAAGATCCAAAAAATTTGGACATCGGTTTTTAGCCGATGTCTACAAACCGACTGTACATCATTTTTAATGTTTATGTTGATGTTTTTTATGCTTTCAGACATCGTAAACCTTGAAGTACTGCATGTATTTCATGTTTTATTATAAAAGAATCGATATTGTTATCCATTACTAGAATCTTTTTCTCAATAGGCTCTGATGTCTATCAATTTATAAAACATCGTTTCTTTCCATAATTTTTGATGTCCATGGGGTTATGAGACATCGTTTCTTTTATAATTTTCGATGTCCAGTGGTTTATGGGAAATCGATTCTTTTCATAACATTTGATGTCCATTAGCTTATGATACATCAAGTTTTTTGCTAGAACTGATGCATTTGGTTCTGTTTAAAGACAATTCAGTTGGTGAATCTATTTTCTATTTATTAATACACCTCACACCTTTTATATCGGCATGAAGTCCACAACTCCATCAAACAACTACTAGAAAATCAAATCCACATTTTTCAACAAACCATGAATCAAGACCGATTGTATAAATGCATTGCATTGTATTTGTAATAGACACAAAGGAAACTAGAAATTGACTAGACCATTATATGCATACAATCTCAATTGAAAACACAATGGGCATAACATTCTCTTGGTAAGAATACAATCTATATGTTTATTATTCTATGCCTAATATCTTCAACTGCTTTGTGACCCAAAGAGCCTTGAAGCATGCTCTCAACTACAACACATTTTGAATGTACTCAGCCACATCAATGCACACCTCATCAAGTAGCTCTTGGGTGTATGCTTTTCAAGTCTTTGCTGCCCACTAAAAAAAATATTAAAAGAAGTTGTTCATCAAACATGGTAATAATATTCACATTGATTCAATATATACTTGATTTCCAAGAGCAATCACTTAACTACATTCAGTACTGGAACTCAAACCAGAAAAATATATTATTGCAAAACCAAGCAATAAAGGAAAAGATAAATTTCTTGTGCATTAATTGGATATGACATAAATTTCAATGCCTCCATTTCTCTAGAAACATGATCATTGCCATCTTGTGCATCAAGCAAAGGCGCAAAGCTCATAAGTAGTGCATAAAAATCAAAGATAGGAAGCTAGCAACAAAAAAATCTGGGCACAACAGCAACAAAGCAATAGAGCTATGAAATGAGAAGGGCACCCATAAGGTACCAGCACCAAAATCTGTCAATAGCAGCAAGAAGCTACAGACCAATTTCACACTAACTCCACTCATCAATTGTAAGAATTAAGGGATAGATAGTATGTAAATTTTTACAAAAAATGAACATGTAAAATGGAGTTAATTGGGATATTTCAACAGCAACAAAGCAATAGAGCTATGAAATGAGAAGGGCACCCATAAGGTACCAACACCAAAATCTGTCAATAGCAGCAAGAAGCTACGGAGCAATTTCACACTAACTCCACTCATCAATTGTAACAATTAAGGGATAGATATATCTACTAGTGGTCTAATGACATACTATCCACTCATAATTAAATCTATGCACATTATACAACTTTAGTGGTCTAATGACAGACTATCCAGTCTATGGTCACCCTAAAATTGCCTTCCTTATCATCTGCTACCTACTCCTCATCTTCACAAGTAACCATCGGTCTATTACGAATGAATAACCTCCTATTTATAAGAAAGAAAACTTGAACCCAATGCCAACAGAAACTTCCAACCATATTGGTAAATTTAACTACAGACCTTTAGATATAGATGCTGAATTATAAATAAAATTCATGACAGTACAAACTGCTAAATTTAAGTTCATGAAACCATAACTAACCTGAACAATTTGTTCATTTGTTTTTGAATGAGTATCAAAATGCTCAAGGGTCAATAACATTTCTCCTCGAGTTCATCCTTCATGTAATTAATTGCTATAAGATAAAACAAATGATAAACATGCATATAGATAAAAAAAAAATGTAGCTGCAGTAGACAACACAATATAAAATAAAACCCAACTCAAAGATGACCAGCAACTTATGCTAGGCAAACGATATGAAGGTTGAGAAGGCAAATCTCTAAAATTGTTACTATACCTTGTTAATAGCTATTCCTATTGGCACTCCAACATATTTAGCATGAGCTAGCCGTGCTCATCAAAGCTGCAGCAACCCAAAATAAGAAACAACAAAATTATACCTCTAATAGCAGTGCAGCAACCCAAAACCTGAAAAAAAAACAATAATGTGTCATATCTGTCAACCAAGTGTACATAAAACAAACCCCTTGCAATCCAAAAAATAAAAAGAAGCCAAAACTCATCACTACCAAAACCTTTAATAGATTCACATTCAACATCTTTGAAAACCTATCATTACGTACTCATGACCAAAGTAGAAATTGACAATTAGTTTTAAGTTCAACTCTAATTGGCTATTGCGTTTATTCCCAACATTACCTTTTTGGCTGGTTGGAATATAGAAACTGAATGCTTGAACCTTAAATCTAAATATTCAATTCTACTAATTATGCATCTCTGGATGGGGAACTGATAGCTGGGTTTTCCTTACCTTAATTTCCTGCTTTCAGTTAGCATAGATTGCGCATAACCCATATCCATTTGCTGATCTGTTTGGTATGAATTGGTCCAGCTGGTAGTCACAAAAAGAAAAATTACATTAGAACATCAAATTAAAGAATCAAACCCATTTTGTATGATCCAATAAAGGCCCAAACAAATGAAATCAAGAATCTCATCAATAACTCGATCAAATCCCAATTCAAAGTAAAACTTAACAACCTACATAACAAATAAAATTACATTTCAGATTCAATTTAACATCCGATCCAACAATTTCAGAGATCCCAACATAGATGAATCTCAAAACCCATCGATTATTGAAATACCTAAACCCTTAATCTGAATCCAAATTGAAACAGAATCCATATATCAAATAAAATTATATTAAAAATTCAAAGATCCCAATGTAGATGAATCGCTAAAAACCCATCGATTATCAAAATCCCAATTCAAATTAAAACAGAACCCTAATTTCAGCAATCAAATAGACAGAATCCCTAAAGGCATCTACTTTAGTAGTAACCGATTCTAATGAAAGCTTACATTGTCCCGAGACGTCTCTCTCTGAATAAACTGTTCTTGCAGAGGGCCTCTAGAGTGTGACTTGAGGTTAGATGAAGAATTCATTGATCCTTCATCCATTAGTGTAATGCCGGCCAAAAAAAAAGATACAGATATATATATATATATATATATATATGAACAAAAAAAACAATAAACACAAAGAGAAATATTGATAGATGTTGGTGTTTGGGTATTCTAGGGTTTGGAGAAGTTGGAGGTTTTGAAAGATTTGGGAGGAGGTGATATGGGAATGAAGGAGAAGACGAGTTTCTATCAAGGATTAGGTGGAGAAGCAGATCAATTTTTGATCAAAGATTGGTGTGTCTAGGCTGTGGAGTTTTGGAGATTGGGGGTTTCGGGGCTGTGGTATTTTGGAGAGTCAATGAATTTCATGCTTTCTAATTTGAGTCAATGGGCTGGTGAGGGTTTTGAGCAGCTGAAAAATCTAAGTGTGGGAACTTTGAGGGGGAAACTAAAATTTCTTCAGCGCCTTTACTTAAAAAACTTTGACGCTTCCGTGTTTCTGGAATTTTGAGGTTTCCGCAAAATTAAAAAAAAAGTTGTAGATATCGATTATTTTAAGGACTGATGTTAATGCCTATAAAACAAATCGGTTATCTGCAAAAGCGATGTAAATACAAACCCTTAGATCAGGTGCAATTTCAACCGATTTCTTTGAAGTGATGTATATGTGGAAAATTCTAGTAGTGTACCAGAATGAGGAGATTGAAATAGAAATCAAGAGGGAAGCCAAAGGAACTGCGATGGCCAACCAGAGTTTCCTCTTCTTACCATCTGGAGAGTAAAGACAATGTTCATAAGTTTAAATAGCATTTCTTGTTGTATACAACAAGAACTAACTACGACGAAGTAGGGTAAATATTTCACCAAAAATCCATATGAAAGCATGGTATGTTGTCAGATTGCAAATTCTGATCAAACATTCAAATAAGATCTTCCTAATCAATTAGTTCAAATTCTAGCAACATAACATGCCAAACTTTCTGTCATTAGAATATTTTTTGCATTTGATAACTTGATAAGTATATTGGTTTCTGCTTTAGTACCTGGAATCACGATAAGAAGGAATCGGGAATGAGACATTCTCCTCAAAATACTGACCAACTATTAGGAATCAAAATCAAAACCAGCTTGATTACTAGAATGTCCATTTACAAAATAATTTATATCTTATCAGCTGCCTATTAACTAAAATGAAAAAAAAAAATAGTATGATAAAGTTGCCAGTTTGCCACTATATTTTTCAAAACAGTTATTTTTCATATTTTGAATTAGTACTTTGACAATATATTTACAATAAAAATAATTACTTTATAATCATAAGGCTACCACAATATATTTACAACAGGAGAATGTTGAGTTTGAGAGTAGTTTTGGTATTAATTTTAAGTAGCAAGGGAATTTGGTTATTATATTTGCAGGACTGTGATGGGCATTCTTACATATCTATTATACTATAATGTCAATAAGAAATGGACATTCTTAGATAATTGGCTTGTCTCTAGTCTGTTGACTATGAGGGCCTTTCCTCTGTATTTCAATGTCGGCTTTGTGCCTTCTTCTATGAAGTTTGCTTTCACAACCAAAAGAAAAAAAGAAAAAAAAAATGGGCAAGAATTGGAATGGTTCCAGTAGCAGGTACGTAAACATGTCCCAGCTTGAGTCTCGAGTCTTGACCCAGTTTGCAATCTCCCCATAGACCCTTATCATATATTTGTCAGCATATTATAGTTAACCTCAACTGCTTTTATATAATATTGAGATGCCACAAGAGAACCAATATGCTATTGCACAGGGTCTAAATTTGGAAAATTTTAATATACATCATTGCATACCATGTAGTTTTTTTTAAATGCAATTGCATTTTTGAATTGCAATTGCCGTTCAAAAATGTAAAATTAGGCATTTCAAAAAGCAATTGTCATTCAAAAAATGTAATTGCATTTCAAAATAATCATTATTTTTTTTAAAAAGAGCTGCATAGTTCTATATATTAGACGCATCCCTATAATTTACCATTTATTGAAAATATATACCTATAGTCACCCCAAATATACTATATCAAACATACACATCAGAAAGTCAATCAAGCAAACCAAAGAATTTCAAACCACCTAACCTTCTGATAAACAACAAGATTAAACTATGCACCAGGATAAGAAATTAAGAATTCAATAAACTGACTTTCTCTGTTGAATCCCACCGCAGGAAAAAATGTTGTAATTAATTCATACTGTACATTGTAAACAACTGTACTTCATAAAATAAGCTATTTTTTTATATTGTTAATGCAAACCACAAGTCATATATTAATAACGTATAGAGAACCATTCTGTCGGAAAAAATTTAACACTTGAATTCAGAATTTTAGACTTACCACTTGAAGCACCGCCGCGGATGTAAATACTCCCCGCCCCCTTCTCTATGATCTTCAATAGATTCTGTTTGCTCCCAAAATAAAGTTGGCATCCTGGTTGTCCATTATGAAGTGAAGTGAATGCAGTACAAGAACAATTGTTTTTGCAAAGGGTTTCACAATCATTAGTCCATACGTAGATGGAACCAGTACTAGTGGTAGATGGCAGTAAACCGTTCATCTCAGAAAATTGAACATCATCACACATAGATGGTATTGAAGTCAAGCACCTCCCAGTATTTCCACCATCCGAATCTTCACACAATGCATGACTCACATTAGAAATCTTGCCGTCCAACATAAAATACTGGTCCAGCGTTCCTGTGGAAGCCATCACAAACCACATGAGGTCGTAGTTCTTAGTGGTGCTGAAAGTGTAGAAGACATCATGTTCGTCGGAGTGGTAGCTGAAATTGTTGTTATTCCCAGTTGAGTTCTCAAAGATAAACCGCAAGCCATTTCCGTTCCAGAAACCGATATTCATCTTCGCTCCATCTCCACGCCAAACCGAAATCTTTGTGTGGTCGTTGGCATCAATGCTTAAGGTAAATAGGCCACGAGTTGGGTTTTGAGAACTTGCCCAAGAAACAAGAATGTGAAAGCCTTGATGGGTTGTGTTTAGTCCAAACAACCCAATTTTCATCCCAGGAAGAAAAGTATCAGTTGGAATATCAAAACTCTGCCATATAGTAGTACCTGTGTCTGCTCCCTTAAGGACAAAGTTCCCAGTATCAAGAAGTGTTGCGCTTGTGTTTGTGACATTGGCAAGACTTAATGAGTTGACTATCAATGGCACTTGTCGACGGTCTGTGAGAACCAAATTCCCAGACCGGATTTGAAGCAGGCCTGATGAATCCAATATGGAATTATCACGGTCAACCCAGACAACCTTGCTTGGATTGGCTCTGAACCAGATGCCCAGATAGTAATAGCCAGAAGAGCTTTCATTGAACAAGCCAAGCTCGAAAACTCCACCAGCTGAAACCAGAGTTTGACTGTTGCTCAACGTGTCTGAAGGTAAAAGTGTTTCGGTTGCAAGAGATGAATATGAAAAGAAGCTAAGAAATGACACCAAGAAAATAAGAGGAAGAAACATGGCCATTGCAGAGTCGATCAGAGAAAGTGCAAAGCAGACGAACTAATTCAAGCAGACTGATTGAGATGAAGACCAAGCTTGCTAGGAGGTAGCTAGTTTTTCATTTATCAAGTAAATACTATATGTTTTCTAGCTTGCATTCTCATTGATGCAGGTTCATTAGTCAAATATTTTCTGGTTTATTATTCCAAAAGAAAATCTTAAGTTAGCCACTTAGCCCATTTCTTAGTCCTCAAGCCAGATACGTGATGATCTTCCGGGGAATCAAAATTGATAGCGGTATAAAATATTATCATTCAACATTCAAACATGATGTAAACTCCTGGAGCCTGGTGGTTATGTAACTTAATGTTTCAGGAATAAATAATTTGAGCACCCTTTCTAGATTGCTATCTGAACCTATGCCGTAAACCCAAATAAGTCAACTATGTGAATAAACTTTTAAATCATAAAGCTTGTGAAGCCAACTATTTACCTAGAGAGATAAATACAAAAGGAAATTGGCATTCAAAACAAGAAATATGGTAAGCAACATTCTGGTGGTTTGTACCTTCTGAAAACAAAACGAACCCAGGTGTGAAGATGAAGGTAATTGAAGGTCCTAGAGGGGGGGTGAATAGGACAATGACAACTTTTTCGTATTAAATTGTTCTCAGGGATGTCAAAGGTTGTGTCTATCCTGAGTCACAATTGAACGATTATATAAAGTAAAGTTGCAGTAAATATAAACAACACAAAGATGTTTTTGTTCTCGCAGAAACCCTGCATACAGGGAGAAAAACTGCGTGCCCCTAACTCTTGAAGGGCAAACTTTTCACTATGTAAATCAACACTTCTTACAAGTTTGTAGCAACCTGGGATAGTTAGCCGCGCTTCTATCCTTCCTAGACTCTTCCTAGTCTACGACCTGTTCTACCTCACTTGTCTCTAAGTGTTTACACATGAAAGTTTTCAGAAGCTCCACCCTCAGAACTTAGCTACCATCTAACTAATTCTTCGTGAAGACTTCTCGGGTTGTTGCACTACCAATCACGACCTCATGGTATGCAAATGCAATATGAGTTTTATGAAAAGAGTTTTTGTTCAAGCTCTAAGATTTACAATCAACAAGGAAGACTTAGAGCACAATCTGAACAATGAAAAATTCAAATGAAACTCAGCTCAAGAAAATGAACTCAAGAAAATGTGCTATGACAATTTTCACACAAAACAACCAAAGAAACAAGGAGCACCTTGCTTCATATATATAGGCTAAGATGAGGCTCATAAGGGAGCATCCACATAAGCCCTTATGGTCAGAAAGTTCAACACCTTTTCGTTTGGGAAGCACAAGGTTGACAATCAAGCCAACAAAAGCAATAAAGCATAAAGTAAACTTTCCCAAAATAGAACAATTTTCAAATAAGAGGGAAAAAGGTTTTGCAACTTTATCAAGGGATTGATATGACATGTGCACAGCAAAACAACTTTTCCCTAAAGGCTAAACATAACCTTAGCATAGACTAAAGTATCATGAACCAACCAAGCATGTGAGCCAAGCATGTGATACCTAGATAACTAGGTCATGGGTTGGAAAAGCATACACACAATCCCAAACGTAACTTGGACACCAAATCAGAAGCATAGCCAGCTGTTGTGCAAAGCAAAATATCTAGAAAGGTGAAACACACACATGTGAGCAGAAATCAACTTTCAAGATCATTTTTATCACAAGACATAATTATTCTGGGAACTCAGGACAGGAAGCAATACTGCCATCCTCTGTGAAAAACGATGAGATGCATATGCATGATTTACCTGAGTACCATGAGATCATGTTGGTCCTTCACTTGAACTTCAGCCTTCAAGCTTCATTTAAGCAGGCCTTAATAAATTAGTCACAGGCTGTGTTTTGTTCAAAAGAGGATTGCCAATATCTTTATGCCTACAATCTCCCCCTTTGGCATTCCTGAACAAAACACACCTAGCTATCCTATTCTAATCATAACTCCAGACTTCAATCGTCAACCTGCAAAAGCAAACTCACCAGACCAAGTGAAGCATACTAGGAAGTCATATGAGTTAAACATGAGGATAGCAGAGGCATTATATATCACAAAGCAGATATGAAAATCCAAACATAATGCCCTAAAACCACCAGTTCTCCCCCTTTTTGTCACGGAATGACAAAGGGAAACAAAGAGCAATTAAACAAAAACCAGATGGATAAGGAACACATCAGGTAAAGTCATCAAGAGCATTATCTAGATCCTCATTAGTATTCATATCAGCATCAAAATCAACAGAAGTGAGGTCATCAGAATACTCCCCCTCACGATCAGCATCCTCATCAACCACCAAGTTAGCATCCTCCGGAGGATGACTCAAAAACAGGAGGAGAGCCCATGTTCCTATCCTCATCTTTGGAACAGCAGTGGAGGCAACAACAGAAGAGCGAGTGTGTCGCCTCAATACAACCTTAAATTATGGGTCAGAACTCTCTGATCCGAATATAGAATCATCTTGATCGAGATCCTCAGCAACGAGTTTCTTTCCAGCCCTAGGATCAATCTTATCAGGGGATGGCTGAGTATCACTCTCTCCTAAGTCCAAATCCAGATCTGGGATGGAAGGAGTTTTAGAGGAAGAGGTTGAATTGAGAGAAGAGTAGCAGCGGAGAAGTTAAAGCATGCACACATGTTTTCGTTTGCTTGCCTTGATAACCGTAAACACCCATTAAAAAGTAACGGCTAATTAAAAACTCACAACCTTCTTTCTCAAAAACCGAGGATGAAACAAGAATCATTCCTCATCACTTGGGTCTCCAAAAAAAAATATCCCTTGGCCCACCTATAAAGTCATCAGAACTCCTTATGGCAGCAGACATGTCCGAGTAAGAGCAGAGACTGACCTCAACACACAAAGCACACAGTTAAGGTACATGCCGGAAAAAACCAAAAGTGACATTTGCACAAACCATTTGCCAACCTTATTTTTTAAGGAATTTTCTTTAATGTGTGTGTCACAGACTGTCAATTTCTCCCCCTAAGAACATGCATAAAGGAAACTTTTTGTATGAAAGCAGGAACAAAAAGATGCATGTAGAAAGAAATTTGACAAGACACACAGCCTGGGATACAATAATCTTTTCTGATCCCTGAATTTTGAGACAGTCAAAGCATGGACTCACAAAGTAAGACACCTTTAATTTTAAAGTTCAGAACACTCTTTAAGAGTAAACATGTAGGTGTGACTGAGTTGGAGTAAAAAATGGTCCATACCCCAAATACAAAGTCATCAGATGTGAGTGTGTGAAGTTATTCAACTCAGGGGACTTTGCAATGCAACCTATTAAGATGAAGTCAGAGATGTCACAACAGTTCAGGAGAGTACAAGTTGTTTCCATCCTTATAGCTTCCAGCATTTCATCCTTATACCACCAGTTCAGTTTGGGAGCAAAGTCCCAGAGATAATGATTTTTCCTTATTTTAAGCTGTTCTGGAAAATCGTCCTCATAGGATCATATTTTAAGGAGGTCATCAATAACAACCTCAATCCCATCGAAGGATAGACTACATTCCAGAAATCCTCACTGACCTATGTAGCAAAAAGCTTACCAATGACTTCCAAGTCAGTTGACTTTAGGGTATTAAGCATAACAAGGATGCTCCTGAGGGTAAACAGTTCAGATCAACATGTGAGAGACAGCATTATCCAACTTAATCTTTCAAGTAAATTTGATTAACCAACCACCGGGGAAACCAAACTATTCTCGTTTCTGCCCACCCTTATATCGTTGTCACGACCAAGGCATGTGTACTTTGAGAATAGTTTGGCCTATTCCAAACTTGTTACTTGTTTTATCATCCACCGGGGTGACCAAACCATTCTCGTTTCTTCCCACCCTTATATCGGTGTTACGACCAAGGCATGTATACTTTGAGAATAGCATGGCCAAATAACAATCTTCAAACCTCATCTCAAATAAGCCACAAAGCTTTAAGCTACCCACAAAGATTCTCAAGTGAAGCATATATATGACTTTTGACTTGTAAGGAGATTTAGACCACATATTAAAAGTCATAAGACATTCAGATGCACACAAACATATAGACCCCAGAGTATAACCCACCAAAGAAGTAAGGACACTTACTTAGGTCAAGTTCAAAGACTGTCTAGGGATATCAACTTACCCTTGCATCCTGGTTGTGACACAAAACCCCCGAAAACACAAGCAAATAAACACATTTTTTTTTCAATTTTCAAAAGATCTTTAAACATGCTCATGAACTATATACAAACATATACTTCTGGGGAGACTTTAATCCATATGACACACACCAATAGCCTTTCTAAACATTCTTAGGCTCAATGAGAGACGCAAAATCATAGTGGGTGATCTCGGTTATGTCAAAACAATGTATATCTAGGAAACTTTTAAACATAACAAAGTTACTTACCAACTGGTTTACCTGGCTTCTGGTCTTTCTTGGCTCATTTACCTCACCAATAATGTCAGATGGAGAGTGGTCCTTCTGCACTTGGCGTTTACCAGCTCTATGTGGTGTCGGGATGACAAGTGTCTCATCTCTCCTTCCTTCTGCGAGATCCCCATCCTCGTCCGAGGATTCCTCTTCTGGGATGACAAGAGTAGGTGATGTCCCTTCTGTGGAAGCATTTGACACATGTGGAGTTGGTTCCTGTTCAGTCATACAACCAGATTCATGAGAACACAAACGACCATCATTGATGGCCACATTTATAGTTTCCATGAATTTGCAAGAAACTTTGTTATAAACCCGGTAGGCTCGACTATTTAAAGCATAACCAAGGAATACTCCCTTGTCACATCTTGCATCCATCTTGGTCAAGTATTCTCGGTCCTTATAGATGAAACAAGGACTTCCAAACACTTTCAAATGAGCCACGTTTGGCTTTACCCCTTTCCAGATTTCATATGGGGTCTTGTGAGTTCCGGGTCTGAAAATAACACGATTTAGAGTATAGCAAGCATTGTTAGTAGCCTCAGCCCAGAAGGAATGTGGGAGACCAGAGGCATTAAGCATCACTCTGCTCATCTCAACTAGAACACGATTTTTCCTTTCAACAACCCCATTTTGTTGAGGTGTGATAGGAGCAGAGTATTCATGGTGCACTCCAAATTCATCACAGTAATCATCAAAGTGTACATTATCAAATTCAGTGCCTTGATCGGTTCTAATTCTAACAATATGCTTATCCTCATGCTTTTTCTCATTTGAAATCTTTTTAGCAAGACTGAAATATTCTTCAAATGTTTCAGATTTTGATGCTAAAAACTTTACCCATGTAAAACGTGAGAAGTCATCAACAATCACAAGTACATATTTTTTTCCACCAACACTAGAAGTTTCAACCGGTCCTACTAAATCCATATGCAACAATTCAAGAATGTTAGAGGTAGGTTGATCATTTAGAGAAGCACGTGGGGATCGAGTAAGCTTACCAATCTTACATTCCTCACACATACCTGAAGCTTTCCCGGAAAGCTTTGGGAGACCACGTACTCCCTCCTTAGATGAGAGTTTCACAATGTCTTGGTGATTCAAATGACACATGCGCCTGTGCCAGAGCTCAAGTGCATCTTCAGACACCATGGAACGAAAGCATAGTTGAGGTGTGAATGTATCATGTGCAAGGATACAATAACATTGATTCCGTGTTCTTTCACCTCTCATGATACTTTTACCCTTTCCATCAAGAATCAAACATTTGACTTTATCAAATGTAACAGAGTCATGCTCATCAACAATTTGACTCACACTCAAAAGACTAACTTTCAGCCCTTTCACCAAGAGAACATTTTTTAGCAGAGGGATACCAGGGGTGCTGACTGTCCCTTTTCCTATAATTTGAGCCTTTGCTCCATCACCAAATGTGACATGCCCAGTTGGGTAATCCTCATCCATGGAACCGAACCATTTTGGATCACCAGTCATGTGCATGGAACAACCACTGTCCACATACCATAAATCAGACCGTCTAACCGACAAGGCCATAAGACCCACATTACACAAGGCTACCGTTCTATCCTTAGGCATGGATTCAAAACACACTCTAGACAGGAGACATACATGTTCATCTTCATCAGAGTCACGACCACGGATGTCAGAAGGTTTGGTGTCAACATGGGACACTTTAGAATGATGTGATTTGACTCCCCTCTTCCTAACCCAATTTGGTTTCCTTACTTGCTCACTGGACCTGGGGACAGATAGACCATGTGCTATCCTAGAAAATTCATTTAGAGATCTCTCTAAGGAGGCTTGAAAAGAGTTAAACAACTCACTATCTTGGGGAATTCTAGAGCTGGGCTGACTTCTGGTCACATTCCAACAACGTGGTCGGATATGGCCAACAATACCACAATGATGACATGTGGGAACAAATCTCTTGGAGTTTTTCACTTGTTTGGGAGGCTCAAGTAGAATAGGCTCTCTACTCTTAACAAACACAGTTTGACCACTGGAATTTGAGCACTGACCTTTTTCAAAGCCAATTCCCGTTTTATCTTTATCAAGTTTTCCCATCCCAACCATCTTACTCAACTTATCCGATCCTATAGAGAACTTCTCAAATTTTCTCTTTGATTCTAACAACGCTTTCTCCAAGTCCAATTTTTCAGAAGTCAAGGTTCCCACAAGCTTGTTTTGAGTGTCTAGACTCTCTTGAAGAGTTTTGACATTGTTCTCAAGGCTTGCCTTTTTAACCTTCCACTCAGCTTTCTGGGACTGCAACTTGTCTTGCATCCCCCGATTGGTCTCCTCACTCTTAGACAACTCATTTTTTAAAGATTCGACTCGGCTAAGCATGGACTTTGAGGCAGTACACAGCTGGGTATACTTCTCATGAATACTGTCATCAGTATCATCATCATCATCATCATCAAGAAACTCTCTTAACGATAAAGAAGCTACAAACGCCACGGTTTCCCTTTCATCATCATGATTCGAAGATTGTTCCGAATCACTATCACTCCAGGTGGCCTTGAGAGATTTCATTTCTCTATTCTTCCTGGTTGGACACTCAAACACCCTATGTCCTACTCCGCCACATTCAAAACACTTATCATCCTTTTGGAAGGATTTGAGATTAGGAGTAGATCTGGGATTCCTAGCAGGTGAAGGATCACTGTTTCTGGGATACCTAGAAGTAGAGGAAGCATCTTCTGAGAAATTCCGAGATGAACCAAAAGGTTTCTTTTTCTTCAGAAACTTCTCAAACTGTTTGGTTAGGTAGGCGAACTCTTCAATACTACAATCACCAGACTCAGGTTCCTTTTCCTCCTTCATAGTACTCAAGGCAATGGATTTCTCTTTTCTAGGTTTCCTCCTTACCGACTCAAAGTTCTTCAAGTTTCCTACTAGCTCGTCTAGGGTATAGGTATTCAAATCCCTAGCTTCCTCAATGGCAATCTGCTTTGACTCAAAACTAGGAGGAAGACTTCGGAGGAACTTCTTAACCATCCTTTGAGGATCTATTTCCCCATCTAAGCCTTGACATTGATTGGTGATTGACGAAGTCAAAGTTTAGTGGTAAAATTAAATTAAGATCGGGGTTGTCGTTCCACAGGAGATTGGAAGGCCCTAAATCTACTTGGTAAATTTGTAACCTAAATTTATTAACACTAGAAAGCAATCTTTAGGATTTTTCTTATTTTCCAAAATACACAATAATTAACAAACTGATCTTAACAAATAAATTGAATTAATTAAACTATGAAAATAAACTTAACTCACAAATATAAAAACTAAATCACAAATACTTAAAAGAATTGCAATAAACACAACATATTATTTCACACATAAACTTATGTTTTGGTTTTTATTTTGATAAATAATACAAGTCACACATTCATATATTAACAAAAATAAAACACAAACCAATATTTATAAAAATAAATAAAAACAAACAGTGAATAGTTAATTAAAAGGATGAATAAGTTAATTGAGAGAGAGAATTGCAGAATTTCTTATTTCGTGAGAGAGGAGAGAGAGCTTGAGGCTCTGGAAGCATCAAACACGCCAAGGGTAGCAGGAAATCGACGCCGGCAGTGGAAATCGGAGGCGGCGGTGTGGTGGGCTGAGCTGAGGACCGCGTGCTTTGGGAGCACGGGTTCAAATCGTCGGCGTCTGGTGGCGCGGTGATGGTGATTGGTGTCAGCAGCGGCAGCACGACGTGGTGGAGGGGATCGGCGCTGCTGACGGCGTCGGCAAGAGAAGATGCGGCAACTGGTGGCAGCGACAGCGGCAAGTGCGTGGAGGCACGGCGTGGGCTCGTGGTCGACGGCAGTGACGGTCGACGCCGGCAATGGTGAGTTTGGTGCTGCTGCTGTTCTTGAATTGAATTGGTTGGGTCACCGATGGTTTGGATTTTGCAGGAATTTTGCTTGAGAATCTTGAATTGTTGTGATTGTTGTTTTTGATTGAAATTTGGTAATTGCAGGAATTGAATGTGATGGTGGCGGTGTAGAGAGAGATCGATGTAGTTTGGAGCTGAGGAGGTGGTGCGGTGCAGGAATGTTGCACGGCAGCAGCTGGGAAGCCGGCGTGGTGATGGTGTGGTCTTGGGTGTGATGGTGGTGGCGGTGAAGTGAGAAATTGCAGCAGAGGAGGAGGCGGGTGTGAAGAAGAAAAGAGAGGGTGTAGAAAGAAGAAAGAGGGAAGAGGAAAGAAAGAAAAAGAGAAGAAAAAGAAGAAGAAGAAGAGAGAAGAAGAAGAAGAAGAAGGAGAGGGGGGGGGGGGGGGGGGGAGAGTAGAAGAGGAAGATGAAATTCAAATTCCCCGATCGGGAATTAACAAAGAAAAAGTCAAAAAAAGTCAAAAGTTATTTTTTTATAATATTAATCAATAATTTAAATCTATTTAATTTTAAAACCAAATTTGAAATTAAAATAAAAAGAAAATAAATAATAAAAATAAATAAATTGAAGTAAAATAAATGTGGAGTTCAAAATATACAATTTTAATGCAAATTGTCGATTTCCACTTATTTAACCTGAAAACATAAAAATGCACATTAAATACACAAATAGGCTATCGGAAAAGCATAATCCCAGTGATTTAGAAGTACTTTAAGTGCGTATTTACGCACTTATCACACCCCCACACTTGAACTAAAGCTTGTCCTCAAGCAAACATAGAACATAAATATACAACTTAAACAATACAGAAAGGAAACACGTGACAATTTTCCAACATAATACCTCAGAGAACACAATCAGATGAGAGAATGAAAGTGGATAGGTCTCAAAACGCTTTCAGCTACGGGACAAATGCAAAAGTGAAGTGTGTGCAAGTACTGTCATCTCAATGCATCAAAGCAAGCATGCATATTGAAACTGTGCTAACCATAAACTCACAGGATTTCACTCTGATTTTCACACAAGTGTTTATCGGTTAGCTACACTACCACTCAAGCAAACTTATGCAAATGCCGCCATATGCTTGCACGTCAATCTAGTCTCTACAAAATCATGCACATACATCTTAGATCACAAGGACTTTTATTGGTTGTAACGGGGCTTAAGGCGAGGGGTTACGTAAATGAAGTGGAAGGAAATCACAAATTTCGAGCAATCTTGGTAAGCAATTCACACTTTGAGATTTAACAAATATGAACAAGTAAGATGCTATACTCATCCCGAACGTACACTCCCCTAAACACATTTATTGAATTTAAATGAAAATAAACAAACATTTTTTTTTCTTTCTTTCTAGTTTTTTTTTTTTTTTTTTTTTTGTCTTTTTCTCTTTTTTTTTTTTTTCTTTTTTTTTTTTTTTTTCGAAACATAAAAAAATACAACAAATTACATATGTCACACCCCCACACTTATTCTTTTTCAAACCCCTAGAACATAAACATTTAGCATCTGAACAAAAATAATCTCAAATTGCTCACTAAGATAGCTCGGAAAGGGTAAGGCAAGTGTTTAAGCTAGGGTAGACATTTATGGTGCGAAGAAATGAAAGGCTAAACAAATAGGCACAAATTGGCATACTAATGATATAATTTAGGGACAAATGCTCATTTGGCCATGGTGGATTTCTAATGCCTTAATCATTTCCAAGATATACATGCATGACAGACAGTTTCAACAAGATATTATGCAAGTTCTAGAGATACATAATGCACAAGAATGATCACACATAAAGAACATAGTGCTAAGAACTATAATGCACTTCTATTAGGCTCAAAACTCACAATATGGCATATATAGTTCACATAAGTCTCTCTATGCTTCTCACAGTTCAATGCATCAATCTGACAATAATGGTGTACATGCAAAGTCCCATAGCAAGTATTTTCGAAAAATGAAGTTCAGGAGACCTAAACATGCTTTCATCACAAACAATTAAGTTCAATCTCATCATCGGTGTTGGAAATTACTAAGATAGTACAACAAGCACACAAACAGAAGCAAATATTTTTGTAATTTTTGATTTTTTTGATTTTTTTGATATTTTTTTTTTATTTAGGTAACAATACGTGACCACAGGGACTTACTTAGTGCAATGGTAGGTTCAACGCTACCAAGGGAGTAAGTATGATCTAGTCGATATATTGTTACCGTAGAAAACAAAAACAAATAAATTATTTTTTTGAATTTTTCAAATTTTTTGGTTTTTGCAAATAATTTCCTTCCCCCCACACTTGAATTAAACATTGTCCTCAATGTAAGACAGATATGTACAATTAATGAATAATTCAAGCATGGTTATTGAATTGAAAAACAAAACAGAAGTAAACACACAACAGTTATACAAATGAAAAAGGAAACAGAAATACTCCCCCTTGAAGATCATGAAGCTCCTCCCGAAGCAAGTCACCAACAGTCACAAACAAGGCTAGCAGGGCCTTGCATCCAACGTTTGCTCCTTAATTGACCGCGGCACTGATCCGTTTGAGCGTGTCCTGGACGAGGGTAGTTGCCGACTCCACGGCAGATTTCGCAGATGTAGCCTTCACTGAGATCTGGAACACCATAGTCAGTAGTGTTCCATCAAGAATAGCTCCGGATACGTTAGGCAGAATGGAGAAGCCTGATGACATAAGTGGAAATGGCTCCGGTTCAACTCCACATAGCAAACACTGGAGAATGGAATGGTTGATCGGCGCATAAATCACAGACGACCCCGTTGCATCGGTGCAACACTCCTGAAGAATAAGGAAGTCGTTGTGATTATCTATGGCGAGCACCGAAATCTGATTGCGCGGGTCAAGACCGATGGTGAAGTTTGCTAGCAAACGTACCGAGCTGTCCATCGACATATTATCCCACAGCGGTCTCGTATGCACATCTTTGAGGAACTCAAAGATCCTGGTGTGATGGGAAAGATGCACGACAGAACAACCAGCAGTACGATTGACTCCAGGGGGCTTGCTCGGATCACCCCTTCGCTTGTTGGTCCTGACCTCCATTCGAGTGTCTCTTGTTCGGTTTGAACAAGTCCAGTGATGGTACGTGGAGTTGCCGATGTCGTTGAAGAAACAGATCGCCATCTGGTTTGCCATTTCCGCTAGGCCTCTTTTTCCTTCGGGCGAAATGATTGAGTCACCGGGTGAAGTGTGGATCCCCGTAACGCACATGTAGCGCTCAGCTTGTCTTTTAAGTGTTGAGATCCAACGCTTCGCACCAAAAGCGAACCCAGAATGGACAAAGGGTTCGAAAATGGGCTTCATCTCCTTCTCGCGCACATCCACATGCTCCACCCAAGTGACCAAGGAAGAACCATTCTGAAGATCACGTATCAAGCATCCGGAGGGGCGTTTTCGGCAAATCGATCTCACTGAAGGCTTCAGATTAGAGCGCAGTTCATCCACGGAGACATCCACAACGATCCAACTTCCATCCAGTTGTTGATGAGAATACCGAACGAACTGGACTTCACGAGTCGAAACGATGTGAGATGGCACCAGAAACTCGGCCGACATCACTTGCTTCTGGTCCTTGTAGCCTTCTGCGTTGTCGGAGGGTAGGATCTCCAACGTCTGAGCGTTTGTGACCATGCTACAGAAGACGGGCAACCATCGACCAACATCCATTAAAATCTCAACAATGGTGGTCGGATGAAGGTGAATGGTTGCCGAGTGTCTCGAGGATTCCGATTTGAAGTATGGCGCAGGCTCGCCACGTTGAAACACTCGCAAGTACTCGGCCGTATTTAGAGTCTCGGGATGAATAGAAGTGTCGGGAGTCGGTGAAGATATCCACAAAGGAAAACCGGCAGTGGCCATAAGCATGAGCTCGTGTTTGGCCTTGCGGGCGATATCCGAGATCAAGTCAGTGTGGACTCCGACAAGATCATGAGCAGGTCCGGGAAGATGGTCAGATGGAATAGGTGCGGATGGGCGCTCGACTAGTGTAGGCATGAGGCTCCGCACATCCCGTCTCAAGTGGTCCATGTCGATCGAATCATCGGACAACTCGAGAAGAGGCTCTTGTTGTGGAGGAACAACTTCGAGCCTTCGCCTAGGCACATCTGAGTGCGGAACAGGACCTCCGCAATTGGGACAGATGCCGCTCTGGAGAGCATCGACGAGTCGTTGATTCTGTAGTTGAAGCTCCTCGTTTTTGCTCACCAGCTCATCGTTTCTTCTCTCTAGCTCGGCAATACGCTGCTCAGACGTCTGGATACCGAACTTCTTCCTATTTCTCGACCCCCAATAGTAGACCTGGTCTTCTTCTAGTCCGATTTTTGGACCAAATCTTTGTCGTTGTGGTTTGGTGGGGTGAGCATACACCGCAAAGAAAGCCGCCAACGCATCTCTCTGAGCCTTGGTGTATTTCGTCCTCGGAAGTCTCCTATAGACAGGAGCGGCTTCCGGCTCGGCAGGTGGATCAGCAACCAGAATTGGTGCTTGGGGTAGTGGTTGCGGTTGTGGCTCGGTCGGCATGATAGCATCGGCGCTACTGATCATGCTCGGTGGAATTATTTCATCCAGGCCTTCAAAGATTTGACTCCCTGAAGGACCTGCCTGAAACAACTCGCTGAAAGAGTTAACTCTTTTGGCCATTTTTTTGGGTTGGGAGGGGAGGATAGCTTTTCTGGGTTTGGGAGATTTTCTGGAAAAACTAACTACGAACACGAAGAACAGATGAAGAACAACGAGAGAAAATGAGAGAGAATGAGAGAGAGAGAGACTAAGGGAAAATTGCGTGAAATGACTAAGGAACTAACACCAACAGAAGGGGAAGGGAGCGGACTGGACTGGACGGACGCGTATCGAAAGACACAGATCCGCAATTTGCGGATCGAGCGACGAAAGTCGCAACGAAAACGACCGTGTGCCACAAAAGTCGCAAAATGAATAGTGGACACGCGTGCGGAAATTATTAAACTAACTAATTTTTTTTTTGTTTATTATTCGGCCGACACCGAAGTCGTTCGTCGGCCCAATAATAATTTTTCAATTTTTTCATTTTTAATTTTTTTTTCAAAACTTTACGAAAAAGTCGTAAAGTGAACAGTGAAACGCGTGTGACACACGTGCCAACGCGATTATTGTTGCCGACACTTTAAATGGGCTTGGGCCATCGAACACGGCCTGGGCTTTAAAGTGGGCTGGGCCGAAGAAAAACTTGGCCCGTTATTTCTGGGCTAACCTAATGGGCCTAAACAAACAAAAGTTTTTTTTTTTTTTTAAACAAGGCCCGACACCATGGGCTTAAGGCCCATAACTATTTACATGGGCTTAAGGCCCAATAACACAAACAAATGGGCCTAGGGCCCAATACTATTCTAATTTAACTAAATGGGCTTGGGTTATGGGTTTTGGGCTTTGAAAATGACAAGGGCCCAATGGGCCAAATTTATTGATTTTTTTTTTTTTTTTTTTTCGAAACTCAAAACCCAAACCGACTAAGCAAATGGGATTAAGGCCCAATACTATACAATCAAGCCCAAAATGAATAGTAATTATAAACAGTAAAATACATAAATATTTACAAACAGTAAAAATAATTTTTTTTTTTTTTTTTTTTAAAACGAAAATAACAAACACGAAATAAATAGATAAAGGATAGAAATGCTCCCCCTTGAAGTGCATGCTTTCCGAAATAATCACCATCAATCACCAACAAACAAGGCTTCGAGGCCTTGCAATCCATAAGCTCACGACCTTTGGTGATGATCAATTGTGAAGACTTCAAGCAAGAGCAAATATGGGGCTGCCTCCCCATGAGCGCTTCTTTTTATAGACCTCAAAGCCGGTCTTCTCACTTCTCTTGGATCAAGGTGGTGCATAACACATTTGCCTACCACCTAAGTGATTCATATAAGGTGCGGCCATGGAATTGTAGCTTGGAAATGGAGACCATTCATGCATCTTCATCCTGTTTTCTCCAATCCCCAAAATTTCCCTTAAGCATTGGATCGCTTCAAGTTGTACCTCACTGCATTGAGGACTTCTCAACTTGAAAGACTCAAATGATTCGAGGTTAGGATGTGTAGAGGACAATCTATAACCATGAGGATGAAAATATGGTGTAGGCATAAACATACGCCTATGTGGAGGAATATACGGTGTAGGTAATATTCCTCGATCACGCTCATGAATGGTGGGCACATGGTGCACAAATTCATGCTTTGGAAGAGATGCATACTCATTCAGCTCATGCACTTGCCTGAAACTTGAGGTTTGTGGATCCGTGAAATGAGGGTCCATGTCCAAACTAGGAGGGACACATGCTGATAAAACCTCGGTCTTGTGAGCAGAAAGACTAGCAATGGAACTGTCAGGCTTAGATTCAGATGCATGAATAGCAAAAGCCTTGTCATCAGGCTCATAAACCTCATCAAAAATAGCATCAAATTCATCAAAATAATCTTCCGTACATGTTGGTTCTTGCTGCACATATTCTGCAATCATTGGAAGAGGATGATCTTGGATAGGAGGCTTGGGAGGATTTAAAGGATCAAAAATCCTTTCACTCTTAGCTTGATTCCCTTTCACCAAGTCTTTTGAAAGCACATCATTGATGACATTTTGTGGGAAGGTGGGTTGGAGTACTTGCAACTTGATTTTTTCTCCCAAAACTTTGAGCTTCACGGTGCCTTTTTTAACATTAATCTTCGCACCGGCTATGGCCATAAATGGACGACCAAGGATGATAGGCAATCTACTCTTTGTCTTGGGGTCTTCATCCAAATCCAAAATCACAAAATCAGCTGGAAGGATGAACTTGTCGACTCTAACCAACACGTCTTCCACAATTCCCACAGGCATTCTGAAAGTCCCATCTGCAAGTTGCACTGAAATGGATGTAGGCTTCAGAGGACTAATCTCTAGCTTTCGGAAAGTTGCTAGAGGCATAATGTTGATGTTTGTGCCTATGTCCATGAGAGCTCCTTTAAACAATTGCTCACCAATTGTGCAACCAATAACAAAACTTGTAGGATCATGAATGTCAGGAGACACCCTACGTTGTATGATTGCACTCACTTCTTCTCTCAGCACAAATGTATCATCAGCTTGAATCTTCTTCTTGTGCACACACAAATCTCTGACAAATTCTGCATAAGCTGGCACCTGGCTAATGAGATTGAGCAGAGGAAAGTTCACATCTGCGCCCTTGAAAATATCAAACACTTCACTCATTAGCCCTTTCCTCTTCTTTTTCTTTTTCTTCTTGTCAGCATTTTTCTGTCTTGGCTCGAGTGCACTTTCACATTTTTTATTGAGAGTCTGCATTCCGGAAGGTACATTTTCTTCCCCTCCGGCTTCCTTATCCACCCCCTTGTTACTCCTTGATAGCACAAAATCACAATCTCCCAATCCAATTCCCGGGAGTACTAATTCTTCCTCCCGGTTCCCATCCTCCTTTAATGTAAAATTATGATGCACATTATTAACAACATGGTCAAGAGGAATATTATTTTCCCTCTCGACCCCATATGAATGCACATTATTATCATTATGCACAAGGAAGGAATTAGAATCAGAGAGCTCACCTGATTGATGAATTGTCAACCCTTGATTTTGTTGTAGTAGCCGGTTGGCAGCCATTTTAGCTTTAAGTTCTTCGAAGAGTTTCCAATTCTTTGTCATTCTTTCGTCAGATTCACGCCCCCATTTGTCCCAATCCATATAGCAGAGATCCATAGCTAACAATTATGAAAATTGCACCTAAAAATTCCAAGAGAGAGTGTGAACATGAACTAATACAATAACACAAAATAAATAAATACAATGCACAAATAAATTAATGCTAACAAACAAACTAAACAAACGTACAATGCAAGAAAACTCGGTTACGATTACCAAAAGATCAAGGTTAAACCTCAATCCCCGGCAACGGCGCCATTTGACGAAGTCAAAATATAGTGGTAAAATTAAATTAAGATCGGGGTTGTCGTTCCACAGGAGATTGGAAGGCCCTAAATCTACTTGGTAAATTTGTAACCTAAATTTATTAACACTAGAAAGCAATCTTTAGGATTTTTCTTATTTTCCAAAATACACAATAATTAACAAACTGATCTTAACAAATAAATTGAATTAATTAAACTATGAAAATAAACTTAACTCACAAATATAAAAACTAAATCACAAATACTTAAAAGAATTGCAATAAACACAACATATTATTTCACACATAAACTTATGTTTTGGTTTTTATTTTGATAAATAATACAAGTCACACATTCATATATTAACAAAAATAAAACACAAACCAATATTTATAAAAATAAATAAAAACAAACAGTGAATAGTTAATTAAAAGGATGAATAAGTTAATTGAGAGAGAGAATTGCAGAATTTCTTATTTCGTGAGAGAGGAGAGAGAGCTTGAGGCTCTGGAAGCATCAAACACGCCAAGGGTAGCAGGAAATCGACGCCGGCAGTGGAAATCGGAGGCGGCGGTGTGGTGGGCTGAGCTGAGGACCGCGTGCTTTGGGAGCACGGGTTCAAATCGTCGGCGTCTGGTGGCGCGGTGATGGTGATTGGTGTCAGCAGCGGCAGCACGACGTGGTGGAGGGGATCGGCGCTGCTGACGGCGTCGGCAAGAGAAGATGCGGCAACTGGTGGCAGCGACAGCGGCAAGTGCGTGGAGGCACGGCGTGGGCTCGTGGTCGACGGCAGTGACGGTCGACGCCGGCAATGGTGAGTTTGGTGCTGCTGCTGTTCTTGAATTGAATTGGTTGGGTCACCGATGGTTTGGATTTTGCAGGAATTTTGCTTGAGAATCTTGAATTGTTGTGATTGTTGTTTTTGATTGAAATTTGGTAATTGCAGGAATTGAATGTGATGGTGGCGGTGTAGAGAGAGATCGATGTAGTTTGGAGCTGAGGAGGTGGTGCGGTGCAGGAATGTTGCACGGCAGCAGCTGGGAAGCCGGCGTGGTGATGGTGTGGTCTTGGGTGTGATGGTGGTGGCGGTGAAGTGAGAAATTGCAGCAGAGGAGGAGGCGGGTGTGAAGAAGAAAAGAGAGGGTGTAGAAAGAAGAAAGAGGGAAGAGGAAAGAAAGAAAAAGAAGAAAAAAAGAAGAAGAAGAAGAAGAAGAAGAGGGGGGGGGGGGGAGAGTAGAAGAGGAAGATGAAATTCAAATTCCCCGATCGGGAATTAACAAAGAAAAAGTCAAAAAAAGTCAAAAGTTATTTTTTATAATATTAATCAATAATTTAAATCTATTTAATTTTAAAACCAAATTTGAAATTAAAATAAAAAGAAAATAAATAATAAAAATAAATAAATTGAAGTAAAATAAATGTGGAGTTCAAAATATACAATTTTAATGCAAATTGTCGATTTCCACTTATTTAACCTGAAAACATAAAAATGCACATTAAATACACAAATAGGCTATCGGAAAAGCATAATCCCAGTGATTTAGAAGTACTTTAAGTGCGTATTTACGCACTTATCAGTGATGCTAAGCATACGCCCATGAAACTCATCTACTGTCTCATCCTCACTCATTTTTAATTCTTCAAACTCATGCAATAGGGTTTGGAGCCTTTGCTCTTTTACCTTGGTATTTCCTATGAGTCGTAGCCAAAGCTTCCCATGCTTGTTTAGCCGTGGGACAGTTTATGATTCTACGACGTTCTTTTTCCGAGACAGCAGTGAAAAGACTATTCAAAGTTTTGATGTTCATTCTTGAATTAGCCTTTTCGGTCTCATTCCACATATTTTTTGGCTTTTGTATAGGGATATCAGAACCCTCTGCCAGCGGCATCATCGGATGCTTCCATCCATCCTCAACCATAGCCCACTGTTTCCCATCATCTTGAGAAATAAGAAAGGCAGTCATCATGACTTTCCATTGTGAATAATCTTTCCCATAAAAATAAGGAGGATAGTTCACGGAGGATGAGACTCTTTGGTCCATTTTCCCCTCTACAAGGATCTCACCAGCAAGGCTGGTGGCCGCTCTGATACCACTTGAAGGTCCTAGAGGGGGGGTGAATAGGACAATGACAACTTTTTCGTATTAAATTGTTCTCAGGGATGTCAAAGGTTGTGTCTATCCTGAGTCACAATTGAACGATTATATAAAGTAAAGTTGCAGTAAATATAAACAACACAAAGATGTTTTTGTTCTCGCAGAAACCCTGCATCCAGGGAGAAAAACTGCGTGCCCCTAACTCTTGAAGGGCAAACTTTTCACTATGTAAATCAACACTTCTTACAAGTTTGTAGCAACCTGGGATAGTTAGCCGCGCTTCTATCCTTCCTAGACTCTTCCTAGTCTACGACCTGTTCTACCTCACTTGTCTCTAAGTGTTTACACATGAAAGTTTTCAGAAGCTCCACCCTCAGAACTTAGCTACCATCTAACTAATTCTTCGTGAAGACTTCTCGGGTTGTTGATAGGAGCATATTTCTATGCTCCGATGTGCTTAATTCTATATTAATTCTCTCACATTCCTCCTTTATTCGAGTTAGTTATGTCGTTTTATGTTTTATAGGACTCTTGGAGCATTGAGGATGAAAAGAAGCAAAAAGGAGCTATTACAAGCTACATTGGTGAATCTGCCTGTGCAGATCAGTCCACTTCGATAGATAACTGAGAGAAGCTCATGATGAATTAGGGGATGTACCACATATGGATAGAAAGCCCCGGATGTCTATTTTCCGTAGCTTCTGACGGTTCATGATTTGGAGTTTTCTAGAAGAAGTTATGGCTGTTTTAGTGAGCGAATGTCAATCTGCCGCGAATCAGGAAACCTAATTCATTTAGGATTTGTGACTTTTCCTCATGGGCTTCGACTTCTATTGGGCTTGGACGAATTAAACCCTAACTTGGGGTATTTAAACATCTCTTAATCAGCCAGGATGGAGCAATGATCATACCGAGAGGATCGTCATCTTCTCTTCTATGTTTTTCTTATGTTTTCATACCTAGCTATGTCCGACTAGTTTTCTCTTAGTTAAGGGGCTGCTTGAAGCCCTAGACATGATTATAATTATGTTATGACTTTCCTTTGGATTATTCTTATGATATAGATGAAAGTTATTTTGCCGGCAATTCATTGATGATCTTTAATGTTTGTATCTTTGAGTGCACGCTTAGATGCTTGTGTTAAGGTCTACTGTTCGAGTGTGTATGCATGACCGGTTGTCCCATCATATATGCTTGCAAGGAACAATTGTTAATTGCGATTAATAAGTGAAATAACTTCTAGGTTACATGGATCATGCATCATAGTTCTGTGTGCCTTGTGATTACTCAAACTTTCTTCATGCTTAATGACTACTATATGTTAAATCTAGGAGTGCATCACCTTAGGTTGCATGTTAGAGCTAAGTTGTGTTTCGTGCATCACATTCGCGACATACCAAGTAAGAGAAAGTAATACAATTAGATACGCTGCATCAGGGCTAATTGTGAGAGTCTTCATTCATGAGTAAGGATTGACAAAGGGAGATGACATGGTTGTAGGATTGTCTAGTGGTGGATAGTTGTTCTTTGACTTGTTCCCATAATTGTTTTCAATCTCAAATCACAATCTTCTTTTCTATTTTCGTCATTTACATTCTGTCCAGTTTTGTTATTTATTTTCGTAGATCAAATCACGTCCAAATCATCTGAAATTTTGTGAGCATCGTCGTTTGTGTGTCTAGAGTCTAGGTATTTAATTTCATAATTTTCTGAGTTGTTTTAGTCTGTCTGACGTTCGTATCTTTCTGTTTAGGTTAGTAGAGTCGTTATAGTTTAGTGTCGAGTCTTAGATTAGCAATTAACACACAATCCTCTGCGGGAGACACCCTTGCTTTCCTATACTACCATCGACTAACTCTTGTGTTTGCAGGGATTTAATTGAGATATTTTTAGGTGCCTATTTTGGTGCTTGGAAATACCCATATCAGTTGTTGCACTACCAATCACGACCTCATGGTATGCAAATGCAATATGAGTTTTATGAAAAGAGTTTTTGTTCAAGCTCTAAGATTTACAATCAACAAGGAAGACTTAGAGCACAATCTGAACAATGAAAAATTCAAATGAAACTCAGCTCAAGAAAATGAACTCAAGAAAATGTGCTATGACAATTTTCACACAAAACAACCAAAGAAACAAGGAGCACCTTGCTTCATATATATAGGCTAAGATGAGGCTCATAAGGGAGCATCCACATAAGCCCTTATGGTCAGAAAGTTCAACACCTTTTCGTTTGGGAAGCACAAGGTTGACAATCAAGCCAACAAAAGCAATAAAGCATAAAGTAAACTTTCCCAAAATAGAACAATTTTCAAATAAGAGGGAAAAAGGTTTTGCAACTTTATCAAGGGATTGATATGACATGTGCACAGCAAAACAGCTTTTCCCTAAAGGCTAAACATAACCTTAGCATAGACTAAAGTATCATGAACCAACCAAGCATGTGAGCCAAGCATGTGATACCTAGATAACTAGGTCATGGGTTGGAAAAGCATACACACAATCCCAAATGTAACTTGGACACCAAATCAGAAGCATAGCCAGCTGTTGTGCAAAGCAAAATATCTAGAAAGGTGAAACACACACATGTGAGCAGAAATCAACTTTCAAGATCATTTTTATCACAAGACATAATTATTCTGGGAACTCAGGACAGGAAGCAATACTGCCATCCTCTGTGAAAAACGATGAGATGCATATGCATGATTTACCTGAGTACCATGAGATCATGTTGGTCCTTCACTTGAACTTCAGCCTTCAAGCTTCATTTAAGCAGGCCTTAATAAATTAGTCACAGGCTGTGTTTTGTTCAAAAGAGGATTGCCAATATCTTTATGCCTACAGTAATAAAGCCAATACAAGACCAATGCCGGACTCCAGTGCTCTATAGCTTCCACCTTGGCCCTTGAATCTAAAAACAGAGGCCAGCCATGTACTTCTGAAATCCAAAATCAGATTGAGAAAACTTTGTTTAAACTCTTGTGGTTCATGCCCACAAGAGTCTCCGAGTTCATCATCTGGGTCCACACCCACACTCGTGGAGGAAAGGCTGTTGTAAAGGATATCATCAGAATTTCAAGTCTGCCACTGGGCAAACAGTTGAGTTATTGGTAAAGTACGTTGTGATGATGCAAAAACAAAAGCGCACTGAAAATTACTTATTGTCAAAGATATGACATTGGTACACATATCTGGGTGAAAAATGTGCAGGTCCTTTTCCTTTTCCACTACATTACAACTTTGATACAAGTAAAATAAACCTTACAATGGCAGCGATATTGAGAGTGATATATTTGTTTGCCTACTTGCCATGTTCTTCTGAAATGGTCATATCATTTTGAGAGTAAAGCCCGGTGAAGTCTAATTTTTGCTACCTGCCATGTACTTCTGAAATGGTTACATCATTTTGAGAGTAGTGTCTTTGCCTACTTGAAGATGAATTTGCATCAGTCGAAGTTAAGTGACCCAAAAATGCAGGTTCGTTAGGAAGAGGCAGAGCAAATGACTGATTGCTTAGCAGAGAAACAACATCCGACATCGTTGGTCGATCAAAAGCTCTTTCTTGCACGCACAGAAGACCCATCTGTATGTATCTGACAACTTCACTGTTCGAACAAGAAGCACGCAGTGTTGAATCCATTAACTCCATGCAGCTTCCTTCTTTCCACAAATTCCAAGCCTAAAATTATCCAATTTAAAATTATTAGCAACAAATGCATGCACATACTGTATGTAACAAGTGACTGGAAAAGTTCAAGGTTGATTTATTGGAGTTGCTTACTTTGCTGAGCAAGTTCAGAGTGTGATCAGCCTCAAAGAAGGCAGTATTCTTCTCGCCACTTATGATCTCTAGTAAGATCACCCCAAAGCTAAACACATCGGATTTTTCAGAAAAGTGGCCGTACATTCCGTACTCCGGTGACATGTACCCACTAGCAATCAGAGGATAATATGCATTAATTACAAAACGGACAAAAGACAAAATCCTGCTATCATGAAAATTAACAAACCAAAAGAAATGAGCATGTAATTCTCGAGAAGTGTATATTTTTCTGTATTACTTACAATGTACCAACGACCCGGTTTGTTCTTCCTCTAATATCATTATCCCCGAAAATTCTTGCCATGCCAAAATCAGAAATTTTCGGGTTCATGTCACTGTCCAGCAGAATATTGCTGGTCTTTAAATCGCGGTGAATGATCCTTAATCTCGAGTATTTGTGAAGATACAGAAGACCTTGAGCGATCCCTTCGATAATATTAATACGCCTTCTCCAATTCAAAAGTACCTGTTTGGTTGAGTCTGCTCTCATTTATTACACCAAGTAATGAAGTAAAGAGAGCTAATGAACCTAGGAACAAATTAATAAATTAATAAAAATAGGAAACAGGGCACGGTTAATAGCTTAGAAGTTCATGGACAAACCAAAGATGAAGTAATCTAGACTTTTGTTGGGCATGTACTCGTAAATCAGTATGCTTTCTTCTGCTTCAATGCAGCATCCCAGAAGCCGAACCAAATTTCTATGTTGAAGCTTACAAATGACCTTGACTTCGTTTTTGAACTCCTGGGAACCTTGCCTGGAAATTTTGGACAACCGTTTCACTGCAATTTCCTGCCCTTCTACTAGCAACGTACCCTGTTTAACTCAATAGGATATATGTAGAAGGTTAAGAAGATCTTGGCAATGCCAAATCAAAACTCTTGATTATCATAGATGTAAAGCAGGGAACCGATGCTTGCCTTATAGACAGGCCCGTATCCACCTTCTCCAAGTTTATTAGACTCTGCAAAGTAATTTGTAGCCGTCTGTATGGTGGAAAAACTAAAAAGGAGCAATTCTTGATCCTTGTGTATGCCTAATTCCATGTTATTTGCGCCTCTAACTTCATTGTGATGACTTGGCGGCGCATGGAATAATCTCACCCAATCAGAATTCATATTGGCTCCTTGTTGAGTTTGTTCGGCTGTTTAAATTAAGTAAACAAGGGTGAGGCTTGCCTTCTTAATAAGGGAAATCAGGGCAAAGAATTATTAACACTTTCTTTTATTCTCAGATCTACTAGTAAAAATTACATTTAGCAATGTAGTAAACCTAACAACAAACAAACTCTAACCTTTCAGTCCCTTTCTCCAGCGCAGGTAGCAGGATAAGGAGATTGGAATAAGAACCAAGAGAGAAGCCAAAAGAACCGCGACAGCCAACCAGAGTTTCCACTGCTTAGTATCTAGACAGACACGGCCACCATTTCACTCGTACGTTTAATAACATCTCTTGTTGGCTTGAACAATAGTGAACTAATAAAACCAATTTTACCAAGTTTTTTGCCAATAATCATTTGGAAAGCATTGTATATATGTTGTTAGATTGTACAATTAACATGGTATCATTTCAGCTTCTATATATACGTATGTATAGTTATCCCACATAATTTGTATCAGAAGATCAGAACACACTCATTATCGTGAAGTCAAACAAGCAAAACCAAAGAGTAACAAAGCATGAGAGAACCTACAAAACACTTCGCAATAAAAAAAACACAATTGTTGTTAAAGGTTGTAACTAATTCATAATGTTATATTGTTATCGATATAACAATTTTTGCATAAAGAAATGAGTCAATTTCACAATTAAAGTCCTTTCAGTTTGGCATGTAGGGGTTGGGATATGGACCACATTCCTTGATTTTTAGACGGAAACCCTTCAAGCCAGGGTTTCTGTTTGGTCCGCAAATTCACAAAATTTGTCTTCTTAAAAGCCATATATACATAGATATGACATATGCATAATTATCTTAGTTGGGTTAATTTGGACTCACCTCTTGGAGCACCACCTCGGATGTTAATAAACCCTTCCCCATTCTGTTTGAGCTTCAATAGATCCTGTTTACTCCCATAGTAAAATTGACATCCTGGCTGACCATTCTGAACTGAAGCAAATGCAGTACAAGAACAATTAGCTTTGCAGAAAGCTTCACAATCAGTAATCACCAAATTAAGGGAACCAGTAGTATTAGATGTAGATGGCAGCAAACCATTCATCTGAGAAAAGTTGACACCATCGTCACAGTTAGAAGGTATTGAACTCAAGCACGTCCCAGTATTACCACTGGCTGAATCCTCACACAAAGCATGACTCACAGAAGAGATCTTCCCATCCATCATAAAATACTGGTCCAGGTTTCCCGTGTAATTCATCACAAACCACACGAGGTCGTAATTCTTACTGGTACTAAAAGTGTAGAAGGCTTCATTTGTATTGGACTGGAAGCTAAAATTGTACATATTCACAGTTGAATTTCCAAATATAAACCGGATGCCATTTCCATCCCAGAAACCAACATCGATTGTCACTCCATTTGCTCGGTGAACTGAAAGCTTTTCGGTGTCATTTCTATTAATGCTTAAGGTGAAGATGCCAAGAGCTGGGTTTTGGGGGCTTGCCCAAGAAATAATACTGTGAAAGCTTTGCTGGGATGTGTTTAGGCCAAACAACCCAAGTTTCATCCCAGGAAGATAAGTATCACTTGGTATATCAAAACTTTGCCATATTGTAGTACCTGTATCTCCTTCCTTGAGCACAAAGTTTCCAGAGTCGAGAAGTGTTGCGCTTGCGTTAGTTGTGACACTGGCAAGACTTGCTGAGTTGACTATCAATTGCCCTTGTCTACGGTCGGTGAGAACCAAATTCCCAGACAGGATTTGAAGCACGCCGGATGAATCCAATATGGTATTATCGTGATCAACCCAGACAACCTTGGTTGCATCGGCTCTCAACCAAATTCCCAGATAGTAATTGCCCGAAAAGCTTTCATTGAATAAGCCAAGCTCAAAAACTCCACCAGCTGAAACCAGGGTTTGACCGTTTCTCAGTGTGTGTGAAGGTGTAAGAGTGTCTGTTGCAGGACAAGAAAACGAAATGAAGCTAAAGAATGATAGCAAGCAAATAAGAGGAAGAAACATGGCCATTACAGAGTCAGAAGTGCAAAGCTGATGCAAGCTAGTCTGGCCAGAGAAGACAACCTTACTAAGAGGTAGCTAGTTTTTAAAATCTTTGGGTGGGTTTGATATGAAAGAGAGGAAAGGAGAGGCTCAGCGGGTCAACAAGGCCGCCCATTTTTGTCAAACTAAGCGACGACTCGGGGACTCTGCTATTTTCCAATTATATATCAATGATAGGCGGCAGGTTTCTTGGTCAACTATTTACTGCTTATTTATTATGAAGGGAAAGACATAAACCTAGGCGCCTATTAGTCCCCAAGCAACATATTTGATGATCTACCCAAGTCTAACTATATTGTAAAGCACAATGCTTGTGATATGTACAAAATGCAATTGACATTCGATCAAGACCAGAAATATAGCATGCAACGGTCAATAGAAACACACAAGCTGGTGATTTGTACCTTCTGAAAAGAAAAAGAACCCAGATGTGGAAGATGATCGCTTGAGAAGCATCTTGAAACTATCTCCATGTCAAATTAAAGCCAATGTCGGACCGTCCAGTGCTCTATAGCTTCCTCCTCGGCCATGATCGAAATCCTTGAATCTGAAAACAGAGACCAGCCATGTTATTTTAAAATCCAACCTCTAATTGAGGAAAAAAAAACACTATCTTTAAGTACAGCACCAACGACAGCTTCATAAGCCGCTTATGCAAAGACTGGGAATTGGAGACATAAGAGAATGTTTTCAAGCACAAAACAATAACGAAGCAGTTCAAATACTCCACCACATAGATAAACGTCCCTCTTGCACCTCTGCCTTCAACAACAACTACTTCTTTTGGAAGCCCAGAAAGTGTGTGATGAAATGCCGAGAGACTGGTAAAGATATCATCAGAATTTCAAGTCTGCCACTGGGCAAACAGTTGAGTAATGTCTAACACAGCACAGGTGGCACACATGCAAACACTCCGCCAACTAGAACAATGCTATTCTCGCATACCAACAAGAGGTGATTCCAACTCTAGAAATATGTTGATAGTCCTATAATGCTTAGGAGTATTGAAACTTCGGAGAAGGAGCCGTTAGATTAGTCACTGCTTGCAGGGTGCCTCAAATCTAACACTTCACGGATAGCCGGAACTATATTTGATAATCATGTGGTCAAAAACTCCTGACAGATTTATACATCTGATTATTAGTAAAGTTAGTTTTGATGATGCAAATACAAAAGTGCACTGAAAATTACTTTTACGATATATAGGTATACATATCTGGGTGAAAAATATGCAGTTCCTTTTCCATTACATTACAACTTTCATACAAGTAAAATAAACCTTACAATGGCAGCGATATTGAGAGTGATATATTTGTTTGCCTACTTGCCATGTTCTTCTGAAATGGTCATATCATTTTGAGAGTAAAGCCCGGTGAAGTCTAATTTTTGCTACCTGCCATGTACTTCTGAAATGGTTACATCATTTTGAGAGTAGTGTCTTTGCCTACTTGAAGATGAATCTGCATCAGTCGAACTTAAGTGACTAAAAAATGCAGGTTCGTTCGGAAGAGGCAGAGCAAATGACTGATTGCTTAGCAGAGAAACAACATCCGACATCGTTGGTCGATCAAAAGCTCTTTCTTGCACGCACAGAAGACCCATCTGAATGTATCTGACAACTTCACTGTCCGAACAAGAAGAACGCAGTGTTGAATCCATTAACTCCATGCAGCTTCCTTCTTTCCACAAATTCCAAGCCTAAAATTATCCAATTTCAAAATTATTAGCAACAAATGCATGCACATACTGTATGTAACAAGTGACTGGAAAAGTTCAAGGTTGATTTATTGGAGTTGCTTACTTTGCTGAGCAAGTTCAGAGTGTGATCAGCCTCAAAGATGGCAATATTCTTCTCGCCACTTATGATCTCTAGTAAGATCACCCCAAAGCTAAACACATCGGATTTTTCAGAAAAGTGGCCGTACATTCCGTACTCCGGTGACATGTACCCACTAGCAATCAGAGGCTAATATGCATTAATTACAAAACGGACAAAAGACAAAATCCTGCTATCATGAAAATTAAGAAACCAAAAGAAATGAGCATGTAATTCTCGAGAAGTGTGCATTTTTCTGTATGTTTACTTACAATGTACCAACGACCCGGTTTGTTCTTCCTCTAACATCATTATCCCCGAAAATTCTTGCCATGCCAAAATCAGAAATTTTCGGGTTCATGTCACTGTCCAGCAGAATATTGCTGGTCTTTAAATCGCGGTGAATGATCCTTAATCTTGAGTATTTGTGAAGATACAGAAGACCTTGAGCGATCCCTTCGATAATGTTAATACGCCTTCTCCAATCCAAAAGTATCTGTTTGGTTGAGTCTGCTCTCATTTATTATATTAAGTAGAGAAAGATAATAAACCTAGGAACAAAGTAATAAAAATAGGAAACAGAGCACGGTTAACAGCTAAAAAGATGATGGACAAACCAAAAATGAAGAAATCTAGACTTTTGTTGGGCATGTACTCGTAAATCAGTATGCTTTCATCTGCTTCAATGCAGCATCCCAGAAGCCGAACCAAATTTCTATGTTGAAGCTTACAAATGACCTTGACTTCGTTTTTGAACTCCTGGGAACCTTGCCTGGAAATTTTGGACAACCGTTTCACTGCAATTTCCTGTCCTTCCACTAGCAACTCACCCTGTTTAACCCAATAGGATATATGTACAAGGTTAAGAAGATCTTGGCAATGCCAAATCAAAAATCTTGATTATCATAGAAGTAAAGCAGGGAACCGATGCTTGCCTTATAGACAGGCCCATATCCACCTTCTCCAAGTTTATTAGACTCTGCAAAGTAATTTGTAGCCGTCTGTATGGTGGAAAAACTAAAAAGGAGCAATTCTTGATCCTTGTGTATGCCTAATTCCATGTTATTTGCGCCTCTAACTTCATTGTGATGACTTGGCGGCGCATGGAATAATCTCACCCAATCAGAATTCATATTGGCTCCTTGTTGAGTTTGTTCTTCTGTTTAAAGTAAGTAAACAAGGGTCAGGCTTGCCTTCTTAATAAGGAAAATCAGGGCAAAGAATTATTGATACTTTCTTTTATTCTCATATCTACTAGTAAAAATTACATTTAGCAATGCAGTAAACCTAACAACAAACAAACTCTAACCTTTCAGTCCCTTTCTCCAGCGCAGGTAGCAGGATAAGGAGATTGGAATAAGAACCAAGAGAGAAGCCAAAGGAACCGCGACAGCCAACCAGAGTTTCCACTGCTTAGAATCTAGACAGACAAGGCCACCATTTCATTCGTAAGTTTAATAACATCTCTTGTTTCCTTGAACAAAAGTGAACTAATAAAACCAATTTTACTAAGGTTTTTTTTGCCAAAAATCAACAGGAAAGCATTGTATGTTGTTAGATTGTACAATGAAGATGGAGCTTCTATATGTATGTATATAACTATATATATATATAGTTGTCCCACATATTTTGTAGCAGAACACACTCATTATCATGAAGTCAAACAAGCAAAACCAAAGAGTTGTAAAGCAAGAGTGAACCAACAAAACACTTTGCAATAAAAAAACATAATTATTGTTATAGGTAGTAATTAGTTCATAATGTGTATATATATAGTACAAGCTTACTTAACAATTTAAGATAGTTTTCTCCTTTAATTGCTATAGCAAACCAGCAGTCAACACTTAATAATGTATGTAGAAGTGTTTTATTGTCAGATAATTTCACCTGTTATATTGTTATCAAATTGCTATTGAACTATCATCGAATCTGTAGTCCGGAATGACAAGCTAACCAAACTGAAACCTCTTCGATATAGCTCAAAGGGGTGCACAATAGGTTCGAAAGGGATCCAGTTTTGAATCAAAGGAATGGGTCAAATTTAACATAAAGAAATGAGTCAATTTCACAATTAAAGTCCTTTCAGCTCGACGTGGAAGGGTTGGGATATGGACCTCATTCCCTGATGTTTAGACTGACACCCTTCAAGCCAACAGATTGGCCTTTGGTTCACTACAAAAATCTCTTCATCAAGTGCCAAGGATTATGTTTGGTCCGCAAATTCACAAAATTTGTCTTCTTAAAAGCCAGACATGCATAGATATGACATATGCATAATTATCTTAGTTGGGTTAATTTGGACTCACCTCTTGGAGCACCACCTCGGATGTAAATAATCCCTTCCCCATTCTGTATCAACTTCAATAGATCTTGTTTACTCCCATAGTAAAGTTGACATCCTGGCTGACCATTCTGAACTGTAGCGAATGCAGCACAAGAACAATTAGCTTTGCAGAAAGCTTCACAATCAGTAATCACCATATTGAGGGAACCAGTAGTATTAGATGTAGATGGCAGCAAACCACTCATCTGAGAAAAGTTTGCACCATCGGGACAGTCAGAAGGTATTGAACTAAAGCACATCTCAGTAATACCACTGGCTGAAGGCTCACACAAAGCATGACTCACAGACAAGATCTTCCCATCCACCATAAAATACTGGTCCAGGTTTCCCGTGTAATTCATCACAAACCACACGAGGTCGTAATTCTTACTGGTACTAAAAGTATAGAAGGCTTCATTTGCATTGGACTGGAAGCTAAAATTGTACATATTCGCAGTTGAATTTTCAAAGATAAAACGGATGCCATTTCCATCCCAAAAACCGATATCTATTTTCACTCCACTTCCTCGGCTAACTCGAAGCTTTGTAGTGTCGTTGGTATTAATACTTAAGCTGAAGAGGCCACGAGCTGGGTTTTGGGGGCTTGCCCAAGAAACAATACTAGTATAGCTTTGCTCGGATGTGTTTAGGCCAAACGACCCAAGTTTCATCCCAGGAAGATATGTATCACTTGGTACATCAAAACTTTGCCATATAGTGTTACCTGTTTCTGCTTCCTTAAGCACGAAATTTCCAGTATCAAGTAGTGTTGCACTTGTGTTAGTTGTGGCTGAGGAGGTAACATTTCCTGAATTGACTATCAGTGGCACTTGTCGTCCGTCCATGAGAACCAAATTCCCAGACTGGATTTGAAGCCGGCCGGTTGAATCCAACAGGCGATTATCGCGATCAACCCAGACAACCCTGTTTGCATCAGCTCTGAGCCAAATTCCCAGATAGTAATAGCCTGAAAAGATTTCATTGAATAAGCCAAGCACAAAAACTCCACCAGCTGAAACCAGGGTTTGACTGTCTCTCAACGTGTCTGAAGGTGTAAGAGTGTCTGTTGTGGGAGATGAAAATGAGAAGAAGCTAAACAATGATATTAAACAAATTAGAGGAAGAAACATGGTCACCGCAGAGTAGAGATGCCAAGCTAGCTGATTAATTAATTCAGGCTTGCTTGGGTGGGTTTGATATGAAAGACAGGAAAAGAGAGGCTCAGGTGGGTCAAACAAGGCTGGCCATTTTGCTCAAACTTACGTCAGGTTCCTTGGTCAACTATTTACTACTAATTTATTATCAAGAGCTAGGCCCCGGCCCCATTTGTAAGTACTCAAGCAAGATATTTATGAATGGGGTGAAACTTGTGCATTTCATTTTGCATTACATAACATTACACAAGCTTGATACAAGTAAAGCAAACTCTACAAGGGCAGCAATATTATTAATTGCAAAGCCAGGTGAATTCTGGTTTGCTATCTTCCATGTTCTTCTGAAATGGTTATATCATTTTGAGAGTGATGTCTTTGCCTACCGGAAGATGAATCTGCATCAGTGGAGCTTAACCGACTCAAAAATGCAGGTTCTTTAGGAAGAGGCAGAGCAAATGATTGATTGCTCAACAAAGACACAACATCAGACATTGTTGGTCGATCCATAGCTTTTTCTTGCACACAGAGAAGACCCATCTGTATGCATCTGATAACTTCACTGCTTGAACAAGAAGCACGAAGTGTTGGATCCATCAAATCCATGCTGCTTCCTTCTTTCCACAAATTCCAAGCCTAAAATAATTGGATTTCAAAGATCTTAGCTACTAATACATTGGCACATATAAAAAGTGATTGAACAAGTTCAAGGTTTTGCTTACTTTGCTCAGTAAGTTTAGAGAAGGATCAGCCTCAAAGAAGGCAATATTCTTCTCGCCACTTATGATCTCTAATAAGATCACCCCATAGCTAAACACATCTGACTTTTCAGAAAAGAGGCCGTACATTCCGTACTCCGGTGACATGTACCCACTAGCAATCAGAGGCTAATATGCATTACAAACTGAATGAAAGATAAGATCATGCTTTGAATGCCATATTTACTGGTCACACCTCTTACTGATGAAAGTCACTAGTGAAATCTGAGTTTTCAGTAATGCGATCAGTAAATGTGGTATTATTGTGAAAATTAAGAAACCATTAAAATGAGAATGTAGTTCTCGGAAAGTGTTCATTTTTCCGTTTAAATACTTACAATGTACCAACAACCCGGCTTGTTTTTCCTCTAGTGTCATTGTCCCCGAAAATTCTTGCCATGCCAAAATCAGAAATTTTTGGGTTCATGTCACTGTCCAACAGGATATTGCTGGTCTTTAAATCGCGGTGAATGATCCTTAATCTCGAGTATTTGTGAAGATACAAAAGACCTTGAGCAATCCCATCAATAATATTAATACGACTTCTCCAATCCAAAAGTATCTGTTTGGTTGAGTCTGTACTCAATTCATCAAATAAGTGAACAAAGATAATGAAACCAGAAATGGAAGTAACAAATATAGGAAACATAGAGCATGAGCTTAAAATATCATGGACGAACCAAAAATGAAGGAATCTAGACTTCTGTTGGGCATGTACTCGTAAATTAGTATGCTTTCTTCTGCTTCAATGCAGCATCCCAAAAGCCTAACCAAATTCCTGTGTTGAAGCTTACAAATGACTGAGACTTCGTTTTTGAACTCCTTGGACCCTTGCCTGGAAACTTCAGACAACCGTTTCACTGCAATTTCCTGTCCCTCTAGTAGCAACTTACCCTGTTTAACTCAATAGGATATACAAATATGTAGAAGGTTAAGAAGATCTTGGTAATGCTAAATTAAAAATCTTGATTATGTAAAGCAGGGAACCGATGCTTGCCTTATAGACAGGCCCATATCCACCTTCTCCAAGCTTATTAGCTTCCGCAAAGTAATTTGTTGCCGTCGTTATGGTGGAAAAGCTAAAAAGAGGCAAATCTTGATCCTTGTGTATGCCTAATTCCATGTTATTTGCACCTCTAACTTCTTGTCGTGTTTGTTCTTCTGGTTAAATCAAGTAAACCAGGCAGAGGACTGCCGTTTTAATAAGGAAAATCAGGGCAAAAATCATTGATACTTTATTTTAGTCTCATATATACTAGCTAGTAACAATGGTAAGAAAGCACTATTTGCATTAACAATTACACTTAGCAATGTAGTCAACCTAAAAACAAACAAACTCTAACCTTTCAGTCGCTTTCTCCGGCGCAGAATGCAGGATATGGATATTAGTATAAGAACCAAGAGGGAAGCCAAAGGAACCACAACAGCCAACAAGAGTTTCCACTTTTTGGCATCTAGAAAGACAAGATCACCATTTCCTTCTTAAGTTTAACATCTCTCATTTTCATGAACAAAAGTGAACTAATAAAACCAATTTTACTAGTTCTTTTGCCAACAGTCAATAGGAAAGCATGGTATGTTGTTAGATTGTAATATGAACATAGTATTCAAATTAGATCCATCTGAACATAGTATCATTTAAGATTTGCAGAATCTTCTTAAGAGGTGAACCATATTGTCAGCGCAAATAAATGTGTATATGTTTTTAACTAGTTGGATTAATTTGGACTTACCACTTGGAGCAC
Organism: Rubus idaeus; assembly: GCA_030142095.1. Lineage (NCBI taxonomy): Eukaryota > Viridiplantae > Streptophyta > Magnoliopsida > Rosales > Rosaceae > Rubus > Rubus idaeus. The sequence goes on from CM057966.1 coordinate 30,441,800, forward strand.
CACCGCGGATGTATATAAGCCCTCCCCCCTTCTCGACGATCTTCAATAGATCCTGTTTACTCCCATAATAAAGTTGACATCCTGACCCTGTTTGACCACTCTGAACTGAAGCGAATGCTGTACAAGAACAATTGTTCTTGCAGAAAGTTTCACAATCAGTAATCACCATATTTGGGGAACCAGAAGTATTAGATGTAGATGGCAGCAAACCATGCACCTGAGAAAAACTAGCACCATTGTCACACTTGGAAGGTATTGAACTAAAGCAACTCCCAGTATTACCACCAGCTGAATCCTCACACAAAGCATGACTTACAGATGAGATCTTCCCATCCACCATAAAATACCGGTCCAGGTTTCCCGTATAATTCATCACAAACCACACCAGGTCGTAATTCTTAGTGGTACTAAAAGTGTAGAATGCTTCATTTGCATTGGACTGGAAGCTAAAATTGTACATATTCCCGGATGAGTTATCAAAAATAAAACGGATGCCACTTCCGTTCCAGAAACCGATTTCCATTTTTGCTCCATCTTTTCGCCGAACCAAAAGCTGTTTGGTGTTGTTCCTATTAATGCTTAAGGTGAAGAGGCCACGATCTGGGTTTTGGGGGCTTGCCCAAGAAATAAGAATGTGAAAGCTTAACTGGGATGTGTTTAGGCCAAACAACCCAAGTTTCATCCCAGGAAGAAATGTATCACTTGGTACATCAAAACTTTGCCATATAGTGTTACCTGTATCTGCTTCCTTAAGCACGAAATTTCCAGTATCAAGAAGTGTTGCACTTGTGTTAGTTGTGGCTGAGAAGGTAACATTTCCTAAATTGACTATCAGTGGCACTTGTCGTCCGTCTATGAGAACCAAATTCCCAGGCTGGATTTGAAGCACGCCGGATGAATCCAATATGGGATTCTCGCGATCAACCCAGACAACCTTGGTTGCATCAGCTCTCAACCAAATTCCCAGATAGTGATTGCCTGAAAACCTTTCATTGAATAGGCCAAGCTCAAAAACTCCACCAGCTGAAACCAGAGTTTGACCGTCTCTCAACGCGTCTGAAGGTGCAAGAGTATCTGTTGCAGGAGATGAAAACGACACGAAGCTAAAGAATGATATCAAGAAAATTAGAGGAAGAAACATGGCCATTACAGAGTCAGAGGTCCAAAGTTGATGCAAGCTAGTCTGGCCAGAGAAGAAGAAGCTAGTTTTTTATTTTCCAATTAAATATAATATGTCATGCTGCATTGTGATTGATGGTAAGTTCCTTTAGTCAACTGTTTACTGGCATGGTTTTTTATTCTAAAAAAGGAAAGACATAAGTTCCTCAAGCCAGATGTTTGACGATATTCCAGGAAATTGGTCAGAATTAATATGGAATGGTGAACTGCTGGAGCTTAGTGGTGAAGTATTAGGCATAAATAATTAGACCAGCCTTTCTAGAGTCTACGCATATTGAAAGCCAAGCAAGTCAAGTACATGAATAAACATGTAAATCACAATCCTTGTGAAGCAAACTATTTACCTGGAGGTAAATACGAAACGCAATTGGCCTTCAAAACAAGAAATATGTCATGCAATAAACAATAGGAAACCAACAAAGCAGGTGCTTTATAGCTTTTGAAAGGAAAAGAACCCAGATGTAAAGATGATAGCCGTGTTAATTAAGATGATAACCAACAAAGCAGGGCTTTTTTTCACTACGGGTGTCACACGTACAAACATTTATGCCCACACGAAAAAATTACTTGCATTGATATCGAGAACTTGTACAAGTTGTTCTTATGGATGATACTTGATAATGTGGTACAAAAAGTTTTGTTGGTTTGATTACTCATAAAAAATGTGCATTTCCTTTTGCATTAATTACAACTTCAATACAAGTAAAATGCAGAGCTAGCAAGATTATTAACTGCAAAGCCCAGTGAAGTCTAATTTTTGCTACCTGCCATGTACTTCTGAAATGGTTATATCATTTTGAGAGTAGTGTCTTTGCCTAATTGAAGATGAATCGGTATCAGTTGAATTTAACTGACTCAAAAATGCAGGTTCTTTAGGAAGAGGCAGAGCAGATGATTGATTGCTTAGCAAAGAAACAACATCAGACATGGTTGGTCGATCAATAGCTCTTTCTTGCACGCACAGAAGACCCATCTGTATGTATCGGATAACTTCACTGCTTGAACAAGAAGCACGCAGTGTTGAATCCATCAACTCCATGCTGCTTCCTTCTTTCCACAAAGTCCAAGCCTAAAATAATTCAATTCAAAAATCTTAGCTACAACAGACATATAAGTAGAGTGATTGGAAAACTTCGGGATGATTTACAAGAGTTACTTACTTTGCCAAGTAAGTTCAGAGAATGATCAGCCTCGAAGAAGGCAAGATTCTTCTTGCCACTTATAATCTCTAATAAGATCACCCCAAAGCTAAACACATCGGATTTTTCAGAAAAGAGGCCGTCCATGGCATACTCGGGTGACATGTAACCACTAACAATCAGAGACCAAAATGCATTAGAAAAGGAATGAAATATGGACTAATGCTATGTATACATATATGTTGTCCACATGTTTTACAAAGGTGGGAAACATTGATGATGGATCCCAATTTAAATAGAGACGCCATCACCAATGGGTTAGTAAAAGTAGTAGAGATAGTTTTGTTGTAAAAAGAGACCAAATGATATGAACATGTAATTATCAAGCTACAGAACATTTACTTACAATGTACCAACAACCCGGCTTGTTTTACCTCTAGTGTCATTGTCCCCGAAAATTCTTGCCATACCAAAATCGGAAATTTTTGGGTTCATGTCACTGTCCAACAGGATATTGCTGGTCTTTAAATCACGGTGAATGATCCTTAATCGGGAGTATTTGTGAAGATATAGAAGGCCTTGAGAAATCCCTTCCATAATGTTCACGCACTTTCTCCAATCCAAAAGTACCCGTTTGGTTGAATCTGCATCAATTCCTCTCAAAATGTGAACAAATTCAACGAACATATCAAAAAAATATCATAGGAATATAAATCATATAGACATGTTAAAAACTAAAAAGAGATCATGCACGAACCAAAAATGAAAAAGTCCAGGCTTTTGTTGGGCATGTACTCATAAATTAGTATACTTTCTTCTGCTTCAATGCAGCATCCCAGAAGCCTAACCAAGTTCCTGTGTTGAAGCTTACAAATTACTGAAACTTCATTTATAAACTCCCCAAATCCTTGCTGGGAGATTTTGGACAGTCTTTTCACTGCAATTTCTTGTCCTTCTACTAGTAGCTTACCCTGTTTCCATAATGTATGAAACACTTTAAAGGTTAAGAAGATCTTCACAGTGCCAAATAAAAATTGCAGTCAAATGTTTCTTGCCAGACAGTTTTGCATGTTATTTATGTTGCTGCAATGTCATTCTGGACCATTGAGTGGTGAACTCTTGTTTGAATCTGTTGTGCCAGATTGACAGTCTAGTAAGTAGTAACATAACATGCCGAATATCTGGTAAGGAAACATTAGAAAAGAATTACGATTATGAGACAAATAAAGCAAGGAACTGATGCCTTGCCTTGTACACTGGCCCGAATCCACCTTCCCCGAGTTTATTAGATTCTGCAAAGTAATTTGTTGCAGTCTGTACTGAAGATAAACTAAACAAGGGCAGGTCTTGATCCTTCTGTCTGCCTAATTCCATGTTATTTGCACCTCTAACTTCATCATGCTGAACTGGTGACGCATTAGTTCCCATTTGGAATAAACACACTCGATCCAAATTGATAATGCCTTCTCGTGTCGTTACTGCTGCTTCTGATAAAATTAATTAGACAAGGTTGCCCTTTTCAATTACGGGAAAAAGAAAAGGAAAAAAACGATGGCAGCTTTTTTATAATTGTGTAATAGATATTTTGAGGGGAGTGCTCTTCCCACTCCCTTTACTTCCCTATGTCCAAGAGAGCAGGGGAGTATTATAAGACGGTGAAAATAGTATGCCCCATTATTCCCAACAATTACATTTAGCAATTTACTCAATCTAAAAGAATCCAATTAACTCGAACCTTTATGTCCCCTTCTCCAGCGCATATAGCAGCATAAGGAAAATGGAATAAGAACCAAGAGGGAAGCTAAAGGAACTACAATAACCAACCAGAGTTTCCACTTCTTACCACCTGAAGAGTGAAGACAAACCAGAATTTTGTTGCTAAGTATTAATGCCATTTCTTGTTCTACATAAAGGAGCTATATTAACTTTAACTAAATTTAAGGAATTCAAAAAATAATTACAATTTGCCAAAATCTTTTACCAACAAGCCATATGAAAAAAAAAACAAAATAAAATAAAATTGTAAAACAAGTTAGATGGGTATTCCCTTCAACAGTAAGTCTCGAGTATTGACACCAATTAAGATCTGTCCAGCAGACCTTGTCTTATTTTCCAGAATATCATAACTCCCTCCAACCCTTTTTATAAACTTATAATACTATAAGGCCATCCTATAAACCTGCAGCTAATTAAGCTACTGAACAGGAATATCATTGCAGATGTGTTGATAATATCTGCAGTATCCATCCCAGAAATTTTATTAAAAACACATTGATCATCAAAAAGTCGAACAAGCAAACCAAAGAATTCCAAAGCACCTAACACTCTCCAATAACGAACTTGATTATAGACTAAACTATGCACCAGGCTAAGAATTTAAATTATTTTATTTCACAACTAAAAGATATATTAAACTAATTAGTTGTCACCATCGATCCTATCACATGAAAAAAGTTGAAATTGATTTGTATTGTTTACGGTCAATGACTGTACTAAAGAAATAATCTCTTTTTATTGATATATGTATCAGTTGGTCAGTTGGTCTAATGATATATGAACTATTAATTAAGAAGATTCTTTATTGAAATTATGGTCTTGATTGACAACCTAACAATAAAATTGCAGACTGTCCTATACTAAAACATTAATACTCAAAATATTTGTTAATACAAACTACTGATCAAATGATTTTTATTTAGATGTCTGGTCTAAATTAATTAACAATAGAACAAGACATTAGACTAACTGGGAGAAAGAAACTTGATATGTAACATATCGCACAGGCTGGCTTTTAAGCAGACCATGAAGGGGTGCATGTCGGCACCCTTCAGGTTACGGCTGGGGCGAGCTCAGTTTTGAAACTGATCCCCTCAATTGGATTGAAGGGGTTTCTTTTTTAAATCAAGGAATGAGATCAAACCAGAACTCCTCCAATTCAACCAATGGTCTTTGGTATCACAACCAAAAACCTTATAGCCAAAACCCAAAAAGCTTTGGTATGTTCTTAAGAGAATTGTTTACTGACTTACCAATTGTAGCAGCAGTCACACGGATGTATATAATTCCTGGCCCTTTCACCATAGTCTTCAATAGATCATGTTTACTCCCACTATAAAGTTGGCATACTTTATTATTCTGAAGTGAAGCAAATGCAGTGCAAGAACAATTGCTCTCGCACAAAGTTTCACAATCATTAGTCCCCAAATTAACGGTACCAATGGTAAACGTAGATGGCAGTGAACCCTTCACCTGAGAAAAGCTATCACCAATCTCACACATAGATGGTAGGGAATTCAAGCACCTCCCAGTTGAATTCTCACACAGAGGATGACTCACAGAAGAAATCTTCCCATCCACCATAAAATACTGGTCCAGGTTTCCCATGTAATTCATCACAAACCACACCAGGTCATAAATCTTACTGTTGTTAAAAGTAAAGTAGGCCTCATCTGCATTGGACTGGTAACTAAAATTGTAGTCATTCCCAGTTGTTGAGTTGTCAAAAATAAACCGCACGTTATGACCGTCCCAAAATCCAATATTCATTTGAACTTTATCTCCTCGCCAAACCTGAAGCTTTGTAAAGTTGATCCTATCCATGCTTAAAGTGAAGAGGCCACGAGCAGGGCTTTGGGGGCTTACCCAAGAAACAAAAAGGTGAAAGCTTGGTTGGTTAGTGTTTAGTGCAGACCAACCAAGTTTCATCCCAGGAAGATAAGTATCTGTTGGATTATCAAAGCTTTGCCATAGAACAGTACCTGTATGATCCAAGGGATTAAATATCACCATTAACTGTTGAGGCCTTGAGGGTCTGAAACTCTGAAATAAAAATGTAATTGGAATCGAAAGAAACTATATATGAAAATGGCATGAGTAACATCTGCCAACAGAAAATTTAAATGTTGTATTGAATATCAATACTAGTTAGAAATAGAAATAGTAGAGAAACTTTGAAGACACTATCAAAACTTCAGACCATACCTGTATATGCTTCTTTAAGGACAAAGTTTCCGGAATCAAGAAGTGTTGCAGTTGTGTTTATGGTGGTGGCAACATTTTCAGAATTGATTATCCAAGGAACTTGACGTCGGTCCATGAGAACCAGATTCCCAGATAGTATTTGAAGAACACCTGAGGAATCTGATATGGGAATTTCACGGTTACCAACCCAGACAACCTTCTTCGTATCGGCTTTGAACCAAATGCCAACATAGTGATTGCCTGAAAAGTCATCACTGAAGAAGCCAAGCTCAAAAATGGCACCAGCTGAAACCAGGGTTCGATTGTCTGTTAGTGTATCTCCGGGTATAAGTGTGTCAGTTAATGCATGAGATGGAAATGAAAAGAAGCCAAAGGATGATATCAAGCAAACAATAGGAAGAAATTCTATTTTGATGCTAGCCATTGCCTCTTGCAGAGACAATGTGTAAAGCAAAGCTGATAATTTAATTCAAGCTAGAGGCCCAGATGAAGACCCAACTAGATGGGAGCCAGCTAGCTGTATCTTTGTATCTGATTTAAACCATTTTAATACAATATGTTTCCTGCGTCCTCACTACATCATGTTCTTAGTCAACTGTTATTTATTCTGAAATGATCAACTTTGGGTGGATCTTTCAGCCTTCCAGGAAATCAAAGATAATAAAATAAATATCACTGAAATATAATTGAAACTCCCCGAGCGTAATGGTCAAGTATTAATTAGGATTATTAAATTGAACAGACTCTACCCTGTGTAAGAAAATTCAAACTTCCAACGAGTCAACTACGAATCCACATGTAAATGATCACAATGCTGATGATTTCAACTTGTATAAATTGAACAGGAGATGGATAAATACCAAATATAATTGACAGGAGAAGCCAAAGGTTCAGACTTTGGGGTCAAACTGAACCCAAAATGCAACCTTTCTTCGGCGGATTGATTGGCGACTCTGCTCGTAAGTCCACAGCACTCTGCTGTTGATTCTGTGCTCTTCCTGGCTTGATGTCAAAAGGGCTATAAGCCATTCCAGTATTCCGTCGAACTTCTTAACAGTAAAAATATGGAGTGGGAGTGGAGTGGAGCGGACTATTTCTGAAATCTGGGTGCGTTAGTAATCAAAATTTTTATATCGAAATGGGCCCTGAATAATAGATATTTATACATTCCGCAAGCATTAAATTCAAAAACAAAAACAATAAGAGAACACTTTTGACGAGGAACAATTTGTCAGCAAAGGTGTGTTAGTCAATTCATAAAATTAAGTCAATTATTAGCCGGCTGTCCTTTGAACAACGTATTCGGCAGAAAACCGACTGATTTTACAATTGTGTTAAGCATGCTATTGGGCTCCCAAAAGCGTATTATATGTTATACACTTTTATGCTTATAGCATCCGGGTGAGAGAAAAATAACTAAAACCTCTAGGGATCCAATACACCGGAAAAAAAAATTTGTTAATACCGAGAAATTTTTCAATGTGACAGTCACATTGCCACATGGCGTGACCATCTATTGTGATTGATTGCTTAGAAAACAAATTAAGGATCAATAGTTGATACACCGGAAGAAAAAAGAAAAGATGTGGTCCAACCACAATAGAAGGTCACGTCATGTGGCAATGTGACGGTCACATCTAACTTCCACACAACTAAATTAAAACAAAAGGTAAAACAATAAAAATGAGGGAACAATTTTAGTGACAAAAAAGTTATCTGCAAAAGTGTGTTCGTATTTCAATTTTAATTATTTTATTTATAAAATTAATTCTCCATGTTTGCCATTATAATGTAATGGTAATGCCAAAACAAAACCAACGTCGGACACTTCAGTTAAAATTTGTCTATGTTTGCCATTATAATGTTTGTCCATGCTGAAACATGTCAAACCTTGTCAACAACTCAACACCATTTTTTTTTTGAAATTTGTCCATGTAATAATTAACCATGGTCAACACCATTTTATTTTATTTATCAAAAACGAAAAAATTTCAAAAGTGTTTATGAAACCATACCTTTATAATTAACAGACAAGTAACGAAAAATGGACGGAAGTATCATGATGATGTATTTTTGAAAATTTGATACATTTTTGTCCGGTACATCAAAGTTTGGACCATGTTAGTGATAAAAACTCTTGATATAATTTTGATAACAATACGTTAAAAAAAATCTTGTATTTCTTTTTGCATTATTTTACAACTTTATACAAGTACAATATTCTCACCACTTCCCTAAAAAAAAAATTATTCTCACCACAACAGACAAAACAGTATTATTAATACTTGCTGAACTTGATATTGAACAATTCCTACAAGCTAGACTAGCTTCCTAGTTTCCTACCTTGCATGCACCTCTGAAATAGTTAGGGTTGACTCAATTGTAGAGTAATGTCTTTGCCTGCTTGAAGACGAATCTGCTTCAGTGGAGCTTAGCTGGCTCCAAAATGCAGGTTCTTTAGGAAGAGGCAGAGGAATTGATTGATTGCTTAGCATCGAAGCCACATCCGACATGTTTAGTCGATCCATAGCTCTTTCTTGCACGCACAGAAGACCCATCTGAATGCACCTCACAACTTCATTGCTTGAACAAGATGCAAGCAATGTTGAATCCAATAACTCCATGCTCTTGCCTTCATTCCATAAATTCCAGGCCTGAAGTATAACAAGCCAATTCCACAAATCTTAGTAAGTATAGCAAAGAAATGTACACATATATGTTGAAAAATGATTGGGATTTCTTGCTTACATTTCCAAGTAAGTTTAGACTAGCTTGATCAGACTCGAAAAAGGGAATGTTCTTCTTCCCACTAATGATCTCTAATAAGATCACCCCAAAGCTGAACACATCTGATTTTTCAGAAAATAAGCCTCCCATGGCATACTCCGGAGACATGTAACCACTGAGAATCAGAGGCTATTTGCATTAGAAACTAAATCAAAGAAGACCATATGAGAAGTACGTACATGCTGTTGAACATTTTACTTACAATGTGCCAACAACCCGGTTTGTTTTTCCTCTAGTGTCATTGTCCCCGAAAATCCTTGCCATGCCAAAATCAGAAATTTTCGGGTTCATGTCACTGTCCAGGAGAATATTGCTGGTCTTTAGATCGCGGTGAATGATCCGTAGTCTCGAGTATTTGTGAAGATATAGAAGGCCTTGAGAAATACCTTCGATAATGTTCATTCGCTTTTTCCAATCCAAAAGCACCCGTTTAGAGGAATCTGCACCCAATTGAACAAAGTAAACGAAAATAGAAGAAATATAGCAAGAACAGGAAGCATAGAACATGTTCAAATTAAGCTTAATTAAAAAGATATCTTTCACATACCAAAAATGAAGGAATCTAAGCTTTTGTTGGGCATGTACTCATAAACTAGTATACTTTCTTCTCCTTCAATGCAGCACCCCAAAATCCTAACCAGGTTCCTGTGTTGGAGCTTACAAATTACTAAGACCTCGTTTTTGAACTCTTCCAACCCTTGCCTCGACAGTTCGGACAACCTTTTCACTGCAATGTCCTGTCCTTCTAATAGCTTCCCCTGCATTTTTCACAATAAATTCAAGCCTGGCCATAGGTTCGTTAAGAAACTATACACTAAAGAATTGTCACCGAACTAGTTCACCAAATAATATGTCCGAAATACACAAGGTCTATGAAACAATGTCGAATAGTTAATTTGGTGAGTCCAAATCGATGCATTACCTTGTAGACAGGCCCAAATCCACCTTCCCCAAGTTTATTAGCCTTTGCAAAGTCATTTGTTGCAGCTTGTATGGCAGAGAATGTAAAGAATGGCAGTTCTTGATCCTTCTGTGATCTGCTTAATTCCATCAAATTTGCAACCCTAGCTAGATCATACTGAATTGGTGAGGCATTGGTGGAGCCAATTTGGAATAATCTCACTTCATCCGAAACGACAATCCCTTCTCGCCTAGTTCCTGTTACATCATGGCAACAAATACATGCATTATATATACACATTTTCTGTATAAAAAATTGATTCAGATCAAGTGTAGAACATGGATTATGATTATGTTAGTTAGCAAATTTAGAGGAAAGGTGCAAAGTTAGTAAGCAAATTACATGGGCCAAGACACAAAAGTAATGAAATGAAAACTATCAAATTAACGTACTCAAACCTTTAGGTCCTCTTGTCCAACGTAGATAGCAGAATAAGAAGATTGAAATAAGAGCCAGGAGGAAAACCAGCGGGAGAGCGATAGTCAACCACCGTTTCCACTTCTTACCATCTGAAGAATGAACACAATTAATATAACCATTTTAATTTGCGGTAATTATTTTCAAAATCATTTCTTCCTGCACAAGAAAGGAGTAATAACGTGCAGTAAAAACATTTTGCTTCTGTCTTACCGTCAGCATATGTAAAAAAAGAAAAGGAAAGGGGATTTGTACGTTGAAGTAAATTAATTCTTCCAGAACAATAAGTCTGGAATGTTGACCTAGTTTTGGCTGACCATTTCTTATTTGTAATTAAGCAGATTATGATTAGCTCGAAACTAGCTTTTATCATATTGAACGGCCGGCCGCGCCATTGTATTTTCAGATAGAAAAAAGAGCAATATATATAGAATAGAACTGCTAGCGTAAACGGTATGAGTGTGTGTTAGCCACACTCGGACACTGTCATGTTGCTCCTTTATCTAAAGATTTTCTTAAAATATTCACTATTTTTTTCCTCTCCCCTCCCCCTCATTCCCCCCCCCCCCCAATTGAACAAGAAAATATATATATATATATATATATATATATATATATATATATATATATATGTCAGATTAATCATTTTCTTGTTGCAATTATTTATAGCCGTCACGCATAAAACAGATCGACATTCATTCACATAAAGTCAAACAAGCAATTCCAAAAGCGCTCGCGTACATATATAACACCTTCCTATAAAGAACACATGGTTGTTTGACCAAAATATATATGCATACCAAGATAAGAATTTAAATTCATGAATAATTGATCGTCACCATTGATCCTAGCAAAGAACTGCACCTAGCTAATACAATAGTCTTCTTTAATTTCCTATGTTTTTATTTCAAACTAGGAATGTAGACCTAGTAATTAATATATAGGTATTCTATTAATGTTGATTATGTAATCTAAATGATAATCTAATAGTACTATAACATGACATAACAGACCGTCAAATAATTAATAGAATATTAATATAGAATTTGCATCTCTTAAGAAGACCAAACCGCACTCCTATGGCATGACACATGCATATAAGTTTTGATTGCGAGGTCCTCAATTGGCTCTCAAGAAATTTCGAATTTGAACTAAAAAATAATAATAAAAATCGATACCCTTTCAAGTAAAAAAGAAGGCCAGGGTTTTTTGTTTTTGTTTTTCAGTTTGGGTGAGTTAGAAGAGATTTAAGTATATTTACTTACCACTTGTATTAGCAGAACTACGGAAGGAGATAGTCCCTGGCCCTTTCCCCATGATCTTCATCAACGCCTGTTGACTCCCATAATAAAGTTGGCAAACCGATTGAGCACTCTCAACTGAAACAAAAGCAGTACAAGAACAATTGCTCTTGCACAAAGTCTCACAATCACTAGCCCCTATGTCAATTGATTCGACCTCAACCGTTGATGGTAACGAACCATTCTTCTCGTTAAAAGTATCACCACACATAGGTGGTAGAGAAGTCAAGCACTTTCCACTATTACCCCCACTTGAATCTTCACACAAAGGATGACTCACATAAGTAATATTCCCATTCACCATATAATACTGGTCTAGGTTTCCAGTTGAAGCCATTACAAACCACATGAGATCGTACTTCTTGTTGTGGCTAAAAGTGTAGTAGGCTTCACTTCCATTAATGGACTTGTAGCTAAAGTTGTAGTCATTTGCCGTTGTGTTCTCGAAAATGAACCGGAGATCATGTCCGTCCCAGAAAGCGATATGCATTTGAAGTCCATCTCCTCGCCAAACATCGATTTTCGTGAAGTCGATTCTATCTATCGATAAGGTGAAGAGACCACGACTAGGGTTTTGGGGGCTTGCCCAAGAAGTGAGAATCTGAAAGCTTTGTTGGGTTGTGTTTAGGCCAAACAACCCAATTTTCATCCCCGGAAGATATGTATCAGTTGGTACATCAAAGCTTTGCCATATAACGGTACCTGCAATGGCTTGGATCAATGATTAACGATGCAAAATAATCACTAAAATCTTAAACATAATCACGGAGTTGTAGCGCTGTAGTGTGTGTGTGTGTGTTTTTTTTTTGTCAAGAAAAAAAATTAATAATGCGTTTTTCTTAAATAAAATAAATAATGCATTTATGCTTGCATAAAGAGCCAAGTTTCAATCTCTCCTCCCTTGTTTTTTTTTTTAGAGAACTCCCACGGTATCCCAAAGGCTTCCTAGGCCCAAGGACTAATCCGCGGTCGGGGATCTTGTCGAACGCTTCATCCCCCTGGCCACCACAGAATAAATTGGGATTTAACTCCAATTTGCAGTCGGCTGGATTCGAACCCGGTGGGGGGTACCACACCTGGAGGCTCTTACCAACTCGACCACCAGTGGTGGTTTCTCCTCCCTTGTTAATTACTTGTCAAGAAACATAAATTGTCGAAATTTGTTGATACCGTAGACAAATATAAATTGGAGAGATCGAACCTATGATCTATGATCTATCATAATCCAAACTCATTCTCCACCTTCACTTGCTCGTTACAAATATAAGTTGTTGTCATTCTTTTGATCGAGATTTCATTTTTATGTATTGAGTTGTTGACAAATAATTTGGGATTGTGAAGCGAAAAGATGAGAGGATCTCGATTTTAGCCCAAGATATAATGAATCGAGCTACAAGTTATTCGGGAAGAAAATTTTGAACGTAGTACCTGTATTTGCATCTTTAAGCACAAGATTTCCGGTATCAAGAAGTGTCGCACTTGTGTTGGTGGTGGTGGCAACATTTCCTGAGTTGACTATGAGCTGCAGTTGTCGCCGGTCGGAGACAACTAAATTCCCTGCCCGGATTTGAAGCACGCCGGAAGAGTCCAATATAGGTATTTCACGGTAGGCAACCCAAACAACTCTCTTTGCATCGGCTCTCAACCATATTCCCAGATAGTGATTGCCTGAAGAGCTATCGATGAAGAAGCCGAGCTCGAAAACCCCACCGGCTGAAACCAGCGTTTGGTTGTCTCTCAACGTGTCTGAAGCTGTGAGCGTGTCTGTGACTGCGTGACATGTAAATGGAAACAAGCTTGAGAATGATATCAAGCAAATAATAAGAGGAAGAGACATGGCCACTATTAGAGAGTCTGAGCTACAAATTAATGAGCTAGCTAGTTTTTGATCAATGAACATATATATATATGTCTGTTAATTAGTCAACTGTGTATTTACTGGTTATTTATTCTGAAATGAAATATATATAAGTCGGCAAAGCTAGCTATATATAGTAGCTAGTCAGCTAGAACCAGGTATTTGATTTTCCAGGGAACCGAAATAATTGAGTAAAATATATGGTTTGGGGAATAATTAATTCAAGCAGCCATTTCAATGGTTTGGGAAATTATTGAGTAAAATATATGTAATCACTTGGCCAATAACCGTTCCTAACATTGGTGAGGTTGCTACCGACATTAATGTTCTAGCATAGCATGCTTCTGAGCCCACTGGCATTTTGGTTGCCAATGACTTTATTGGTTTTGTTTCTGTAGAACCTCAGGCTCAAAAATTTAGTTGGAGCTAGTGGTTTGGAAAATGAAGAACCACTTGGCCACTCTATGGAATCTGATTCCAATTTGATAATTCTTGGCTTGATGAGGTTAACACAAATCTGGATGAGGAGAAGCTTCTTCAGTCTATCTCAAAGATCCGTTTTAAGAAATTGAAGAACAAACAAGATCAAACGAGTTCGCGGCATTCTGCTCGTGCTCGAATGTCTGTTTTGCGTCTTAATCTTTAAATTATTTGCATATCTTGTTTTGCTTTGGTTTTTTCATGTTTCAAAGGAGTTTTGGCTTCTTAATGTCCCCCATTTCTTGCTTTCTTTTTGTTTATTGAATTTTCTTTGCCTTAAAAAAAAAAATCAAGCAGCCATTTCAATTTTTTTTGTTGGTCTAAATTCCTTGTCTAGTATAATATAGGAAGATTCAGACAAAAAAAAAGATATGTCCAAAAAAAAATTGTAAAAAAGACAAAAAAAAGATAGTATAATATAGGAAGATGCTTCTACATAGATGTCTTGTACTAGTTAGGTCTTCATATAAATTTGGTCAACCCTTCCTTATTCCTTAAATGCATCCATCTCTTATGAAACCATATAATACATCCTCATGATATGGTTTGTCAATGTAATTCAAATTTTGTAACACAAATTTAAATCCTAAATTATCAAGAAGTTAGTTTCATATTGAATTGGATAAAATTAAATTACCTCTCTTTTTTTTTTGGATGTTTTCAAATTATCGTTGACCAAAAAAAAATTCAGAGTATTGTTTTCTTTTTGGGCTCATTCAAACATATAGCTCATTGTTGAAAGCCCAGCCCAAGTTTTTATAAGCCCGGCCCAGATACCACCACGAGTCCACATTACGCACTTCCCGCTTGGGATTTAAAATCCCGCCGTTCTAATAAACGTCTCTATTATCGTTGGTCTTCTAAGCGAGAGAAAATAAAAATAAAAAATAAAAAGAAAAAAACCTGATTTTTGCAATCTAAATTTTCTCATTTTTCTCACCATCAGTTTTTCAGAAGAGGTAAACTGGGGGAAACAAAAATGCAGTCGGTTAGGGTTTCACACCATGGATTCACCTGATATTACAAAAACCAAAGCCACCGCCTCACCTTCATCGGATTCTCCTCCAGTTCAAGTAATTTACAGTTGCTCAAATTTACTTCAAATTGCGCTATCTCTATTGGATTCTGCTCTTCTACTTGGGTTTGATGTGAATTTAGAACCTGTCTTGTAGATCTTTACCTGTTGTTTCTTTTGGTTTTCGATTTGTGAGTGTGATGGTTTTGCAGTGGTAATTTAGGGACTGGGTTTTGGTTTAGTTGTGTGGGGTTGGTAGGTGGTGCATTGATGGTTTGGGACCTTTGAAATGGAGGTTTTGCGGTATTTGGACAAGTTCAATTTGAGGGGCGGTTTGGATTTGAAGTAGATTTAGGGTTTTCATTGTGCAGTCGGCTTTTTGTTGAGTAATTGGCGACCAATCCTTGAGTTTGAGGCTTTTGGAATTGTAGGTTTTGCACTTAGAAAACTATTCTGATGGGTTTGTCCCCCCATTTCCGTTTTAGAATCTTATCAATTACAAAGAGCTCAAAATTTCATGTCCCCCCACTAGTACAAGGATTCCTGGGTTCACACTGAAACTTCATTTTCTTTTATGTCCTATAGAGGGCCTGTTCTTATTTAACATTAGAGAGGATGTCATGGAGAACCTCGAAATGGTATTCTATGTAAAGATTTAAATGAATGATGGGAATACTCTTTCTCAAAGCTTAAAATCATTGCCTCATCTGAGCAACTGTTTTTGTTAGTGTAGAAAAGTGTCATTTTTTTTATAAAAATTTTTTTAACTCTTGTTTCTGAAATGAACATTCTCAGTCTTTGTAGACAATGAATCTCTTATTCATTCTTTCGTTCTTTGATGCAGGAGTCACCTGTTTTTAGTTATATCAACAGTCTGTCCCCAATAAAGATTGTCAATGCTACACATGTAGCACAAGGGTTCCCCGGACTTAGCTCTCCTCCTCCTGTGTTTACATCACCACGAATA
Source organism: Rubus idaeus (assembly GCA_030142095.1). NCBI lineage: Eukaryota > Viridiplantae > Streptophyta > Magnoliopsida > Rosales > Rosaceae > Rubus > Rubus idaeus. Next base: position 30,457,885 of record CM057966.1, read on the forward strand.
AATCCATACAGTGAAACAAGTTTCCTAAAGAGGTCTGAGATTCCTTGAGTTTCATTTCTGTTTACTTATATTGATCATATTGAATCATTTGTGTTCGTTTGGTATCTAAAACTTTATAAATTTGTGATTCTCTTCAGGCGGCCTCAACACTCAGAATTATCCAGTGCAGGAATACCTAAAACTCAGGATGAAGGCAAGAATTTTGTGGACCCTGAGAAACCTTTTACACAATTGCAGTTGGGCTTGATTACTGACACTAGAGACTGTAAGACTAAGAATTTTGTGGAAACTCATCCCTGTAGCTCCTCAGGGTTAGTGGACAAATACTTGGCTGATTCCACTGAGGTGGACTTTGTGAATTCTGGTCAATCAGTCAATCCATGTTTGGAACATTCTAACAATGTGCCGGAATCATCAAGAAGTGGCTTAATCGAGTCCAAAGAACTCTCATTAACATTTGGCAACAAAAATGATTCTGCAACTGACTCAACAACAGAAGCTCAGGCACCTTTCATGATATCTGAGCAGGCTCAGGAGTACATTCAAGGAAAGCAAACATTTAGTGCAAAGCTGACGAGGAGTAAAAAGCAAAGGGATGATGAATTGCCATTTAACGAATGCAAACATCTTGAATCTGGTTTATCTGTTGATAATGCTTTCAGGGGAGAATATCACCGAGATTTTCATGATCAGGTAACTGCTGTTTCTTTCTTTTACATAAAAAGAAAAAGTGAAAGGACCTATTTTATTTGATGAGAATGTATATGACTGTTACCCATGCCTTTTCTTACAAGTAATCACTACTTTTAAGTTACAGGGTCTAGGAGGTGAACATCAGGATAATTATGATTACAGCCGTCAATCTCTAGCTGGAGCTTTGCAGATTGTTCGAGTGTATGAAGATGAGAATGCTGGTTCAATCTCCAATAGACTGGTTGAAAACACTGTAATGCATGCTCCTAAGGTCGAGAATCTCATTTTCTTTTGAACGTGTTTTTCCTCATTTATCTTTGAAAAGGATGTCAAGATGTGTTTCTAGTTGCATGATTGCTGCATCTTCTTTTTTCATTCATTTTATTTGCTTGCTGGAAGTATTATTTCTTCAGTGTAATGCAAGTGAGGCCCAGTGGGTTTATTTGGGCTTGCAATAGGAGCATGCCTTTCCTTTTCATTATGGGATCCTGCTAGGATTTGTCCTTCACTAGAGTATTTGTAAGATCAATTAGGCAAGGAATAACCAATGTGGCATGCAGAGACGTTGCCTTCAGTTTGAAGAGGCTCCTCCATGTACCAGTGGAAAAGGCGGCGATTCTTTGAGTCTTTCAGAGAAGGTTAGCAATTCAGAACCACCTACCGGCACTGTAGAATCAGAGATGGTGGAATCATCTTATCTGGAATTAAGTGCAGCTTCTACGAAGAGACAGACGGCAGCCTCATTGCCACCTCGGAGTACTGGAAAATCTCGTTTAACTGTTTCTAAGCCATCAGGTATTGGCTTGCATCTAAACAGTATTGTCAATGCTGCATCAGTCGTTCGTGGTGCAACAAGCATAAAATTAGCAGACCGCTACATGGGTGTGCACCCTATGAACTCAGCATCTGTTAATGTAAGGCTCTGTCCTAATTCATTGAATGTGGTTGAAAAAGATTCAGCCGGTGCTGTAGACTGGAGGAATGAAACTGAAGCTTCAGTTGCTGCAAGTTCTGCCACTACCCAGTCTCCTCACTCTGTGGAATTTGAGCATCATGGGCCTATACATGAGAGGAGGATATCTGATTCTTACAGTGCTGACAGTTACGAAGAGTGCAACCAATCCAGCCCAAAAATGAAGAGGTCAGTGACATGGGCTTTCATGTGGTGCGGTACGATTCTTTCTTAGTTTTTGTCTGTGGTATTAACATGTGTTAGTGTGTGAGCCTCCAGGAAAAGAGCATTGAGAAATATTGATAGTGATGGCTGTAAGCGCTGCAACTGCAGGAAGACCAAATGCTTGAAACTGTAGGTTGATCCACTTTTTTCCAAGTAAATCTATAAGTGCGTATTTGTATGACACTTGCTAATACACTTGTTTTCTTTTTTGCAGTTATTGTGATTGTTTTTCCGCTGGAATCTATTGTGACACAACTTGTGCTTGCCAAGAGTGCTTTAACAGACCCGAGTATGAAGATACGGTTCTTGAGATAAGACAAAAAATAGAATCTCGTAACCCTCTTGCATTTGCTCCCAAAATTGTAGAGCGTGTAAGTGAGTTTCCACTAAATTTTTTGGTACTAACACTTTCACTTATTAATGAGTATATATCTTTCTTTAGAAACTTGATTTTAAGTGCCTATGACAGGAAGATGAGAATCAATTCACACCAGCCTCGGCAAGACACAAAAGAGGGTGCAATTGCAAAAAGTCAATGTGTCTGAAAAAATATTGTGAATGCTATCAGGTCTGGTATTTTGTCTCTACATTTCTTTGCTGCAAATTATTATCTTGCCCTTTTCAGTTCATCCTAAATTCTCGAATTGCTTCCTCTTAAAGGCTAATGTTGGATGCTCCAATGGATGCCGGTGTGAAGGATGTCAAAATGTTTATGGCAAGAGAGGAGGTAAGGCTCTACACCAATAAAACTTGTTTCCCGCTTCCATGTGATGAAGTTTTAGCTATATTCACTGCACTTGGGTAATAAAAGAATATTCAACAGTAATGTTTTCTTGCAAGATAGTCTGGTATGCTATATTGTCAACTTTTCAACATGTCAAACTGTCAATCAGGACCACACTTTCAGACATGATTTCTCAATCAATGGTCTTGAAAATCTAGCAACATTAGAATACAACATTATCTCATATTATGTAGTTTATGATGTTTATCTTATATTAGGAGTTCCTTTTAGGGTGACACCTTCACATTTAGCTTCTTCCACTACAAAAATGAGTATTTTGTAAATTTTAATGCATTCACAGTATTGAGTGGAAGAAGCTAACCGATCTTTGCAGCAAACTCTTGGAATAACTTTGCAAAATGTATTCTTACCCCGGAGATCAGTTAATGTATTCTAACATATATTGTAAATCGATCTTATTTGCTTTAGAGTTTGTTGACATGGATCCTGGTGTGGCTGAAGAAGCAATTCCCAACAACGCTGACACGGGAATAAGAGAAAGTACATTTGATGAGAAGTTGCAAATGGTGGCGACAAGGAAAGATTCAAATGATTCACTCAACCTCACTCCGTTGACACCATCATTGCAGTGCTTTGAGTAAGATTCTTGATTTTGATGTCCCAATAACCCTGAAATGCTATATCCTAATTTGATCCCTAATTATTTTTTGACTGCTTATCACATTCTTTTGTTTAGTGATACACATAACGTATCAAAATCCAGGGTTCTTCCAACAAGATGCCGTCTATCCCCTCAATCTGATCTTACCGTCATATCACATTACGAAAAATCAACAAGATCTCCTCAGAGAAATTCAGAGAACAGTGACAGTCTTATGGACACAAGTAATGGAGTATTGGACGTGGGTTCTTATGATTGGCGAGCGGATTATGGGAACATTGGAATTCTGGACATTTCTTCACCAAGATGCGATGCAGTCCCCACTACATGCCATACTCCACTGTCAGGTCCTGGGTCAATGGCCGTAGCTTCTTCAGCATCATCCACAATAAGGGATTTGACAAATGTTTCACAAGTTCATCTGCGCCCTGGAAGTCACTGCCTCTTGTCAGGGAGTTCTCTTCATTGGCATAGTTCGCCAGTCACCCCGATGCCTAGGTTAGGTGGAATGAAATCTTTCCAAGATTTTGACTCTGAAAAGGGGCATCATAATGTCCTTCAAGATGATACACCTGAGATATTGAAGGACACTTCTATTCCCATCAAGTCGGTGAAAGTGAGTTCCCCAAATAAGAAGCGTGTTTCTCCTCCTCACAGCCATGATCTTGGTGCAAGCTCTTCCGGGGGCTTGAGAAGTGGCCGCAAGTTCATATTGAAGGCTGTGCCTTCTTTTCCACCTCTTACCCCTTGTATTGGAGCCAAAGATGGTAGTACCATTCAGAACATGAGTAATCTTCTTCAAGATAAGGATCGAAAGAAATGATTGACACTACAGTAGTCCATGGTGAGTACTCACCATTCTACAACTTGCTATTAATATCACAGTTCTAAAGCTGCCATAACAATGCTAGTATTCTTCACATGTTGCTTATTTCAGTTTACTCCAAGGGGTCACTCTGGTCTTTGATTGTTGTAGTTGTGCTGAGAAGGTACTTCCAGATATCAGTCTGTGGCCCTGTGGGTTGAATGATGTCAGATTTGAATATGGAGACATCTTCAGATATCTGAAGTTGTAATTTTTTTTTCCCATATATGTATGATGATCAAAGTCTTTTTTTAGTGCGGTAAATACTAAATAGGTAGCAAGTGGCTGTGTTTTTTTAATGGAAACACTACATTGCTTCTGCATCGTTATTTGTAGTCATTTCTTCATGTTGTTTCTCATGGTTTAGCTGGCATTTGTTTGTTGTTGAATTGAATATTTCAAATGCTGATTATTCAATTGAATCCATAAATTCTCATCTCTTTTATTTCTACATCGACATTTTTTTATTCCTTTCTATAATTGTAAAAGATGAATTTGAGAGCTCTTTCATGATTATCGGATCCTATAATTATAGTGGTTGCTTTCTTCTCCACCCTGGTGCCGGTATCTTGTTTTTAAGAAGAATGCATTTTTGGCTTGACAAGTCTCACGATTTCATAATCGTAGCTAAAAAATGGTACCTATAGCCCATTTTTGTAGTAGTGTTTGTTCCAGACTCCCGAGTTGTTGCACTTAGCAGCTCTGGATGTCCCTGCTTAAGGTGACTTGCACCACAAGCATTGCGTTTGGATTATAGTTTTTCAAGTTACATTTTTAAGAAACAGAGGAATGATGATCAGAGAAATGACCATATAAGAATTTGAAAAAGTAACTTTATTATTTATTTTTTTTAAGAAACAACACACCATCGTTTCTCAATTACTTCAAGTATAGACTGTATACTCTGGAAAAAAGTAAAAGAAATTTACAGTTGTAATTAACTCGAAAGGCTGTTCTGGATGTCTCTAACTCCCGCACACACCCCCATCCCCCAAAACCCCGCCGGAAACGCTCCTTGGTGGTGTTGTTACTATCTCTACTTTCCTCGCAAGCACACCCCTCACCCCCAAAACCCCGCCGGAAGAAGACGACACTTTGGATTTTGGCACAGAATATGGAACCGCGCGCTGGTTTCCCCCAAGAACCGTCTGCCCCTTTGCCACGCATCCCAGCTTACTCGCTTTTCCACATTCTGCCTCTTCGTACTGCAGCTTCTCGTAGACCAAGTCCTGGACTTACCTCCTTTTTTTGGTTGAGAGGAGGGGTCAAGCCCCGAAAGAGAAAAACAAGCATTACAATACGAGGCCAAGTACCCTTACATCTCTTCTAATCTATCCAGCAGATTAGAGGAGGGTTCACGAGAACATTCAACCCAAATCCATAGGGCCCATATGAGCAAGACCATCAGCAGCTTTTGCCTCCCTATAGACATGATTGTGCTCAACCCAGTTACCTAGCCAAAGTCTCTTGCAGTCAGATATAAGACCATGAAGAGGATGAGTGTCAGCCCATTGCCCCTTGACAAGATTAACAACAAGAGAAGAGTCAGATTCCACCTGCACTCTGTTGCAATTCAGCTGAAGAGCAAGGTTTAAACCATAATACAAAGACCAAAGCTCAGCAGTGAAGATTTCTCCAGTCCCCAAATTGGCATAAAAACCACCAATCCAATCCCCATGACAGTTCCTTAAGAGGCCACCTGCAACAATACGACCGGTGGTACAAATTCTAGACCCATCAATATTTAGTTTTATAGTACCAGGAGGAGGAGGGACCCAAGATAAGAGAACCTGATTTCGAGAGAGAAGGGAAGTAGTGGTTTTATTAGCATAGAACCATCCATGATAGGATTGATTGATCACTGAGGTCGGAGAAAAAGGGATCTGAAATTGGTTGTTAAAAACTGTGTTGCACCTCCATTTCCAAATGAACCAAATTGTTGTAGCAAAAATTCCACACCAACTAATACCATTTTTGAACTCCTATTTAGAGTGCAGATTATGAAACAACCAATCATCAAAGGAGGAAGAGCAAGGTCTGCGAACAGCAACAGGAATGAAGAAACAATTCCAAATTACCTTCGCTTGAGGACAAGAGCAGAACAAGTGTTGAAGTGATTCAGTATGATGATCACAAAGAGGGCATGAAGGGTCGTCTGAGAAATTTCTTCTAACTCTATGCTCATTGGTCATGATTTTTCCTTGGGTCAAGCACCAAAGAAAGGTCTTGATTTTTGGAGGGATGGGAAGTCTCCAAATAAAGTTCCACGAAGACTCAGAGAGATCATTCTGCTTATAACACAAACCATAGGCGGTCTTGACAGAGAAATTCCCATTTGGTGATAGACCCCAAATACATCTATCAGAGAAATCACTATCTATTCCAGTGGGGATATTTATAATTCTGTGGATAGCTTCAGTAGGAAGACAAGACTGTAACTTCACAGTATTCCAGTAGCTGCCAATGAGAAAATCAGCAACCTTCTCAGAGTGGTCAACATGAGGAGGAGGAGTATACCCAAGATCAGCAAGAGAATTATTACCAATCCATCTGTCAAACCAAAAATTAACATTTTTACCATCTCCCAACCTCCAATAAACTCCCATTTTAAGAGTTGCAGCTCCAAAGGCGATGCTCTTCCAAGTGCTAGAAGCAGAGGTATTTTTTATGTCAAACATATGGATCCGAGAATCACCATTCATGTACTTCTTCCGCATCATGTCAGCCCAAAGACCATCATCCCTATTCAGGATACGCCAACTGGCCTTGGCAAGCAAGGCTTGATTCATATGACTAGTTTTTTTAATACCAAGACCACCATTTTTCTTAGGTCTGCAGACCTGATCCCAATTGACCAGATGAACTCTAGATTGAGTATTGCTGTCGCCCCACAAGAAATTCCTGTTAATTTTATCCAATTGATTGCAGACATTTACCGGGAGTTTAGCAGTTTGCATCGTGTAAATAGGGACAGCTGAAGTGACAGCATGGATAAGAGTTAGTCTCCCAGCTAGAGAGAGGACTTGACTCTTCCAAGACGAAAGCTTAGCTTGAACCTTATCAATCACTCCTCTGTAGGTGTTGAAGGAGACTCGATCTTGGATAAGGGGGACACCAAGGTACTTACCCAAATTGTCTGTCAAAGGAGAACCACAAACTCTACCAATTTCTGCTGCCGTTTCCACTCTCGTGTTAGGGGAGCAAAAAATAGCAGACTTCTCATAGTTTACTTGTTGACCAGACATAGTGCAAAAAGAATCCAGACAATTCTTCATAAGAGCAGCTTGATGGATGGTTGCTTCACCAAATAAAATAAGATCGTCAGCAAAAAAGAGATGAGAGATTAAGGGTCCAGACCTCGCAGCTTTGACAGCTCTCCACTTTTTATTGATGACTTGCTCGATGATAATATGACTTAACTTCTCCATACAAAGAACAAAGAGGTACGGAGAGAGAGGATCACCCTGCCGCACTCCCCTTTCAGGGCAGAAAGAATCAGAGAGTTCTCCATTAATCACCACTTTGTAACTAACAGTCCTGATACAATTCATGATAAGCTTGAGGGGGATCCCAAAGATACCAATCTCTTGTAAGACATGTTCAATGAAGCTCCACCGAAGTCTGTCATAAGCTTTGGAGAGATCAATTTTCCAAGCAATATAACCCATATTACCACGAGCACCGCGAAAGCGATGAAGAACTTCTTGGGCAATGAAGATGTTATCCGAGATTTGTCTCCCCGGAATAAAACTAGCTTGATTAGGGCTCACCAGATTGCACATGAGAGGTCTTAGGCGTCTGACAATAATTTTAGAAATAATCTTGTAAATAGTATTGCACAAGCTTATGGGGCGCATTTGGAGCATAGACTCAGGGCCTTGGACCTTCGGGACAAGGGTAATCAAGGTATCATTCAGACCTCCAGGAATGTCACCAGAGTTGAAAATAGTTGACACTAGGCTGATCACATCATTTTTGCAAGAGTTCCAACATTTTTGAAAGAAGAGAGCAGGGAAACCATCAGGACCAGGGGTCTTAAGAGCACCAATCCCAAAAACAGATTGTTTGATTTCTTCTTCAGTAGCTATATTGCCAATAGCATCCATTTCCCAACCCGTCAGATTAGGGAAAAAATTAACCCCTTGAGAAGGCTGACAACTAGGTAGAGAATCATGGAAAAGAGAGATGAAGTAATCAGCAGCCAAAGCACGAAGCTCATCTTTCCCAGTCACCCAGTTTCCATCATTATCTTTGAGGCTTTCAATTCTATTTCGTCGTCTGCACTTAGCAGCTCTGGATGTCCCTGCTTAAGGTGACTTGCACCACAAGCATTGCGTTTGGATTATAGTTTTTCAAGTTACATTTTTAAGAAACAGAGGAATGATGATCAGAGAAATGACCATATAAGAATTTGAAAAAGTAACTTTATTATTTATTTTTTTTAAGAAACAACACACCATCGTTTCTCAATTACTTCAAGTATAGACTGTATACTCTGGAAAAAAGTAAAAGAAATTTACAGTTGTAATTAACTCGAAAGGCTGTTCTGGATGTCTCTAACTTCACTCGCAATCACACCCCTCATCACATCCCAAAACCCCGCCGGAAAACTGCTCCTATGGTGGTGTTGTTACGTAATCTCTAACTTTCCTCGCAAGCACACCCCTCATCACATCCCAAAACCCCGCCGGAAGAAGACGACACATTTGGATTTTGGCATCAGAATATGGAACCAGCAGCGCTGGATTTCCTCGCCAAGAACCAGTCTGCACCCTTTGCCACGGCATCGGCCAGACTGTACTGCGACTTTTCCACATTCATGCCTCTTCATGTACTGCAGCTTCTCGTAGACCAAGATCCTGGACTTACGGGCAATCTCTTGGTTGAGCATTTAGTTGGAGCTCATATTGAGTTGATTTCAAAAGAAGAGTATGGAAAAGTCGTGAGTGTGGGGTGTACTTTCTCCTTTCTTGCTTTTTGTTTTTGGTCGATAAAAGAGAATTCATTAAATTAAAGGAGCATGAAGCACAAAGTGACGCCTCAATTTTGGGGCTCATATGCTTGATATTCTCACTTAACTTCTATCTATGAGGCCCCAATTTTCAGAATAGTCACTTAGATCTTTCACGTCACCACACTTCACCAGAACAAACATAAGTGCTTCTCTTCTCTCACCTCACTCGATCATTGCAGCACTCGGACCGAAGATGTCCTTCTCCAAGTCGGCATGAGCTTGATCTTGATCTTGTTCATGCAGATCAATGCAGTTGGCCGACACATACAACAAAATGCCAACGGAAACGAGAGAGATCTAGACCACAATGAGGAGGGAAGAAATAACTCCGGTGGCCGACACAAACGATAAAATGCTCAAATCAGTGAGCAGCATCGTTGGAAAAGTAATCGAGGCGGTAACTAAGACAAACGTCTTTCTTCTGCTGATTACTAGTGCCGATTTTGATGGCGAATACTCCGATATATAGTGAACTGTTTGATTTTGTGAAGGAGCTAGAGAGTGGTATAGAATCTATAGATTGCCAGTACTTTTGCACCGACTTGTTTAGGAGGCAGATTCAAAGTGCTCTGTGAGTTGAGATTGAGAAACAAGCTAGGTAATTCAAGAAATTGGTTTTGTTTAGTGTATAATTAATTTGGTGGGTTTTAGCTGGCAGGAGTGGAGGGGTTTTGGCTTTGATCAGCTGTTATGAAATTGCTTGTGTTTTTTTTGGGTTGGTGGCTTGGTGCAGTTGAGTACTTGAGTTGAGACTGAGTAGATATATATAGGCAAGGTTGTGAAGGCCAACGTACTAAGCTAACCAGTAACCTACTCACAGTGAATAGGTAATTCACACGCCACGCCTCTCTCTCTCGAGCAAATTGGTGACCAGAAATACATGTTCCATCAGGCTCCTCAAACATGTTGATGGATGTGGGCAACCTAACTCTAATCACACAATAAAAATGACCAACATAAACGCTTTCTACTCCTTTCCTAGCTTACTCTTTTCCTTCTAGACTTATCTTTATATTTTCTTATTGTTCTTATTCTCTCTTTAGTGTCCCGGGTACCTTGTGCCCCGTGCACTGAAGGTGCACCCTTGAAATAGGGGGCTGAAATCCACACCCCCTCCTATTTTTTTACATATTTTCCAGTCCCCCTATTCTCCTTTGCCTAAAATACCCCTGATTCTCTCTTTCCTCTCTCTACTGCGTCCAAGTTTTTTTTTTTTTTTTGTTCTTTATTAGTTTGTTTCCATAAGCTATTGCGAGATGGGTCTGGCTAGACCGGCTTTGTGATATGGGATTTCTGGTGGTCTGGGTTTGAATCAAGGAGGCGCTGCAGTACTTGTTGTTGGGATCGCCGGCGGAGGTTGTCTGCGTGCTTGCAGATTTCGGCGGTGATGGGTGATCCACGGACTAATTAAGCAGAACTGGAGCGGTGGCCATCGATGGGTGCTTGATGGCTCATTTTGTGATGGTGGTAGAGCTGTGGCAGTCCGAGATGGGGTGTTGTGTGATCTGGAGCTGGAAATTAAAGTGTTGCGTTTGATTGTTGATGAGCGGAAAAGACAGGATTGATTGGGTTGTGGGCAGTAGACAGAGAGAGGAAAGAGAGAATCAGGGGGGTATTTTAGGCAAAGGAGAATAGAGGAACATGAAAAAATATTAAAAAAATAAGAGGGGGTGTGGTTTGCAAAAGATTTGGTGTGGATTTCAGCCCCCTTAAAATATTATGGGCCTATATATCATTCAAAGTTAACGAAATCAACAACCACTCGACATGTAAGAAATTACACAACACACTACTATCTAAATGGGTGCTTAATTAATTACCTGAGGCATCCCAATGCTAAACACCATTGCTCCTGATTAGCTTCGTCATGTATATTCATTTACTAATAGTGAGTCAAACCCCATTGGTATTACTGGAGAATCAAAGCTCTCTCTCTAAGCACAAGTAAGACCTCTTCATTTCTGGGGAATTACAGTGCAGGCTGTGCACCAGAAATATTAAAAACGCTTCATTATTTTTTTTTGGCCAATATACCAACAAAATTTTGTGAATGTGAACAATGAGAACAGCATCTGGCTCCCATTCCCCCACTCTCGAGTACAAGAGCGAGACATTATTTTAAGAAAACGAGAGCGGGCCAGAGAGAGATCATAAGGCAAGCAATAACTGTCACCGACATATATATATGTATTCCCAAACCACCATCTATTCTAGGCAGAATGCTCTCTTCTTACCCCTTTCTGTCTATAAACCTCCTCGTCATTTGTAATTAATCCCCATGCATGCTGCCTCATATCACCAATCTTTTGCTTTTCGACTAGTAAGATCGGGATCCCTCGAGCCCCAAACTTGCAGTTAGCCAAGTACAAACTTCATCAGTTTCTTCAGGGATGGTATAATGCCCCAGACTGCATTGCCAAACCAAGGATTCAGATTGGGAAAAAGAACAAAATATAAATGCATGCTTACTTAATGAAGGGAGAATCACATACCCATTATATGTTCTAAACATGAGATTTCGAAATCCAGCTGCACTCAAAGTCTGTGCGGATTTCTCTCCATGTTTATGTGCAACCACATCATCACCTGCAAAGAAGAATTAAAGCATCGCATAAATTAACTATGCCTTGTATACATGTGTGTGTCTACACTTGGGAATTACAAATTTAACCAAACAAAATAAACAATCAGCAGCTCCTTGCTTCTTCTATAGAAGATTCAAAAGAAGAACCGGATCTTATAGTACAGACTATGAAAAGAATATGAATATATGATTACCTGAGCCATGGCATAGCAAAATGGGCAAGGAGGCTGCATGCCTTGCAGCCTCATGCGACCCTTCCATCCGGTTCCTCAAGGTTCTATAAGAAAAATAGCTGCTGATATAAGTTGATTATTTAGTTACAGTAAATGAGTAGGTAGTGTTTACGTGTTGTGCATGAGCAAAACATCTTAGTGCAAACATGACAGAATCTGAACCTTGAACATGGAAGCCAGCCGCTTAGACCAACAATTGCACTTAGGTTAACTGGATATGGGTTTCCGTTTCCATATTGCCCTAAAACACGGCACGTGGCAGAGTAGAGGGCAGTTGCAGCACCCATGCTGAAGCCCCCAACACCTAGTTTTACTGTAATGGAAAAAATTACATGAGCTATATAGAAAGCATCTGCAATTCCTCTAAGAATTACGTCAATAACACATCATTATACAGAGCCAATCTTTTTGTAAGAATACTGTGATTCACAACTTCGATGCGAAATCATTAATTATCTTCCCTGTAGATTTATATTGTAATATACTGGTTCTAATTAGATGTTACAGCATTATTGATTGCAAATATCTGCTAGTCTTGCCAACCTTGACAATACGAGGTAAGAGATATTTCAATAACAAAGTTAAAGATCGAGTGAGAGTTCTGCAATTCAATTGGCAAAAGGCAACTATGCAATGATCTCATTCCATGATGCCAAAAAAAATAAATGAACCAGATGAGGAAAATACAGAAGATACTTGGGAGCAGTGGTATATAATTACTACTAGTTAAGTCATGATTCATGAAAGCTGTATAAACATGAACATGAAATAAGTTCACTATACAAACAAAATTAAACAGAACCTGATGAGGAAAGACAACAGATAACAGGGAGCATTGATCAGAATATAGTTCTTATAGTGACGTCATGATTCATGAAAGCTGTATAAAAATGAATAAGCAAATAACTTCACTATAATTCAGCAGAGCATAAACGGAAAGAGTAAAGTACAGAGAAGTTTTACTTATTTATTTTATATTTTCATTTAAAAAGGACAAAATTGCATGAGTCCTGAGTACAGTTCTCCAAAATCCCAGAACTCTTTATCTTCCCATTCGTCACTACCAATAAATAACAGTGCCCTAATTTATTGTTAATTTTTTTTTTTCGAAAACATGTGTAGCAAATATAACTAAGATATAAGAGGTTAGAAAGCTTTAAAGACTGGAACATACTATCAGCAGGCTCTGTTGACAAGAGATTTGCAGCATGGGCTGCTGAGGCATCTAACCCCTCCATATCATCAGGAGCATCTTCTGAAATATCCCCCATGTCAAACCCTGTTATGAATCACTTGAACAGTTTATCCTAAGTTTTATAGATTTATATGAAAAAAAAATTAAAAAAAATGAAGTACAAACAGTATCCTAGTTATTGGATAACTTTCTCAGGCGATCAATATTCATATGATAAAGCTCACAGCCACCTTAGAATTCGATGGTGGTTTTCAACAAGATAATAAATCACAGCAATAAATCTTACAAGCAGTGCAAGGAAATCCACCAAATAATGCTACAGGCCGAGAAGGAGCAGTAGGGCAAATCCACTTAATCTGTATAAAAAGACAGTGGATTCTATTAAACATAGTATATTCCCTAAAATTCAAGATTAAGTGTGCAGGTATAATCCATGTGCATGATGGTAAACTATAGCTTAAAATCACTATACTTACATTTGGAAGAGGAAGGGTTTCCAAGAGCTGGGACCAGCTGCAAAACAAAGACCAAGTGGGAAAATCCATCTTAGAACTCACTACTGGTTAATTTAACTCGTCAACTGAGCATAAAAAGGAGCTGGAATAACACAATATTTGAGTCCAATAACTAGGAAGGTTGGTGGCACACTTCAAGCTTGAGAATCATTACAGTATTATTTAAGCAACTCTTTGTTAAAAGCATATAAAATCTAATTTTAGGAGCATATGTTATCAAAGTTAAGAATATACGTGATCAACAATTTGTATAATTTTGATTCTTTGCCAATAATATGTCTTAGCTGAAATGTGTTCAACCATATATCATTAAAAAGAATAACTGAGATCAACTAGTGTATTTCAATTTGATAAAACTAAAGGCAACTAAACTAGTGAAGAAGTGGTCCCCTATTTTTGGACAATGGAATATTCAAATACTTGATATAAGACTTCCCCAACATGACTTAGAATGTCAAAAGAGAGGAATCAAAGGAACACTTATGAAATTGTTTCTTTGGTTCACGGCAGTATCAATGTCCCCATCAAGTCAATCAGAGTGAGAATCTTCCAAATGCAACATAAGAGCTGAAGGACTTAGTTAAATAACAGACCATCCATAACAGGACAAAGACATTGACATTCTTCAATTCCCCTTCTTTGTTTTTATGTGGAACAAAACAAGTCCTCCCTACTCTTACAGTTATATACTCATTTAAAAGGGAAAGGAATCAACTCATACCAAAGGTTTCACATAAAGAGGGGAGTATCATATTCATGACGATGACTATAAAACTCCACATTCTAAATATCATAACTATTGATATATGCACGTCCACAAACCAAGCTGAGTAAAACATAATAGCTGTATTGCTTGTATAAAGCCGACATGACGAGCGACAATTATCATGCTAGAAATTTCCATGCTCCTGATCAATTGGTTTACAAGCATGAAGTTTCACTTAAAAACAAGGACAGATGATACCTAGCACAGAGAGTTTTTTTTTTTTTTTTTTAAGATCTGAGCTATAGAATAGCATTAATACCTTGATCCCTTATCACCAAGGCCATGTAGCCAAACTATAGTTGCTTGGTGTTTCCCTTTTGGCCTGACCACATGGGTCCTTCCAAACTCAAACCTCCCACTAGCAGTTCTACTACCTAACAAATTGAAGCAACAAATATTCAAAACACATAACCGTTAGGCTAGTCACCAAGACACCAGCAAGAACCAACATAATAAGTCTTTACAAATAGCTGTACTCTCCATAAACAGATAAACTCAACAATATAGACACCAGCTCAGAAAAATGACTAACCAGAACCAGTATTGGGATTATTGTAGCTCATTCTTCACCCAATATATGATATGCACACCCAAGTTGACTTCCTGCAATTGAGAAAATCAGTATTGGCTATACCTATTTATACCCATGTAAGGGGGTGAAAATGTCATAAAGCTCATGAATCTGCATAAGTTACACACAGCCCTAAAAGAGATTATCAGAAAGGGAAAGGCACCCAAAAAAGAAGGACAAGGAAAGCTAGGAGTCTTTATAAGCACACAAGGCACATTATACCAAAGCAAATCAATGCAGAAAATTAACCAACGGAGACTCTGAGTTTGCAATGCACGCAGCGATTAGAAGAGAGAATCTATACTAGTGGCCTCCCAATGGGCAAAGTAAAGCACTTCAACTACAGCAACCCAATAATACAACCACAAATTATATTTTTTTGCAAAGAAAAGAAAAAAGAAACCATTTTTCCTCCAAAGGAAACAAATGCATTTTTGAAAAGAAAGTATATTATTGATGAGTGACAGATACCCATTAAATAATAAAACAGAAGTTTAAATGTTCACTTGCTGAATGAGGTAATGGGGGAAGTGGGATGAAATTGCAGGCACACAAAAAGATCTGGAAAAATATAAATATTGAATATGACAGTGAGAAAGAGAAGTGGGAGGGTTTAAGCTTTTTGTACCAACCTGGTGTGGGAGTGTGGGACTAGAAACCCAAAAGAATATGGGCTTTTCTCTTTCTTCTCTGTGTTTGCCTTTCTCGGCTTCACACAACTTTCCTCTCTCAATCTCACTCCTTTTCTTTTGTTTGTTCATACTTCACAGAAACCACCCACAAAACCCCAAGGTCTTTTTTTTTTTTGGCCGGAGAAGCCATAAGGTCTGAAAACTAATCATTTTCTTACAGGTTTTCCATGCCCAGACCAAAATGCCCTTCTTGGTTTTAACCTACAAGGAGTACAAGACTACAAGCATATTGCTTAAAAAGTTTCAACCTTTCACAGTTTCACTTGGAAAGGTAAAACCTTAATAAGAAAATAGTCAAAATACCCAAAAAGAAGAGAGAAATGAGAAATGAGAGAGAGAGAGAGAGACCTATACAGCTATACTTATCATTTCCATTTCTAATTCTCTCTATTAAAGTATTAATTGAAAAAAATTAGAACATTCATAACCTTCAAATTCATTCTAAGTATAGTGAATTCATAACCTTCAATTTGTTAGGTAGTAGTATCCTCGAGTTATTCATAACAATATAGTGAATTCACCTAGTTCAAGTATCCTCGAGTTATTTCTTCCACAAATGCATTCTATTTGTCAAACAATATATGATGCCAACCCTCCCATGCGTCATAATTTAGCCATCGGCTATGCACATTCATGAAGATTCTGTGAAGTGGCAAATCTTTGCATATTTTTTTTTTCAAGAGGAATTGACCTAAAATGTGATGTGCCCTCACTCTTGTTCCTCTCTTTTTCATGTCTTTGCTTGAATTGTATGTTTTTTTATTTCAAACAATAATTTTCGGAAGGAGAGTAAGATATTATAATTTAAATTATTTGTATCGGAATAACACTTTTAACCACTAAAATTATAAATCTTATGTTTTTTTTTTTAGTCTTGAAATGAAAAAGATGGTGCATTGCTGATTCCTTTTTCCAAATTAGCGTCTTAGGTGTGATTGCACAGGTCTTAATCCAACTAACTTATGCATTAGGAATTTAGGATGAAAGAAAGTCCTAAAGTCTTGTGCTTTGTTTTCATATGACTTTAAGGTGTCCCTTTTAAGTTGTCAATTCTTTATGTCACTCTCCCACATGCACACTCATTTAAAGGAGAATCATAAGAGACGTCTGTGTAATCACAATCTTCTTTGCATTTGGAATAAACCTGGGATGGGACTTCGAACAGATTTTGCACCGATTTCTAGACTTAATTAAATTTATAAACTCCATATGCTGATTCCTTTTTAGTTTGGCATCAAATTAATCTTGTAAACACTTCAATATTATAATCAGATTAATGCCTCCAAATGGAGATTAGACTAAAGTTAATGATTCTTAGGAATAATATTGCTGTTTGTCGGGCATTGTTTTTGTTTTTGTTTTAGTATTACCAACACATTCCACCGGACGATTCTATAGTACTCCCGGGGAGCAATACTCCCCCCGATCAAAGGGACTGCATTCAGGGGGGGCTGTTGGGTTGGTGAGATTGAGGAAAGTCATCCAATCCAAAGGGTGGGAGGATGGGAGTTTTAGTGGCAAGCACTATAGAATTTTCGCATTCCACCTGTTCTCCACTCTAATCTAAGTTCCAAGACCTGGTTTCCTAGGATTTTAAAAATCCAGAAATTGGATTTTCCCATTTCTTTTGTTTAGAACTATCGTTGCTTCAATTCTAGTTGTGCATTAGAAATGTAATATGATGAAAAGTGTAATGAATCCACCATTCTATTATTCATAGAGAAGAATTAGAAGTAACAAGTCGGGGAAAACGAAGGGAGAAACACCCAACAAAGGATCCGAATCCTCAAATCCGTGTGTCAAATGCCAGTTTGTGACAACTGGCTTGGAAAAGTACAAGCACAATGAACAAGTTGCAGAGGTACACAATTACACATGTGACTTGGGTCTTGCAATGTTTTCCGTACGAACCCAACAAGGTACTTCTATAGTTGTGCTGGAAACTGAAGTTACTGAGCTAGGGTTGATGCCACCTTTTCAATTTTCTTTTTCTTGGTATTATTTACGAGGTTCATGCTAGCGAGGGTAACTAACAATGCACGCTCATGTTAAGGATGCCTATACAATTTTTCAAAGTCAAAAAACTAGAAAATTCATAAAAAATAGACGATTTAAGATTTTCGAGTTATGTCAATTGGAACACCTTTTAAAAAAATATATGTTACCAATGATGAATTTTAACAATTTTTTATTTTTTTTGCCTAAACCATGATTTTTCACCCAAAACCGTAGGTTATATAACACACGTTTTTGGCCAAAATCACATATTCTTAATTTTGAATCAAAATATTTCCACACTCAAATCATAATTTTTAAGAATTTCTCGAGTCGACAGAAGGCAAAAATATCGATTTGTTTATTTTTTACGATTTTCCAAAGTCAGAAAATTAGAAAATTCATAAAAAATAAACGATTTGAGATTTTTCAAGTTCTGTTAATTGGAACACATTTTAAAAAAAAAATGTTTTATCAAACCATGGTTTTCAACTTTTCATCCAAAACCGTGGGTTATAACACACGTGTTTTGGGCTAAAATCGTATATTTTTATTTTCGTACCAAAATCTACCCACACTCAAATCATAATTTTTAAGGAATTCTCGAGTTCATAGAACGCAAAAATATCGGCTCGTTTATTTTTTACAATTTTTCTATTTTGGAAAACTAGAAAATGGATAAAAAATTCATAATTTGAGATTTTTGAGTTCTATCAATTAGAACACATTTTTAAAAACATGTTTCACCAATAGTGAACTTATGAGATTTTTTTTTTGGCCGAAACCATGGTTTTCACCCAAAATAGAGTGTTATATAACACATGATTTTTAGGCTCAAATTGCATGTTATTATTTTCGCACTAAAATATTCCGACACTCAAATCATAATTTTTAAGGACTTATTGAGTTGACGGAACGTAAAAATATAAATTGGTTTATTTTTGACGAGTTTCCAAAATCGGAAAACTAGAAAATTCATAAAAAAATAAACGATTCGAGATTTTGAAGTAAAGTTAGTTGAAACGCGTTTTAAAATTTTTGTCTTACCAATAGCGAAGTTTTGACACCGCAAATTTTAAAGGGAAAAGGGGTTTGGAAAGTTTTGGCATGCTCGTGACACCTCCAAACGTGCCAACCCTGTTTTTCCTTCAATTTTGTCCGTGAAAAAATTTCACCAATGTTAAAAAATAATTTTTAAATTTTTTTCAACTGACTTTGCTCAAACAGCTCGAGTCGTTTGTGAGTTATGATTTTTCAAAGTCGGAAAACTTAAAAAAATATAACTCACAAACAAGTCAGGTTTTTTGAACAAAGTCAATTGGCACATCTTTTAAAAATCATGTTTTATTGAGGGCAAAATTTGTAAAACAGTAAAGTTAAAGAAAAAAGTGCAATTCATAATGAACTTCTCGAGGTGCCCTCGACATTTCCAATGATGTGCATGCTAGCGAGGGTAACTAACGATGCGCATGCTGGTGACAGTAACTAACGATGCGTGCCCATACTAGTGAGGCTAACGATACCTATGCCCATGCTACGAATGTCCACGATACCCACTTTGAGTTTTGTCAAGCATAACACTTTAAACAAAAAGTTTTATCAATGGTGAACTTTTGAGAAATTTTTATTTTTTTGCCGAAACCATGGTTTTCACCCAAAATCGTGGGTTATAATACACGATTTTTGGGTCAAAATTACATGTTCTTATTTTCGCATTTTTAAGGACTTCTCAAGTTTACAGAACTCAAAAATATCAACTCATTTATTTTTTGCAATTTTTCAAATTCAAAAAACTAGAAAATTCATAAAAAATTAACGATTTGAGATTTTCGAGCAAAGTCAATTGAAACGTGTTTTAAAAATCATGTCTTACCAATGTGAAGTTTTGGCATGGGCAAAGTTAAAGAAAAAAGGGGGTTGACAAGGTTTGGCATGCCGTGGTACCTCTAAACGTGTCAAATTATGCCAACCTCATTTTCCCATCAACTTTGTCCGCGACAAAACTTTACCATTGTTAAAAAATACATTTTAAAGCTTTTTCAACTGACTTTTTTTTAACAATTCGTGTCGTTTATGAGTTATGATTTTTCAAAGTCGGAAAACTTAAAAAATCATAACTCACAAACGAGTTCGAGGTTTTTGAGCAAAGTTCATTTTTCGTCGTCATATATCAGTTAAATGAAATATGTTGAAGCACATGTGTTTGAGATTTTCGAGCAAAGTCCTAGTACTGTACTTTCTGAATTATATTGAATTTGGTTCAAGTCTCATATTAAACACTCAATTTCAATATAATTCAAAAAGTACAGTACTAGGACTTGCATTAAAAAGAAATGTAGCTTAAATGGTCAGTTCTTTCTTTTGGCCATGCCAGCGGATGCTCTAGTCAATGTGACTTATTCATGGTATTACAATTATTATTTCATTGAAAATTGTGCACAGTTCTTAGCACATTTAAACATTACAATGCTTTCATCCTCCAAAATTCCTTTGAGCTTAATTAGCATTAATTTGGAACACCAATGTGGATAGCCTTATGCCATCTCAATATTTCCAGCAGACCTAGGCCTACTTTTTGCAGACGACTCAATATCATATGCTCCATACCTTGAATTGTCAAGCTTTTCACCTTGACCCCAGATAGCGTAAGCCTCTTCACCATGAGCTGCTTCATCACCAATCTCCATATCCTCTTCAGACATTCTCAGAGGCACAATGAATTGCACCAGAAGACATACAAGGCTTGTCACCACAACATTTAGTGTAACAATAAATAATATCCCAAGAAGTTGAATTCCTACTTGACGAACCCCGAGATGGACTTTTCTCATGTCAAAACCATAGAATAGACCAACATATTTCCCATAGGTGTCATAGAACAAGTTATTGAGCTTTGGATGGGCAAAGAGACCTGTGAGTAGTCCACCAAGGGCTCCGGCGATGGCATGAGTGTGTAAGACAGCCATTGTGTCATCGACTTTCTGAAGAAGTGTAGATTTCTTATGGACAACCATCATGGTGAACCAAGGGATTGAGCCAGAGAGAAGCCCCATTATTATGGCTGCCCATCCTTGCACAACTCCTACATGATATTCAAAGTGCAATATTGGATATTATTTTTCATATCAGCCATAACTATTGTTAATTAATATGCTACCATTGGCTCTGATACCATGTTAATTAAGTAATCGATTAGACCCTGAAAAACTTTTGTTAGGGAATGAGCAGACGATGCATATAAAGCTAACAATTGGTACTAACTTCTTAATGCTTAGAGCCTTAGACATATATGCTGGTTTTGTAGCTCTTTGTGAAGTACTTACCAGCAGCTGGGGTGATGCAAACCAAACCGGTGATCATGCCTTGAACTGCTCCGATGACAGAAGGCTTGCGGAAAAAGATGACATCAAGCGCTAGCCAAGTGAGCAAGCTGGTAGCAGTGCAGACATGAGTGTTCAAGACAGCCAATGAAGCATCAAGACTGACTACATAAGGGTCTCCTCCATTAAACCCTGTCCAGCCCATCCAGAGCAACCCTGCTCCTGTCAACATAAGAAGAATGTTGTTTGGAGGGAACCTTTCCCTGTCCTTGGTTGAACGAGGACCGACCTGCCATGAATATTAGATACACCAAAAAATGATCATGTTGCTCAACATTTAGGCATATGTATCCACAAAGGGTAACATGAAATCAAATTTAGAAACTGATACTACAATTTCTAGAAGAAGTTGAGGAAAAAGTCTTCTCTAGGAAAAAGTTGAATGATACTTTACCTTCTTTATATTCAAGATGAAACAGAAATAGGGTCTCATTTAAATATTTTTCCACCAACAATTGAAATTTTTTCACAAAGGTATTATGTAAATTATTAGTTCATTACTGGTTTAACTAATTGAAGCATGCAGGTTTCCAATGCTATTATATCTATCGGAGGGAGAAAACCCCAATTCAAAGTTTGAGAAGAAAGTGAATTTGGTTCCAAATTAATGTGCTTGAATTCAGTTTAGGAATTAGGAGGGAAAGAAAAAAAAAACAGAAAGATGAATGAGAGAGAAGGGTTTTCGTACCCAATAGGCTGCTGTGAAGCCAGCAACTCCAGAAGAGAGATGGATGACATAACCACCAGAATAATCAATTATTCCTTTCAAGGCAAGCCACCCTTTTGGACTCCAAATACTATATGCTCCAACGGTGTATGAAAATGTCAACCAGAGTGGCACAAACAACATCCAAGCATAAAAGTTCATCCTTCCCAAAAGAGCCCCAGCAATCAAAATCAAAGTAATTGCTGCAAACACAAACTGGAAGTACACCATCGTGGCAGTTGGGAACTTGCCAAGAAACGCCTGCGAAAGAAGATATTCTTGGTTCAATGCCACATCAGCCTTTCCCCAAAATGGAGCTGACTTGAAGAGTGGAACCCCAAAAGACATGTGGTATCCCCAACCAACCCAACACACAAGAACACAAGCAAACGCATAGAATGCCATGAAAGCTGAATTCACAGCCCATTTCTTCTTCACCGCGCCACCATATAGGATTATGAGGCCCGGAACACTCTGCATGCCAACCAGAGTTGCAGCAGTCAGCTGCCACGCATTGTCGGCTTTGCTCATCCAATCGGGACTAGCCTCATCCCACATGAGGCCAGCAGGGAGAGGAGCATAGGTGGTATTGCTCATCTTTCTCTAACTTGACTTGCACTACAAGATGCTGCTCTAGATTAAGCAATGCTTGAGACTTTAGCACCAATCAATGGCGCTTTTTATGTCAAGGATTTTGGTTTTGATTCTCACGAAAAGCTGTCACTTTGCTGCTTCATGTTTGGTGTTACTTGATACTCATGATACAATGTGTTTTTTCTGTCTTAGGCAACCAACTGCTACTGTGCTACATATACTTTTGGACCCTTTGGCGGGTATTCCAACCGTTTAATTTTAACTGTATATTCATGGATTATATGTCTTTAGCCGTTTATCTTCCAAACCAGGTTGTGCAGCACATCATAGAAAGTGGTGAAAAGAATCATGAATTAAATATTGGCAATGGAATATTAAGAAGGAGGTGATGTGCAAAGGGTTTAGAGAAAAAATGGAAGCTTGTCTTTGACAAGAGGACATAGGGAGCTCCAAAATTTTCTGGGAACTTCTATCACATTTGGGGTAAAATAATAGCACCAGAAGACAAAGAAAGATTAAGTTCTAAAATTCAAAGGTATCAAACAACAAAGACATGTTGTATTTAGGAATGCATCCATGAATGTATGATAAATTCGTGTGAAAGATTATTTAGGGTTGCAACTTTCTCTCCTTGAAAAGTTAAAATCATGTGCATAACGTTTACCGTACAAAATACAGAGCGAAAACGTACGTGTTCAAATAATATTGTGTTTAATAGCATTTTGTTTAGAAAAGATGAAGATACTTGCTATATCATATCATGATGATAATGGGACTTAGAATTATGTTTTTGTTGAGATTTGAGAATGATACATGTAAGAAAAGAACACCATCTTCTTTCTTTTTTATGAACGTTTTTCCTAGAGAAAATTAATTAGTACTTTCAAGCCGATCAGCTCTGATGTGGATGATCATACTATCTGCCTCAGTTTTTCCATATATTTTCTTTTTCTTCCAAGGAAGATAAATATCACTAGACCAATAACTAGTTAATGCTTGATAGTATTCTTCTATTTATATGTGTTTTGATTCTTTCGACATCATATATGAGATTTTCCGAGTTTCTAGATTTCTATTTTGTGCAATATGATGGTGGTAGCTCAAGTTCTAAGCTGATCAGACTAGTATCAGTAATCTGAAGTTGATCAAGCTAGGAACTGTTAGCTAGCTAGTACTCAATACGAACACGAAATGACAATAAATCGAATGGAACAGTTGCTTCAGATTTTACTCTGGAAAATCTTTGATATTAAAGTATGGGGGGAGATGTCATGTCTGACAATTATACAAATTAATCAACTTCTTCCAGGTAAAACTCATCACACAGAATCTGTAAAACAAGCTTGAACAAGATATTGCGTAAAACTGCAATAACTAATAAGAGCTCTACTACTAGTTACCACTGTGAAAACATGGGGTTTCCATCCACATAAGAATCCATGTCAGCATCCATCATCTTCTTCATCAGCAAAGCAGCCTTCTCTCTAGCTCTAGCTGATCCTCTGACTGAAATATCAGCTACCAGACTCGAGAAGTCTTGAAGCCTCAGAGCATCTCTCACGCAGCCCTCGCTTTCGTCAAAGAGGAGAAGCAGAAGCTCAGCTGCTCCTTCCTTGCTCAACATGCACCTCCCTTTCAACACGTGTACCAATGAACTCACAATCTGCTCAGTTTTGCTCAAAGCACCCAGCCCTTCATCAAACCTGGCAAGAAGGCCTAGGACCAGAAGAGAAGTTCCGGCAAGGTCCTCACCATTGGTGCTCTCCACCACTTGGATCAGCGCCGGAACAGCTCCTTCTCTCACTGCCACGGTGCAGTTCCCATGGAACCGAACAAGCTCAGCAAGGGAGCTAAGGAGGTGATGAGCAGCAGGACCACGGGGACCTGAAATGGCCTTGACAAGCAATTGGATGGTGCCTGCTACTCCAAACTTGGCCTTGTTCTTGTCGAGCATAGCCAAACTGCAAACCAAAGAGGAAGCTAGCTTGCCAGGTTCTGTTGGATCGGTGATTATGGAATTGAGGTGGCAAATAGTTTCTATATCGGCAAGAGATCGCTTTAGATCAAGGTTGAGGGAAAGGTTGAAGAGGATGGACAATGAGAGAGTCTGAGTGATGTTGGAGGAGGATTTTGAGAGGGCGAGTAAGGCAGGGATGGCTCCTTGTGTTTGTGCAAGTAGGTTTCTGTTTTGGGGACTCACCCTGGTCATGGAAGCTAGGGTCTGAAGAGCTTTCTGCTGAACTTCATCCGAGTCTGACTGAGCCTCGGAGAGGCACGCCCTGATGACCTCACGAATCCGAACTGCTGACATTGCTCCAGGCGCTGGTTTCAGAGGAGGGGTTGCCATGATTACACAGTTTGGGGTTACAAGCTAGGACATCAATATGCTTACATAAGTTGAGATGATTCCAATGTTCAATTTGCTACAGATTCTCGGAATAAACTCCAAAAATCATGGGTCTTGGGGCTGGACTATTTTGTCAAGGCTCACATAGTTCTCCACTACGCTGGACTATTTTGTCATCATACAGTATAACCAATGGTGAAAAATAATTTATTCTTTGTAGTCACACTTTAGAGAACACATTAAACCCACAGTGGTAGTACATGATAAAAGATGTAGCCATCAATTTTCAAGGTACCAAAAACGGAAAGTTGCCATCAATTATTTGATCTCTATAACTGGGGCTAGAAAGAACTCAGTTGTTCCATCTAATGAACATTATATGAAACCAAAATTATCACCGACTCGAAGATCGGCGGGCGCGATCTCTGAATAACAAAGTATCGGCCATTAACCAAAAATGAAGAATTATTGAAGCCACACGGTATAACAGACAGCCTCCTCATTACTTGAATCTTATTTCCGCAAAAAAACTTGCCAGCTAGATCAATGATGATGATCATCTCCATGACCATCTGGAGGACCTCCTGGGCCAACCACTTCCAGCTGTGTAAAACATTGAAAATAAATTAGAGAAATCTATCATTCAAATATAAGTTGATGGATATTATGATGTAAAGAATTTTTTTTTTAAGAAACATTGAGATGTAACGATGACTGCGAAATAATAATCCCCAACATACAGATAAAGCAAGAATTAGGCTTTGGTACCTTGAAATATTGGGAACAGACCGGGCATTCATGTGGCTTGCCTTTCTCCAGCCAAAACCACACAACATCATGCTCGTCTTCTGCAGATATAAATATTCAGAAATTACAGTTACTGCTGAGGAATGATGCAAGTTTAGGAGGGAAGAAAAAGAAGCAGCTGGAATAGTTTACCTCCTTCAACACCAGGGCATCCAACTATTCTCTTGTCATAGTAGGACTTGACTATAGCAGGTGCTTCCTACAGCACAAAATTCATAAAAGGATTATTCACATGAGAATGTTGATGGAAGATGTTCTGAGCACTTTTACATGTTCTTAACCATGTAGACAAACTTCAACTTTACCACAACTAGATATTACATGTGAGGATGAGAGGTAGAGTGTACCGACGAGTCTAGTATGCATACTCTCTCTTTTTCTTTTCCTTCACTGAAGAAATAACTATGACTAACTTCTAAGACTCAGAATATTAGAAACAACTTTTAGAATAACAGATTCCCAAAATCAGCAACCCTTTAGTCTAATATGGTCTTTGACTTCAACAAGTCAAGAGAACCACAAAAGGAGCTCTATGTTTTTTATGATCACAACATATATATCATGTCAGATTCAAAAGAGCAATCACATCCCTCATACTTGTAAATGATGAAGCAAGAACATATTAGAGTTTCTCAAAGTTCCATCGCTATTTATTTAGCGACTTCATTTTCAAATTTTATTGGCATTACTATAGTGGGACTTGAAAGAAATGGGCTACATTTTTCACCATATTGAAACTAACATGCAAGATATATACCTTGGTACCAAAAGGACCAACTGGATAATTGATCTCAAGAATGTCCCTCCCCTGCATAAACATACAATGAAATTAAAATCACTGATAATATAATTAAGCAGCTATCACTATTACAAAACGATAATGATAGAGTAGTTAACCGCAATCTCAGCCTCAAGTTCCTCGAGCTCGTGACCCGTAGCAATGGGCATAATGTCCTCAACCTTCTTCTTCAAAGCTTGACAAATCATGAAAGAAAACACAATCAACAACGTGAATATATATATATAAATTTATCATTTTTCTTCCTCTTCATAACTTTGGTTCTCTCCACCAACACACAGAAATTTCCAATTCATCAAAATCTTAGCACACAATTTTCCCTTCCATTCACCAAAGTCCAAGCATTCTAATTTGCCCAACACATAAAAATACGACCAACCGGATTCTGATCAGAACAAAGTAGCAATTGAATCAAAAGGAGGAGACGCACCGGAAGCGGAGGCGGCGGCGGCGGGGGAGGAGAGATTGGGGGATCGCTTAAACGGCGGCGGCGGCGTGGAAGGCGTAGACGCTGAAGAGATTAGAAATCGACGGTTGAGTTTGAAAGATGAAGATCTGCATGAGGCTAGGGCTTGGAGCTGAGCCGAGGACGAAGACACCACTCGCCTCCACATTTTGCACACTCCAGTCGTCAGACGCAAACCGACTCTTTCTCTCTCTCAGACTATTTTTATAGTGTCCGGTCGGGTCAATCTTCTTCGGATCGGGTAAAGTATTTGGTTCGTGCAAACAGAACTTACAACTTTGAATATCTATTTTTCAGTTCTCCCCAAAAAAAAATGAAAGGAAAAGAAAAACAAAATTGCAATATCGAACAATGTCGTACTTTTTCATTTACATTCAGTACCCTATTAAAGAGTTTCATTTTCTTAGCCTCATTTATCTACCCTAGTAAAGAGTTTCATTTTGTTAGTTTCATTAATGAAAGTTTTAAAATACAAGTTTTTTAACTGAAACCTTTTGTTTTAGTACATTCATTCTATCCGAACTTCAAAAATTCTACAGCTAACATTGAACCACAAAAGAACACAGCAGAGTTGTACATTTCTAGCAACGTTCGGGAGACTATTTTCTACTAAACATCATACAAGTAACTTCTACTCCTTGCTCCTTTGCTCCCTGAAAACTACTCCTTATTTCACATTTAAATTCAACACCAAACCATGAACAAGGACAAGAAACCTTCCATTCCAGAGTATATATATAAAATTAAAGCAACTCAAATTACAAAAAGCACAGAATTTTTCGGACAAGTTGCATAATTCTCATGGTTAATTGGACCCCCTACAAATAAATCACATCAAATATCGCACAGCCTCATAAGACCACAGTGATTCATTTCTCAACATATATGCTCAAACATGCCAATTATTAATAATCTAAGCTATAGTCGATAACCAGGTAAAAACTACTGATCATTAGCTTCAGCAACAGTGGATAAAACCCTCGCTACTGCAATGTCATCTTTCAATCAGAGTCCGGGGAACCATCACCATACGAAACCAGGCCCTTCTTCTCATTTGGACTTTCTGACGATGACCTGGATTTGTTTTTGCCCGTCTGCCTTGGGGGTTGGGAGTCCGAGGACCTTGAAGCTGATGGGCTCCTGCTTCTTGAAGGAGATCTTCGCTTCTCACCCCGAGCAGCCACCTCCACTGGGGAACGAGAACGACTTCGGATGGGACTGCGACTCCGGATGGGGCTACGGCTCCTACTATAACGGCGACCACGGCGGGGGCTACGTGATACAGGAGACCTGCTTCTTCTGCTCCTGTATCTGTAGACAAGTGTGATGTGGAGTCAGTCGCATGCATAATCACCATGAAAGCCAGCAACAAAAACAAACACAAGAGAAGAAACATCTGTGCCAATCCCAAGCATTTTTTAACCACTTTTGTATCTTTTGAATTCCAAATGAGGTCTCAAAAGATATGTTCACAATTAAACTAAACAACCTCAGAAGGAGAGAGATTTAAGAGAGGCGGATCACATACCTCGGAGGTGTTCTTGCTCTTGGTGGGCTTCTATAACGCCTAGGTGAGTACCTTCTATAACTTGAATACCTACAAAGAGGAGCAGGGATGCACAGTTATTGCAATTGGAATTTAAGATCAAGAAAAAAAAATTACTACCCGTGGTACCTGTCACGATCATTTCGACCTCCATAACGATATGGTCTCACAGGAGATAATGAAGGAGTTCTGTACCGCCGTGCATAAGAGTACCGCTGGCTGAAACCCCGTCCCCTTCTAATGCGCTTGGGTGAGCCATCAGGTGAAACACTTCTTGACAAGCTCCTATCCCGATCAGATGGAGGTGATCTTACCCTGCGTACTGGGCTTCGACTCCTTGAGTAGCTGCGACGGTTATTCCCGCCCACTGGCCTGACAGGACTGCGGCTAATGTGTCTCCTATTAGCAACCCTACCTGAGCTTCTACTTGCACTCCTCCGAGAAGATCTGGCTGGGCTTCTGCTTCTTGAAACTCTCACAGGGCTTCTGCTCATTGATTTTTTAGATGCTTTTCTAGGAGGGCTCAGGCTTACACTTCGTCTGGGTAGGGATGCAGGACTATTGCTAATGCTTCTTTGAGACCGGGATTTAACTGGACTCCTACCCCTCCAACTCTTCACTGGACTCCTGCTGAAACCTCTTGCTGGGCTTCTACTGCTATCACTTTTAACAGGGCTCCTGCTGATGCTTCTACTCCTTTGAGGGGCGCGAGGAGGAGGGCTTCTACTAACACTCGAACTCCTGCTCTTGGGACTTAAACTTGGACTCTTGATCGGACTCCTCCTGGGACTAATACTCATACTCTTACTCATGGTCCTCCTAGGACTCAAGCTTCGGCTCCTGCTCATCAACTTATAATAAAATACCAGATCTGGAAGAATCGGTAAGCATAAAGAATAACTGAGGTGTGACAAGAATCGAAAGAAGACCTAGATTTGCCTGGGTGATCATCAACTATGTCAGGTTGCCTATCTGCAGTTTTGTCATATTTAGGATCTGTTCGCAGGCCATTGCTCCGCTGCTCTCCATTCTCCTTGGGGAATGTACTTTCTTTCTCGAGCACAATTTCTTGCTCCCTCTTTTTATGGTGATTTGAAGAAGCATCTCCATCCACTGCGATAGAAGACTGGTTCCCAGCTGTAGATATTACATAAAAGCAAGATAAAGCGCAAATCAATTAACTAGAGATACGACAATGTACTAAGTAGCCATGCACAAGTTGGAGAGAACCATTGAACAAGTTTCTTGACTCAGTTTTGCTTAAGACTCCATGCTTCATTAGGTATTAGGTCTATATGTACGGTGAACTTCCGAAAACCAGTCAATCAATGAAAAGATAATCAAGGATGCCATGGACTGCCAAAAACACCTTTTAGATGATGCATGTACAGAAATCAGTTACAAAGAAAGGTTTCTGTAATATCAACGACAAGATAATGCAATTTGTACTTGATTAGATTAAATTGCAGTCGAGATTTTGAACTCTGAAGATGCTGAGCACAAAAACAATAACCCCCAAAACATCACCCCCAACCCCCAAGAAAAAAAAAGAGAGAAAGGAAACGACAACCTATAAACAAATAGAGAAAGTAATAGCAATCTAAAGTGTTACATTTACACATGAAGACTGACAGAACCTATAAGAGAAATTCTCAAGAGATGGAGCGAGTGAAGAAAGGACATCAATAATTGTTACAATGAAACTACCACAAGTCA
Organism: Rubus idaeus; assembly: GCA_030142095.1. NCBI lineage: Eukaryota > Viridiplantae > Streptophyta > Magnoliopsida > Rosales > Rosaceae > Rubus > Rubus idaeus. The sequence goes on from CM057966.1 coordinate 30,487,952, forward strand.
AAGACACAGAATGTATGCAAAAGTAAAGAATACCAGCTTTCTGAAAGGTCTCCTTTTTAGACTTTGCATCCTTCCTTTCTGCATTAAGACCATCATCTTCAGGGTTACTGCCATTCTCTGTATCTGTCAGGCTGTCCGAGGCCCTTGAGAATAGAAATTATAACGTCAGCAACTATAGCTAAGTTCATAACTTGTAAAATGCATAACATTTACTATAAAGTCTACCTAACAGGAATAAAAATCATTTCAATTTTACCCAACAAAAATGAATCAAAACAGACCACTCATTAACAGCCCTACTTTACTATAAAGTCTACCTAACAGGAATAAAAATCATTTCAATTTTACCCAACAAAAATGAATCAAAACAGACCACTCATTAACAGCCCTACTCTCAGGAAAAAACGACTCAAAATGGAATTCCGACAGAGCTTATAATAAGCAACCAAACAAAAATCGCTCTGAAGACGTATACCAGGCAATACTACCCACTATAACAAGGCTTGACAGCAAAAGAAGATAGCAACTGAACTAGTGGCCATACATAAGCAAGTTCTCAAGCATGGGTACACAACCAAAAAAAAATATCTGTAAAAGAAGGTGCAAGCCATCAAGATTTAATACCAGGAAAGGTACTTTTAAACTTTATTAGTAGTTTAGCATACAACCTTCTTGATCTGATCTTAGATCTTTTATCACGCCGCCTCCGCTTTTTGTCTCGTCCTTTATCCCGCCTTTTTGCACGTTTATACTTGTCTCTTTTATAAGATCTCTTTCTTTTCTTACGCCTGTCATCGCTTGAAGAACTGTCAGAAGAGGATGAGGACAAATAAGAGTCGGAATCACTATCAGATTCAGATGAATCCAATTCAGAATCTGAGTCACTGTCAGATGTAGATGAATCATATTCGTATCTCCTTCTCCTCCTCTTCCTTCTATCTCTTGAAGATTTCTTGTGCTTTCCCTTCCGCCTCACTTCATGACTATTATCATCTGAAGAAGCTTCCTTTACCACTTTTACTTTCTTTTTGTCTGCATACACGAACAATCAAAATCAAAAGCTTAGTACAAAAGGAAAACTCAGGCTTTGGATAGTCCCTAATGAGCAATTGAGCAAAAGTGTTTCAAATTGCTCCAGAACTTGAGATTGTCCAAAATAGTGTCTCCAAAATTACTACCTTCACTATATTCACCACAGTTGATGACTTTCACAGTCACAGTTGGATTCCCATCTTCATCACCCGCATTTTCTATTCTTTTCAAAACATCCCGTCCATGTGCTAACTTCCCAAAAACGACATGCTTTCTGCAAAAACATACACAAATAATAAGACTAAAAGAACCCAAGATGAAATTACCTATTGAACAATCAGAGGAAAGCAAAAAATACCAATAATTTATCAAATTACATAATAAATAGAGAACAGTGAGAACTATGACAACAAAAGTGAATAACATCAAGAATACAGAAACAGGAATGTAGAAAAAGAAAAAAAAACAAACCTGTCAAGACTATGATTAGCTGCAAAGGTGATAATGAACTGAGAACCTAAAGAGTCGCGAACAGCAACAGGCATAGATAGTAGTCCAGGTCCGTTGTGTTTTAGCTTCGATGACTCATCTGAAGCAATGTTAACTACCAGTGTTACTAGTAAACAAATTAATGCTTCTTGAGACATGAAAACAAGCATATATTAGCAGAAAATAACTTGACAAGTTCACACAAAATAAGCAGTGCATAGACAACACTGTTTATTGAGCAAAGAGTCGATCTCTACCATCAGAGGCTTGAGGAGAATATGACCATAAAAAATTAGATAGAGGAACGTAATTGATCTTTTTACTTATAAAAGAGCATATGTGGTCATTTCACAAAGCAAAAAATGGATTAAACATAGTACACTGATATAGAGGAGTCAACAATGGGAAATTGAAAGTCATCATACACCTAGAAAAAGTATAACCTGGGAGTTCATTTTACATGTCTAGACATTATGTGAACATCAAATTCTTCCAAGTAAAAAGTAAATGTGACTACTAACACCTTCTCAAACACCAGAGAGAGAGAGAGAGAAGAGGCATTGAACATTGATTACCTGGAAACTCCTCCTCACTGTAAATGCTTTCACCACCAGTGCCTGCAAATCAAGAATACAAAGCCAGTAAAACTCAAGCTCAAGTATTGTTAAAAAGGACCTCCTGGGGGTGTCCGAATTCCGAATTCCGAATTCCAATCCACCCAAACCGACCGGATTTAATTTAACTAGATTTTTTTCAATAACTAGATTGTATTGGGTGCCAAAAACACATCTGATTGATCAGAAGGTGGATTTCCTTGTCATAATGCAATTTAACCCAATCCAGTTTTGCTTCTTCAGTCTTATAAGAATTCCAAATATATATAGATTATGAACAGTTTAATCCCTTCATAAATATGTTCAGTACATTCTGCAACCAAAACAATTCCTTACACCTACAAATCAGGTTTGATTCAATGATAACTCGTGTTAATTTTTTCCCTCATGAAATAACAAAGTTGGATTTTATCAATAATCTAACCCCTTCGATGGATACCATAGGTATACTATGGACCCAAAGGATTTGATTTAACCAAAACTTTTTCATGTTTTCATCATTTATACTCATGAAATAACTAATAATCAGATAGGACTGGACTTGGACTTGGTTCTGAATTTGATTGTAAAATCTAATATCCAACCAATTATGAAGCCACCATAACATGATTACTTCTTCCTATGCCGTAAAATCTCAAATATTCTTATAGGTCAGCTCACCAATGACTGAAGCCAGTCCTAAAGAGAATTTTAGAATTTTCAAACCTCAATCTTCTTAGTTCAGAGAGGTTGGAGTTGGATATGGGTGGTGTTCTACCACTAAATAATGGACCACTTTGCTTTTAGCTCAAGCCAGATCCTCCTAATCTCCCAAAATCATCATGTGGCTTCTAACTTCTACCACAATAATTTTTAGCACGACTTATTCTTGGAAATGAGACAAGGCAATTGCACAACAGAACGGATTTTTAGGCATTCTACCATCTTATGTTGGTATGAGTTGAACTCCAAGTATCTTATGATGAATCTTCAATAATTGTACTTCTAAACCACTACTAAACACAGTCTGAGAAACAGTATGCTCTCTCCATCAATTTATACGTTATATGTAACTGACATCAACCCCTCGATTATTTTAAAAAAAAAAGTACATTGAGAAACAGTAAGTGTTTACAAGAACCAGTATCCTCTACACTCCAGAACTCCTTCCATGTACAACGCAACTTGTAATCAGTAGAATTGATATTATTATCAGTCAAAAACGAACTTATAACAGATGTGTTTAATATTTTAACCCTCTACAAAACTAATTGCTTTAACAGAACTACAGAATCTAACTGAATTATCTAATATTCACAACAAGAATATAAAGCATGAGATTGACTATGCAAACTGATGGAAGAAATGACAGATTCAAATTGGCTGCAAAAAAAATTAATGATACATACCATCCCTTTTGACAAAATCACCACCCTGCAAAATGAGCACCAGTCATTAATTCTTCCAAGTTAAACAGACATGTGTATGCGAAACTGGTTTGAGCATGGCAAAGCATAGTAAAATTTCAAGAAGAAACAACTTAGTACAACCTTAAAACTATATCACAAGAAAAGCAGTCGTGACCGTCAGCCCTGTATCCTACAGCATAAACAAGGGTAACTGGCTAAAAGACAAACCAGTGCTAAGACATGCTCAACCAGAAAACGCTACAAAGGCAAATCAAGAGTAAGACAAGGAGGCATACCTGGGCTATGTAACCTTTTACAATGCGATGGAAGAAAGACCCTTTGTAGTATAGTGGTCTCCCACTCTTTGGACCAATTCCCTTTTCACCTGAACATTCAGAACAAAGAGAATGTCAGAAACCCAACATCCTAATTAAACTGTGGAACTGTACTCCTCTAAAATTCAGTACCCCTAACCTCAGAAGAAAGGACAATGCAATATCAAAAGCACTACAAGAGAGTGATTATTATATGAACATTTAACTCTATACAGGAATTCATGGAGACAAGTTAGGAATGGAGTCCTGTATAATGTATATGTCAGGACTCAGGAGCCAAAGGACAATTACACCATACGTTACCTGTACATAGAGCACGAAAATTATCGGCAGTCTTGGGAGCTCGGTCATAGAAAAGCTGTAAACAATCAGCAGCCAAAGACTCATTAGGAAATGCAACCACATAACATGAGATTAGACAAACAACACGAACCACATTATTTCATTACACTTAAGAACAAATCTCCACTTGAATTTAGTTCTTGAACAATACCTCAAAAACCATCCTTTCAGCGGGATCTCCATCAATGGACACATCCATAAAAACCAAGGGGTTCTTCGTCTTCGTCATTTCTTTGTCTACAGATACAAAGCCTCAAGCCAGCATAACCACTGATACAATTAGGCATTTGCACATCAGAGTCATCACCAAACTCATCTTATTAAATTGTACCGGGGGGATCATTCAACTGTTACTCATTTAGTCAATTGCACAATATATATATATATATGTTCTCATGGAATGAAACCCCATAAGCAAAAGCTCAACAAACACCTAATGGCTTCAAAGTGCAGAGCAAACCCAGATCAGCAAATGCTGAGGCCATCACTGATCAAAACCACTCATTGAGTCCGTCCCATATGCGAATACAGACCTTTGAAAGGATTTGAGCTACCATAAACCAAATCATGCCCCGAATCCTTAAACCCTAGTTGAATATCCACAAACCCTAAAAGCAAATGCATGCATAGCACATGAAAATTACATCATCCAGCTAAACTAAGAACGTATCTAAGCTTTAATTTCGCGGCGATTGGTACAACTGTATACTTACGAGTTACGATTGTATCAGCGAATTAGAGAAATTTCAAAAGTTTAAGGAAAAGAAAATCTACCAGGTTTGGGCCTCAAACATTACGCAGTTGAATAATCCAAGCTACTGAAAAAGATAAGAATGAAAACTATTACACGGAACAGTAGGAAACCCTAGAGAGTTCACCTGAGAGACGCTGAGCCACAGAAAAAATGACGACGAGATGAGAGAGAGTGAGGTTTGTCGAAGAATACCTAAGCTTCCATATATATACGGGGCCTCAGCTGCTTTTACTGACGATTGAAGTTACCGGACTGTCCCTGGTATTAGTAAATGGATCTTGACAATTTTGTCCCTCGGTAAAGTGTTATTTCTTTTCTTCTTCTTTTTTGTTACAAATTTCTTTCTTTTCTTAATTTCTTTAGTCAATCTTTTTTATATGAAATGTTATTTCTCCATTATCGATTTTTAAGTGATGAAGTTATTTAAGGATTTCTTTTTTAGATAAAATAAATATTTGTGCCAATAGCAAGCTTGAATATCATAATCTCTCATTCTAAAAAAGAATTATCTCTTACTTTAAACATCGATGTCAAGAAACATAATTGTTGCTTATTTTGAGACCATCCATAATCGTTGTTTACTTTAAACAACGATTACATGTTTACAATATTAAGGGTCAGTTTGGTATTGCTTCACTTTTATAAAAAGTAGTTTTTCGTACAATTTAAAGTCTTAAAATATTTGGTAAATTAGTAAAAAGTAATTTTAATTAAAAATTACGGGTCAGTGAAAGCAGATTATAGAAGCAACCCAAAGGTTACTTCTAAAAGCTGTTTTAATTCACAGTTGATTTTTCTAAAAGCGTTTTTTTTAAGTCACATTAATCTCAAACTAACCCTAAATTCAGGGGTCAATTACCTATAAGGTCATTTACATAATCTAGATTCTTCAAAAAGCCACCTAATATTTTTATTCCTCATAAAGCCACCAAAATATTACAAATTTTAATATTTACAAAAAATGTCACCACGTTTTTTGTTTCCATTATTTATAAAAATGTCACTGCTTACAAAAAGTGACTGCATTGATCTTTGACAATAACTTTATTGTTCTTCGACAATAGATTTATTGTTCTTCGACAGTAACTTTATTATTTGTTCCTGTCGTTTCCCAACTGCCCGGTAGCGTCGCACTTGGATACCTGAAAGCACAAGATTGGTCAGGGAGGTCGGTGTATACCGACCGAAGGCCCTCTGGCGCTCAAGTTAGTACTGGTGGGTCTAAGAGCAGAGAGTTTGGGATTCGGAGAGAACGTACCTGAATAAGGAGTGAGGACTCCTTATATATGAGGTGAGGTCGGAGACAAGCTTCCCTGACGTGGGGGGACACCCCGACACGAGGAATATTCTCTCGGTCCACTACCTCGATGTGCGCACGAGGGAGGCGCGCCTAGTGCGGCAGGGCTCGCGACTTAGTGCGATCCGTGAGGTAGTGGACAAGCACGTGTGCTAGCCGGCCGTGCCGGACCCGTGGGGCGGCCACACCCGCACCCGGTCAAGAGACGTCCAGTGGAGCCGGGGGAGAGCTTGTGGTCGGACACCCGCCCGGTCTTACGGACCGCCGGGGTATCGCCGGGGCTTCGGCCGCGGCTCGGGGCGGTGTACTCGGTAGGGGATCCCTACCAAGTCGGTAGATGCCGCCGGGGCGTTGCATAGATTATGTTCTCGGTAGGGGAGCCCTACCGAGTCGGTATGGGGCTACAAGGAGGCCGCTCCCGTGATAGTGAGCTACTTCGGGCCTATCCCGTAAAGATATGAAATTGTAGCAACATTATTCTTTGGGAATACATTTATTGTTCCTTACCGGTAGTTTTATTGTTCTTCGACAATAGTTTTATTATTATTTGGGAGTACATTTATTGTCCTTTGTCATTAGCTTTATTGTTCTTAACAGTAACTTTATTATTCTTTGACAGTAGATTTATTGTCTCTATTAGTAGTTTTTCGTATCCAGTGACATTTTTGTAAATAATGAGAAAAAAAATTGTAAATATTGGTGGCCTTATGAGGAATAAATATATTTGATGGTTTAAAAAATAACAATGTCACCAAAAATGAACTTATCAGTAATTTGTTATAAATTCAGTGTCTTTTCTCCTGTAGTAAATTAGATAATGAAACCATCAATACTTATTCAAATTTCCTTTTAAAGTACTAGTAAAGTACTTTATTCCCATAAATCTATGAATTTTTTATTTTTATAACACAAAGTCAATCGGAAATATCCCATCAAAAAGTAGTATCTAACTTCTACGACTCTTTTATCACCAGCGGGTGAAATATAAATAAATTTACAAGGGGTTAATTGAGGTTTTTACTAATTTGGTTTATAAAAAAAAAGACCTTATTTACTAATCTTTCGCTCGCATTCCATCTTGTGCCACCACCATCTCTTGTCGAAGCTCTGCTCTACTGGGTGCAAGAGACACCACTCAATTCATGCACACTGCTTTGCAAACACTACGCCCCATGCTTTGGTCCGATTTTCAAGACCAGTGGTCTTGAACTTGTTGTTAGCCTAAGTACCTACCGTTAAATTTTCGTTAAGTGCGACGTGGCAAGGGTAAAAGTCTTTCTTTATTTTTAAATTTAATATTAATTTTTTAAATTTTGTTTAATTTTTAAATTTTTATTATTTTTTACTTTTATTTTTTTTATTTTTTATTTTATGTTTTAACTATTTTCTTTCTTTTTTAATATTTTCTTAGTTAGTTTATAAATTATTTTTTTGGATATTTATATTTTATAAATACTTGTGAGTTATTTTGAATAAATTCTTAAAAGAAAAATTTGTGAAATTTGTATTTTACAATAATTTGTGTAAATTATTATTGTGTTAATTATCTAGTTAAAACTTGATTTTTGTTTTATTTTCATTTTTGTGAGTTAATTCAAGTTTATTTTTTAGTTAAATATTTTTTATATATTTTTATTTTATTTTTTACTATATCTTTCATTTTTAAATATTTTCTTAAGTTAGTTTATAATTATTTTTGGTGTATTTGTATTTTATAAATATTTGTGATTTATATATTAAGTTTAAAAATACTAGTGGTTTATTGTTAGCTCAGTGTTAACTAAGAAAATAAATTGAAGTTAAAAAAATTAGAAATAAAAAAAAATAAGTTTTAAATAGATAATAAATATAATAATAATTTACAAATTATTTAAAATAAAAGTTAAATTATTTTGGTTTTAAGAATTATTCAAAATAATCATAAGTATTTATAAAATAAAAATAAAAAGATAATTGTATAAATAAGTTAAGAAAATATTTAAAAAATAAAAAATAGTTAAAAATAAAATTTAAAAAATATTAAAAAGTTAAAAAATATTAAAAAATATTAAAAATAATGATAGTATAGAATATTTAATATAATAATATATTAAGATAATAATTATTTCCTTGCAAAATATCAAAGGAGGGAGCTTCCTGAAAATTCAAATAAGTTCAAAGCTTTTTACTTCCCAGCTTACTTTTTAGGTATGCATTGAAACCCACATAAATGGGAGCTGTTTTGAATGAAATGGTTCATGGGTTTTGGTAATGAGTATAAATTTTTTGCTGGGTATTGATATTTTAAGTTGAATAATTTGTGGGTTTAATCTTCTTCTTCTTCTTCTTCTTCACTCTCAGGCATCACACACAGCGAAACAGTGCTTCTATTCGATCAAATTTCGGTACCTTTGACAATTTTTTTTGTTGAAATATCCAAGTTTCTGTTTGGTTGCCAAATACTATTGGCGAAGAAATTGAATTTAAGTTAGTGTTTATCTCAGGTGGGACAAGAAGATTTATTGACAACGATTCGTATGTCTTTACACATTTCAAAACTATGAACATTTGATGGAAGTAAGGAACTGCAGGTACAAATCTTTCTGTTTGTTAACTTTTCATCTTTAAGATATTCAATATATGGCTTTACTTCCTTTTTCTATGTTGTACCAAAAATGATTTGTTACAGCTTAGTTGTCAAATCTGTATTGATTGAAACATGGAAATTTGTACTGTGGAATTTATGCTTGGTTCATTATGCTATTTTTTTTTTCCAGCTGCTATCATTATTTACTTTTACTTGTAAGAAACAGAGGATGTATTGTTCGGTTCTGTTTTGCTCATAATTGTTTCCGATCTGCTGTGATCTATATTGTAAAATTTGTGATTTTGGAAATTTGGTATCGTAGATATTTTTTTTCTTTATCTTTATCATGGTGCTTTCTTTTCAGCTGTTTTACAATTTATTTCACTAATATTCCCTTTTGGACCTTGTGGTTTGTAGTTCTTTTTCTTTTTCTTTTGCACCTCTGGATGATTCATGATCTTGGAGCCCAATTATATTTGTCAAGGGCTCAAGGCTCTGTATTATGTGATGACATGATGAACACTTGTTGCTATATGGTTTTGGCTAATTATTTAGGACTTCTTTGGCTGCATTCTAGATTTTGACGGGATTATTTGATAAATCTAGTTTCTGTATGTTGTTGAAGGAGGATCACCTTTCTATGCAGTGGCGGAACCAGGATGTTCCAGTTGGGGGGGCCGAAATTTTTTTTTACTATCACATACATGAAAAAAAAAAACACAAGCACAACTTATGAGTTTTAGACCGTTAGATTATCCTTACGGCTAAGAAAAAGTGATCGGATGACATTTTCCACAAAATTAAACAAAATAAATTTTAGGTTTACTTTTTTATTATTTTCTCTGAATACGGTTAAAGGAGAAGGGCTGCCACTGGAAATTTTCTTCTCTTTCCTTCCCATCCGCCCCATGCGTTGATTTTCTCTATGTGGTCAATATTGAGTTTGGCTATGTTTGTTATTTTGTTGTTTCAGGAAGTGGAAGTTAAAAATTAAAAAGTGAGGGGACCAAATTTATATTACTACTAAAATCATATTGGTATATTGGTTAGTTTGAGTGTTGGTTAGTTTGAGGGAGAGGAGTTGCTGTACTCCTCTGATCCATTTGTACTCTAATTTTTTCTTTTTCTGGTCTGAACTCTGAACTATTTAGGGTTAAGCATACAAGGCAGATGGAAATCATGTGTATGTTGTATAAGATGATCAGTTTTAGAATGAATACCTGAAGATTTTGGATTTCTTTTGTGTCCATCGGTTTTGGAATGCCTGGCAACTTATTTGTTCTTTAGAGTTAAATGTTCAATGTTAGATGAATAACTGGTGCCAGACCAAAGAAAAAGAAAGATGAATACTTGGCGAATCGAACATTCTTGAAAACAATATTGTCGGATAAATCTGAACAAGATTGGAGCAAATGATCATATAAGTTGTAAAATCAGTCTCTTGAAATTTGTTGATAAACACCATGCTATTGATGTATGAAGAAGACTCAACTAGTTCCACACTCCACAGTAATGATTGATTTAGGATTCGGTCTTTCAAGAATCTTTGTCATGTTCAACATTAGGAAAAAGTGACTTTGTTAGCCTCATCTCTCCTAACCACTCAGAATATCCGGGAACTCTCATGTTCTCATGTTCATTTATCATGCAGGCAAAGAGGAATCCCTCAACCTTCCAGAGTCAACTTTTCAATAATCAGCTTCATTGGTCCCCAAAGCCAATATTTAGGCATATAAATGCAGATGACAGTGTGTTGTGTGAACCTGATGAACCACAGGGAACTGGGCTTGAATCTTGTTAGCCAAAGCTTTATTGAATTCAAGAATTGCAGTGATCACTCAGAGCCCAACTTTGTGGACAACACTTGGAGCTTTGGAGGAAGATGAAGGGAATGGGTATTGTACTAGCACCTGAGATCAGTATTCTGTTCCCTTAAGCTTGATAGAAAGGTAGGGTGCCATGGGTATCCTTGTTTTGCTTTATATTTTTATCATTGATTTAAACATTAGAATTACATGAATATATCTTAGGTCTGGAATCCAGTAGAGGAAACTAAGAGTGAGAACTCACAAGTATTATTAATAATTAATGCAGTGCTCATTGGGATGTTAATTATGGTTTGCCTTCATTTGAGAATGTATCAATTACCAATATTTGCCATATTGCCTCTGGATTTTGTAGGCTTTTCATGGTGAGTGGCAGTGTGGCACAGACTCCATGATCCGATTATCCAAATTAAAAGTTGTCGCTAAAGTAAACAGAGTTAAGAAGAAAAAAAATATGTGTATTTGTTAATGGGTGAAGAGATTTTTTTTCTCAATAACGCATAAAAATAAATTAAGGTAACTAAAATCATGCTTCTTGTGAAACTAATTCATCAACAAATGTGTTGGCAAAAATCTGTTATATTGTTGGCAATTTTACAACTTAGACATCTAATTTTCCTTTTCAATTAGCTCATTCTCTCGGGTTTGACTAGTTCTTGATGTCTTAATTGTCTTTCATAGAAATTATTATTTTTGGAAGAAAATAAATTACCAACACTCTTTTACACTTTTTTTTTCATTTATAAGAAAAAAACATAATTGCAAAAATGTTTTTTTTTCATCCATAAGAAAAACATAATTACAACATCCGATGTCTTGACTAGGAGCTAGACCTATGCCATTTTGGTGTAATCCCTCCCATTGATTTTGCTACAATTTCACTTGAAAAAAATACACAATATGACATCATAAACTTATGCTTCAAGGTTTGGTTTGAGATTCACATTGAGATAAAAATTATTAAACACACTTGAGAAACAAGTTAAGCACTTTTTTTTATGATACATTGAAAGAGATTGAATTTAGTATATTTTTCTCAATTTTTCACCATCCGTCACTATTTGAACTTATCTCAAAGTTAGTTCTCAAACTCGATAAAAAAAAATAAAAAAATTCAAGCATATACGCACCACCCTACTTTTCAGGTTGAGATTATCTTGAGACCAGCGCATATGCAAAATGGGCAAACAAAAAAATATAAATTTTATAAACAATTTTATTTTTCTCATTCTCACAAACTATCGAACCCTAACTTTCTAAATTTCCTCCCAATTCTAAGTTCGCAATTATCAATCTTTGAGACTCCAAATACCTGATTGAAGCAGAAACACAACAGATCGAGAGCAAAATTCTCATTACAGCTATCGAATTTCGTAACATTGCAAGGCAGGTCAGTCAAATATATCCCAATTTTGATTTCTAGGGTTTCGTATTTCCGTTCTTAATTCTTTGTTCCTTCACTTTTATGTGAAATTGAATGCGACAGGATTATTTTCTGGGTAGAATTTCGTGTTATTTGCATGATCAAGATATCCAATTCTAATCTTGAACTAAAATTTGGGGCTTTTGGTTCAGTTTTACAGTGTGGTGCTTCAGATTGAGTTTTTGTTTCTCCTATTGGTTTAGTGGTTGATTTGGTATATTTTTGTGTCCGGTCTTTGTTTTTGATAGTTATATCTAGAACTAGCTGTGGATAAACCCTTTCTTTTGTTCTTGTATCTTGTTGTATATGATTCACAGATATGTATCTATTACTTTTTTCTTTATTTTTATTGACTTTGTGTCTGATTCATAAATTTGAATTCTTAGTTGTTACAGGTTTTGCGATCTTACATAGCCATCATGAGATTCAAAAAAGGGGACAAAGTGGAAGTACTAAGCCAAAAGGAGGTGCCTTCAGGAGCATGGCAGTGCGCTGTGATTATCTCAGGCAATGGACACACTTACAGTGTTAGCTATGATTGGTCACGTAATGTGGAAGGTCACACAGATGTGGAGAGAGTCCCAAGGAAGGCTATTAGGCCTTGCCCTCCGCCTGTTCGAAGTGCAGATAGTTGGGCAGTTGGTGATGTTGTTGAGGTGTTTGATGTTGGTTTCTGGAAGATGGCCAAGGTAGTGAAGGTTTTTGATGAAAACTATTACTTGGCTAGGCTACTTGGATCATCCGAGGAGTTTAGAATCCACAAATCTAGGATCAGGGTGCGTCAATTGTTGAAAGATGACAAATGGGTTGTGATCAGAAAGGTAAATTTCTATTTGGTTCATCTTAGTTTTCTATTATATAGTTTTCCACGCTAGATATATCTGTTGTTTTTCATCTTACTAATGTTCTTGTTGGTTCCATTTGACAGGGTCCAAGATCAGATTACCACAATCAGATGAGTTCTCCGGTCCAACGAATGAATATAAGAATAAAGCTGCCCGTTGGGAATGAATGTTTACCTTCTCTGGAAAACAGCAGTTGTCAGGATTCCAATATTGCCTCATCTACATCATTAAAGAGAGCTTCTCCATATCACTCTCCTTACACTGAAGCATATCCCCGAAAGATGAGAGCTATTGAGAAAGTGTGTGAGCGCCAACAATTTTTTTGTAGGTCCCCATCTTCCTTGCTCAAAAAGGTAGATGCTGTTGCTTACCCGAGAGAAAATATGGGTGAAAAATACATTCACACTTCCTTCATTTCAAAATCTCGAAATTTTGAAAAGGAGAATGGAAATTTAAATGGTTCTAATTCATGTTTTGAAAGATGCTCGGAAGTTAGTGATTGTAAAAGTGATGCATGCTCTATTGAGTCTGTTGGTAGTTGTAGTGTTAATGGTAACGGTTCAAGTAAGATGTCCGGTTATAATTTAGCAGGTAATAGTGAAGACGCAGATACCCTTTCTAGCGATGCAGACTCTTTTTCTAGTGGGGCAGATGTGCAAGAAAATTGTTCCCTTCCTTTGAAACATGATGTAGCAGCAACAATTCATAGGTTAGAGTTGCATGCTTATCGCCGTACTCTCATGGTAATGCATGCTTCGGGGTCCTTAAGTTGGGAACAAGAAGATTTATTGACAACGCTCCGTATGTCTTTACACATTTCGAATGATGAACATTTGATGGAAGTAAGGAACTTAATTTCTGCTGGAACACATCTTTCTGTTCGTTAACTTTTCATCTTTTGGATATTCAATACTTGGCTTTACTGCCTTTTTCTATACTGTAAAAAATAGAATATTTTGTTATAGCGTAGTTGCCCAATCTGTATTGATGGAAACATGGAAAGTTTGTACTTTGGGAATTATGTACCTTAGCTTAAAGAGGAGTGGATATTTCCAGGTTCACTATGGTTCTTTTTTTTAGCTGCCATTAATAATTTACGTTTACTTGTAAGAAACAGAGGATGTATTGCTCAGTTATGTTTTTCTTATCTTAGTTTCCGATCTGCTGTGATCTAAATTGTAAAATTGGTGATTTGGAAATTTGGTATCGTAGATTTTTTTTTCTTTTTCTTCATCATGGTGCTTTCTTTTCAGCTGTTTTACAATTTTCATTACTGAAATTCCCTTTTGGACCTTGTGGTTTGTAGTTCTTTTTCTTTCACACTCTTTTGCACCTGTGGATGATTCATGCTCGTGGAGCCCAATTATATTTGTTTAGGCTCTGTATTGTGTGATGACAGGATGAACACTGTTGCCATATGGTTTTGGCTAATTCTTTAGGACTTCTCTGGCTTTATTCTAGATTTTGACAGAATTATTTGAAAAACCTAGTTTCTGTATATTGTTCTGGGAAGGAGGATCACCATTCTATGTCCCCACATTTCTAGTCTGTCATGCATGATTGGTTAAGTGAAATAATATCCATATGTGGAAGCTCTGTTGATTTTACTGCATAACACTTGGAATAAGAAACACGTTTTTTTAGATGTTTTATCTTTTTGCTTCTTGGCACTGTGCTTCTCTTGCTTCTGTGTTCAATGTCATCTCACTCTACCTCTTTTGCTTGATAAACATTTTTTTTGGACTTTCATTATAATAGCTTGGTTTCCTTGTTACCATGTCAATGCATACTTAGTATCATTTCACAAATCTTATTGATAATTCCCTGCATTTTCAGGGCCAAGGTTGGAGGCTTGCTTGCCTTGCTTCCAAAGGTCTAAAGATGGTGCTGAGGTTTTCCATCTTAGCGTTTACATTGGCACTATCTATTTCCAATTTGCTTCGTATATGGCAAAATGTATTGCCAGAAAGTGGTCGAGTTATTTTCTCTGGTTCTTTGATGTGGTTCATTGTGGGTCTGCTGGTAACTGTGGACACATCTTGTACCAAAGCAGAAGAGAACTCTGAAAAGGTTCCGAGACAAACTTCATGCAGTTATCTCATTTTTTTTGCTTAGTGATATATCTCTATATTTCTATTGTTTTTCTTTGACAAATATATTAGTTACTAAACTGGTTTAGATTATTACATATGTTAATTTATCAATTTTCATGCATCTTTAAATTGAAATGCCTAAAAAAAAGTTTCACATTTTTATGTTTTTCAAGAATTTTATTTAATAGGTGGGGTGGTTTTGGAGCTTGTGAAGCTGTTTTAGAATGTTATTGAGACAAATCTTTATGTTTACATTGAGTCATGTGTTTTACAACTAGAGCTTGAAGCTATATTAGAATTTTATCGGGTCAAATCATTACTTTTACATTGAACCTTGCGTTTTGTAACTAGAGCTTTTGTCCCTGTTGATTGTAAGGGAGTTATGGTCTTAGAAGGGTCTTATCAAAACTGATTTGATATATCTAAGACCCAAATTGTTATGAACTTTATGGGATTTGGGTGATTTATTAAGAAATTTTCAAGTAGATCATGTATAAGGAAAGCAGAACAGTTGAACTATATGGAACTGTGCGGTTATTATACTTGGATGTATTTATGCAATTATTTTTGAAATTTTCAAGATATTGTTTGCATGTTATTATACTGGATTACTGGGCAATGCTAACAGTTATATATGAAAAAGAATCTGTCCATTTGGCCAACAATGGTGTTGCTAAAGGGGAGGAGAGATTGCAGACCTTGCAGCTCTGAAAAAATGATAGTCCATTCAATTCATCCTAGCCGTCATCTCAACTGCATAATATTTGAGGTAATGCACAAAAGTTATTGAATTTTTTTCTCAATCCTCGGTTAAGTAAACAAAATGACGGTATATTATTTTCCCTCTGTGGGGGTATGGTTTTGTACATATACATGTAGTGCATCCCCATTGGACTTTTGGCAGAACTGAATGAAGTGGTTCAAAGAGGTTATAAGCAACCGGTTTGTGCGGCAGTCTCAAGTACTTAAAAAAAAATTCCCCCTAATACATGGGAATGGGATAATTGGGAGTGGAAGACATCCAAGTCTCAGCTGCCATGTAAATTGTCTGAGGTTTCATGATTGCTAATTTTTCTATGAGGGATTTGAACATGTGAGGTTCTGAGTTGGATTGAGGAAGCGAAGAGCACGCAAAGAGGTTAAGGCAGTACTGGACAATTGTGAGCGAACAACGATCCAAACTGAGATTTATGCTACATAAGAAGATTTTGAGGAAGGTTTCATTTTGTTCCTTGTTTTGAAGAATGCCGGGATTCCATTCCTTTATAGTGTTGATTATCTTTTGTTTCAGTGTAAATACTAAAAAATACGTGTTAATTTTGAATGAATTTGCTTGATATATCATTAATTGAAATTTATATTTGGAACTTCAATGTTTGTTGTTAAATGGAAATTGCATGGTAGTACTTCTTGCAAAATTGTCAGTTATATTCGCCTTGTATGTAGTAAGTAAATGAAGATCAGCAAGCCGAACTTATGAAAGTTCACTAGTTAGTAGTTTACTAGAAGAACAAAGTTCATCTGTTCATATACCAAAAGGAATGAGTCTTTTTTTTTTTTTTGAAAGGAGGAATGAGCTTTTATAATCAAAGAATCCTCTACAATCATATCGTTATAATGAAATCCTTGAATCAGTTATTAGTTTGTGTGTGCCCCCATAAAAATATAAAAGGCTCAATAGTAAACTATGAACACATCTGAGGTATAATTCTCCTTTTCAGTAAAGGCTCATATAAATATAGGATTTTGTTGTTTGAATAGAAGATCAAGCCGTTAAGGTGTAGAATTCTCCTTTTAATTGCATTCATACTCTGGTGGCCAAAACAAACGCATACTCGCCGAGTAGAAAATGAAGCCGCTAAGAAACAGAATTTCCATCCAATATAACGTAAATATGTAAACACTAAACGCCAAGAATAACAAACGCCTCTTGGCTTTTCTCAAAACTACCTATAACCCTATTCTAAAGAAGCAAATTACAGAGAGACATCTTTTATCTTCATAAACAGAGAAGCACGCTACTCGAACAGATCATCGTCATCATCGGGAAGTGGTTGTTGGGTTGCCCTTTCAATTTCTTTTTCATGCCTGAATTGAGACGGTAATAAGATATATCAAGAACTCAGAAGAACAAAAATTAAAACTAACAAGCCAATGATTACAAACAGTGTACTACATGTGGCAATTTTCAGGTGTCCATGCTAACAACTGCTCATTATGATTCTTCGTTTTAGAATTTAGACATGTAAACTTTCGATTCAAAGTGATTCAAGTAGGTATAGTACTTACTTTATTTGTTCATTCATGTCAATTTGAACCTCTGGAGGAGCAAGAGCAGGTGATTCAACAAAATGCAGTTCGCTGTTTCTGTAGAGAGAACAACAGAGACCATAAAAATTCACACCTTTGCATAACAAAGTTAACAGAGCCAACAGAAAATAATCTCAACCAAAAATAAGAGTGCTAAATTCACTGAAATAAAGGCTATAGAAAATACCCTGCAAGCTTTTTGGCAAGGTACAAGAAAGGTTTCTCAAAGTTGTAATTGCTCTTGGCAGAGATTTCATAGTACTGGAGATTTTTCTTCCTGTGAAAGGTGACCTGCTTTGCTTTCACCTGCCTATTCTTTACATCCACCTTGTTGCCGCACAAAACAATGGGAATGTTGTCACATACCCTGTAAGCAATACAGAAAGACCATTAATTTATGGGGAATCAACAGAAAAAGGTTAGAAGGGTGACATCAACAGCAAATAAGAATAAAATCTCAAGTAACACAAACCTGCAGAGGTCGCGGTGCCATGTCGGGACATTTTTGTATGTCAAACGAGCAGTTACATCAAACATGATGATGGCACACTGTCCATGAATACTGGAAAAGAAAAGATGCAGCGTTTTAAGTGTAAAAGAATAAAAACCTCAATTGTAACTTGTATTCAAGATTCTTAGTTACTAGCTAATCTCGATTCTACAAAACAAGTACCAGCAATATGGAGAATAGAGTAATATTAGAGTTGCGCAAGCAAAGGCCAGAAAAATCTTAATTCTTAGTTACTGGCCAACTGGTTTCTATAAACAAATTACAGATAAAAAGAATAATACCAAGAATTTGAAGAACATAACAATAGATTAAGAAAAAGAAAAAGTTGTTAGAAGTATTGGTCAAAAACCAAACAAGAGAATTTAAAAACAAATCAAGCAAAAGTATAAATTTTTCAACAATTAGGCACAATCAGATCATTCCCATCATAACCCTCCAAGAATAAAACACCAAAATAGCACACAATTAGATATCAAGCAGTACAATAAATTAGATTAAAGCAAATTAAAATTGATAGTTTTAGACAAAAGGGCATACTAGTATCCATCTCTGAGTCCACCAAACTTCTCCTGACCAGCTGTGTCCCAGCAGTAGAATCTGATCTTCCCCAAGTTTGTGAAGAAATCCAAGGGATGAACTTCGACACCGATCGTCGCTGTAATTCACAATTAAGATCCACATATATAAAAAACCAAAATCCACAACTACTCAGAGATACACAAATTACTAGAAGATTGAATTCCTTACGTTCGTATCTCTTCTCAAATTCTCCGGTTAGATGGCGCTTAACAAACGTGGTTTTCCCTGGCACGAAATCAAAACTCTCATGTTAGGTTTCCAAAACAATCAAAGATCCGAAGAAAATCAACGGCGATCGAGGCATAGGGAAGCTAAAATACGTACCGGTTCCACCATCGCCGACGATGACAAGCTTGAAGCTAGGGTAATCCACAGTCGGCTGATTCGGAAGAGCCTGTGTAAAAGAAATAACAACAACGAGAGTGTGAGATCAAGAAGACGAAACCCTAGCGAAGCAGAATGTTAAGACAAAATCGAGGAGATTCGACAAGTTACCATAGCTTGATAATTGAGGAGAATCGGAGAGCAGAGCGGTTTTTGAATTCACAGTCTTGGAGGTTCAGGGTATTTATAAGGGCAACACCGACCCGTTCGACTTCGGTTCAAAGCAATGGTTCGACTTGGGTTCAACGCAGTGTTGCTCACCGTCGGATCATAGTCCCGCGTAAAATTTGCGCTTGAATTTCGGCCCTACACGTGGCACGTAGTTTTGGTCTCCGTGCCCAATTTGGTAACCCAAATACTTTCAACACGTACACGTGGCACATATACATATGTCGTGTATGATGTTGATACATATGTCGATTGATATGAAGTCTATTATTGATAATCTCGTTTGTTGATTTACTATTCATGCTCAGATTAGTTTCATTCATTGTTTATGAGATCGTACTGTATTCCATTAAGGAAAGCACTAGCCAATTCATGTTCCAAAAAATTGGTCACTGTGAATGTTACCACAACTTTCTTCTTCTCATTCAAGTCATGGTTCTCTGAAATGTAAGCCAGACTCCATATGATTTGGAAACTACGACCAAGCTACAGAATTTTATTTTTGGTTTTATCTCATCATGATTTCATGACATTATAAGATCATCTTCAAGAAGAAAAAAAAAAAACCGACGGAGAAGGTGACAGAACCCAAACACACACACACAACACATTTTTTGGAATTCGGTACTGAACATTAGAAAAAAAGGCTGATACAAAGCCAGTTCAATATTAAAATCAAACTGGTAAAACAATAGAACTCGGCATCCTCAAATTCACATCCTCAATAAGACAAGGAAAAATATCAGTTACAAACAGCAATACCAGCAGTTCCTTCTTGAAAAAATGGCCCAAAGGAAAGGACCTACAAATATTACTAATTAAACACACAACCCAACGACAATCTTCACATCTACTCAAATGCATCATCGTCATCATCGGGAAGGGGCTGACTAGCAGCTGCAGCAAGCTCAGCCTCGTGCCTGTTACACCAAGGAAACAAAATGAAATGTAAGGTCCCTAATTGTTTCAACCAAGAATATGACATGCAACAAGATCCAACTGAAGAAGGATAAGAACAGAAAAGGCGTTCAAGAGACTGATGAGGACACCAGACAACCCCATCATCAAAAGATGTGCCCATAGAAACGGAAGGATAAATAACTACACTCTACCGAGGAAAGCCTTGAAACATATATTAGAGAGACACAGAGAGAGGTTTTAGTTATGAAGGAATGCTTACTGCTGCTGTGCGGCCAGGTCTATGTGAACTTCTGGAGGAGCCAGGGCAGGGGATTCGACAAAATGCAGATTAGGATCCCTGCAACAAGCAGCACTTAAATTAAACAGCGATCTGGGAAGTCCAAGGACAAATCATATGCATTGAACAACTAGATTTTACCCAGCAAGCTTCCTGGCAAGGTACAGAAATGGCTTCTCAAAGTTATAATTGCTCTTTGCTGATATTTCATAGTACTGCAGATTCTTCTTCCTGTGGAAAGTGACCTGCTTTGCCTTGACCTGCCTGTTCTTCACATCAACCTTGTTTCCACAAAGAACAATTGGTATGTTTTCACAGACCCTGCAATTCAAAGCACATGAACCCGTAAGAGTTAATACAACCCCCAAAAACTCATTAAACGAAATCCATCCAAGGATAAATAAAGAAATCTTTGAGACAGACCTGCAAAGATCCCGATGCCATGTTGGTACATTCTTGTATGTCAACCGGGCAGTAACATCAAACATGATAATAGCACATTGACCATGGATACTGCACAGTACAGTAAGCACATACATAATTTAGGGAGTGGAATTTTACTTTAAGCAATAATAAGGTTTCTCTATTAGAGTATTAGACTATAAAACAAATGGGTAAACTCCGAGAAGTAACATTGAGAGACTAATGCTCAAGATTCGGTCATAAAGATGTGCATATTACATTATAAAGAGCTCATTGCAGCAAACAACCCTTCAACTAGATGAACAACATTTGAATAACATTGTACAAACCAGATTGATACTTGGGAGTTCAATTAGGAATTCAACGATTGAGTTTTTAATAATCCATAATAAAAAGCAACTAAAGACCAAAATACTTGTAACAAATGCATATATATATATTATATATATATATAAGAAACAAAAAAAAAACCAGCATGTGAAAACAAACAGAGATGCCCGTTTTCAGAAAAACACTCACTAGTATCCATCTCTAAGACCACCAAACTTCTCTTGACCAGCAGTGTCCCAGCAGTAGAAACGAATCTTTCCACAGTTGGTGAAAAAGTCCAATGGATGGACCTCCACACCAATAGTAGCTGCCATTCAAAATGAGCAAGAATGAGTTGTATACACATTAATCTAAAAAAGAATCCGTAAATTATTTTTTATCTACTTATGCTTGTTTCAAATGCAAAAAGAAACTAATATTTTCTTCCAAACAATGGAGAGTACTGACAAAATGACAGGGGAACAGCAGGTAAATAACTAAGGAACATAGAAAAGCCAGAAGAAAAGAACATAATTTTCAAGACAACTTACGTTCATATTTTTTCTCAAATTCACCAGTAAGATGTCTCTTCACAAAGGTGGTTTTCCCTGCATTGACAGAAAACTTCTAGTTCAGGAGATTGCAATAATGCTATAAACCAAGAACTTAAACCATATGTCATAAGCTAGAAACAATTGCAAGAATTTATAGCAAAGGACAAAGTCTAAAGAAAAAGCACACAGCCAGCAGTACCAAAACCCTAGTTACAATTATATTACAAACTCGCTTGGGAAATAGAAACATGCCTCGTTTTAAGCTGCCTTATGATATATACAATTGTAACAAGGTTCTAGATTCCTTAATACAAATTTAACATATCCAAGTCCCAACAACTTCATTCATTAAAAAGATATACTTGTATTAGATTTACATTTCCACTGCTCGAAATAGGCGGATTTGGAGTTTGGAAATGAATATCATGGGGAATCGCCTAACAACAATATTACACTAAAAGTATATGAAGTTCAAATGTGCCTCCAAAATGCTCAAACCCAAGGTGTAAACTTATCGATGGTGCTTGCAAAAAAAAATTATAATTTTTCTATTTCACTGAGTTTATTACAAGACAGAAATTTCTTTAACAAAAATTGAAACACAAGCTCTATTCTAGCAAGGCAAAAGAGTCTTCATTTGGATCATTTTAGCTCATAAACCAAAATATTCACCTTAGCAAAGCAAAATGACAAAAGGAACAAAAAAAAAATCACCGGTGCCAAACAGATCACGGATGAAACTAAATCCAGAGAAAAGAGACCAACCTGTTCCACCATCACCAACGATTACGAGCTTGAAGCTCGGGTACTCCACTGTCTGCTGATTCGGCAAAGCCTAGAAATGTAACCAAAAAATTTCAAAAAATTAATCTAAAAATCGGTTTTCTCAGGAACGAAACGCAGGAGACGAAGATCAAAAACAGTGAAGAGAAATTTTACGAGAAGAAATACGGGAAGACTTACCATTTGAGTCTGGTAGAGTAGTGCGAGTGGCGCAGAGATCAAATGAGTGGGAGAGAGAGGGAACGATGTGAGATTTGTCAAGGGTTTATATAGTAGGAGCGTTTTGAGAGACCCTAGTATTTTCCAAGGCAGCTTCAATCTAACGCAGGATTCTGGACCGTCCGATTTTCTCACGCGTGACACGTTACACGCTCCATCTGACGGTGTATCGTGTTCGGCGTACAACTGGGTTTTGTCCGAAAGCCGTTTTGAACTTTTGAAATTTCGAGTATAGGCTGTTGGGCTTCGTTTGGGCTTCTACTCACTTTCCAAGCAACTTGAGTTCAGAGTTTCTCAAGGAGTCATCATGGATTCATGGGTCGGCTTAGCCCGAAATATCGGTTTTCGGCAATCTCGGGTTTAGTGGAGCAGATTTGAATTTGAAATTTTTGAGAAACAAATAATTCATATATTATCAAAGTCAGAAAAACACATACATCAAACTCATACGCCTAGGCTTTAACAAATACCTCTTAAAAAAAAAAAAAACCAAAAAACCCAAAATAAAATAAAAATAAAATTTAATTTTTGAAAAAAAATTCCCAAAAAAAAAAAAAACTTTTTAATTCAAACATTGGTATCTTAAATTACAAAACCATCACTTTGATACCTCAACATCATTTTATGTCATTCACCTTAATATCACTGGTCAAATTGTTTGACAAACACTTCTTGATTTTACAAAATATTTGACGGCAAGTATTAAAGTGAATTGCGGATTTGGTACGTACGTATACTTACCTTTTAGCAATTTGGTTAAAGCTGGCAATTGATGACAACTTACGAGTTCGGCCATTAGAAAGTTGGTATGAAGGTGTCTTTGAAGAAGAAGAAGTGTCGTTGATAACATGATATTCTCATTTATTTTGCTCGGTGAAGAAGAAGTACATTAACCATTCAATAAAATCAAAAACTATAATACACTATCCTCGATCGATCGCACTAGTGTATATATATTCATATCCTTATTTTCGGATTATGCTAAAACTCACACTACCTCCCAAACTTGTCTTCCAAACAGAAGAAGTATTCGTAGCAGGAACCGAGATGTTCACATATCCAAACAGTCCCCATTGTATTAGCTATGGCCTCTCATGAGACAGCCTCACATTCATATATTAAATGGCATTAGGCCATACTGTCCTCATTGTCTTGGACTGCGAAGGCTTAACAACTTCACATCATCAAGAACAGGTCCACACAGAGAAGAGAAGTCGTCACTCCTCATGGTGTAAAATGTGCTGAGGAACATGATGCGGGTGCGGTTAGAAACAGCCACGAACTTGAGCACGGCGCGCTTGAACCCGCCTTTGCCTTTGGACTCGTAAGGAACCTTCACCGTGTCCCTGCCTGCAAATGCCTCCACAATCATGGACCCTTCGCACGAGTTGCTAGCATCTCCGACGGAGAATGTCAGCACGTACGTCTTTCTGGGGATGGTCCGGACAACCTGTGCAATTGCGCTTTCTTTTCCTGCCACAAGCTCCACTGCTCGTTTGCCTTCGGGGACTGAGAAATGGCCCGAGTCTATGTACTTGACGGCTTTGAGAGACTCCACCATCCAACCCGGTAAGGGAGAGTGATCGTCTTCGATGTTTGGTGGGATGAGCACCCCCCAAGATGCGTTGGGAAACATATATGGACCTTCTTCAAAACCAGCGTTTTTGAGCAAGTTCTCTGCACAAATAGATATGAAATTAAGCATATTATTTGTGGTCTAATAACATAACATATCAAGTCTAATACCTAACAATGACTATTATGTTTTTGATGATTGCGTAGCTGTGCAACTTAGGTTTGTGGGGATTGATTTCATTATTTATGAACAAGCTGGAGAGACGGGACAGCCCACAATTTTAATACAGAATGGGAAAGAAGTTTTGGCCCCAAAGACCTAAATGTTAGGCACTGCACAGGGCTTTATTAACTCATTGTATGGTGGTTGGTCCCAAATTCAAAATCGAACCATACAATGGAACAGACAATGACCCCCAAGTCGGTGAAACTATACAAAAATAATTTAAACATTTTGTCTGCAAAAAGAAAACAACAGTGATACTGATATTTTTACCAAAAGGCAGAGTCTTGCTGGATACAGACCTGCAACATTGTCCAATAATTGTACAAGAAACTAAGGAAGTGGTCCAACAAGAGGACCCCAACGGGTAATGATATGCATCTTTTAAATTCAAACAAATCCAAAAGTAGATCTTAAGAGAGAGACATCAGGAATTCAGGATATCTCACTCCCACAAGGTCCAGTAATTGTAGAATCCAATTAAAAAAAACCCATGATTTTTAATAATGCAAGGATGATCAAAACAATGGTCCGAGCGAAACAAAATATGAAGAAAACACTGTCACGTCATTTGGCGAATAAATATGAGAATGGTAGTATGAAATGGACTTACTATTGGTTGCTCGAGGAGGGTACAAGGTTCGGATGGCAATTGAATCGATCAGAGGACCGCAAGCCGGGTCTTCCTCCACTCCCGGGTTGTGTAAAACAAGCTCAATCTGTGGGAAATCAGCTTGAAATGCCCAAGCATATGAATCCCACCCATTGCTGCTATACACTGTTTGAATTGGTAGCACACCAGAGTCTGGTGCCACAGAGATGTTCAAACGCTCCTCTTGAGCACAAGTCCTGGCTGCACTAAATGTAATGGAGTAGTACAAACCCTTGGTCACATTGATCCTTTGCTTAATAGAGGCCTCATTTCCAAGCCTAACTGCATAGGCACCCTCAGGCACAACCAGCAACATGTCCCCTTGCTTCTGGCCCGACTTGATGTACTCCACGAACCCGGAAATTTCCCATTTTGGTATGGCGTAGCGGCCGATCACTTCTGTGCCTTTGATGTCCGACGGCTTAGGAGCTAGCTCGAAGTTGCCATTTTCGAGATATCCTTCATTCGGTACATGTTATCAAATATCAATGTTAGAAAATGAACGGAACAATGTTGTATCTAATATCGGTCACTTATTGAAAAACAGAAAACCCCAAAATAAATTATTGGGATTTCAGACCATATTTGGGTATATGAAACTAATGTGTGAAAAAGCAGCAAAATAATTGAAGCATGGAAGGAAACCATATACATGATACAATCAAATGGAGCTAGCATTGAGCAATTTCAGTTCAAAATGGACTACCACGTGAGTCATCGTTAGCCACACATAACTACTTTAATTTGTTTTTATTTGAAAATTTTCTAAGAGAATAATTGTCCTTATGGATGAATGATGATTGATTGATGAACATGTAATATTACTGTTCTTTTACTTTAAATAGCTGACGATAATAAATTTGATGTTATCACTTTTGTAACCTATCTACTGGGTACATTTGTCACCCATGTGGGTTTTCTGGGCACTCTGCAAAGCAAGTTAAATATTGGGCACCAGAATAGTTGATCCCAACGGTCCATTTATTTGCCTCCTACTATATATCAGACTGGCTAGGTACTTAGGTAGGATACAACAAAAACCCTCTGGGGAAGAAAAGCTACTCAAAAGCTGTGAAATCTTTTAGAGCAGAGATTTTATTTCAGTATTTCTTCTCGGTGGAGCAAAAGGCTGATGAAGAACGTGAAATGACATATATGTCCCTGAAAGGATTTGAAATTTTCAGGCACATAAATGACTTCCATGGACAGGTTCACCAACCATCTGCAACTTTTGCAGAAAGTTCAGCAGCAAAAGGAGTCTACACTTATGCATAAAGATGAGTTCATTTTGGTAATTTTGACATACTGTATATGTCTCCAACTCCAAGTATCCATAAACCCTTGGACTGATACTAGCAAAGTAGCAAGACATATGACAAAGACTGAAGCTAAGAGCCTCATAATATGAGGCCAATGAACTAAAGGAGTGAGTTAAACTCAAAAGAAATTACAGAACCTTATTCAAAAATGCAATATTTGATCTGGGTTTTTCCTAAAACCTCTAAAAACTAAATCTTTGATCTGGGTTTTAAGTAAAAATGCAATCTTTGATATGGAACTTATATGAATATTGCCTATACAAGTTGCTTACCATCGGTGAGTGACAGAGCAAGGTGGGCAGTGGCGCAGAATAGCACTGACAACAATAAGGCTACCCCTCTCATATTTGAAATTTGGAACCCTTTTCTGAAACTTCTTCTGTTCTTTTTTGAAGTGGAAGATGGAATGAATGCAGAATGGGATTTAGAGAGAGGTGAGCACTGGTTTATATGCATGCCAGCCTCGCAACAAGCCCACGGATTTAGGAGATATTGCAAATTTGCCATTGTTTTGTCTCAATCTTCTCACATGGGATTTGAAATGACGGATTTAGTCGCTCTGGAACAAATCTGGGATGTCTCTTTACTGGCTTAGTTTGAAGACAAACGCTGTTCAATATCACATGGTTTCACTCTCCCTTGCTGTTGCAAAGCATGCAAGCCTACGACACCCACTTTTCATGTCATGCTCAGATGCTAGTTACTTGTTTAGATGCTAATTTCGTCACTTAAAAAATCGCAATCAATGATTGATTAATGAACCATATGAATGCCACTAATTTCCTCTTTCAATTAAGGGATTTAACAATTCCTTGAATATTTTTATAGTTCAATACTTCAAGTCTTCAATCACAGAATCAACCTTAGCAATTTTTCCCTGCCCTTTAATGTTGGAAAAAAAAAAAGGATCCATACTTCCATAGAGACATAAGTATTAGCGAATTCAAGATTTTCTTGTTTTTCAAGACCGGATGATCAAAGAATATTGTACGAGAACTTGCTTTATTCACCAAATTATTTTTGTCTTAAGTTTTGACAATTCATTGAACACATTAATTTAGCATTTGCGTTAAAAAAGAATGACATTTAATCTGTCTGAACATCTCGATAGCTGCACAAAGTTCGACTTGGACGATTTCATTTATTGGCAACCCTAGCTATCAATCTGGCTGCACCTTAATAAGAATTCCATTATGTTACCAAACTATTTGGCATGCAACAAATCACTTTCCAAGAGAAAATTCTAAAAAGAATGTGTTTAATTTCACTTAAATTGTTCTATTAGCTTGCTAAAAGACTAAGCACAGCATGTGTAGTGTGATGGAGAGAATTATGGCAACTTATGCTTTAAATTCTCATTATTGTTGTAATTTAATGAGAGTACTTGAGTGAATCAGGCAATCAGCTAGGTATGAATTTATTAGCTGAATATTTAATAGAAGCCTGTTCTCCAAAAATAGCAGTTAAAATTTTGTGGGATTCCATGGTCTGTCATTCTTGTACTTGGAGATTGAGCTCTCCATGTGTTTTATGTCCATTTGAATTGTTCTTATACATGATGAGCTTCAAAGCTGGTCACGCAAACTGTGTAAATATTTGAGATCACAATCATGTATTATTATATAGACTATGATTTATGTGTGATCCTTCCAACTGACAATGCATATTGCTTTTGAGGGTTTTGATCTATTTAATCATGGTATTGATGTTGGTTTTATAATTAAAACCCTAAACTTGAACCACATGATCAATTATGCTAATCAATGTCAGAATCAGAAAGCATATATTAATAGAAACAATATAGTAAAAATTTCTTGCATTATGATTTTTTTTTCTCTCATAAAAATGGGGGCAAACAACAACAAACTCAAAAAATGTCATAATCTTTAACTCAATTATATGTATAGAATGAACCGCACGTTATATGTTTGAATGATATGTATTCTTTCTTTGAATTAGTAATCCTTGGTGGCAAATTCATCAACCCTGGAAACTAAACCCTAAACCTAGAGTGTAGAGATGTTGGATTCTGATTATGACACTACATTCAAGCGGCCTGTATAATTAGTACAAAGACCAACATAACCCTTAAACCTCCGCAACTACTACTGTTCAGGTGCCGGAAAACTCCAAGGGAACACATCACGCGGGAGGTGGGGACGGTGATTAACGAGGAAGGGGCCAAGATTGATCCTGAATCCCAACCGACCCTGATCTAAATATAGGAGCACCCCATGAACCTTGGCCTGGGCTTGACATAAGAGAAACAGGTGGGCCTTTTTACCCCATTAAAATAACTTACCTCTCGTGAAGTGGGCCGGTTTTGATCCTCAGCCTCATCCATATTGATCCGCCGCATGTGGACGACCGAGCGTAGGGCGGGTATCCAGGGACATCTGTCTCTTCCCTTTTTGGATTTTTCTCAACTCTCAACTCTCACCAATTTTGTGATTGACCACCAACCATTTAATTTTCTTGTTCTGCTACTTAATTTATATAAGAAAAAGATTTGCCCTGTTGCCTATGGATCTTATTGAGAAATATTTTCATTTGAATTTGCTTATAGGTTTTAGGTACTTAGTTCCGCCGATGGTAATTCTTGATCTTTATCCGATCATAATATGAATTTGAGAGCCGAATTTCTCAACTAAATTGAGTTATATATAACTTTAATTTAAAAAAATAACATATAATCGTTTTTAATTGCTCGTTTCTTGATCATTCATTTCATATGCATAATCATTTAAGATTTGAAGCCATGAGCATTAGCTTAGGGTTTAGGATTTACAATTAGCATTAAAAAATAGTATTAACAGTAGATAAAGTATGATTGAGACTCTCAAACATCATTTTCCTTTTGTAATTGATCAGGTACTTAAATTAAATCTTCCTCCGCCCTTAATTGGCCGGGACGAGTATAGTAGTTTCACCTCATTCATAGCTCGTCTATCGATGTTGACATATCAATAAGAAAGTGACAAATCCGACCCTACTGAAACCCTAATTCATTCATAAACCGTACGAGTCTACGAGACAATGTCAAATGAAGTTTTTATGGGTAGGACGAGGCTTGTGACTTGATTTAAGAAGTACATGAACTAGGTTAGTTCCCGCCCGTCGCCCTCTTCCCTTTCTAATTAACAAATTTTAGCAAAGTCTTCTCCCTCTTAGTCTATGTTTTCTTTTCGATCCTTTAAAACTATCAATTATGTGTTTAATGATAATTATTTCTTTACATTAAGCTTTTTTTTTTAGAAGTCTTTACATATAAACCTAATCCTATGATTATAATTGTAAGGTTATGTGCTAATTAATTATCCAATGTGGTATCAAAATCTAAACGTACCATTAATATGTATATTAATTTTTTCATCGTTGCTTTTCAATTATAATTAAGGAATTACATTAATTTTTTTACAATAAAATTTTATGCACTTTAATATGTATATATATGTTATTAATGAAAAGAAAAAGAAAAAAAAACCTACAATCTAAACTCAATTGGAAAGGAGATATAATTTAGATGAACTTTAATTGAGATTATAATTATGGAATTATTGTTTATAACCACATGAGAGAACTATTGTTTAATTGTTCAAACAAATCAAATACTTACTTTCACTAAATTTCATTTACATAAAATTTAATATATATAGAAAAATAAAAAACTAAATAAAAATTATATTGTTATATTTGGATTTAGGAAAGAATGTGTATATGTTATATATATAGTGAAATTATAAGAATGTTAGTAGTAAAATAGTTGAAAAATCTCAAGTAATATGAATATAATGATATTAATTAGAAAACTAGTTGATGAATTATATAGTAGGGTTTTAGGGGGTTGTTTAGAATATAAGTTTAGAATTTAGTTAATTTAAATTTAAGTTTAAGGGTTAGGTTGAGGGTTAGAGTTTAAAATTTTTGTTAATGATTTATGGGTTTTAAGGTTGAGGGATTAGGGGTATGGTGGATTTTAGGTTTTAGGGTGGAGGAATAGGGGTATGGTGGGTTTTAGGGTTGAGAGATTAGGGATGGTAGATTTAAGGTTTAGGGTTTAGTATTATGGGATGGTGGATTTGAGGGTTTAGGGTTTAGGGATTATGATAGTATGGTGAATTTTAGGGTTTAAATTTATATTATTTATATTTTAGAATTTTATTTTTAAAAGTTATTTTAAATTGATAAGATAAATAAAATTTAAATAAAATTTAGAGGGTAAATTGGTTTTGTATATTTGAAATATTAAATGGATTTAAAAATAAATTGTTATATGGAAGGAAAAGGATGAATGCCCCTAGGATTAATCATTAATTAAGAATCTTTCCAAATAACCACCAATGATGAAGAATTAATTAGTTTATTAATAGACTTATAACAAGGTGATGGTTCAAAGTGTGAACATGAACTCTCTAGGTCGTCTAAATGGGTCCTGATTTTAAGATTTAGCTACATGTTTGATGTTTCCTCTAGGTCATATATGAGACAAGCACAGGAAGCGGGAACTGGGGGACTTCCGCCCTTGAATAAAATGCCAAATTAGCTTTACATACACCTAACTGTTCTAACAGATTGACATTGAAACGTACACACAAGCCTAACCTTTTCGATGGATCTCAAACTTTCTCACATAAGAAAACATCACTCATATATCTCTCATCAGTGTCGTTTTGGGTCCGGAGCCAAACTCATGATTCACTGGCGTTGTCAACTGGTCGTCATCTCTCATCAGCTATCTGCAACTTAGTTCGTATCTTATGCTTGATTCCTCGGTATATGTAAGTTCTGGTTTCATCGATCACTATTCGGCGCGGACACTAATTAGTTTGCAACTAAAAATATATATACTTCTTTCTGTTTCTGCTTAAGCCTGCAGGAATTAGAAGGAGAAAAAATGAAGGACGTACTGGAATTTTTAGGGTTCATATATGGATGGTTTGCACGTACGGGAAGTTGAAGTTGAGAGGAATATATATATATGATCTATATATGGTTAAAAGTCATGGATATGATACGTACCCTAAATAATTTTCATTGTTTGTAAAAGTCTTACGTGGGCCATTTTCATTTTCCAGAGACCTCTATATATGATCGATCGAATAATTAATATATGGATATGGTTGATCTGTGAGCTTGCTCTGAGTTCTGACATAACTTAATTTAAGCTGAATGCATGGAAGCATTTTCTCAGGTTAGATATGGAAAATGACATGCTAACCTATGCACTTTGAAGGGACAGATCGGATGGCGGCCGAACCCTCCACGTGGCAGCATTTAATAACCTTGTCTCAAGATAGAAGCATCTCAGACCGCTTAAATATTCTTTGACAAGCACGTACTGTACACAAAATTCTAATTTAGAAATACTGCAGGTATTTTACTATTTTAGTAGCAAGGAGAAAGAGTATTCGACAAATTGTTGCTCGACATTGGTCTCAAAACTCGAGACTTAAATTTTAACTTCATTCTCTTTATCGTTTAATTTTAAATTTTAAGATGTTAAATAACAATGATTTCGCATGCATTAATGCATTATCACCGCATGGCCTAATATCTTTTTGTGTCTAGCATACACACTCTTCAACATGAGCGGTACACTATACAAATGAAATTAAACTTTGAAACTAATAAAATTTCCAACAGAATACATGGAAAACTCCATGTATATACATACATAATTACATATGTAATGCTCTAGTAGCTAGCAGCCTAGCATCCTCTTCTAGGCTTGAGCATTCAGATAGTTTCTAGCAATAGAATGAAGAAACTACAATTGGACATATCGTACATGATCCTAAATTTCATTGGACAAAAGCAACTTTACATAGGAAGTGAATCTACAATATATGGTTGGTTCATAGCATATCTAGTTTAGCTGGATGGTACGTTGTTTTCAACCTATAACGATCGATGCAGATGCGACACATGCAACCCCACTTTTGATCAATGATCGACTTGAATAATGGACCTACCAAAATGTTTTGATCACACCAGTTGTTCTTCAAACCCTAATCTGTATAGTTGAATGTTAATGGAGAAAGCTAGAGATCGAGTCGATCGGGGAAAACCCTCGTGAAGATAACCCTAACTAGCTAGGGACAATGAGGAAGATCGTTCGGTCTTGAATTAATTAAAACATATATGCATAGGCTCATGGCATCACATGGAATGTTCTATAGTAGCTAGCTTGTAGGAACATTGTAATCTCGATCGATGATTAAGTGTTGTCATAATACAATCAAAAGAGGTAATAGGGTTTACTTTCTTCTCCTAATCACCTCAATATTATGTAAATGGTAAAAAGAAGGACAACAATGCGTGCTAGAGGTGAATGCGACTTATGCCTATCATCCCTCCCTCTGTCGTTATCGTGTATCCCCACTATGGTCGTTTTCCGGCATCACCATCACCAATCCTCTCTAAACGCTTTGATGGATTTGTGATTTGTGAATAGAATAGTAAAGACAGCTGAGTAAAGACGGTACGTGTTTAGAGAAGGAACAGGAATGGCGTCGGCACATGGACACATTTATGGAGTCATAACTTCGTATAATTGAGCTCCATTGTGGAAGAGGACGTAGATCCATTAGTTTTGGTTGAAAGGGATGAGAATTTGGATTGACTAGCTAGAAGCGTGAAAGCGAAGACGGAGCCACCACATGATCTGTAAGTGGGCAGACACCGTCTGTTCTAAACAAATTTCTATGGAAGCAAATAGTTGGCTAATTTTTTTTGGTGTGGGCTACATGATGGTTGATGGAAATATATCTTCTCCCTTTTTCAAAATACTAGTTTGCTCTTCGTAGTTTCAATCAATTTTGCTAATTCTATAACCTTAACTCCGGTCATTACCAGGTTCAATAACAAAACTGAGATAAAGTTATCTTGCTGTGTCAAATTTCAGTAATTAATTGTGACCGGGTTAAACAGCAGTAAGTAGTGTTTTTGTAATGGATGGTATACTGAACATGCTTCCATCCAAGTAGTCGAACCTCCCACTGCTTATTTCGAACTCGAAGTAGTATACTTTGGCATGGAAGGGGTTTCAAGTTTCAATGGATTTATGAGATTGGTTCAGTTTTACGTGTCTGAAACACACAAGGACAAAAACAATTTTATAAAAGAGAATATAGACTAAAGCAAGAGTAAAGAAAATCCTCGGAAAGTTTGAGAAAGCAAATAAGATCAAGCTTCACTCATATCCACATCAAAAGGACCGAAGTTATCATTTTTTTTTCTTGGCTAGAAACTGGAAAACAAGCAGACAAATTTGAGCCTCCACCGTTCAGGGCTTAATCACTTACCAGAAAACAAACCTGGCTCAACCAGAACCGAATGCAGTTGGGTTTTACTTTTAGTTACCCTTCCACTCCATTTCATAGCCAAGAAAGTCTTGCAGGAAAAGATTCCTACAGGTGTTAGAAGCATAAAGGAAACATTGCCACCATTCTGAGGCAAACACAATTGCTGAATCCAATAGCATATTAGATGCATCTCCAAACAATCATAGACATTTGCAAAAGAACATAAACATAATGCAACATATTAATGTTGTAGTATAGCCAATAATCTTTGCACTCAGTAGACAAACGAGCTTATTGCAATCAAGACATATTAGAGAAATCAAATGTTGGATACATTATTATTGAAAAACAAAGGACTTTCCCAGAATATCACAGCAATCCAGGAAGTCAATTCAGGTCCTCAAAAGCCCAAAATTGGGATACGCTTCTAGAACAGGAAAAGAATCCCCTTAAGGTATGGAAACATCTACCAGAAAGACTGCTATAATTTCATCCAAAGATTCATTCCAGTAAAAAATAGCTACAAGAAGCAAATAGCATGCTTATGGAATGGTGCGCTGATAGATCGGCAAAGCTCCCAAAGCCTCACGCTCTGCCCTCTCCCTCTTCACCTGCAAAGACAAACCCACAACTTGACATTTAAAAATAACATACGTGTGGAACAGGTCATACATGAACAAAATAATTAGAAGTGTTTTGCAAGGGCATTCATCAAATCCTAATTTATCGTAACAACAATATTTGTATATCTTCTGTTTTGCCATGGTAAGAGAACATAATTTAATACAAAAAAGGGGAAATCGCATTAGTTCTCACTCAGATACATGTAGCACTAAACATATCTTGAAAAACCTTACATGGTGAACAATTAAAATGTATATAATCTTCCTATCAAGTTTGTTTTAAAAGAAAAGAGCACCTGCCATTCTTCTATACTAGACAATTGTGGGTAAAAACAAGCTTCATACTTTCATAGTCGACCATGGTGACACATTTACACATGAAACACCAAAGAGAATAGTAGCAAAGGACTTACCAGAGCCAGCATATCTTGTAGGTAGCTTCTGAATGGTGTTTGCATAGCCTGCAAAAGAGCAAAAGGAAAGTGTTTACAGACCATTAACACAGCAAGAACCAAAATGTGGAGGATGGCGTGTACAATATGCAACGGAAAATTCCTACTTCACACCCAAATAGAGGATCCTACAACTTATCTTCTGCAACTGTTATCATAAGCATTGGAAATGCACACCCTTTTGTTTCCAATCGATACACTTTCGTTCATCACTTTGTTTTATACCATCCCAATTCAATTTGAATAATACAAAGCCTAACTGAAATCACAGCCTTATGATAAGATTAAAATACTATGGCTAATAGGATTTTACAGCTATCTTATGCAACTATAATCATAAGCATTAGAAATGCACACCCTTTGTTTCCATACAAGCAAACTGATATCAAATTTCTCAGTCGAAATGAATATAATAGGGAACTGAAATAAGGTGAAAGCGAAATGAACCTGAAGATCTTCGGGGAGGTACTCGTGCTTCATGGAGAGGTCCATGGCGCGCTTGAGACGCTGGTTACGCGCGTCCACTATCTCTCTCTGGGCAGACGCTTCAGAGCCTCCTTGATATCCAAATCGTAGTAGGGATCGTACAGATCGTCGTATCGAAGCCCTAATTTTCAACAGCGATTTAACCTTACATCGAATCGAAATAGCCTACAATTACAGAAAAAAAAACATAGGGTTTCTGAAAGAGAAGGCGAACCGTAATGACGGAGGCGCGTGGAGATTGCTTTCATGTGTTGACGGGCGAACCAGTTCTTCCTCGGATCGATGAACGATTGCAGAAACGACGCCATTTTTTGCGTTTTCTGGTCTTCTCGTTCGCTGCTTCACGAAACTTCAAGGCTGAGCCTCGATCGGTTTTTGAGGGCAGCGAAGGTTGTGGTGGCTATGGCTATGACGACTTCAAATGTTTGCACGACGTCGTTTGGATGTAAACTTTTAAATTCGGGCCTGAAGAGCTTATGTAGTCTCAACTTGATAACAATATGGGCCGCCAATGAAAGCCCAATTTTGGATTTTGCCAGGTGTCTCATACATAATGGGTTCATACTATTTCACATAAACCTTTTATTTTTCTTTGATAATTGGCAAAATTAAGGGAGGATGAAACAATGAAACCTGAGATCTTGAGTGTAAGAAAGTAAGAAACAACTCCTACTTTTGAGGGTCTTCAGTCATTTGGCTAAGTTTAAAAGGAGTGTGGATATTTTTAGATAAGAAACATGAGTTGATTTTGCATCGAGTTTAGTTGTATAATTATTATCGTTCAATTAGACAGTCGGATAAATTTAGTGGTCCGACCGCCTAACCCTATAATTATTATCGTTCTTGATGATATTTGTGGTTTTCCAGCTTGTAGGAGAAGTCACATATGTACGTAAGACCTCTGGGATACTCTTTTTGTTCTCCGCTTTATGATTGATCTCTTCGTTTTTTGCTACAAAAAATTAAAATGGTGACAAGTGTTCAAACTCCAGATTTCCAAATCGGTTTCAGATACGTTTCTCTTGCTAGCTATGAGGTTATTGGTCTTTCTGGATCTCCCACAAATGGAAGCGATTCCAAGTTTGAATCCCTCCTCGATCTCCAGCCTCTTGACCCATCAGATAGACAGATACCAATTAAAATGAGCCCTACATTTAGTCCAAAGCCATAAATCACATGCTTTAGCTTGATTTACACAAAATATATATATGCATCCCTGTTACGTGTATGATCAGCCTGGTTCAAAAATGGCAAAATATATTCGATCCATTCCTGCCTCATATAAGATGGAAGGTAACTAATTAAAGTCAGCTCTGCAGAGAAGACTACTTGTCGACTCTTAATTGCTTTAATAAAAAGGAATTAAAAGTGACCATCAGTACAGAGAATACTGATTATCGTGCTTTGGTCGATCTAAAAATTGTGATTCTCATTTTCCCTTACCTAGCTTCCTCTCATCATGTTTCTACTTCAGTTAACATACCTAGCTAGAAGATCACGTTATTAATTATAATTTTCACTGTCCAATTCAAATCTCCTTTTAAAAAGATATACCTAGCTAGCTCCTTTGTATTTCTAGTAGGGTGAAAGCGCAATTTGACCTTCGAAGGTTAAATTTTTTTTTTCAAAAGATAAGGTATTTGATAAAATGCTTCAAATAAATACGCATATTGTTGTCAACAAGTTTCATGGCCGCTGCCAAGTATCACGTACGTTTTCTTAGGTGTATGCCTCGATCATCTTTTTCCTCAAAATATTTCCAGATTTGTATTTAAGGGAAGCATTATGCATGCATGCAAATCTTTACGACTCATTCATACCTATCTTCTTTGTTGTCACGCAGTTTAGGGTGAGATCTTTTTTCATATGTATCACGAGCGCTTCCGTCCGCCGGGGGGCGGAGGAGGGGGGCTGGGGGGGCCTGCGCTTCCGTCCCGCCGGGGGGGGGAGAAAGGGGGGGGGTGGGGGGGGGGGAGACAGGTTTTGAAAAATCCCCAAGTATAGGGATAATAGTGTAATAGCCATCCCTAGAAGAAAAAATTGTTAGGTTAGAATAACAAAAGTGTGTGCCGCATCTTTTCATCCTCGCTTCCCCGAGAACGTCTTCCTCAATCTTTTCTTCCTCAATATTCAAAAATTCACCGAGTCTCCACTCTCCACTCTTCAAGGCGGCAAACGTCAACTCCAGACCCATTATCTTTATACCATTCGATCCCGGGGCATGAGAACATCTGAACATTCTTTGTTATTCAAATCCTTGCTT
Source organism: Rubus idaeus (assembly GCA_030142095.1). Classification (NCBI taxonomy): domain Eukaryota; kingdom Viridiplantae; phylum Streptophyta; class Magnoliopsida; order Rosales; family Rosaceae; genus Rubus; species Rubus idaeus. The sequence goes on from CM057966.1 coordinate 30,525,291, forward strand.
GCATATATAGTTGCAACAAGAATTCAAGATTGATAAATTCATTGATTCAAGAACAGCCGAACAGGTATGCAGTTAAGGCAATATTGCACTAAACACTCATTTCTGAGTTTTATACTCTTCTTGTTAATTACTTAATGTTGAAGGATCATAGAAAATTCAAGCGAAAACTCATATATATGGCTTTAGGGGAAAAAAAAAATTTGCCCTTCCGGCACAAATTTTGAAGCCCAACCCATTTTCAAATCCTAGTTCCGCCACTGGTCACAGCTGGCCCTAATGGAAAGCAAAGTCACAGACCACCAGATCTGATCAAATCACGTTCCTAACTCCACAGTTTAAGGCAAGTTGTTATGATTTATATATTTCTTTTCGAATTAGGTTGATTTCTAACCGTTGATGTTTGCGGGAGTTGGGACCCGCAAGCATCAACCGGTCGAAAATCACCCAGGCGCGTGGATGACTATCCTTGGCATTCTCATTGTTATCATTGCTTGTCCACAAACTAGTTAGTTAATACAAAATTAGTGACATAAATCGACAAACATTACTTTAGATAAATAAAAGATCGAACTGGTTTTTTGTTGTTGAGTTTGACTAGATCACAGAGAAACGTGTGGAATATTGTTTGATTGAATCACCCCCAAAGTAGGAATCTCATTTCCTCCTCCAAGGTAGGGTTAATAAATGCGATGAGACCCAAGCTGTTAGACTTGTCTCGCACTCTTTCATTCACGCCATGAGTGACAGAGTGATGAGTCCATAGGCTAGCATGAGAGAAACGCAGAAATATATTACCATTACTATGCACCATCCAATCTTACCAAACAGAGAGAAACAGAGCAAACCTACCGCAGAAAATCACAATCAAGAAGAAGATGACCGTCAGCTCTAGCGTCACCGTCACAGACTCACAGTCCAGAAATTAGGTGAAGAAAATGTTGGGAGGTTCAATGGCAATGTGTGGACAAGAGCTGGAGCAAATGTCGAGTGTCGATCAGGGCAGCCAATATAGTCTCTCCGACGGCATTTTGCCTTCTCTTGGTGCCGCCTCTCGCAACCACCGCAAACCTAAACTACGTCGTTTCATCATCTCCCCCTTTGATCCCCATTACAAGCTCTCTCTCTCTCTCTCTCTCTCTCTCTCTCTCTCTCTCTCTCTCTCTCTCAGTTCTCAAATTCCGCTTCTGGGTTTTGCATGCAATGTGTTCACTCAAATGGGTTGATTTTTTTTTTTCTCTTTCTTATTTGGGGTTTTAACTTGCAGGATTTGGCAGTCGTTTCTGATATGCCTGGTGTTCTACACAGCATGGGTGTGTCCCTTTGAATTTGGGTTCCTGGACAAAGTAAAAGGGCCTCTGGCTATCACTGATAACGTTGTGAATGGGCTTTTTGGCATTGATGTTATCTTGACCTTCTTTGTGGCTTACCTTGATAAAATTTCTTATTTGCTCATTGACACCCCCAAGCTAATTGCTCTGAGATATGCCAAGACCTGGTTGGCCTTTGACATCATCTCCACTATCCCCTCAGAAGTTGCTCAACAGGTTTTGCCTCATCCTCTTGCGAGTTATGGTTTCTTCAACACTCTTCGTCTATGGCGTCTCCGAAGAGTCAGTGCAATGTTTGCCAGGTACAAATTATGGTGGCTCTTGTGATCAATATTCATTTCCAAGAAAGTGATCATTAAACTCTCGTAATTCTTCACTTTCTTTATTGTTCTGTTTTGCAGATTGGAAAAAGACCGGAATTATAGCTACTTCTGGATTCGATGCTGCAAGCTCGTTTTTGTGAGTAGCTTCACTAACTAGACATGAACCTTTTGTAGTCTGATATGTTCTTGTTTGTTTGGTAACATAACATAGCGAATAACTAGAAAAGAAAAAAAAGAGGATTATGACTTTACCCTAACGATCAGGCTTTGACTATGGTTGTAGGTTACTCTGTTTACAGTTCATTGTGGGGGTTGCATCTTCTATTTTCTTGCTGCGCATTATCGTGATCCTAAAAGGACATGGCTTGGGCTAATCACAGACAACTTTGAAGATATAAGTTTGTGGAACCGCTATGTGACATCAATGTACTGGTCCATAATCACGCTCACAACCACCGGCTATGGTGATTTGCATCCTGTAAATTCACAGGAGATGATTTTCGATATCTTCTATATGCTCTTTAATGTGGGGCTGCAAGCTTACCTCATTGGAAATATGACCAACTTGATCGTCCATGGGACTGCTCGAACTAGACAATTTGTAAGTAAATTGTTTCTCACTACTTTTTTATTTGCACTGAGGAACTATATTTTACACTTTGGAGTTGCAGACATCTAGGCCATGCCATTTTCATGTTTTGCAACCTCAATTGAACTTGTTTGCCTGGAATTGGAATCACAGAGAGATACTATTCACGCTGCCTCGAGCTTTGCTTTAAGGAACCAAATACCTGATCGTCTGCACGAGCAGATGCTTGCGCATTTGTGTTTGAAGTACAGAACTAATTCAGAAGGGCTGCAGCAGCAAGAGACTCTTGATGCACTCCCTCACGCCATTAGATCAAGTATCTCACATTATCTCTTCAATTCACTCGTTGACAGTGTTTACTTACTCCAGGGGGTATCAAGAGACATGCTTTTCCAACTGGTAATCATGCTCCCTCTATATATTTCCTGCAATCTTGTATATAAATGATACACTTTAATTTACTTCTGTGACTTGATTTTTTTTTTTTAATGTTAAGGTCGCGGAGATGAAGGCCGAGTACTTCCCTCCAAAAGAAGATGTCATTTTGCAGAATGAAGCACCCACTGACTTCTATATAGTTGTTACTGGTTCTGTGGTAAGAATTTGAAACACTGGCCTAGCTATATGCATGCAAAATTCCATTTTTCATTTTGTTTTTTTTGTTCGGACAAATATCTTCTCATTCGTCTGAACTTTCTAACAGGAACTTATATTGCAAAAGAATGGAGTAGAACAGGTAAGTCTCATCTTTTGTGCCTTTTCACCATTTGTCCAGTTTGTTCTGTAAAACATAATATTGGTGTTCTAAAGCGACGAATTTGTTGTTCGCAATGATTGTAGGTGTTTCGTGAAGCAAAGACCGGAGATGTTTTTGGTGACATAGGTGTGCTGTGTTACAGGCCACAACTGTTCACAGTTCGGACGAAAGGACTGTGTCAGCTGCTGCGTTTGAATAGAACAGCTTTCTTAAATATTGTTCAGGCTAATGTTGGGGATGGGACTATTATCATGAGCAATTTTCTTCAGGTATGTCAAATTTCCACATTAGACATTTATTTAGATTTACCATTTTTTTGATGCATATATATGTCATTGATGCAGCATTTGAGAGAAATGAAGGATCCCATAATGGAAGGAATTTTAACGGATGTAGAACATATGCTTGCTCGGGGAAAAATGGATATGCCTCTTAGTCTAGGGTTTGCTGCAAAGAGGAGTGATGATTTGTTGCTACATCAATTGCTAAAACGGGGTTCAGATCCGAATGAGACAGATCATAATGGCCGGACAGCTATGGTGTGCAAATTCTGTCTTCATATGTGAACACACAGACTCTTTTCCCCAAACTGACCTTTCAATTTGAGACTTGAAGCTTACTTTGTGTATGTGTTTCCTTCTTTTCAACAGCACATTGCAGCATCTAATGGAAGTCAGCATTGTGCTACTTTACTTCTAGAGTATGGATGTGATCCTAACATCAAAGGTATGGTCTGGCGCATAAGCAGAAAACAAATCTCCTAAAGGGATGTTTTCTTACATTGCTTGCAGTACAAGTTATAACATTAATTGTTAATACTTTGGATGCAGATTCTGAAGAAAATGTTCCTCTATGGGAAGCAATAGTGGGGAAACATGAATCTTTGATTAAACTTCTCTTGGAAAATGGAGCTGAGATAACTTCTGGCAATGTGGGAAATTATGCTTGTGCTGCTGTTGAGCAAAACAACTTAGAGCTGCTCAAAGACATTGTCCGATATGGTGGTGATGTTACGCTGCCCAAGAGCGATGACACTACAGCACTCCACACAGCAGTGAGTGAAGGAAATGCCGAGATAGTTAAGTTCCTCTTACAACAAGGTGCTGATTCTGACAAGAGGGATAGCTATGGGTGGAGTCCAAGGGCTTTGGCAGAGCATCAGGGACATGAAGAAATAATGGAGCTATTTCAGAACAAATCAGGAGTTAAGAAACCAACTACTGCTCCTATGCCAAATGATCCGCAGCTACCACGCCTCGTCAAGTTCCAGAGTGAGCCCACAATACCACCCTATGTCCGGGATGGCAGGCCAAACTCAGAAACGCAGTGGTTGGATGATACTCGGATAAGAAGGGTCAACAACTTTCCCAATTCGCTTTTTGGGATCATGTCAGCTGCCAATACTGGTGAGAGAGACAAAGACCTTGCCAAACCTGCAGGCAATCTCGCCCGTGGTGGCCATAGTAAAAGCAAATATCCGGCCAGAGTGACTCTTAGCTGCCCGGAAAAAAGTGCAAGTGTTGCAAAGCTTGTTCTTGTGCCAGAGTCCCTTCAACAACTACTTGACATTGGTGCCAAAAAATTTCAGTTGTGCCCCACTAAAGTTTTAACCAAAGAAGGAGCTGAAATTGAAGATATAGAGCTAGTTAGGGATGGTGATCATCTTGTTCTTGTTGGTGATGGTGCCTAAAAATCTATACCCCAGATGCAATGCTTATAACTGCATGTCATCTCTTAAAGTAATATATTCGTAATTTTTTTTCTCTTCCATGTTATCCGGTATGTACATATATATCTATATATTAAAAAGAGGAAAAAGAGAAAAAAAATACTAGATTGAAGCACAGTGAAAGAGAGATGAAGGAAGGTGGACGTTTTGGGATTTGATGAGTGATTTTTTTTTTCTCTCTGAAATTTTGGGTTGGGTTAAATTTATTTAGATATTGTAGATTTTTAAAGCAAAAAAAAAAATCAACAATAGAAAGAATTAATATGTGAAAAAAAAAAATAACCCACGAGGCTCAAATCTTCCTCTTTCTTTGCCACTGAGCCACTGAGAATTCTCCCCAAGCATCATTCCAATTTAATATTGCTGCCTTCATTTTTATATAAACAAATGGTAAGTTTAATTAATTAAAAAAAAAAAACACCGAAACCAGAAATTTTTCTATGATACGGTCAATCCACGTCAGATCTGTGACGAACCAATTCTTATCTGACACGTGGATTGACAGAAAAAATAGCTTAGGCCCTGTTTGGTTCTCTCCCTTTCACTTCTTCCTCTCTCTCCTCTGCCCAGCTCACGAACCATACCCAATTTTCTTCTGTTTGCTTCTATGTTCTGATTTCCAATTTGCTTCTCAAGTTCTCCCCCTTCTCTTCTTCTTCTTCTTCTCTGTAATTCTTTAATTTTCTTCTGTGCCAGTTCAAGAACTACCACCTCCCATCGAGCTCGTGCCCAGCCGCCGCACAAGCACAGTACCTTCTATTGACTAGGATTAATCAGATCCGACCCAAAACCCGATAACATCCGAATCGCCGCCATCCCAACGTCATCCCCGCCGAGCGTCTCAAAGCCGTCGACTTTCTCTCAATGGTACACCGTTTTAATCTTTTGGGTGAGTTTTATATACATAATTATTGTCTATACAAATTTTGTAAAATCCAAATTGGGATTGATATGGGAATTGGGTGTGTTTGGTTTTGTGTGATAGATCATGTAGACTAGGATTTGGATCAAATAGCAGACCTTGGAGAAGTTTTTGAAGCAAATGATCCAATCGTAATGAAGCTTGTTCTTGAATTGGGCAGAGAAGAGCGAGAGGAAGAAGAGAGAGGGAGAAGCCACGTGTCAGACGAGAATTCGTTCGTCACAGATCTGACGTGGATTGACCGTATCATGGAAAAAATTTTCGAAACCGAAACGCCACCGTGGGTTTTTATTGGCTTAAAAAAAACGCACATCGAAACGCCCCTCTTCTAAAACCCTACTAACCCAGTAGTAGGTAGTAACCCGTTTTTCATTCGTCGGCAAGCTTCAATCTCTGTATCATGGCGTCGATTTCAGGTGGCGGGAGATCGGTCCTTGATGATGCCATGGAGCCCTACCGTCTAAAAAGGGTCTCTTGGCTCGTCAATGAACTGCGTACGAAGAAGTCCAAGGATTGTAGTATGGTAGACTACCTTCAACGCAAAATTGCCATTTCGGAGACTCTGCACAGCCTGGAACACCATATCTCCGATGAAGAACTGAAATTTCAAATTCTCAAGGGGTTGGCGGATTGCTATGTCACAATGCCCCTAAAGTTGATGAAATGCTATGAAAAGATTTTGGCAACAAAACTAATGGGTCTGGAAGATGATGTTGACACCGAGACACCGAGACAACATCATCTTACAGACCCATTAGTTTTGTTGCCAAATCTTTTACAGAGCATTTCATCAACTTTAGGGGCATTGTGACATAGCAATCCGGCAACCCCTTGAGAATTTGAAATTTCAGTTCTTCATCGGAGATATGGTGTTCCAGGTTGTGCAGAGTCTCCGAAATAACAATTTTGCGTTGAAGGTAGTCTACCATACTACAATCTTTGGACTTCTTCGTATGCAGTTCATTGACGAGCCAAGAGACCCTTTTTAGACGGTAGGGCTCCATGGCATCATCAAGGAATGACGATGCTTGTATTAAGCTTGTTGTTCAATGCTGGGCCAAAGCCCTCAGACGACGATACATGTAGTTGCGTCGGTACCGGCCTAGATAGAAAATGCGGTTGCGTGCCGTATGCTTTCATCGCCCGGCAAGGTATTATTTTCGCCGGTGTTTCAATTGCTGCGGTGTCTCTAGTAAGGTTGATGGGAACCCACCACCACGGATATGGGTGGATGAGGATTGCCATTCTCATGATTGTTATAGCTTATATATGGAATGGCGTTGTCATCACTCCTTACAAATACAGATGTCTTCTTGTGGCGATGTATGTTGTCATCATTGTTTCGATGATGGGCTGTGGCTTGATATGGCTGTACATTAAGGCAGCGTCCCAGTTTCTAGGAGTTGGAATCATACATCTTTGGCAGGGCACGAAGACTACATTGTGGCAACTTGGACAGGCATGCAAGATTTTTGTGAGCACGGTGAAGAATGAAGCTTGCAGCACAATATTTGGAGCACCCCCAGATCCAGAACAAGAACCACTTGTGTGATGTTAATAGGTGAGGAGTATGTTTTTCCCTTTCCTGAATTTTTGTACATTTTTGAGGATCCTCATAATATTTTGGTAATATGCTTTTCCATCCTAAAAGGAGATATCTGTTAGGAGAGAACATGATAAAAAAATGTTGATAATGATTGAATTCTTCTGGATGCTAATGAAAAGAAAAGATAGTGATATTCTTCAACTGTAGGAATAGTTTAAACCCATAGTGATCATGTATCCTTGCAGTAGGCTGGGTTTTTAAAACAATCTACCATGAGACATTGGTGTTGGATTGTGTTTGTAGAGGAGAATAAACTATTCATGAACGTGAACTACTTAAGAGGGGCTTAAAGGAAATGAGTCAAGTACTAGAGTGCTTAAGCTTAGTATAAGTAAATCTCGAGCCAAGTTTGATCAACTATGTTCAGACAGGCTTGACTTTTGACTCCTACTTCTAGGTTTGAGTTTGACTTGATTCATATGTTGGATGATCCAAGGTCAAGCTTAAATCTCAGCTGGACTCAGACTTCATGTTAATAATGGAGAAAATATAGATATAGAAACAATTAAACAAAATTGACCCTAGAAACTAAACTAATGAAAATTAAGTTAACAGATAACATCAAAACTTTGTGCTTGGGGATGAGTTTATTATGTTTAGATGATCAACTATTAGGTTGTTGGCTTATGAAAAACTTAACCTGTTCTGAGTAGTGTAATTTATGGTTTTCTTTTGCAGAGCATGGAGGAACCATAATTGCATTCGAATGAATGATGTGAAGCATTGCATACCACTGGAGTTCTATATCAGAATGGAAATATGTTTCTGTTGTAAGCAAGTTTCATTTGCTGTGTTGAAAGTAGAAACTTTAAACTACTTATCTAGTGATCTTCATTAGTTGTTCTTGTCCTTGGAAACTGCTGGCGGGGCATTGATCTGGTTATTGTTGATAGGCTCATATGATTAGCCATTAGAAACAAGTACATTTAGGATACATACGGATGATCATATCTTTCTGTTAGTGCTTGAAGAAAATCAAGTACTAGAGGCACTTTTATAGTATGATATTCAGATTTAGTTTATAATCTTTGTCTTTCTGTGCTTTATTATGCTTTACATGTGATATTCCTCGCCTTAAATTCATATCCTCTATGATTTTGCTTTTGAGGAGATCTTGATTGGACAAGGTTTCAGTGAGTTTGCTTTTGATGAGTTCTTCATTGAAGGAGGCTGTGGTTGCCGAGATCATTAAGGCGAGGAATAGAGCCTAGTATGGAAGAAGAGCTTTCTGGACTCATTTTTCTACTTGTTTCTTTATTTTCAATTTGAGTTTGAAATTATCTACCCTGGTAGCGGATTGCCTTGCCAGACACGGCTTTGAATTCCATTTTCTGAACCAAACACCGCTTAATTTTGTAGCTAATCCGAATTGCATTAATTTTTTAGTTTCTTTTTAATTTGTTTAGGAGGTTAAAAACTTTAGAGGAACTATCCGGTGCAGGCCAGGAAACCATACTAATTACGTGTTATATTTGACTTGCCATTCATTTTTGTTTTAATTGGAGCCTTTTTGGTCTAGGATTCTAATCCAAATAGGAATTGGTATTTCCTTTAGGTATGGATTTATTCATTATATATACACGTACGTACATTTATGAATATCTCTATCACAATGCAACAGTTCTCAGCCATGGCCGCCGCAACAACTCATTCCGACCGTCCTAAGTATGGCTTTGTAGAAATGATATTTCTCATCACGATCGCCGTTCTCGTTGTTGGTTTAATAGTTGTCGTAGTCATCTACTCATATGAACCCTATCCCGCTATGTTTGGCGTAACTGATGCTTCGCTCACCCAGTACAACATCACCACCAACAATAGTAGTAGTAGCCTTCACTACGATCTTGACCTCATCGTCACAGTTCGAAATCATAACAAAAAGTATGGCATCTTTTACGATAATTTTCAAGTCATGGCTTATTACCAGAAGAACCACCATATGCTTGGTACTGAGAATTTGACCTCCTTTTACCAAGGCAAAAAGAATACAACCCATCTGACATTGTCCTTGAAATTAGGGCAACTCCAGCTTGACCATGTTCTCTCCAACAACGATGGAGCTATTAGCTACCATGGTATTGATGTCAAGCTCCATGTTCGAAACAGGTACAGGGCCAAGTACACTAGGAAGGGTAATTCCAATATCACATGTCCCTTGGAGGTTCCTTTGATCGGTTACACTAGTGATAACGGATCACAATCTGCCAATACCAATACCAATACCAGCACTAGTAATTTTAACACTACCTGGTGCTATTATTCTGCTGGTCCAAACTTTTCTGATTTCCCTATGCCCTTCATCTTCATCCTTCTAGGGATATATTGTGTTTTTGTTATATTAGTTTTCTTTGTTTTTCTATAGGATATTAGTTTTTACCATATTAGTTGCGCTCCTTAGATGTGTTAAAATTAATACTTTGTTAGGATAATATATCCAGCTGCACTTTAATTACTGCTGCTCCTACACCTGCCCTGTGAGTCACAGATGGTTAGCAATTTGGTTTTCTCCTTCTAGCTGTCCAGCTTTTTATTATCCTTGGTTACTATGTTGTTTACATGGAATTCCAGCTCTCTTAGTACAGCTAAGAGAAGCATTGTGCAGCCTATATATAAAGGCTTGTCTTACCGTATTTCAAATATATTTTCAGCACGGGGGGGGTTGTTTCTATAGGATAACAAAGTTAGTTTTTGTCCAAAAAATTTCAGTTTGATAAAATATCAGTTAATAAGTTTTCTGAGATGTTCATATTCTGTTATACTGTCTATTGTTGGCTACTGCACAAGACATATGGAAAGCTTGCATTTGATACTTGTCTGTGTTTGTTTGGGGTCTTTATCTGAAATTGAGTTTACAACCAACTTGAGGGGTCTGAATTAAATGGAGGAAAAGATGGAGAGTCGCAAAGTAGAAGAATAAAGAAAAAAAAAATGTGGGATGCATTTCGTTGTCGGCACACCTTTGTTTTTTTTTTTTTTTGAGAAACAGATAATTTGTCGGTACACCTCAATGGTTAGGTTATTTTTTTATGTTCATTCTGTAAAATTGCTGATTTTATGAACATATTTTACAAACTAATATTCTTTTAAGTTGTTAAAAATTTGAATTTAACACCAATACGAATACGAACACTAGTAATTTTAAGACTACCCGATGAGATTATTCTGCTAGTGAAAAGATTTCTGGTTTCCTTATGGAATTCATCCTTCTAGTTTTTTTTATTTTTATTTTTTTAATAATCAAATAAAAAATTAGGCAATATTAGTTTCTTTGGAGGCAGACGATGTAGGAAACAAGTTTCACCCTCAATCCTGAAGGAGAAATGTCTACCACACTTAAGAAACCCACCGCGCGTCCTCTTATTTGATATTATATTAATAATAAAAAGAAAAAGATACAAAGAGAGGAAGGGGGGTAAAAACCTTAACCTAACGTACAATGAAGAAAAAGAAAAAAGATGGATGACTTGAACGCTTTTGAAACGCTTTTATACGCAAGCATACGTGTTGTCAAAAGTATGGAAAGTAATAAAGACCGGAGGTTTTGTCGTTCGGGAATTGGCGGGCCAAAGTCCCAAGGCAACTAGGTAGTTAATCTAACTAGCACTAATGGAGAGACAAGAGATGGATGACTATGCATGAACTATGTGGGGTATGTGCAAAGTGGGCATGTAGTAGTGAACATTTTGATGGTTGAGTGAGTGACAAACAAACAAGCAATATAAATAAACTAAGCTAAGCAAGCGAGTAATGTAAATAAGAAACGGTTCAAATGATGAAGCGATTGGAGGCTTCGGGTCACTCTAGTCCATATCCGATAGACAAGCAATCAAATGCACATACATGTTAAAGAGTTTGTGAGATAAATCCCTACACTCCACACATGCAATGGTTATGGAATGTGAATGCTATCTAATGTAATTCTATGACAACAAAGGTTCATAGAAGTTAATCCTTCATCAATGTTATCAATGAAGGTCATCTCTCACAAATGCAAGAGAGGTGAAGCACAAATTCATTAAGGAATTCACACACAAAGTCAAGTTGATTAATTGATCAATTTCCGTATCCTAGCCATGCAATGGTTTTAGGACTTAGTCTTCTAAGTTATTGTTGTGTCATGCAATGGTTCACAACAACTCCTAATCCAATTAACCTTCAAGCTAATCCAATTAAGGCATAAAGTACCAAGACCAAGGAAATCAAACAAGATAAACTCATCACACTTATTGTCAATTGTCTTTGAGAGAATGGAGGGACCAACTTCACACTCTCATATCAAAGTAGATTAAACACATGATTTAGAATTGGTTGAATCCCTAGACAAACATCTAACACATATTAAAATAGGCAACAAGCATATCCATTCAACAACCAACATGATCTATATCATTATTTGCTCAATCCACCATCAATGGGCTAGGGCACACAACCCTAGCCCCCAATCTTAGACATTACTCACAATACATCATAGGTAACACCATGTTATCAAATCTATCTAACTCAAAGACAAGTAAAGAGTAAAGATGGATTGAAGAATGCTCAAGAAGATTAGCCGGCTGCTCCCTTGCTGTCACCAAGTAGTCGCTAGCCTCCCATTTTGCTCTCCTTGCTCTCTTCTAGTTCCCTTTTGCTCCAAGCCTTCTAGATCTTGAAGTTCTTGATAAGACTCATGGTGATGGTGAGTGTATGTGAGAAAATGGAGGGGAAAAGTATTTAGGGGTGTAATGGAGGGTGTATAGAAGATGTTTGATGAAGGAAGTAAGGTGAGATAATGGGTGAAAGTGGTGGAAAATGGAGGAAGAACACCAAGAAAAATGGAGAAAATGGAAGATATGGAAAATGGAGGCTTGAGATAATTTTTAGAGACTTGTGGTGTCTAGGGTTGGTTAATGATCAAAATGAGGAGTTTTAAGAATATATATGAGGGGATAAAAGGCTATGATGAAAAAGGAATGATCCTAGGGTACATAAAAAAACATAGATCTAACTCACATGAAAATACCTAAAAACCATGGGGTGGTTGGAAAAATGCAAAGACACAAAGGGTAAAGTGATATTGTGTGCAAAACATATGAAAATCTGAATTTGGCCCATAGAGAGACAAAATATGTGGGTAGAAGGCTAAGAGACAAAGTGTGACCCAAACATTAAATGTTTTGTCCCCCATTTGAATTTGAATCTCTACTCACCACCAAAATGCATCAACTAATCAAATGAGCTCTCCTAGAGTGTGTGGGAGAGTCATGCATGAGTTTGAGTGTGAGTGTGATGCCTTCGGGTTTGACCTCGGAGTTGACCATGTGGGCTCGGTTGACTTTGGTTGACTTTTTGGGCCGAAAGTTGACTTTTCGGTTTCTTGGCCAAAACTCCGGAATAGTGTTGTTCTTCACTTCTAAGGCTTGATTCTTGTAATCTTGGGCTCCAAAGTTACGGTTGACTTATCGGCTTTTCCTTGAAAATGCCTCAAAAGCTCCCGAAATGCATTCTTTTTGTCCAAGTTCATTTCTCTCACTCATGAACCTACAAAATGAGATAAATAAGAGTGACATTATTTGGCTTATAGGAAAGCATAAAACAAACAATTAGGAGCATTCTTTTTACACAAAATATGTATAAATCAATGGAAAACCATCCCTTGGACTAAGATAGAACCAAATAAATTAGCTTATTGAGTTCAATAACTGAAATCTTGTAATGAAGCAGATCTATAGCAATTAGATATCCAAATTCACCTCACATTTCCCATTGCCTCAAGTGTTTTTTTAATTTTGCCCAACATGCATGTGTTGGGTCTGTTTTACTCCCACTAAGGTAAAAAATCTGTAGGTCTGATCTGTTATGAGTTTTTTGTTCTGATTTTACCCTTGTTGTGTGTGTTTGTGTGTGTGTGTGTGTATTTTTTTTTTCTTCAAATTTACATTGTTCTAAATGGAAACTGTGCACACAATGAGCAAGAGATAATCGATCTTGTCCAAATATTGATCAAAAGTAGAGTCAAAGCTTAAAAATATGTAGAGCTCGTCAAGATGGTCGAGTTTCGTATCTCGTTCATCAAAAACAACGATTGGAGTTGCCGGAAAACTTCTAGGTGGTTTTGAAATTATTTAGGGTTTCTATGCACTAAATGATGAGAGAAGAGATGGATTGAATTATTTTCGATGTAGTTAATTTCTTTATTTTCGATGCGGACTATATGCAAGATGGTGTAGTGTTCATGTTTTTCGATTTTATAAAAGTAAATGACAAAAAATAAAGAAACATTGGGTGTTCACCATTGACCTCCCTTGCATGCATTAACACTCGAATTAAGAAAGATGCAATTCTATTTATCCAATTACCCTTTTAGCATCCGGTTAAGACTACTAAGGCCTAAACTCGATCCTTTTAGCGGATTGGCTTGCCAGACACGGCTTTGAATTCCATTTTCTGAACCAAACACCGCTTAATTTTGTAGCTAATCCGAATTGCATTAGTTTTTTAGTTTCTTTTAAATTTGTTTAGGAGGTTAAAAACTTCAGAGGAACTAAGATAATCCGGTGCAGGCCAGGAAACCATATTAATTACGTGTTATATTTGACTTGACATTCATTTTTGTTTTAATTGGAACCTTTTTGGTCTAGGATTCTAATCCAAATAGGAATTGGTATTTCCCTTAGGTATGTATTTATTTATTATATATACACGTACGTACATTTATGAATATCTCTATCACAATGCAACAGTTCTCAGCCATGGCCTCCGCAGCAGCTCATTCCGACTGTCGTAAGTACGGCTTCGCAGACATGATCATTCTCATAATGATCGCCATTTTCGTTGTTGGTGTCATTGTTCTCGTACTCATCTACTCATATGAACCCTATACCGCTAAGTTTGGCGTAACTGATGCCTCGCTCACCCAGTACAACCTCACCAACAATGCTAGTAGTACCCTTCACTACGATCTTGACCTCAATGTCACAGTTCGAAATCGCAACAAAATGTATGGCATCTTTTACGATAATCTTCAAGTCATGGCTTATTACCAGAAGAACCACCATATGCTTATTGGTACTGAGAATTTGACCTCCTTTTACCAAGGCAAAAAGAATACAACCCATCTAATTAACATTGTCCTTGAAATTAGGGCAACTTCGGCTTGACCCTGTTCTCTCCAACAACGATGGAGCTATTAGTTACCATGATATTGATGTCAAGCTCCATGTTCGAAACAGGTACAAGGCCAAGTTCACTTTGAAGCGCAATTCCGATATCACATGTCACTTGGAGGTTCCTTTGATCAGTCACACTGGTGATAACAGATCACATTCTGCCAATACCAATACCAACACTAGTAATTTTAAGACTACCGACCGGTGCTATTATTCTGCTGGTGAAAAGATTTTTGGTTTCCTGAAGGAATTCATCCTTATAGGTTTAGCGTGTGTTGTAGTTTTTGTACTTGCACTCCTTACCTTCTCATCTCATTCCATGGTTGAATGGAGACTTGAGGGTGAGAGTGGTTCTATTCATCCCGCCCATTTTAGTGTATGGACAACCCAAACATTTTGAACATTTTTACTTCCAATTTTATCATTTTATTAAATTGATGGAAAAAAAACGATAAGATTCAGTGTTATAGTCGACCCAAATTTGCATCTCTTCTCTTTTCCCCATCTATTCAGATAGCACTGCCATTAGAGGTGACTTATATCTCCAAATTATTGGTTGAATAACTTTTGTGATTTTCTATTTTGTTCTGGTTGATTTTATTTTCGCAATCTATGTTTTCTTTTACTATATTATGCATATGTTTCCAATATATATCCTAGATTCTAAAAATTTGAGACTCTTACAAAATATGGTGAAGCTTCAAACCAAGTTCAATTCAACTTAAATGCATTGGAAACACTAAAAGGCAATTTCAACAATAGAGAAACAAGAATTTAATAAATAAATGCTCGGATCTAAGCTGATTAAGTGAAATTAATTCTAATAAACCTTACCCCTTGGTTTTTATCAAAAAAGAAAGAAAGAGTTACACCCCTTGGTCAATATTGCATTAAAGTACAGTGTTCCTGAATCCCCTTACTCTTCCATATCCGATCCCTCTCTTCAATACCCCATCCTTGTTCCTAATTTTGCTTGAAAAAACAATCTCCTTCCATATGTGCTTTTCTTTATAACTTTGTCTTTTCAAACTAGGCTTCCTTATCCTTCTCTTTTCTGTAATTTGTTAATATCTTCTGCTATATTTGAGTGGCACAGCATACAGAAAGACGCATTAATTCGTCAGCAATCCTCGGATGAGAAGCACACTGATCATCATCCTCTCATCGATTGTGACAAGGCACAAGGCACAAGGCACAACCTCAATCAACAACCTCAATCTATATTCTTTCTAATCAGAATCAACGTACTGTCTCATCAAATTCGGGGAGCATCGTCGGGATGCACCTGCACAAATATTCAATATATGTCAATATATATGACATGAAATCCGTCGTTAACTTGTAATAGAAGATTAAAAGAAAAGCATGCATGAAACGAATTGCCTTGTTCTAACTTCTAACTTACCTGAGAAAATCTGTCTTCACTACTGAAGCTGGTCCTAAGCTTCAACTCGCCTCTGCTGGTTGTCATCTCATCCAATATCTCAGCATCGTAGAAATCGTCTGTAACCTCCTCACCAGCTTCAGGTGATTTTTCCTGCTCACACGTACAGAACACCGTACCAAGTTTTTAGTTTTTATCATCATAAACACTACAAGACATTTAACTATATAGCTGCGGATAATAACTCAATGCAAGCTAAAAAGACCTACTTGTGGAGCGCCAGCACATTCTTCCCACTCGCAAGAATCAAGTTCTTGAAGATGTGCAGGATGGCAGAACTTGGGTAGCACATGTTCCCTTATGCTAATGAGAAGGAAGAATGGCAATGGGAACAATATTCCGGCTATAGGTATCCATGTCACCCCGAAACACATCAAAAAGTAAACCACTTGGAAGAGTGTAAATCCAACAATGTACTTGTATGGCACTGACTCCATGAATGAAGCATGTGAACCTTCCAAGACCTTGTAACGACGGCTGGGGCTGATGAAGAGCAGCAATACCCTCTCAAAGAACTGACTACCTGGGAGACTATCAATTGCCATGTAGGCAAAGTATCCCCATAGAAGTGAGGTAGGTATCATTTTGATTAAAGCAATTCCAAATATTGAGGCGCCCACAAGGAGCGACTGCAAGATGTTGCTCACTCTTTGCTCGTTAACCCGAACAGGCAAATGAGCATCAATGTGTTTCTCAGGATCAAATTTTCCCTTTAGTTCTCCCCCATCATCAGCTTTCATCACGGCCTCCTTTAAGTTGACCAACTCCTTAGGATTTGGAGGAGAGCCGCCTTCCATTTCTATGAACACAGCCTCCATCCTTCCATACATTTCAGAGTGGCTTGCATTTTCTTTGATGCAATCCTTGGCACTCTTTACCATCTTCTTTCGGATCACCTGTCTCCTTAGTGTAGCAAGACTCTTAGTGTGCATGGGGGACTGTGGAAGGACCCCATTTGATGGAGGAAGTCCAAGCAGCCCACAAATACATGTCTGTAACAACCAACATAAAGCAGCAAAATGGATCAGAAACATATATTACGACAGAAAAGGAAAATGGATTAAGCTCCGAAACATACCATTATTCCCAGAAGTAACAGATCATAATGGTATGCAGATGGTTTTTGAAGATTAAACTCCTTCTGTTGAGCCATCTGTGAAGCTACACTGTGGTCGAAAAAGTACAGACCTGCTATCATAATGGCTGGTATGAAGGCAGCAAAGATGTACAAGATTGGGACCTTCCCCATGTCCTGCAATTTAAATGCCGAGCCTTAAATTACTGCATGTGATAGTTAATTTGGCCTTTTACAGGCTGCCATATGAACCATTCATAATTCCTAGAAAGTCACTCAATGAAGAGTAAGACTAATACCATTATGACTGTCCAGTGGTACAGTGATGCTTTGTCCCATGGAAATGGACAGATGAGCCGCCTAGGAACTGCATGTGGAACTTTACTGGGTACAGCATATGACATTCCCGTCCATGCCAAGACCATAAGGGGAACTCCATAATCGGCAGTGAAGCTTCGAAGCCAGCCTATATTTGTCAACCAAAAACAGAAAAATTAGACTAAACTGAAGCAAGTTTTGGTACAGTGATCTTTGTTAAAATGATTAAATCACAAAATAAAAATAGCATCTCATTACCTGAGCCGTACCACCATGATCTTGCTCTTCTGCTCTTAAGGGCGGTGAACAACAAACCAAAGGAAAAAATAACCCCGAGCAACCCATTGGTGTAGAGCCATTCAAATCGGAACTCCTCCTTATCTGGACTCTCATCTTTGGGAATACTAAACTCCGAGATCACTCCCTGCCAATAAGCATTTACGAGAGTTAAAGCCAATGCACTAGACTCGAAACTTTGTTTGGTTTTTTTGTTAAGCAACTTAATTGCAAACCTTGACGGCCTCTTGCATGAAGAGCACTGAAATCAACATGCCGAAAAGCTCTCCAGCAATCCTAGTAAATCTGGATATGATGTTACACGCATTGAAAATTGAAAGAAGAATCAGCAATAGTGATGTCCAGACACAAACCCTGCAACATAGGTAAATCACACATTCACACAAGTCATCACAATCAATTTTCTGAGCTCATTGAAAACCTGAAAATTAAAAAGGACAGCGATTTTCGTACCAACCCGTCCAAGCTAGAAAGAGCTTGGTCCCCAACTCGGGCCTTCCTTTGCTGAAGCTGTACATATAATTGTACATAATCACAGTTGGTTCAGCAACTCCTAAAACCAGCAAAGGCTGGCCACCAAATAATGATTGGATGACACCACACAGAGCTGTAGAAGTTAATGTCTCCACTGTGCTCAAGATTCCATCTACCATCATACAAACATAAATTTCAGGCTCCTCCATTAAAAGCCACAACTAAAAACACAAACACTGGAAATTATAACATAACGTTAGGTAGGCAGATAGTAGATTCGGCTTGAAGAATTCTACTTTTTTAGGATGAGCGCCATAAGGAACAAACTTTATACCTGTATCTCTACTCAACTGCTCCCCAAAGGCGATCACCGGAAGTGCAGAAGCAAAGAAAACATAGAAAGTTGGAGCTAATATCCTGAAATGGATTCAACATACAATGAATCAGATTAAACAAGGTTTATCGAATCAATCCCACATCGAAAATAAGAATCCATTTACCTAAAGCCAGAACAAAGTCCACCAATCCAGTCTTGTTTATAGCATGCTGCTCTTCCTCTAACATCATTGATTATACCCTTGCATGGACTCTTGATGCAGTCCATTGCTGCTGTGTTTCAAGAAAAAATTGGGAATTAATCACATTTGGTATCAATAAATTTAAAGCAATTCATGTGAATACCATTAGCATTAGCATGTGAATACCATTAGCATTAGGTGAAAAACAGGATTCAAAAATACAATAAACAAAATGAGCATTGCCATGGTGTGAGAGAGAGAAAGAGAGGCCTCATGGCACAATTGTGAAAGAAATTTGAATACTTTTTTATGCATAAAAGAACAATACAAAAACAGGACTGGTTGCATGTGATTGACAAATTCAAATAGTGGGTTCGCATGCATATATTACCTTATTGCAGAGTGTTTGGTTGATAAGACAAGATAAATGTGGGATGTAACCGGCGGCGGCGGCGGCGGAAGAGAGGGAGGGAGAGAGAATATTTCCGGCCGGGGAGGGTCGCCGGAGGTCTCAGACAGTCTGGTTAGGGGTCCAGGGACAAAGGGCTCCCTGTCCCTGTCCCTCACTCTCTTTTATTAGCTTTGTCTCTCTGCCTGTCTCTAGCTGTATTCCGTTCCTTCTCAAAATGTTTGGTTTTCGAGAAACTTGCGGAGATAAATACAGAGAGAGAAGGGAGGAGGGAAACGTTGAGAATGCAAAAGCTAGCTAGCCCCGAGCTAATGTGGAGTGGACTAGCCGGGTTTCGCGGGGCCCGGAGGGAAGGCGCTGACGTGGAGTGAGGGGATTGGCGGGAGGCACGACGAGTTCGGAGATGCAAACTTTTTTTTTTTGGTCCTCGAGTGTAATTTTGTTTTGTGTTTTGTATGTTTGGGTACCTGTTATTTAGGTGGGATGTTGGGTTTTGAGGAAAATTCACAGGTTTACTTTTTGAAAGGTATTTCGAAAATGGGAACATAGGTTAGACACTTCCGTTATTTAGGTGGGTGTTGGGTTTTGAGGAAGGAAGCCGTGGGGGAACATATATTCCTTCGGTGGAGGTTGTTGGCAGCATGTCGATCTGTCATCTTCATTGTTGAGGGAGCAACTGACATGATCTACAATTCCCCTTCCGATCGACTCTAATTGGGAGGAGGGTTTAAATAATGTTCCAATGTCTTGAGATTTGGAAAAATTATTATATAATCTCGAACCACCGTGTGTTTCTGGTTTGGGTTAGTCTGATTGGTCCATATCATAAATACTTGTTAATTCATTTACTTAACATAATTTTTTTTCCTGTTCCATGGATGTATTTATTTTCGCTGAAATGTCGTGACTCTATTGGATTAAACTACTACTTGGCTGACAATGTCACGTGCCCCGCGATAGTTTGAGATTACAGAATAATCACTCTATAAATTGTGAAATTTCCTTCTTTTTTTTTTTTTAATCATTTTTTTTTAAGATTCATTAATTGTGTTATTCTCTATTTTTATCTTATAGCGAGAAACATTTCATCGAAAAAGGTGTTCCCACAAATATATTTGTTGAAACCACCTATAGCGACGAAATATTCGTCGAGAAATGTGCTCTCATAAAATAATATCTGTTGAAACCAGTCAAACCACTTATATTCACAAATAATTTGTGGGAAAAATAATCTCTTTGTTGTAACCACTTATAGTGACGAACAATTTGTCGAAAAAAGTTAAATATCTCCTCCCGGTCAACGTCATGTTACAACATGCATCAATGCATGAATAATGTTCTGCCTCTAGATCTTGTTTGAATTCTCAGTTTCTCACCATTCTATCTCGCGCGTCCTCCTCATAAGTCATAACTCCGCGTCAATTTGTTTGTACGTACGTAGATGGACCCACACGTTGTTACTCATGCATGCACATGCACTAGATCGACGAGGCTTAAACCGCACGCGTAAACTGCCGGTGTCGTCTGGCCTGGCCGGCTGGCCGGGGCTGGCTTTGTCATCTTCTTCTTCTGACCTACCCATTCGCAGCCTGACATTCACTGGAAAAGAAGACACAGCCTGTTGAATACTCATGAGTAGTTTCTCATGCCCATGGCCAGCTCGACATGGATCGGTCTAGTTCTGACTGGATATGCATGCATGGACAGATCTTCATATCTGAGTGACACCGACTATGTTTTTTTTGATGGAGGACACCGACTATGATGGACACTTGGACTCCACGTCTTTTGGCTCCTCATGTTTTGTTTGGTTGCACCAACTCTCTTTCCCTCACCCTTCTAGATCCCAACTGATGTTATTTGATCTACATACAAACCCTGATTGGTGTAAGAAATTAAATTGGTTGTGATCCTTCTAGATTTTAGGTATATATTCTCGTAGTGGAATCAATATATGGGTGGAGTCTCAGTGCCATTCATGATTTACCTAAATTTTGGACAAGATACTCGGCGCACGTTAGAGCTTCTAAAGCATACTTTAGTTAGGTAAGGTTATTAGTTAGGTTTAAAGATATACAGTTCGTATATACTTTGTTAATTAGTTCTACCTCCTTTAGCAATTAGCAGACATAATGGGAGACGTAATCTCTAACACACCATTGTTATTATATCTCGACTCTGAGACCATGCACTATGATTCACCCATCCTTTGCTCTTAGCTTTGTTAAATTAGGATTTAAAAGCCTTCAATTCATTACCGTATAAGAACATGATATGTTTCTTATATATCTTATAGCTGTGATCGATCTTCTGGGAGACCGAGCATTATTGTCTATGTGTAGCTAGGCCTATCTTGCAAGTATCCAACCAGTTTATCTGAGACATCAACGTATTGTTTTGAGGATAGAACTGCACAATATAGTATTTTTGACATCGGCGAATTGGATGAAGACTTAAACTTTTAACATATAAGACCAGCAATTATATACAAATTGCTACGTACATGTACAAGTTATCTGTACATTAGGTAGATGATGAGCTTCTATCTGTCTTTCCCTTTTCTTCTGCTAAGCAGCATGGTCTCGGTGCAAGGTAAGGAAAGGAAAGAGCAGACCCTTAGCACATCAAGTGGAGGGCTTCGCGATTTCGGCCAAGCAGACTTAACGCCGTTGCAGCTATGTGATGTCCAGTCAACCCAGCAATAGCTAGTTGTTCACTTGGGGATGCATGCTCAATGTAGTTGTCTGGTAAAACAATCGGTCGCCACTGGAAAGTTGATTTCAGGCAGAGAGAAAACAAAAACGTAAGTGAATGTGTTAAAATGTATGTGCCTTTGACAAGTTAATATGAACTGGAGCAGGATCAGATATATAGGAGAGTTAAGAGTACCAGCACCATGTTGCTAAAATTGTTACCTTAATGTTTCCATCAAGCTGTCCATCGAGCGCAAAAAACTGTGCAACATGGGATCCAAATCCTCCAATAGAGCCTTCCTCAACCGTGATCAGAAAAGAATGGTTTTCACAAAGCTGCCTAAGTAGCTTCGTATCTAAGGGCTTGCAGAACCTTGCATCAGCAACGGTTACCTCGATGCCAAGCTTTGAAAGAAGAGACCGAGCCTTAAGGCAGTTCTGAACCATTGATCCATATCCAAGCAACGCCACATCTTTACCCTCTGCAAGAACTTTCCCTTTTCCAATCTGCTCAGAAGGGCAAACAAGTCAAAACAGAGGCATGAGAGAAGAAGTTATATTGTATAACATTCTTTCATCAAAAGAAACAAGAATATGGCAATGTAACCACCAAGGTTTTAAATATTCCTATTGGTAATGAGTGGTACAGTTCTCTCTGAGCAATGAAACTAGAGAAGCAACAAGTACCTCAATGGGCATCCCAACGCAAATAGACTGGTCCATCCCAACAATGGCACCCCTAGGATATCGGAAGCAAACTGGACGATCATCAATGCATGCTGCAGTGGCCACCATGTTGGCAAGCTCATCCTCATTGGATGGTGCCATGACAATCATGTTGGGTAAGCATGACATAAATGTTATATCAAATGCCCCACACTGCATGGGACCATCAGATCCTACCAAGCCTGCACTTGTTATGACAAAACGCACTGGAATTCTTTGCCGATCTACATCATGAACTACCTAAAACAGGGATGACAAAATGAGCTTCAGGGATATATAATTGTCATTATTCTTTCACAATTGTTAGAAATAAAATTACTATCAAACCAGCAGATGGGAGAAATAAAAAAACCTGATCATAAGCTCTCTGTAAAAATGCAGAAGGGATTATGCAAAATGGCTTTAGCCCTCCACGTGACAAACCAGCAGAAAAAGTAACTGCATGTTGCTCAGCCATTCCCACATCGAAAAACTTATCAGGAAATCTTTCACGTAATAGCTCAAATGAGGTTTCCATATGCATTCCTGCATGAACAGTCACGATATCTTTGTCCTGCTCTGCCTCCACAACTAAAGCCTCCACAAAGCAGTCGCTATAAGTTTTACGGTGAATTTTGGACGGTAAATCATCAGAACCATTCAAACCTGCCTGGTCTGGGAAGTGTAAAACGACATATGTGTCAGATCAAACTGAACACGGCTTTTTATCGTGTACATAGGGGATCAGACAGGCCAGGAAACCAGAGGGAAAATGAAAATTTCTAAAGGAACTGAACCACGCTCAAGCCTCAGGTAAGAAATATAGAACCACATTAAACTGGGTTGAGTGTAGCTATTTCACAACTAAATCAACTCATGAATCCCAATATAACCACAGCATTTGGTACAGAATATGAAACGAACATTGGAGAGGGAAATGAGAGAGGTAAAGAAATACCTTCCTGCTGCTTGTATGCCCCATCAAGCTTTGGGTTGTTTTCCACTCCCCGATTTTCTTCTGTTATCACATGAACCAAAACAGGACCCATTGAATTCAGAGATGCCACTTGTTGTAGAACACAAATTAGGTCTTCAATGTTGTGTCCATCAACAGGGCCAATGTAATACAATCCAAGCTCTTCAAAAAGAGTTGCTCCTGGTGGACCCACCATACCACGTGCATACTCATCAACTTTGGCTGCCAATTCGTGCATACCAATTCTTTTAGTAACATCCTGAAGAAAAGAGGGAGAAATGTAGGTCATTTCACAGAATGAGAAGCACAAGGCATAATACTAACTTACTAAGCATAGTAACAGAAAATATTTCAGTTTCTCAAAATCCCCAAAGAACACTGCATTCTTTTCTCAGATATAGGCCACTTAAAATTAAAAAAAAAAAAAAAAAAACTTCTGCATGCTCAGATAGCCAAAATTTTGCCAAGGTTTAAAAAAAAAAAAAATATTCGTCAAGATATTGCTCGATTTCAATCATTTCGATATGTCTAAATATCTAACAAAGTCCTCAAATTAGGTTTCAATAATCTTCTATTCCTACAGTTATGATAAAGCAGACTTGATTAGAATAAAACTACGGAAAGTTCGAAATACCTTAGCAACTTCTCTAAACTTCCGAAAGGATTTACTTGACTGCAGCTTGCTTAAGGTACTAGATAGAGCACTAATAGATGTCTTGGGGCCCTCTTCAATCTTTGGGTGTAAAGAGTGCCTACTGTCATTTAGAATAACTACCATATTTGAGTCCAAATAACCTGCATTACCCATCGCCTCATAGACCTGACCAGCCATAGTTGTACCATTGCTGATGACTGTAACAATACACTCTCGTTTCCCTTTTATATCCCGCGCAATTGCCATGCCTGGAATAAAATCATTTTGTATCAGGTTGAAATTTCCCAAGTCTGATTATGAAAACAAACCAGTAGTGAGACAGTTTAACTTTCACATTGCAGGTTAAAAAAATTAAGGATTTAGAACAAAGTTTGCTGACCAAACATGGAAGGATATTA
Source organism: Rubus idaeus (assembly GCA_030142095.1). Classification (NCBI taxonomy): domain Eukaryota; kingdom Viridiplantae; phylum Streptophyta; class Magnoliopsida; order Rosales; family Rosaceae; genus Rubus; species Rubus idaeus. The sequence continues at coordinate 30,549,655 of CM057966.1, forward strand.
ATGTCTGCATATAAAACAACACTGAAATGGAAAGAACATATATGATTACCAGAACATCTAGGGAAGTGTGCAATCCAAGTTACATTCAAAACAAGTGTGAATTTTCTTAAAAGACAGTTAATTCATCACAAGAAGAAATAAACAGGAAACATATGAGAATATATCCTACCAAGTCCAGCAGAAACACTGTTGCACCCATGCCCAGCCCCAAATGGATCATATTCACTCTCAGGTCGAGATGTAGAACCAGAAACACCATTATTTCGTCGTACTGTATGTATGAGGTTCCGCCTTCCTGTTAGAATTTTATGAGCATATGTCTGCCAGAATAAGAGAGAAATTTTCAAATTAAATATTATAGAATCACTAATAGGAATAACCATGATTGATTTCCAAGTAATCCATAATCTGCACTATATCTATGAATGAATCATTCCTACAAGGAAAAAGTTATGTGATATGATCTTACTTGTTCTACGGCATCCCATAGTATCTTGTCCATAGGTGCATGGAAAACATGGTGTATTGCAACTGTCAACTCCGCTACAGCCAAACTGGCTTTGAAAGACTTGCGTGTTTTCAGCATTATAGATGATAACTCTAAACGGATTTCATCAGATAATTGCTTCAGTTCCTGCACTGATCATTCTGTGGTGAGTAAAGAAGTTGTGCACTCAAGTGTAAGCATGCATAGCAAAGTATGTAAATGCCTCAAAACTAACTTTAATAGACAAGTTCTTCAGGTGCATAGGATTTTCAACTGAATCGAGAATGGGTGTTGACACTTTTTCCGGGAAGAATTTGCCACTATCAGGTAGAGAACATATGTGAGTCACTATTTCCTGCATCAAGGAAAAGGAGATATAAACCGCCTATGTAACAGCGAATAATACAAAGATTCTACTATTTTAAGGGTTTTATTGATCCAAATCAACCTATATGTATTCGATTCCAAATCATTTGGAACATGATCCAGCCTATAAATCAAACTAAAAACAACATATCTAATGGGAGCAAGAATTTACAGGAGCATTTGAAACATTTCATTTATGAGCAGAAAAGCCACAAGTAGTACTGCCCTTTTAATGTTAATTTCAATTCTCATCTACTCGGTTTTCTTACAGAAGACTCTACCTTTCTGTTTCTGGGCATCCTGGAAACACGAGTGTTTATTCACCAAAACTAGTGACAAATACCCATAAAAGATATAGTGAAGTAGTGACAAACATGCATTGCCTATCACCCAACTGAATAAAAAAAATCTGTTTACATAACAAATTGAATCAATTGACTTGCTATTTTACAAAACTAGTGCCTCATAAAATTCATACAAATCATAGATTCTGTTCATTGTGCAGCCACACTAAAAGTACAACAAGAAGGTTCAAATTGCCATTTTTCTTTCTCTTTCTCAGTTTCTGGGCAATCCTGCAGATGACTACAACAGTAAATAAGAGAAACATGGAATTGACAGTGAGTACCTTGGATGTTATGGTGGAAGCAGAACTTGGGTACAAGTTAGTTCTTGGAAATTCCACATGCAGTGGAAAATTAGTCCCAAATAACTGGACTTTATGCGAAAAAGCCCCAACCTTTCCATGGCAATGGGAAGTAATTCCAAATGGGTACCCAGCAGAAGCAGAACCCATAACAAAAACCAGATGCCCAACTCCCCCAAATCAATGAATCTCAGGACAGCTCACTCGCAGAAAAGGAATGAAGAACTAATGTAAGAGAAGTGAGAACCAAAGCATTTAAGCGTTAAGCTTGTAAAAATTTAGAAGTGTGAAGGGTAATGATGTCCAAATGTAGCCGATGAGACAGAAGAAAAGTTGCTCTCTGAGAGCGGAGACAGAAGCTGTTGGAAGCAAAAACCAACCGGAAATGAACAGAGAATTCAGGGGAGACAGAGAGCGAATAAGTGGGAGAGTATCTTATTCGCAAATAGTACAAAGAAAAATGAAGGGCTAAGCATAATCCGGGTCGGGGCCTCCATTTAAATACGTACCCGGCCAGCTACTTGGGCTCCGAAACTCGGACCCCTCCGACCCAGTAATTTTTTTTTACCTTTCTTTTTCAATTTTTTTCGCTCTACGTGGCGTTCTATTATCCTCCATCACCTATAATTTTTCGTCATTTTTTGATAACATAAGAATTAAGAGGGCAATAAATCTCGAATACAAGCCTCGGTCTCAACAGGTTATCTCTATCTTTTTTTAAGTCTTTACTTAATGCAATCGGGTGATTTTTCAAAATGTGTTGTTCCGATCGTGGTTTTTGTTAAAAAAATTTTTTTTTTTTTTAAAAAAAAAAAAATATTTTTTTTTTTTAAAAAAAAAAGGGGGGGGGGACTTTATTAAAAAAAAACAAATTATATCATCGGTCGATGTGTTACATTCCTTATAGACATGTAATAAAATCACAACGTAATATGTTATATAGATCATGTAGACAGTCACCTATAACTCAATAAAATAACCCGAAATACAATAACCCGAAAATACAAATTTTATCAGAAAATCACACATAAATGTGCAGAGAATCAAACTCATGTTTTGTTGGTTTCACACAAACTCCTTAGGTCCTTATTAAGGAAAAGACATGGGATGTGAAATTGATGATTAGTATATATATATATATATATATATATATATATAAAATAATAATTAGTAACTATTGAGTAAGTTATACGTTTGTATTAATTGGAGATATCGTAACGTTTTAGGAGAGATTCCTTGCAAGGAAACGTTTTATTTTAATTTTCTTTATATATTATTCCTCCTTCAATTTGCATTATATATGATGATCGACAGCTTTAGTTTTTGTTAATTTTGATTTTGTTCAGCACTCTGCAGCCAGCCTTCAAGCTATATTAATTTGTCTCTCGCTTACCAGGTTTAATTTCTTATCCCCATCTATCTCTTTTCACTAATGCAAAACTTTATGTGCATACAGTATTGACCATTAATTTTTTTTAGTCTTAGCTAACTAGGGATCGTATTTCAGTTTTAGCTAGGAATTGTCCCAAGAAAAAGAAAAAAAAACTAGGGCTCGCATTTGAGTTGTGTTCATAACAAGAAATTAAATCCGGCCTATATATACTGTTTTTGAAATAAATCAATATGTTTCTGATATGTAGTATCGATTGATCTACGCCAAAATTGGTTGTCAATTTGGTGTTTTCGGCTTTCCGAAAAGCTTATAAAACCTCACATTTAGTAGAGAAGTGATTAAGATACAGAGAATATTAGTACTATACTATTAGTAGTTAATCTGATCGATGACAATCGGTTTCTGAAGACTTTGTAGCACAAATGAGATGGGGACGGCAAAATATATATGCTTTGTCGTCCTTGTACCACATGGAACTACATAGTTCAATTCTGTTCTGTACCAGAACTGGAGGAGGCAATGGACGGCTGCGATTCGTAGTATTATTTATATATATATATGCTCGTAATTAAGTACCCAAGAATATTTCAGATCGATTGTGCTCGATCTTGTCTCAATTCTTGGACTACTCTTTAGCTTAGATCAGTTTGATCGAACCAGAGCTGGCGCCAACTTTTTGTTTTTTGCTAAATACAAAAGAAATGGATCGAATAGTTCTTCTTCACTAGTATATAACTATATATGTATAAGACAGCTAGCTAGCCAAGGTAACTAGCTTAAAGCCGTCCCCGCGGCCCGGGCTGTTGTGGTCCCCCACAAAAACACGGCCCCGGGCCTCCGGTCGCTTTTCTTGGCGTCCGAAGGAAAACCTTTTTGCTCTTCCCCGGGCTTTCGTGGGTCCCGGCGCTGGGGGAGGATGCGGGGGGGGGGTTGCGCTGAATATACCAACAACCTAAACTGACCTGGGGGGAGGCGGTCCTTCTACTGGTTTACCTTCTTTTTCCCCGGTGGGGGGTCTTCGACGGGAGGGTGGGTAGCTATCGAAAACTCGGCGGTCCTTCCCTAAGTCCAATCTCTCCTCATATATCTACATAAATTTGTTTTTAAGTATTCTTAAAATAAATAATATGAAAAATTTTCATATTATTTGCGTGTTCCGTGATATATTAAGCTTGAAGATTCTTATTTTTTTGTAGAGTGTAAAAGGAATTCTTTTTGGAAAAATATAATATGGTTATTGATTTATATTGAAGAAAAAGTGGTGATAAAATTGAAATAACTTCTTTTGGGATTTTCAGAAATAATTTGTAAGTGTTTGGTGGAAAAGTCGTTTTCTATGCATAAGAATGGTTCTCCTTTTCTTATTTTTCTTTGAATTTAATAATTCTTCTATGTGAATTAAATTAAAATTTATGGTGATGTTTAAAATTAATATTTGATGTGAAAATAAAATGTTGTAGAAAAAAATTGAATTAAAATTGAATAAGAGTATTTTGATATGTGGTGATGGGGGGGAGGGGGGGGGGGGGGAATATATAAAAAATAATTGAATTTTGTGTAGTTTGTATGGGGGATATGGGATATATTTGTTAAAGGATCAATCCCATTGTGTTTCCAGGACACAAAAAAAAAAAAGATCAATACTTGAGTAGCGTGTAAGATCTTAGTTTTTTGATGATATCAAAGGCTGACTAAAACTCAAATTAATAAAAATGAAAATTAAATATTGGCTTGTCAATTGAACTCAAGGGTCGTTGTTCCTCCTCACCTAGTTAGCTAGCTAGGGTCACCATTTTGTTTCAAAACTCTTGTTTTTCTGGTTTTTCTTCTGTGAGGAGGAAGAGATTTGTTTCTCAATTTGAGCTTCATCAATTGAGTGGTCAACGTAGGCAAGAATATCGCTAAGGAAGTTAGGTTAACAAAAAATACTCAAACGTTATAGCCTAAAAGTGTTGGTTTACGCATTAGATATATATCATGAACTAATTAAAACACGAATTATTCATAGAGAATTTCTTCTAGATCTATGTTTGAAACTTAGTTTTGCCAATTCATATCAAAACCATTAAACCTAGCTAGCTCAACCATCTCCTCTTCAAATATATCTAGCTAGTAAATTAGTTGAAACCAATGCCACCATCATGTACGTTATAGTCAATTCTTTCTTGGTAGCTTTCTTGTTAGTAGTTTCTGCTGCATGCTTTGTTGTTTTTACTCTTGTTTTTGTTTCTATCTGTTTTCTAGCTCTGCTGTTTTTACCTGCTTAGCGGGATTACATTCTTTTCAACTCAAATTTGAGCCCTTAACTGTTGTCCTACTCTTAGCTAACAAATATCTGTAATGCACCGGCCCAAGTTAAATTTAACCTAATTTAGTTTCAAACCATTGACTTTGAAATTTGAATGAATCTTCGATATGCAACATAGATTAATTTGCTTAATTATGTCGCATTATTCTCAACAGAACGTATATAACAACCATTAATTGTAGCATTATGTATATGCAGAGTCGATCTTATAGTTATTAATTCAATTTCTTATTTTTTGAAGAAAGAATGTCTACTAGTCCTCTTTCCCTTCCATACCTATTTATCTTCCTCCTTGCGACTCTCTTCCATTCGTCTCAGGCCGATGTTGGCACTGCTGCCCACTACAGCCCACCTTATCTACGTAAGTGTATATTTCTATTCCCTGCCCTTAATTGGATATACTTGAAGCTAGTAGTTTCAGGTGGCTCATTTCCTAACAACTTAAGCTTTTGAAATATGAGTCTTTGATTGTTTTATACTCTAACACGTCCTAATGAGACGAGTATGAGAGAGAACAATCGCGTAGGGTTTATGTGTTCAGTTTTTGTTCTTATCATGCAGCTACATCCTGTTTTGGTAGTGATGCGTCACAGTTTCCGTCAAGCAACTTGTTCGGATCTGCCGGAGAAGGAATATGGGACAATGGAGCAGCTTGTGGAAGGCAGTACTTGGTGAGGTGCATAAGCGCCGCTGTCCCCAAAACTTGCATTCCGGGGAAGACGATTCAGATCAAGGTTGTGGATCGCGCACTCACTTCGGTGTCGCGGCCTTCGAGGAATGATGCTACCATGGTGCTTTCCACAACTGCATTTGCTGCCATCGCCAACGCTTCTGCTTCGTTTGTTAACGTTGAATTCCAACAGTAAGTGGCATGCATGGTGATATAATGACCCATGTATATTCATCTCTTAGTAACTCAGAAGCTTTTAATTTCTTGACAAAGAGAGAGTACGTTAATTGCAATTTTCCCCCATTGCTTTGCAGGATTTGAATCAAAAGACAACATGCAAGTTGTTTGATCAAGATCAAGAGGGCCGGGCGCTTGATTTTCTAGAAGTACTTACTGTCAATTTGTCAATTTGGTTGGTTAGGGTAGGCTACCTAGTCAGTGGTATTGATTTATGATTGTCATGATCTGTTTTTCTTCATGGTTAGTATGCAGTTGAATTTAATTTATATTTTCGATATTTTTTATAGAAATTAACTTGGAAATTTGTTATACAGATCGAAGAAAATTATATAGTGATCGATCAGTCCTCCATATATAAAAAAATTGCTATAGCAATTTTCATGTTATGAATTACTATTAATGAAATCCAAGTAATCAACTATGCTAAGTGATGTATATTAGCAGATGCATGAGTGATGAGTGATGATCGAAGCTAGATCCAAAAGCTTAAACAGTTAAACTGTGCGTCAAGAAATTGGGCCACAATGCATATCAAACTAGCTAATTGAAAAAGAAAAAAAACTATAGCTAATTGAAGAAATTAATGATGTATAATAATAATGTGATCAATTAATTAAGGCATGATTCAAGCAACATAATTAATTAATTAATTCTCATAAACGCATGGTCGCATTAATTCTCATAATTAATTAATTAATGCACCACATGAAATGCCTCATTGATAAGAACTCTTACCAATACTAGTGATATCCCGAACAAAACCAAACACCCAATAATACTAAAACTAGCTCAAACTAGGCCTAGTGTTGGTGAGTACCATTCGATGTTTTGGCCGGATCCGGCCACCAAACTGAACACATCAGTTGTAGCCTTTCAGGAATCGGCACCAATGTCGATGCAGACCAACCCAAAAATCAATAAATCCGACTAGAATTGGATTAATTAGATCCGGCCATATTTGGTTGGATTCGGCCTTACCTCGCATGCTCGGTTCTTCAATTTCTTGTCGGCGTTCAGGAAGGCCCAACCGCCGACCAAACAGAATTGAATGGATCAACCTAAGCCGAGGCCCAAGGAGTTTTGATTTGGTAAAAGCCCAAACAGTGAGATATTGTTATTTACTTTTTTTGGTCGGTAAATCCGTCCTCAGAACTAAATCCAAATCCAAGTATTTCAGACCCAAAAAAAAAAAAATCCAAATCCAAGTAGGCAGTGGTTTCTTCGTAATATTACAAATGGCGGTGGGTATTTCAGCGGCAACTCCCCCCTTATAAATAATCCGACTTTCTCTTCAATCAATCTCTCTCTCTCTCTCTCTCTCTCTCTCTCTCTCTCTCTCGATTCTGCGTTTTTGGTTTGCTGAGTCGCGAAACAGATTCGAGTGATTGAATAGCTTGGGTTGGAATATTGTAAACATGTCTGGTAAAGGTGCGAAGGGTTTGATAATGGGGAAAAGCCCAGCGATCAACAAGGACAAAGACAACAAGAAGAAACCAATCTCTCGCTCTTCTCGAGCTGGCCTTCAGGTACTACTTCCTCGCTTCTAATTTCGCTTTACTTCCATTTTGATCTCGTTTTTTTTTCATGGGTAAACCCTCGTTTTTGTTTCTTTTCACATTTTGCTCTGATTTCTTCTCTGTTAGGTGATATGCGTGTCTTGATTTGTGGTAAATTTTCAATCTTTTTGCGTTTTTATTCCTCGGTATTGCTCAGAAATACCAGTTTTCTGATATTTTCTCTAATTTTTGTTGGGGAATCTAAATTGTAAACAAGATGAGAAATTTCATTGTGGGCCATGGATATTTCGTAAATTTGGAGCTCATGAGGTGTGTTAAACTGTGCTTAATAGGAGACAGTGTTTGTAATTTTGATGCTATTGGTTTTCTTTTTTACTGTAAAAGTAACTGGATTTCAAATTTGTAGGATTTTGACTACATGAGAGGGAGAGAACAATGACATTGGGTTGCTATATTTTGCTCTGTTTTGGTTATCTTATTTACTCACGTTCTCATGTTGTGTCTAGTGCTTCCTTTCGCAGTAAAGATTGATTATTTATCCAGTAGTTAGGTGATTGCTTTCAATTTTAAGATTTACAAGTTCAGATTTCTATGTGAATCTGACTCCACTCCTCACCGGCTTTGGTTCCTCTATCCCGGACCACTTTCTTTGCTTAGAATGTAGACAATATTTTGAATGAGCATCTGATCAGCCTCTGGTAATCTCTATTCTTGATAATATAACTTGTTAAGTGGAATGAGTTATGCAACTTCTTGCCCAATTCTTTCTACCAAAACATATTATGGTTATGGTGTTTTTTTTCCTGCTAAGCAACAGAGCATTGGATTATGTATAACTGTTTTAGAGCTCCATAGCCCTAAATCTTTATAATGAGATTATGAAAGATCCTCTATTTTTAAGGTTGGAGTTGGTCAGAAAGATTAGGCATCTATATGCAGTTAAGTTCCATCTAATTTGTGTCAGTAAATCCTTCACGAGTTACTCCCCGTACTTGCGGTTGCTCTAGTTATTGTCCTAATCCAATCACATTAATGATCAAAACATATAAAAGTTGGATCTGATATCTGGTTTCCTCTGTGTATTGTTTGTACACAATGTGGATGTACACAACCCTTGTCTACCCTTTGATGCTTGGTATTTGTAACTCACTTGTAACCCATACAACAGTAGTGCACTGATCCAGTGTTTTAGCAGGCGATGATTCCATACGACACATTGAATGCAGCACCTTATAAATTATGAATACCTGCTAGGAACATGCCCTTCAGATGCTGCCTGGATAGTTCTGTCAAAGGAGGAACACAGAACTTTGTTTGCTTAGGAGATCATTGTCTGGCCACTATATATGTGCAATCTTATTTAGTAGAAGATGGAACATGTTTTTCAGGCTCAATGTTGTTTCATAGGGAATTTTTATCGCTGAAGTAAAAGATAATTTCACATTTTTACCCAAAAAAATAAAGAAAAAAAAAACTCCAATTATAGTGGACAATTTCTTTAATAGGTGTAGGTTTATTTGTCCTGTTTTAATTTTTCAGTGTTCTGGTCAATCATATATTGTCAGTTGGGATGGCTCTTGTTTCTCGTTATCTGCAATGTGAAATGGGTGTTTGCTTTCTTTCTTTTAAATAATGAATTGATCTAATTAGATGTGTCATTAAATTGGTTGAGGCACTGTAAGCAATCATCTACCCTAAGTGAAAATTGTGGTTTCTATACTTCTTATTCTATGAATTTGGAGGCATGAGGGATCATGCATTCATGCTCTTGTCAACGAGTAGAGAAATTGGTAACCATTTTGCTCATGTGATATAGATTCTCATTGTTTTTCTTTTGCTCATATTTAAATAAATTTTCCTGCAGTTCCCAGTTGGTCGAATTCACCGTCTTTTGAAGACAAGGGTTCAAGCTAACGGAAGAGTCGGGGCTACAGCTGCTGTGTACTCAGCTGCTATCTTGGAGTACCTGACTGCAGAAGTGTTGGAGTTGGCAGGTAATGCAAGCAAAGATCTAAAGGTGAAACGTATAACACCCAGGCATCTTCAGCTTGCTATTCGTGGTGATGAAGAACTCGACACCCTGATCAAAGGTACAATAGCCGGCGGTGGCGTGATCCCTCACATCCACAAGTCTCTTATCAACAAGTCCACTAAGGAGTAGGATTGTTGTGGTTCTATGTATTGTCAACTCCTCTTGGGAAAATGGAACCCCTATGTACATTTTTCTAACACATTTCATTTTATTTATTGATGTTCTTTGTTGGGTTGGCCGTGGCATGCAACAATCGAAAAATAGAGTTTATATTCGTAGTACTGCTCGGTGTGTGATAATTTTACTGCACTAGAATGGAAATTGTTTTGACTAATGACTAATGACGAAAAAAAAAAACAAAAAATGTCACGAGAGTTTTGGCAATCTATTGATAGTCGTCTGCCAAAATATTTGTCCACTGTGGCCACAAGCTTCACCTATTTCGACATACAATAGTTACTAATGATTGCGAAGCATAGATCACCCAGGAAATAACAGCATAAACCACTCACTTTCTCAAAAGAAGTAGCCATGACAGATTGTAAATCAAACACTAGAGAGACTATTCAAGCACAAACATGAAGCTTTAGGATTAAAACAGAAAACCAACTATCCCTAGAAGAAATGGGAAACTGCCACTGGAGTTAGAGGGCTGAGACCTTTGGAACATCCACTGGGAACATGTCGATCTCTTCTATCCATGGGTTCTTCTCCTTCATTGGATTCACAGTCCTCAAAGCCTTCCAAACCGCGCTGTTACACTTGAAGCCAGACCCGAATGCTATCTGCCACGTTCTGTCACCCTTCTTCATCCTCCCCTTGGCTTCTGTGTAGGCCAATTCATACCAGAGAGAGCTGCTTGAAGTGTTGCCAAATCTGTAAAGGGTCATCCTTGAAGGCTCCATATGCCGATCCGAAAGCTGCAAGTTCTTCTCCAATTCATCGAGCACAGCTCTTCCTCCAGCGTGAATGCAGAAATGTTCAAAAGACAATTTGAAATCAGGGATGTAAGGCTTGACCTTCATCTTGAAAAGCTTTCTCCCAACAAGTGTAGCAAAGAAGAGCAACTGTTCTGACATAGGTAACACAAGAGGACCCAAGGTTGTGATGTTGGTCTTCAAAGCATCCCCAGCAACTGCCATAAGATCCTTCGACAAAGAAACCCCGATTTTCCCTGCAGGATCCTCTTTCTGACTAACACAAGAGAAGCACTTGTCATCAGCACCTTTGTGTGTTCGAACAGTTTGGACTAACTGATACTTGGATCGACGCCTGTCAGACTTATTGTTCGACAGCAAAATTGCAGCTCCCCCCATTCTAAACAAGCAGTTCGAAACAAGCATTGATCTCTCATTCCCAAAATACCAATTCAAAGTGATGTTCTCCATACTAATGACCAAAGCATAGGTATTCGGGTGGACTTGAAGAAGATCTTTAGCAAGATCAATCGAGATCAAACCAGCACTACATCCCATCCCACCGAGATTGTAACTGATTACATTCCCTCGTAGCTTATAATGATTGATAACCATAGCTGACAAAGACGGTGTTGGATTGAACAAGCTACAATTCACAATCAAAATACCAATGTCCTTAGGTTTTATAAAAGTCTTCTCAAATAGCTGATCAAGTGCACCATACATAACCATCTCAGCTTCTTTTCTTGCCTCTGCCATGCATGGATTAGGAGGCACCCTTATAACAGCTTCAGGGAGGTATGTAGACTCCCCAAGACCTGACCTCTCCACAATTTTTCTCTGAAACTCCAGATTCTCCTCACTGAATGTCCCTATCGAATGGGAGCGATTCAGGAACACCTGCCTCGTTATTTTTTGAGCATCCTCGGGCTTGTAGCATGCGAAATCAACAAGGTAAACGGGGCGGGGGCGAGTGAGGAAGTAAAGGGTGGACAAGAAGACCAAAAGAGTTGAGCAAAGCACAACAGATATGAGATTGAACCTGAGATGATCCCAAAGGTCATGGAGGTCTTGGAGTGAAAATGTGGAGAGTTGTGCAGCAGTGAGAACAAATAGAGGGGTTAGGAACAAGTACATTCCATGGGTGATTAGGTAATGGTAGCCAAGCTTTACGTACTTCAATTTCACAGATTGCTTGAAATCCGGAAGCTTTGGTGATGATGAGGACAATGATGGAGATATTGAAGGTGTGTTTAGATTGGACCCTGACATTTTTCGGAGAATTTTAAGAGATGGGTTTGGATTTTTTTTTTTGGACTGAATATGGGTTTGGATCTAAATTCCACAAAGTTTAAGAGACTTGGGTGATCTCAATTTTGAACAGTTATTAAAGAAGCATGAATCCTTTCTCCTCGAAACAGAATTTCAACAACATTTGAGTGATTAATAAAATAGTAAAATGGCAAGTTGGGTAGGACTGGATTTCCTTGACATTCCAAAGAAACGATTTTGGGGTTTTAGGAATTGGAAGAACTTTTAAATAGAGAAAAGCAAATGCTCTAACAATCCCTGCAAAATGAAGACCCACAATGGGACAATCACATCATTAACCAAAAAGAGTCATATATTTTATGATAATATACAATAAAGTTAGAATCTTTAACCATTTTTAGAAAAAATCTAGGTAAAGTTCTCTTTTTTACAAATGGGAAAAACCAAGAGTCTGAAGGAATGCATGTAACAAAAAATCAAAATACCAGCATTGCACAAAACCCAGATGAGAAAATTGTGTTGTGTGCGAGACCCAGATGAGAAAACAAGGAATGCATGTAACAAAAACTCAAAATACCAGCATTGCACAAAACCCAGATAAGAAAATTGTGTTGTGAGCGAGACCCAGATGAGAAAACTGACCTTGAATGCCAATCTGACCAGAAGTTCTTCCTTCTTTGCCTGAGAGTTATAGATACCAGTGGTTCTTGTGACTTTATTATGAGGAACAGAGTGTGAGGCAGAGTGACAAGAAATGATTTTCAAATGATTTCTAGTAGTAATGAATGTCTTGTGTTGGGCTAAGTTGTAAAATGTATATACAATTACACTGAGACTATTCTGGAATATTAATGTTGGCATGATGAAAAGTCACAAATTGCAAAATGCAACTACTTTGACACGTCAACACTTGAAGAAGAGCCAGGAATGCAGATTGCTCAGAAAATGGTCACAAGATAATCTCAAGCTAGCTCCTCTTGTTTTTGAAGGAAATATAGATGAGATAAAAATGGATTTTACACACTGTGTTAGATGTTTCAGGTCTTTGAGTTGTGTCAAAGTCAAACAATGGAGAAGATAAGAAAAAGGACTTCTCTCCTAAGAATTTTTTTTTTTGGGGCAATTCTCTCCTAAAATCTTAATGAGGCAATTAACTGGGAATTCATTCGTTAAATAGTTCTTAATGGTTGGAAATGAAGGACAGAAGACATCTAATTTTTTATATTCATTTTCAAAGAGGTGACCAAATTATGATCAAACTCTATGATTCTGTAAAACTTAACCAAACAAATTCCTTGTTGTGCGGTAGACCAAAACAAAAACCCGAATTTTTAGCCAAAGAAAAGAAGAACAAAAACCCTGTTTTTGGTGTCATAATAATCCACCAATTTTAATCAGATTTCTGATTCTGTAAAATCCAAAAAGGTAAACTTTAAAGTGAAAGAATCATAGGGTACTTTTTACAGTAGTACCATGAGGCATGAGTTAATGCTTTTGCCAATTCTCAGTGTCTTGTCTTCTTCAATAAAGTGACTTCATGCATGGACCTTGTTTCAGAAAAGAAACACATATTCAAAAGGAGAGAGCAAGAGTTCGGTTAAGAGTTCCAATACTTTTCAACCAAGGTACAGATCATAAAGTTTTCATGTGAATTCTTGAAGATGGTGAGGATGTGAAATAAGTAATTGAGTAATTATGATTTATGAGTTGTTTACGAGAATTTCGGTGTAAAAGATAAATGCTCTGAAGTAGTCTGAACTATTAAAATTACAACTCTCGACATAAAGACAAGTCCCTTAGTTTAAAAAATGACATCTACCAAGGCACTCAAATTTGAGTTAAACTCAGGTTTAGAGTTTTGGTCGGCTCAAAATTTCAATAGCAGTGGAGAAACTGAAGATGATATCAACGTAGTTATCAACTTGCTCACTCCAAACTCCAAAGGGCCTGCGCTATAGAGATGCTTTTAGAGATTTTTTTTGTTAAAAAAATACTCCAAGAAGTTCTTTTGAACTTTGATGCTCTAGCTTAAAGTTGACTTCAGTAGTAGGACAAATATTTTGTGAAATGTATAATGCCTGAATGGAGCAAAAGGTATGGGGTTATAGAAAATATTATCCGTTATCATGAACAAACTGTCCATATCTGGAAAATGAAATCCCACGACTTCGTTTAGTACTGTTCCAAATAGACTACTAAACCTCTCTTTTATTTTCGGGTAACAGCTAAGAGCGTGTTTGGCGAGGTGCTTTAGAAGTGCTAAACTCGCTTTCAGACTATCAAATAGCTTTTACACTTTTGGGATCATAGAAGCACTTTTACTACTATCTGGCATAGTGAAAGCACTTCCAAGTACATTAACAAGGCGACACATTTGAGAAAAAAATATAGACGCTTCTGGGGAAGGTGCTACCAGCGAAAATTCCACAAAAGCATGCAAACTCAGACATTGAACGCAAGGTGGCAGCTACCAAACAACAATTGAATAGTAACTTCTGTAAATAGCTACAATTGAGTACTATCACCATGCACTCAATGAAATGTACTATTACTTTCTAATTAATATAAAAGGTGTACAAACAAACAAGACTCTGATGTTCAGGACCAGGTCAATAAATATCTCTAGGTACATGAAGACCAAAATTATATTAACTCTATGTATCAAAATTATATAGTTAATACCAAAAAGAAAAATCTGGACCAGGTTGCTGCAAAAGACTCAACTCTTAACCTCAAATTATTGGAAGAGAACCGTGACTGCGTTTCTCCCACAGCCTAAAACAAGCAGAGCTAAAACTACAAGTATTACGAGACACCACGAGAGTTGGAGCTCTCTCGCATGCACTCTTCAAACGCCAATGACTTGATTGTACTGCTGGCAGACTACAGAGTTAAACTTATGGTTAGTTAGAGGAGTTCGTGAACACCAACTCAGAAGCCAAGGCAATGTGATCGCTACCCCATTTCTGAAAAACAGTCCGCAAAGATATACTGTTAGCAAGATTAGGAAGAAAGGAACCGCATGCTCAGATGGTGTATGGCGTTGGACAATTGTTTTTTTTTTTTTTTTTCATTCTTAAAGAGAAACAATGCTACACGAGTTTGTTGATGTTTGGGAATATCATTAACTAAACAAGACTATTATTAAGATCATATTTCAAGTCATTCTGTTGCTTTTAATGACCCCCAAAAAAAAATCCCATTTCTTTGTATGATGTTTAGGGAACTTTTCTATCTAAGACATACACTATACTTTTCTATTACTTGCGTAAGAAACCCATACCCTGGTTGGGAACCCTGAAGTCCATTGCATAGCCTGCTTTGGGATCGGTGCAAGCACACTGACAGTCTGCAGACCTTCAGTCCGCCTGATATTTTAACATAACAACAATTATAAGCAATATAGTTCTCAACCGTCAACCCTACGGGATCAAAATAAGAAAAAGAGAATTGAAAAAAGAACCAATACTCATTGAAGTGTGGACTCAATAAAATCTAATAAGCATAATTATAAGCGAGAGAAATGGCATTACAAACAGCAGAATCATAGAGTTACCAGATGTAATCAACTGTGCCCAAGAAACACCTATTATAACTGGTCACCAGGGGCTCTCCATTTGAGTCTCTGGTCCCAGCACAATCCTGCAAAGATGAAAAACAAATGTAAGCTTTCAATTTCAGATCCTTAACAGTGTACAATATGTAAGAGTTATAATTTTTCCGCAACCATTTGTGATTACTAAGCATATCAAACTGCAAGATTGTAGATTACATTTAGTGGTGAACAGAATCTTAAACGACATGACTACCTCAGCTTCAGTATATGTGCTCCTAAGCTTCAAAGGATGTTCTAAAAGAGTGCATTCCGCATTGCCTGTAGCAGTTTCTATTTCCATTGGAGTCCATAGTGATGGATCATAAGTAGTCTCCACACCAACTGTCTCTGAATCCAACCCCAGAGATAAACCATCCTCAACCCTATCGGTTGACGTGTCGTTGGGAGGAGCGGAATTAAAATCAGATGCGAAGCCATCTCCAGTGTTGTGCAATGCAGATAAAAATGTACTATCATCTTCAGCTGTGTTTCCACCTTCAGGTATGGCTTCTTCAAGCTCAAAAAGAGATAAATTTTCCAGATTTTTCTGCACTTCAATGTCAACACTAGTAGATGCACATGAGATATTGACTTGATATTGGGCTGAAGCATTATCCTTCTCTACAACAGAAATTTCTTTGGATGGAAAATGTCCCAAGTTCCCCAATGGCAGGCCAATAGCATCAGCAAACGAATTCTGACCAGAGACCTCAGACAAAGGAATTTCAGAGTCAAGAGAATCCACATAATCTGGATCACAACCCTCCCTAGCAGTTACATTGTCCCTTGTAGAGGAAAGTTTACTAAAGTTCATGCTTTCTTTTTCTCCACACACATTTGAGTCATCATTTGAATTAGAGGTGTACTCCACACTGTCTTTGTATCCAATCTCAGTCACATCAGAGTTAACCTTTTCAGAACGGGAAGATACTGCAGGAGAACATCTATGAATCTCATCACCCAAATTTCCAGACAAGTCATCCTTTAATCCATCACCCTGAACATGAAAAGCTGATCCAGTTTCAACCTTAGAGACATCCACAGCATTCTGCTTAGTTTCTTTGTCCGCTTCATCATCATGGCCAACGTCATTCTTTTCATAATGAACATCGATGCAAGATTTACCAAATATATCTGGAGTGTTATTCAATTGAGGCTGAGACCCGTTGTTTGCTAATTGAGCATCCTCCACACTGCTTTCTGGGTTATTTGGGTTCTGTGGATCGGAGGTTAAATCATTCTGCTTTATTTCAGCTTCCTTCCCTTCTAACATTGGTGAACTGGGAACAAAATTAATAGCACGCTGACCCCTGCAAGGTTTCAGTTCAAAATATAAGAGGCATTCAAAGATAAAAACTCCAATCACTAAAAACATTCAGTATTTGGAATCTAAAAACCATACCTATAATCAGGATTATATGACCTAGGTGCACCAATTTCAGCTGAAGCTTGCCCCGATACCTTATCTCTATCCACTTCAGACAAATCTAACTGCAAAAGTTACGACGTAAACCACATTTGCAATTACAAACTGAATGGAGGTTAGAAATGGAGAAGGAGCTTTACCTTCTGTTCTGAAATAAAGTTATATAACGGACTCTGAGAAAAAGACCAAAAAAAGAAAGAAGTGTTACTATCAGAATAAAACAAAAACTAGAAC
Source organism: Rubus idaeus (assembly GCA_030142095.1). Lineage (NCBI taxonomy): Eukaryota > Viridiplantae > Streptophyta > Magnoliopsida > Rosales > Rosaceae > Rubus > Rubus idaeus. Next base: position 30,566,758 of record CM057966.1, read on the forward strand.
CAACTCCAAAGAAGCAAAAATTATCCAGAACATTTCACATTCAGGATATAACCTTCAAGAGTGAAAAAAGAGACCTTTGGAGTACAATTGAAATCCCCACAAAGAACAATGGGAGCATCATTCCAGAATTTGGAAACAGCCCAAGCCTTATCCAGGAGCACCCTGACCTGTTTGAAGGACATTACAGGAAAACTTGATTTGAAAACTAAAACTGAATGGAAACTTTAGCATTGGAGCAGTTTAAGTGGTTTGTGATGGATTCCACACCATAGCTACATCTTATTTGACCTTTGATAGAAGAGTGAAAACAAAAGACTTAAATGGGATGAGTTAAGAACCTGAGACATACACCTAGTATAGCACATATTATAACCTAAAGTAGCAGTAGTTGGGAATGAAAGATCTTAATGTGGGAATAAAGTGTGCATAAGCTTCTGTTAGTGTGTGTGCACTTGCCCTTCTTTCATGCTTTAGTCACCAAGACTTGCAGCAAACAATCGGACACCACTTTTAAGAATGAATAGTAGTACTCACAAGTAGTTTCTACACCCATACTTATGAGGAAAGGATTGCATATCACGAGTTCTGTATAGATGATGAGAAGATGGAAGGTGATATTTATCTAAGTGGTAGTCGTGCATCGACGATACAATAAATGGAGGAGGTGCAAGATGCAGACCAACTTGTGGCCTACTCAAATAAGAGTAATTACCTGGCCAAGCTTAATTTCTCCTCGTCTAGGATTGTAAAGCACATGAATGTTACAAATAACAACTTTATTAGAACCTGGTGAGCTGCAGATGTAAAACCAAGTCAGTAATATAATATCAGTCAAAAATAAAATAACAGATGTAATCAATTATAAAGTTCATATGCATCCCAGCATCTAAGAGAGTTTCCCATTTTCAATATAAATGTTTCGCTGAAAATTAAAACCATAACCACTTAAAAACTAGATGACTGGCATGTACCAAAGTTTGAGAAAATCCCAAAACCAAAGCATGTGTGCATGTATCTAAAGATTTTTAAATTACCTTGCTGGTAGAGCTTCATTATTTTTCTTGGAAGTTTGACGCAACGACTGTTTAAAAAACAAACTAACAATATTTGTATGAAACCATATGAAAATAAACAAAAAGGAAATTGACATTTTGAGATAAAAAAAAAGAATAATCAGAATAAAACGTTGGTGATTACATGTAAGTTCAAGGTATTAAATATTTAACATACCTCCAGCACACATATCTGAGCAACATTATCCCGAAGACCAAGCTTATTGAACTCGATGCATTCCTCATGAAGCAACTTGAACCTACAAAGATAATTTAGGTAAGGCATAGATCAGTACCAAATCAGGTTTTGTCAACATTAACATGTGGTACCAGGAGATAAATGCGTCAAGATGAAAATATTTGTTAACAAAGTAGTAACAAAGAAAGAAAAACAAGCTAGTAAAAGCAGTGTCAATAAAAGACTTAAATCAATGACTACGATAAGATACGAGATGACAAACAGACCCAAATACAGAAATGAAAATAAAAATCAGTATATACAAGTTCTAACTTCTAAGGGGAGGGAATTTCATCTAAACCAAGGGAGTTTCAATTCACTAATAGATTGCTAAGCCTATGTCATTGTTTCTGGTGAACTTCAGTTATATTCTGTAGTGGAAGCCTATGCAATTCATCATTCTACACCTTATGTGTCCATTAAAGTTTCCCATCCCTCTATAATATTGTCCTACAAAGCCAACTGCTAATTGGGAGGTCCAGTAAGATAAATGTAGAAATGCAGAGTCCAAATGAAAGTAGGCGCTCACATATGATGATATCAACATATTTAGGACACAAGGAGATGAAAACCAAGTAAATTCTTGAATTCAATGAATAAGAAAATTCAAGCATATCTAAACACTGGAGTCAAAATCTACCTTGATGACCGCCAAAAAACCGCACAGCCATCAACTGGATTGCCAGTTCGCATCTGTAGAAACCAAGACATTTTTAAACTTCCATCATGGATTAACAAACTTGATTAAAAAGAGCTGAAAGTTTTTCTTCCTGGTCTTTTCTACTATAAAGGACTAAAGTGCACACCTTCCATATGCCACTGTACCCCCGAAGCTTCAACTCCTCCTCAAGTTCCTGAAATCTATCAACCTCCTGCGTAATTGATACCAGACAATATAACTCTGCCACGCCATAACAAAGCAAAGTCGAGAAATTTATCACCATGTTTACTAGAAAACTGAAGCTTTAAAGATTGCAGAAGCACCTGTAAGCACATTACGTCAGCTGACCACAACCCAAGCTCGAAAATCAAATTTTTCTTCCTCCATTGCCAGTCCATCATATGACGTGGTATGTGATAGTAAAGCTTACTCCGGTGGTCATTGGCCAAGTAATCAGCCAGTATATTGTAAGAAAGCACCTTAAACTTGTCTGCGGAGCCATAAACAAAGCTTTAAACTTTTTTTGTGCCAAGACTATGATTCGTTTATTTTCTCGATAAGAATGACTCATTTACCAGAATCAGGGGGCAGTGTCGATTTGGCATACTCCCAATTCCGGTAATCCAAGGGCTTTTGTGGCCGGGACCGGTGTTGTTGAGCAGGACCGAATTGCTGAGGTGGCCGGAATTGCTGACGAGGCCAGTACGGTTGGTTGTGATCCGACGGCGGAGGGCGACGAAACTGATTATTCTGACCAAAAGGCGGCGGCGGAGGGTGATGACCGGTTTGGTTGGAGAAGCTTCCGGTGTCGCCTTGGCGGAAGCCGAGATTGGCGTCCCGGACTGACCGGATGTGCGAGTCTCCGGTCACGTACTGGCCTCTCCCGCCGCCTGAGTACGGTCGGTTCGAGGAGCCTCTTTGCCATTGGTTTCGACCACCTCGAAACTGTTAAAAGAAGAAGAAGCAATTATCAGGTAAAGTCTCGAAGCTATTTGAAAATGATGAGAGAGAAAGAGCAAGAGAGTACAGGAGGGCGCGAAGACATTGCGGTGGCGCGGGTGGCTGCTACGACGACGTATCGAAGTGAATCAGGACGGCGCCTCATGTTCTGTACTAGCTCCCGATGGCCACTGCTACCCTTTAGCCACTTTAAGCGGCGGGACCCACACGTGGGGCCAGTAAATATTTACATCTTTATTCTTAATGGAGAGTGGACGTTCTTTCTCGGATCATTACCGTCCGTTAAACTCTAGCTCATTTCCATCGGACGGCGAACAATGAATCACCGCCGTTCAACCTCATCCTCGAATACCCTGTTCGTTTTTCCCACCATCGCGCGCCATACTGTAGAGATTACATTACAGAGAGAAAAGGGCGAGTGTATTTTTCAGGCTTAAAACTATGTCGTTTTGTTCGTCCCTGTCATATCCCAACTCTCTGCTTCTCTGTTCCAAAACCAAACCCTTTAACAGAACCGTCTCCTTTAGCTCCCGAATCAGAGCTTCGGCTGCTGACGTTCCTGATTTTCTCTCGGCCGATTGGTACCTCTCTCTCTCTCTCTAAATTTCAATTCTTCAAGTTGATTTCGTTCAGACGTGAGTTTCATATAGAAGCATAGACCCCAATTGGGTGTTGATGAGGGTACTTAGTAGAGTTGATGGTCTTTTGAATTGCAGGCTCGAATCTCGCAAGAAGAGACCTTTTGGCCCAAGATTAAATGTAATCATCTGATCATTCAAAATTGAGTAGCACCGTTTTTATTGAAGGTTTTGTGAATTGATGTGACTTGTGCTCTAGTTTAGCGCAGAAGAAGCTGTTCAGCATCAGCTAGATGCCTTGAAGTACAATGACCAGCCCCGTCCAGATTATGGCATTGAGGTCATGTACAGGGTAAAGTTCTTAGCTTTCTTCTTCTGGGTTGCAGGGTTGGATTGGTCTTTGGACTAACATTTTGTTTCCTGTGTTGACAGTTTGCTGGGTTTGATCCTTTTGAGAGGTCCACTTATTTTGGGCCATTCTTTGATTTGGGGCAGTTTGAACGGTTTAGGCGGATTTTTCACCATTCCACCTATAGGGTGTTACTAGCTCACAAGGAGAGGAAGATATTGAGCAGTTTATTGGTAGAGGAGGTATGAGTTGTTGTTCAGGGAGCATGTTTGTTTTGGTTTTCAATTAGTGTTAAGCTCCATGATGCTAGCAGTTAGTTTTGTGTTTCTACTTTCTAATCAGCTATCATGGTTGTGAACTAGAATCGATTCAAGCAGCGGGTTTGGATACGAGGAAGTCGTCCAGAGGAAGAAGAAACATTTCAGTTTACAATGGTGCAGGTTGGTGAATATGTCTTGTTTGTGATAATCATGTACTAAGGGAATATAGTGAGGGTATGAGTCATGATTACGAACCCAGTTCAAGTACTTGCATGTGATACAGTACACAGCAAGTCCTATATATATCAGGAGGCAACAAAAAATAGATACCCCAAGTTGTGTATCAAAACCGGTTCTGATTGTTCTGAATAATGTTTTACACCCAGCTACAAAGGAAAAATGAGAAAGTACTGGAATTATTGAGGCAAAAAAAGGTTTTTGCTGTTCGCGATGCTTCATTGCAGGCGTCCTTAGTGGGGTTGATACTGAACTGTGTAGTCAGTCGACTGCTAATCACTGACCATTGTGGACGCCTTGAAGAGTTATTTGAATTCCAAAGAATAGTTATGCATCTATGATTTGTAAACTAGGAGAGCCATATGTAATTTTTTTGGTGATGTTGTTAGTTCTTTCTATTTGATTCAGTATTCATTCTCTAATGCTTGGCTAGATGTAGAGTAGAGGATTTTTATCTGTACTTTGTTGTTGACAGAGGGTTGGTGGTTCATGGGATGGTTATTGGTTGACGGAGAGCGTACTTCATGACGGAGATGCTTTTTCTGGCGGTCTGGCTTATTGAACATTCAGTGCAGCAGCTACTCTTATCATTTGTATGATGGAACTCTGGATTTCCAAGATCTCTTTTGTTTATATACATGGCATTTGCTCACGTACCTTAGACTGTGTACATAGGAAAGAATAAGTGGAGCTGTAGTACTGCCCAATATGATATACTTGGTATTTTAGTTGAACTTTGTAAATGAAATCTTGTATATTTAATTATATATCCAGCTCTTTATCTTCAACTTCAAACAGATATTGTTTTGTGTTTATTATCAAATCCTTTTTCTTTCTTTTTTTCCTTTTTTTGGCGAGCTTATTATCAAATCCAAGTTCATTCTTTGAAATCTTTCCTGTATTCATGTATTGTGACTTTAGGAGAGAGGCACCAGTTAAGTAACGAAAAAAATAGGTAACAATAATCAAAAGAGAGGCACTAGGGCTTGCTTTCTCACTCGAGTGTTGCACAAGATTTATCTGTTAAGCAATACATGTGGTGAATCATGACTTGGGACTTTAGGAGCTAATAATCGATATCTGTTACTTGAGCATTGCATGAGCATGTGGCTCAGGTCAATATAATACCAGGCGAATTATGTGTTAAAAGCGTACCTTAATGAATAATTGAATACATAAAAACAGGAAGAAGAAAACCCTTAACTGGTGCAAATAGGTTACAAAATTTTCAAATGACATTTATGTCTTGGTACAAAAAAGAAAAAGACAGTCATGTCTGCAGAAACAAATTTTAGCAAGTTTATAACCCTGACAACTAGATAAATCCAGCATAATTGAGAAGTGACAGAGATCAAAAATTAATGTAACAACTCCCCATTTGATGGCTGGACATGCTATTTCTTTGGCTGAGTTTGGGTAATATACTTGGTAAGAACGTAGCAATCCGGAGGAGTGATGTTTGTATAATAGTTCTGGATGGTTTCCGTGATTTCGAACCCAAATTTCTTATAGAAGCTTATGGCATCCTCGTTGTTTGTCTGAACGTGCAAGTAAATTTCAGAAATGTTTTGCTTGGCGCAGAGTTCAAGAGCATGGTTCAACAGCTTTTTACCTGCAGAAATTGCAGAGCTTAAATCAGAAAACCTGTATGGACCATACTTCAGTCCAAGAAAAAATCTACTGCATACCAAAAAGTATGACGGCTCTTTCTGGACAACCTAATCTCAAATCTATTACATATTGAAAAGGGCACTCCACCGCATAGCAAATTGCATCCAGTAGGCAAATTTTACCAAGTATAGATCATGCATTTCAACCGAAGTAGTGAATTTACCCTACAAAATTTATAAGAGGAAAGCCTGTTACTTGCTTACCAATGCCTAGCCCACGATATGGTGCTAAAACTCCCAATGTCATGATGTACACACAGACGACCCCACCTTCCTTCTTCTCAAGCCGGCATGCAATTGCACCAACACATATATCACTGTAATATGCTGAATAGCAAGAAGAAAACTCTTAGTAACCAGAATATTTGTCAACGTGCCATGAAGTGCAAATTCAACACAAACACAGCAGAGCTGGACATGAAAAATCCCCAGAATGATAAATTCAGGAAACACCTAAGCATAATGGGTTTGTACTCTGTTTACATATATCAGTCTAGTTTACATAAGCACGTCATATTCCACAAACTACACATATAATTCACAACAGAATACCTTTGAAAATGCTCAAGCCACTGCCCCACCCACTTCTTCATTCACGAGTTCTGACAAGTGCACAAATGATAATGACCCTCTTCGCAAGTCTAATAATAAGAGGACATGCAACAGCAGTCCTTCCTAAAATCAACTGACCATATTAAGCAACAATAACTACAAAAATTTATTTCGGACATTGATCATGCAAATACCCATAATGCATGTTGATTACATTTCAACTTAGTTTTTCAGAGCAAATTCCCTGATGAATTTGGAGGATACTAACCACTCGACTACCTCATCTTATCTTGCACCAGAGTCTCATCACTCATTTTCGATAAATTTAGCTCCTCAAGGTTTTTTTTTTTTAGAAAATCAGCAAGAAGAAACAAGTTGATTGACTCGCTAATGTATCAAAACTAGGCCTTACTACACATAACTACAACCCTCCAAATTCCCTGCTAGCACAATAACTATCCATCCTCCATTTACCATTAGAGATTAGTAAAATACCTATGAAGGGCTAAGTGTGTTATCAGTAAAACAGCAAGTATAGTAGTACAATCTTGTTATCTATATTCTCCAAAAGTATATCTATGCAGGGAACTAAACCCCTGCATTCTCCAGCACAAACCAGACACAATTTTCCATTAAGCCAAATGACAACAAAGATAAAAGGATATGCATAATCAACAAAAACCCTGAAGATACAAATTGAACAGTAATTAGAAAACCCAAATCCACACAATCATCTCTCTCTCACTCGCATAAAAAACGAAACAATATGAATAATTACAGGCTCAAGTGACGATAGCCCATCGAAGCTTTAGTTGACATACAAAACAAGCAGAACCCAGAAATTATTATGCAAAAATAAGCAAAACCCAGAAGCGTAGCTCACCTAGTTTAGTGAATTCTCCAGAAGCGAGGGCATCGGCATAGTATTTGTCGTTGTAGCGAACTGGGAAGAGAGCCGTGTTGAGCTTCTTCAGCTGCATCAAGTTCTTGTCCCTCAGTCCGTCCAGCGAGGTTTGGATCTCACGCCCAGCCCCCATTTCTTCTTCCGATTTACACAGAAAACACAGGGTTTTGCAGCAAGAGAAGGAAGGGGTGGAACTGTACGGACAATTGTATCTTTGGGTTTAAGTAGGGGTCGGGCGGGTATAACGGTGCAACTGAGGCCCAGTAACCTAATTCCAAATGAATCGGTCCACCCCTTAAAGGCCCATTAACATAAACCACCATTGTTATGAACATATGATTCTCTTGTAACTAATGGTACTCATTATATTTTTTATTATATCAGAGAGAATCGAACCTATATTTTAGCTTACTTTGGAGCATCAGCAGTGGTGACTTATTTTTTGAACTCAAATTTAGGTCTAAATTGGCTGGAATTCAAATTTGAATCCATCAAAATAGTATATAAAATGACTTACTTTGTTGGGTACCACAATAGTGCATAACTCATTTTTTGAAGTCAAATTTGCATTCCGAATTTAAGTCATCCGCACTATGGACTCAAATTTTTATACTTAAATTTGAGTCTCTCATTTTGATGAATTTCTCTCTCTAAAATCTCTCTCTTTTAGTTGCATTGTTGCACATGGGGGGATCCATAAAAATATGTCCAATTTTTTTTAGTCCAAACTGAACCGAGTCTCCAACAAGTATAAGTTTTGCTCTCTTCGATCCATTTTAAGTGTCTTTGTGGGAAATTCTCTAGTGAGGACCAAACAATGAAGACTTGTTGAGGACTTTCAATTTCAACCGTTGAATGAGCTTTTAATGAGTTTTTTAAATATCAACTAACATTTAAAATACTCATCTACCGGTTTAGTTTGAAAATCTTCAACAAGTTTTCATTGTTTGGTCTTCATTAGAGCATCTCCCGTATTTTTATACCCAAATTTGAGTTTTGAACCATTACGCTAACCCAAGGACAGTAGTGATCTTATTATTCTATTTTCTTTTGGACCTGATTATCTTTTTCTTTTATTTCTGTCCTTAAGTTAATAGCAAAACATTTTTCAATCCACCAAAAAACAAAGAGAATAAAAACAGAGAGGACTGTCCAGAGCTTGAGGAAGAGAGATGACTCTGAAAAAGAAGCCCAAGGCAGTAATAGTAGGAGGGAGCATAGCAGGGGTATCATGCGCACACGCGCTCATATTAGCAGGGTGGGATGTTGTGGTGCTTGAGAAATCATATCAAGCCCCAACTGGGAGCCCAACTGGTGCAGGACTAGGACTTGACCCTCTCTCCCTGCAACTCATTCAGTCATGGATCAAAGACCCTGAGCTTGTCAACAAGACCACCCTGCCCCTCACAATTGATCAGGTACAACCCACAGCTCCCAATTCAATCTTGCTCAATTGTAATTCCACAACTATCTCATGAATTCTTGTTTCTATGTAGAATGATGCTGTGGATGGTGAGAAGAAGGTTAGGTGGACACTGACTAGAGATGAGAGCTTCAACTGCAGAGCAGCTCATTGGGCTGACCTACATGCCCTTCTGTACCATGCTTTGCCACCTAGCTTGTTTCTTTGGGGTCACCATTTCCAATCTTTCTCTATTTCTAGTGACAAGAGATCAGTTGAAGTGAAGGCTTTAGCCCATCAAAGTAATGAGATCATCGAAATCGTTGGCGATTTGCTTGTTGCAGCAGATGGGTGCCTCTCTAATATCCGCCGAAGTTTTGTCCCTCATCATAAGCTGAGGTGTGTCAGTGTTGTTAATTTACTCGATATACATTTGGTCTATTTCGTGCCACATGCTCTGTATGTGTTGTATTTTGATATTCTGATTTTATAGGTATTCAGGTTATTGTGCATGGAGAGGGGTTCTTGATTTTTCAGGGAATGAGAATTCAGAAACCATAATGGGGATCCGAAAAGCGTACCCTGAACTTGGGAAATGCTTGTACTTCAGCTTAGGTTCTGGAACTCACACTGTGCTATATGAGCTTCTGAACAATAAGCTGAATTGGCTTTGGTATGTCCATCAACCAGAGCCTGATCTGAAGGGCAACTCCATGACCACGAAGGTAAGCAGCGACATGATCCAGGCGATGCACAAAGAAGCAGAGAAGATGTGGCTTCCCGAATTTGTGAGAGTCATCAAAGAAACAAGCCACCCTTTCATCAATGCCATATATGACAGTGAACCCTTGGAGCAAATCTATTGGGACAATGTGGTATTGATTGGAGATGCAGCTCACCCCACAACTCCTCACGCGGTAAGAAGCACAAACATGTCGGTCTTGGATGCTGCAGTGTTAGGCCAGTGCCTGAAGAAGTGGGGCGCAGAGAATTTGCAATCAGCTCTTGAAGAATATCAATCAATTAGGTTACCAGTCGTATCGAAACAAGTCCTTCATGCAAGGAAAATGGGGAGGATTAAACAAGGTCTCGCTCTTCCTGATCGACAGCCTTTTGACCCCAAGACGGCTAATCCAGAGGATTGCCAAGAGCTTCAACAGAAACTCATGCCCTTTTTCTCTGATGTTCCTTCCATACTAGTCTGATTTGAATGTTATGATTCAGGGAATCGTCAAGACAGATTGTCATTCCAATTCGGTTGCCGACGGCTTCGAAGAATGGCATCTGCTCCTCATTTTCTCTTACTGTATTCAAATTGATGTGATGCAGCCAATAAGGCATGATCTCTGTACGAGCATTGTACCCTTTTATCACTTTCACCATATGCCATGTATTATTGTTGTGCAACTATTTCACAGAAGAAAAAGAAACAGGTTTATCTGGTATGGCACTTCTGCAAACGATAATGAACATTCAAGCAGAGACTGTATATAGCTTGTAGAACATTCATTGATGCATATAATGGGAAATATTCCAGCGTAAAGTTGAGGAAGGGGTTCTTGAAAAAAATCATGTTATTCATTCAAACACTAAGATAATATTGTCTGCCACCAAGAATGAGGTGATTATTACTCATTCTTATACAAGATAGAACCAGCTCTCCAACAATCCATTCCCATCAGATTAAATACAGCCTAAGATTGATACAGTAGGGAAAAAAAAAAATATTTCCACAGCAGTTTTAACATTCCTATCACTAATGATGTAACCAGCGAAATACAGAATTCATGAGGGCGCATAACGCTGTTTTAATGTCTTGCCAAGTTCCGGAGATCAACAAATCGAATTCATTTTGTAGGCCATGTTGCTTGAGCTGACATTATGATTCCAACAATTACTCCAAATAATCCAAGGGCACTGCCAAAGATCTCAATCACAAGGATCTTCACAAAAAGTGTGGAGTTTTGGGCATCTGACAATGCACAGCTGCTTCCAATAATTCCCACACATAACCTGTCACCAAAAGAAAAGTCAGCAAAATCATTCATACTGTAAGATCCAGAGAATTCTTAATAATCCCATGACAAATGTGACAAGGAAGGTGAAGGTACCAACCCGCAGACAAGGTTCGCAAAGCCCACAATGATCCCAGAGGCAAAGATTGCATATCCGGCTCTAAGAGATTCGGGTTCATATATCCTTGAAGCCGGAACACTCTCTAACTTTGTTTGCAGAATGATTGCAACAATAACACCGTATATAGCAACAGCTTCACAAAAGATCACACTGAGACAATAGATGTATGCTGTCCAAGTTAGTTTCCAAATGCAGTACCTTAAGGTCATACTTTTTCTTTTGTTTTCAGATGCATAAATATGTATCTCTGAACATACAGGTGTTGTAGAGTAAGGTTCACTAGCAAATACAGTCAAGCAATGGATGAATAATCAGAATTTTAACCAGAAAGGTTTATTTTTTATAAGCTACCTTGAAAGGGAAGTATCCTTAGAAAGATTGGTGACAGGAAGAGAATTTCCTCCAGTTTGTCCCATCATTGGGGGGGATTTTAGGGCAGGTGGTTATTAAGGAACTATCAAGCAAAGGAGAATCCATCATGAATTTCTTCTTCTTTGATGCTATGATTGGAAAGGGCATAGCAGAGGACCTATCAAACTCTAACACTTGAAGCCGAGCAGCCTTGCAGAGAAGGAAGCTGTGATAGTTAAAAGGCTTTGAAAGTAGGACAGTCCTAACTGCCATTTTAGGCATTACAGAATTTTGGTCATAGATATTAGGAGGATTCCTTCCACGACAGCGCTTCACAGAGCTAGTCGTAGTGGAAAATCAAAGTACAACTTAAGTACTTAACTATACGGAAAATGTCTAACCAATAGTGCAGATAGCTTGGAGTGAAAAACAAAACAAAACACTAACATCTATGGAGGGCTGTTTCAAATTTTCAAGAGACAGCACCATTCTCCATAAATCAATAACCAGGCTAGTAACATGTGAAATTGCTGATAATAAAAAGACCCATTTGCCAATTAAAGCTTCTCATTCACTATCAAATTCAATTACTGGGAGATGCAAGATCATCAAGACAATCCCAATTTCTGGGATGCAACTGATTAAACGATTACAAATCCAAATTCAACACGTGATGAAAAACAAAAGAACTAGAAATTGGTGAGCAATTAGTCACCTAATGAGATTCTTGGAAGTGATACGAGGAGCCTTGATTGCTGCACCGATCAAACTGCTCCCGGTTATGTAAATCCCCCTAATCCACATAGAAATCTAATCATTCAATAATTATTCATTCAAAGATATAAAATTTATGGACGAATTAGAAGAAAGTGGAGAAAGGAAAAGAACCAGGCAGCGCCGAGGACAGAGACGCCGATAGCAATGGCGATACCGAGGGCCGAGAATGTGTAGGGAGAGATCTGGACGAGGGCGCGAGACCACGAGCTTGAGTAACCCACCACTACTGCCGCCCCTGACATCTTCGTAACCCTTCTTCTTCTTCTTCTTCTTTTTGTGCTGAGTAAGATTGGGTGGGAGGGAGGGTATTAGAGAGAAGAGGTTTCTGATCTGATTCGTGATATTATGAGAAACTGAGAAAGGGCAGGAGTGGAGGAAGATGTGGTTTTTTTTTTGGAATTAAGTGGAGGAAGCTGTGGTTACACGTGCTCAATGCGTGCGTGAGATTTTTTTTTTTTTTTTATGGCTATGTCCATATTAAACTCTTTTTTTTTACATAAAATAACATTATGCTCTAACACGGTGTAGTGAGTTTCTTACACTTCATCCAAATATTCGAAACGATATATTATGGGTTCGATTGTCCGAACAAACGCTACACCATCAAGTTGCACTAGTTCGAATAGAAATTTTGTGCTTATCAAAAATTCTTCTAAAAATCGTTTTATATTGTGTCACATTGAGTTTCAAAAAATTAATGTAAAAAATCACCACATTAAATTCTTCATGAAAATTGTGTTATAGCAAGACTATTCAACATAATATCCTTTGTAATGTGGAACCTTATTTTGTTCGATTTCAACCGTAAGAAAAATGCAGAGAAAACCTTGGTGCATGTTGTTTGTGTGTGATTATGATATTACATTATTACTAGCTCAGTTGGGATTATGAGCACCTCATTCTCCCAGATACGTACACAAGAGTTAGTTTTTTCTGGTGCCGTTAAACATGTACCGTACGTTCAGCCTTCATATGTTACAGTAGACACACTAACTAGCTAAGCAAACCCATAAATCCTCGACCAAATTCTTCAATATCCATCCTAATAGTACTAATGGCAGAAGTCAGAATCATTTGCTCAATTGCACACGAACCGTTGTGATCCCACTTTTGCAACCATGCATGTTCCATAAGGCCTGGGCGGACACAACCTTCCCCGAAAAAATGTTGCAGCCTCCGCTTTTCCACCCACTGCCGCTGCGTAGGCCGGGAAACACAAGACCCGATGACAAGCCGTATACCTCATTGATCAGCCACTACAGATACTCGATCAAGAATTCCATTATTCCTGCAGACAAGAAGCACACAACTGTTGCCTTTGTCTTTTCGGACTCCATGGTTCGGGCCTACATAGCCACGGCCCAGCCCATTGCAACCCACAAATCCAACCCGTAACCGTTGAAGGCCCTAGCCGGGATCTTTTGGTTCTGCATTAGCAAGGTGAAAGGAATGAAGAACGAGCTCATCGACATGTCGTGATGTCGATATGACGATATGCATGGATATGACAAAGGTTTTAGGGTTGAATGAAGGCTTCTTTGGAAATTGCATGATTTATAACAAGGTACATCAAGAGGGTAACCAAGAAAACAATATATCACAAGCTGTGAGTTCTATACTTCTATAGGTGAAGTGGTGGTGAAAATGGACAACGAGGGCTTCATGGATTTGATCGAGTGGCTTGAACGTGCCGATGACCAATATCCTTCGTTGACGAACGGTTCTGATCTTGTTTGTGCTAGCCTAGAGGCCGTGGACCCATTTTCGGCAATTTTCGAAGATGGGATTGCACCCATTCGTGTGTCGTATTACGTAGATCGAACCGGTGTTGGGGTTAAGGCTGGTTCTGATTTTTTTTGGCAAAGCCGGGAGAGGGTGAATTGAGTAGGGTGGTTATGCATGGTTACACTTACACATGATGATCGAGATGGTTAAGTTGTGTACGTAAAGATGATCTTAAATATTCTACACCTTTCTTCAACTATCTTGATGAATGTGAATAAGATCAATCTCGATCACTAGCTAGCTAGGGTTTATTACAAGGGTTTATGCGTGTACAACTTTGTGTTTGCTAAAGAAATACTTGAATTTTCAAAACCACATTTGTACCAAGTTAATTTTGTACTTATGTATTTGTCATGGCTCTCCCGAGTATCAAATGGTTTTACAAAACAAAATGGTTGTGACAATCCATTCAATTATTTACTTTTTTTCTTATTTGAGTTTAATTTGTACCCTCTATAGAGTGCTTTTGATCATCATGGCTGTGACAAGCCTTCCAAGTTAGCCATAATAAAATGGACACGTTTCATGAATTGTGTATTTAAGTTTCTTTTGAGACCATTAGACATCATCATATATCAAACATGTTCTAACTCTGAGATAGTTAATTGTGGCAAAAAGAAAGCTTGTAGATAGTATTGTAGTAAATATATCCGTACGTCTACCAATTCTTTGTTCTCATATGTAACTGAATATATTAGCATTTGAAGATAGAGCATCTTACAATTCATTGTTCTCTTACATATTTCCAAAGATGATTGTGTCCCCTCATCCGATCTTTATTTTAATTTGCAGAAGCTCCCACAATGATGTATAGATCTAGATTAATTATAACCAGAGGAAGCCACATGCAGTGAACATTTTCAAACTTATCAAAACAAGAACATTTTGGTAGCTAATATATATATATACAGTATATATATGTGTCCTGTATTTCATTTTATTTTAATAAACAGAGGAATAGCCAAGAGCATAATCGTCTTCTTTTTTTTACAATAAGAAAGAGCATAATCCTCTATTTAAATTTCTTAAATAAGAAAAAAAGAAAGAGAATACATATATACAACCATTGAGGAGGGGGTATAAAACCTAACTCCTCAAAAAAGAAATGGAGCGACTAAAACAATATTACTCCTCAATCAACAACAAAAAATGAGAGTGAGCATCTAATTACTTGCTTTCCCTCAAAAAATATGAAAAGAACAAAAATGCATATGAAAATGCAAGTACCTAAAGTACTTAAATTGGAGGTCAAAACCATGAAGCGTGGATTCTCTAGTAATCCGGCCATATACATATTGACATATTCTTTTTAGGATTAGGAAAAGTTCTATAGACTCTGGTCACTCTGCACATAAAAAATGAACTTATATAATAACACCTTTGAGCTAAATCAACTGATATATATATATATATGTGTGTGTGTGTGTGATGGGAAAATAATGTATTATAAATTTACCATATATATACATGCAGATCTATTTTCAAGAAGTGAGTTTTAACTCTGTAATTGAACAACTAAATCGACAACTTATGGTTTGTTATACATTAGGTTTTCTTATTAACTTTTTAAAGTTAATTCTTGCTCCTATTTTTGTTCAAGATTACATTGCTTATGATTGTAATTCTTCTTAAGATTTGCAATACAAAATTCTTTTTCTTTCAAAAAAAAATATATATGTATGTATATTATGTGCCGTTTCTCCAAATTATTTAACACAGTTTAAAAGTTCTTATTTACGCAAAAATCTTTTGAAGAAAATCTATGAGGTCTCTTTTCTAAATTTATTATTAATTAAATATGAAAAAAAAAAAAAAAAAAAAGACTAATTAATGGGAGTTGGTGCTGCAGTTGATGGAGCACCTACTTCTTGGAAATTTGGATATGCTGGCCGCCCTCTTCTCTGTTTCTTAATTAATTTACATGCATATATATATATATATATATATTCCAGATATATAGATCGAAATGAATAGATTTAACATGGAACGAATTAGGAAATTAAGCAGAGAGGAATCAGAAATAAGCGAGGCCGGCCTACAGGTTGTGCTGATCATAAACAGTAGGACGACGACCAGTACCTACTTAACTAAAATTATACTTTCTATTCATATTAATTACATCTCACATAAACTAATGAAGATCACATAGTAATTTATTGAGCCAGAAAATAGGAACTCGATTACCCAAAATAAAGTACTAAAGTAATAGTTGACGTTATTTTAGTGTTTTCTCCATAACTAATGGACAACGTACATTTCTCCACGAATAATCATCATGATAAACTGTGTCCTAATTTAATTTAAGGTGGTCGGAAATTAATACTTCTGGTGATCAAACGAGCATGCCATGGGCTGCACGTAGAATGCATCATTTCTCCCATGACCCATCCTCATTGTCTAGGAAAGATTCTAAAAGATAAGTACTGATGAAAATTGTGTTATAGCAAAACACATTTAATTTTCATCGGTTTGGCATACTTCTCAGTTCTCACACCCAACCAAAAATCGACTTCCGGCACCCAATTCATTAATTAAATTTTAGGGTTATTTGGAAGGTAGATCGAGAGTCATATGTAGACCTCTTTTGCCAACAAATTATTTGTCGGACAAAGTTGTTCTTTGTTTTTTGGGATATTAATGCTTTCGGTGATCGAGTGAGAAAGCCATGGGCTTCCATAGACCACATCATTTTCCCGTCACTGGCCAAATTGTGTAGGAAATTTTCCAAGAGGCAATAATTGATGTGTAGAAAATATGGTGTACTCTGTTGGAAAAATTCCAACAAATTAACTACATCATTTTCGCATCCCCGGCCAAATTTTCTAGACAAAATTCAAAGAGGCAATATTTGATGCTAATCGTGTACTATAGCGAACACTTTTTCATCGATCGGTTTGGCAAGCTTCCCACAACTAACCAAAAACGGACCTCCGGGGCCCAATTTTATTTCCTAAATTTCACTTAGAATCATTTGGAAGGTATATCGAAAGTCGGATAGCATGATGGCAATATTTTTTCTGCAATTTTAAAAATTAAATTAAGGGGAACCTCTTTTGTCGATGAATTATCTGTCAGGAAAAATTGTTCCGTGGTATAAATTTTTATCTATTGATTTTTAGAAATTAGTACTTCCAATAATTGAGCGAGTATGCCATGGGCTTCTATGCATCGCATCATTTCCCCATCCCGCCACCAAATTGTCTAGAAAAATTTTCAAGAGGAAAATTATGATGAAAAGCATGTACTATGGCGAAACTTTATCACCGGTTTGACAGGTTTCCCTCACCCAACCAAAATCGACTTTTGGCGCTCAATTCATTTCTCAATTTTCACATAGGATAATTTGGAAGGTATATCGAGAGTCGGACAGTGTAATCACATTATTTTTTCTTCAATTTTAAAAATTAAATTAAGTGGACATCCTTTTCCACTTAGAGTTCTACGTTTCGAATCATCGATTAGAGTTCTAGGTTTAGACTCATCGATTAGGTTACTTGTGTGGTTTATATTGCTCATTTTTATGATGCACATATTAAAGATTATAATCTTATATTGATTAATAAAGTTTCTAGCTTCTTAAAAAAAAAAAAGTGGACGTCCTTTTCCGACTACATAAATTGTCGTTGGGAGAAGTTGCTTCTTATGGTTTAAGAACAGCGTAGCTAGATACATCATTCCTCCTCGTCTGAATTGTCTAAGAAAATTTCCAAGATGCAACTTCTCCAAACGTCGTTCATATATTATGGATTACCCTAACCTCCACAATGGACGTTTAGGGTTTGATGCTGAACCTCCATATATAGTGCAGGCAAAAGGGAAAGAAAAAAGAAAAAGAAAAAGGAAGCGCAATTATCCTAAGTATGTTGCACTGATGACGTAATTTTGAATAAGAAATTAAAGTATTTTATAAATTAAAACCCGAATTCCATAATGCAGCCTTCAAAATGAATTTAGCTGAAAGTGAAATGTAGGAAGATTATAGCCATTATATTGTTTATCACTTTCAATTAACCAAATATGTCAACGCCTACAATGGTGGGCAAATTTTGTCTTGAACAGTTGAACCAACTTCATTTAGATGTTGAACAGTCTATTTCTGCGGCCAAGAACACTTAATTAAAGCACTAATTAAACATATATACTGATCGATTAGTGATTTTTACATATTTAATGGCAGTTAGCAACTTAATTAGCACCATTGAAAATGGAATCACAAAAAATATTTTCATCGAAGAAATATTAGTATGCACGTACGTATCAACCAAGCCTCTTAGTTCTCTAGCTAACTGGCTAAGCACTAGTACTGTTTTAAACTTTTAAACCAGTTTTCTAGCCAATTAATCTGTACTTAATTAACCAGGCAAACCAAACCCTAAATTATAAACAATAACTCTAATCAAGAAATTTATATCATCACAGAAACCAGCATAATATTGAGCAACTAACTCTTTTCTGAGGGAAAGATTCCGTTGTACTTTACGACAAGAAATAGAAAGAAGAAGGGTACAAAGATCGATTTTCTTTATATATATCAATTTTGCAACTCTAGGTTTGATTAGAAAATTACACAAGTTGTGTCTAATGATTCTACAATTGATTATTATTTTTTGAATAGAAGAGGACAAACATCCTCCCCAATTTATTTAAAAGAAGAAGGAAAAAACAAAGAAATGGATTGGGGGGGATGAAACCAAACCCTTCAAAAAGAAAACCAAAAGAGAAAGACAAAAACAAAACAATCTACCGAAACCAAAAATTAGGGAGACCCATACAATCCCTATTGCATAAAGAAACAACAAAATTTTGGCTTTGATTGCAGCAGGTAAGTATATGATACTTGCCTCTTCTGTTCTTAATTTTAAGAGAAATTACAGTACGCCACTCTGAAATATTTTCGATTGATGTATTTGTTGGGTGCCTTTGATCGAGCATTGATGTTGTTGACAACTAATTAACCACTTAGGTTCAATAAGTGGTAAAATATATACGTTATTAATTTGTAAACTCATGCACGTACTAGTCATGGTGTGAGCTAGGGTTTGTCTTAAAATCTCGATATTATTATTAATAGTAATTAAAGACTCGACTTAATATTATAGATTTCTGTACCAATGCAAATATGAGAAATAATATATATATATATATATACTCGATCCATTTGCACTTGTATACTAGGCATAAACATGAAATGAGCTCGTGTCAACTAAGATCAACACCTAAGATCTAATGTATCAATTCTCTTTGAAGAGACGCTATGACTCTTAGAATTATTATTATACTTAGTTTTTCCTAATAAACAAAATGATTGTTCACCCAATAATTAGTAAGTACGTACGTACATTGTCAAAAATAAAATTAGTAAGTACATACATTTTGTCTTTATCCTAGTGATTACTAGGGATGTAAGAGCAATTAACTTCAATTTAGTCCGTACATCAAGTCTGAAGTTTAAAAAGCTAACGGAATTTTTTTTTTTTTTTACAAAGGAATTTTTTTTTTTAGAGTAAGGATTTCATTGAAAAGGATCAAATTAATACAGTACAAGTAATAGGTGCAGTAGCATACCAATTAATTAAACATCTAAGGCATTCTGATCAACCTGGATACAATTATCCAACCAAGTAGGGAATTATGCTTGCCAAGTACAATATCGTTGATTCTTGATTGCAACATGAGCAAATTTATGTGCCACCCTAGTGCAGCAACAAGGTGCATATGAACATGAAATGAATTGAAAACGCCGTAGAAGATCCTTGATTCCATCCAAAAGGTGTCCATCTATAGCTAGGTTCTCCTCCGGATCATAAATAGAATTCACAACAGCTTATGCATCCGTCTCTAACAATACAAGTTAATTAAGTGACCTAATTAATCACGTTCGTGAATTAATATTTAACAGGTTAATTAGAATAATGTGAAGATTCGAGAAAACTGTGTTTGCATAAATTAAATTGTCGTGCATGCTGATTAGATGAAGATGATCGATTAAGGTGGCACCAAGTGGGGGATTTTGGGGTTCGTTTAATTTATTAATTAAACTAGAAGTTTGTTAACAGAAAATGAGGGGAATCACATCCACTTAGATGCATGTACCCAAGAAATAAGCACATATCATTTTATGAGTAATTTAAAAGGAAAAATTGGTTGACTATTGGCCGACATATCTTCTCCGGCTGGGTGGGGATTTTCTACACATGGGAAAATATATATGAATCCTATAGATCCATTTATCATTAGAAAAAAAAATATATACAAATTTATGTGACTTGCCTTGGTTAGACCGTAATTGCATGCTATTCCTTAATGCTAGCAGCAGAGGCATTTTACATCCTTAATTAATATATGCTAAGGATTTGAATTTGAAACATTTAGTATATGGTTCTCTCTTTTCGATCAATAAAAGAACACCCTCTATTTTAAAAATAAGAAACACAGAAGAGCATTGTGTAACGACCAAGGTTTCGAAAATGACATATTCCTTAAAAATAGATTTATAGCAAAATCAAAACATAGTAAACGATTAATGCTTGAAGTCATGCATGATGTCTTTTAATTAGCAGATCATGGCAAGCTGATATTGTCATGTACATCGCTTTCAAAAAAAAGAAGATATTGTCATGTACATCAGCATTTTCAACTCTAATTAATATTTGTCTTGATAATTGACTATAGACTATAGTATATAACTAGGTACTCCAGAGACAGCTGGCTGGTTGTTAATGATCGATCTTAATTGGAAGAAGTAATTAAATTAGGACTTTCTTTTGTTATTTTAATTCAGTCTTATATATGTTTTTATGTCCCATAATTTGGCAACACATCTATTAGTTAGGAATGCGCTTGTTCCCATAATTTCACATTTTGATTGAAAATTGAAATATGATGGATGACCTAAATGTGTCATATATGCAAAAAAAATAAAAATTACAATGCATATTAGGGTTGTAAGAATAAATTAAGGAATTTGGATTATTTTATTGTTTGGAGGAAAAATATTTTTAAAAATAGGGATTTCAAATTAAGGGTTTTACAAACATAGGTTTAATAAACCAGCAAAGAATATTAGATCATTCATGGCTAGCTCGTGTGGTTCACGACTCACCGTTAATATTAGATCGAATAAACTAAAGTTTAGGGTTTAATGAAATAGTACAGCTCGTGGTACGTACTATGTGAAGCTAGTAATGACGCTAAATTAAGTTGTAATTAAGCAATAACGTGTACAAGTTCTATTGCTTCGCTTCTTTCTCAAGGAACAAAATCAAAGCATTGAAGCCAACCCTTGTCCATTTAATCATTCAATTTGGAGGGCTTCTCAAACAAAAAACAAATAAACAAATTGTCAAAAAGGTGTTGTCACCCTAAAGTACATACAGATTAGGGTTACTTTAATTTACCCCCAAGTACTATGTTTTCAAACAGAAAGATCCTCCTGCTATATTTGTCTATTTGATGTTCAATTATTAAGAAAAACCCGCTTCCAATAAACTTTCAAGGAAAATATCTTTTGGAAACCTATTATCATCGACTATTTATGCTTTAAAGTCAAACCTTTTTTTTTTGGTTAATTTGGCTTAGTGGAAAGCCACATGAAAACATGCATTACATAATTGCATGTAAAGGCAAGATCTTCTTCAAGATTTGGACTGTCTTGCTGGGATGATCTCCACCCTTGATCTGCGTAATCAGAACCACCTCTAGCAAAATTGTGATCCAAGATATATATGGTTGACAATAAAATTGTTGTCATTCATATATATGATATACTGTATATATATTTTTAATTTGGTTAACTGAGATTCGTTTGTTATAAAAGATTTTCTTTTGACTTTCTGTGCATGCCCTTTTTCTTTTGATTCATTAATGGATATATCCTTGTATGATCTTTGATTGTTTGACAAGAAATTTAAGACTACGTACCAAGGAATTTCCCTCTCCGGATCCTTAATTTCCATGAAATAATGGAACAAATTAAAGGAAGACTATAGGGAAATCCCCCTTGTAGTAAATTAAGGCTTAATTTGATTGTCTGCCAAGAAAAGTAAGACTAAATAGTAGAAGTCTAGAAGATACTACCTTTACATCAGAAGAGAATAATTCTTCTTCTTCTACATCATCTAAGTTTTGAAAAAGACCTAGCTTGCCAAGAATTACTGTAATATCTAGACAGCAAGTGATTGTTTTACTAATTCTATCTTATCGGTGGAATTAACTAAGGCCATATAATCACAAAGTTTGATTTGAAACTGGATTATTATTCAATATCATGCAGATTTGTACAGAGCCTTAATCGAGGCATTAGTTGACATTAATTCTTAGTTTAATAGTGCTGTCTTGAAATTAGTGTGATTACTGATAGAGAACACACAATTATTTATATTTTTCTTCTTGAAAGAATCTTTCCTCTTCCTGGCTTATTAATTATTATTTTTCTTTATTCATACTCATCGATTATTATAATGTCTTAGGTCGGCATTTCGTAGGATATTATTAGGATTTTGGATTCTTGGACAGCTCAAATAAAATGGCATTTCATTGATTTTTGCATTACCTAGATACATTGAGGACCTGGAAAGTAAACTTTAAATTTTTGTTGATCATTTTTCATGCATAACATATATCGGGACACACAATTCTAACAACATAAATAATTTTTTTAAGAAATTGATTTGATTAAAAATATGAGAGTGTCTTGCACACACCAAAGTGCATATATACTTGGACAATCTAACGGTTGATATGTAGAAATAGACGATCCAACGGCTGAGATGCAAAGAGTTTGTGTGGTTGGATATAGAGTTTGCCGATGCTAAAACTAGATAAGTGTATATACACTTTGGTGTATATTAGAATTTCCGTAAAAATATATATATAATATGAAGAAAGCATACATTATTAAAAATATATCATTTTTCATGCATAACATTATGATAAAATTTTGAAGAAAGCATCGAGTGTACGTTGTTGTTAGGGTCAAATGATGCTAGGTAAAGTAGGTAGTTGTTATTATCACTTCCAAATATAGTTGATATACCATTTTGCCTATTTTCTCTATAAAAGAAACTAGAACAAGGAACCTCTTCAAAAAAAAAAAAAAAACTAGAACAAGGAAGTGTACGTAGATTTTTTTTTTTGGCAAAACTAAAAATTTATTAAAAAGAAAAGAGAATACAATAAGGGGGGGACAAAGACCTTACCCCATAAAACATATCTAAAGCAGGAAAGAACATCAAGAATCAAGCAAATCGAAAATTTGGATAACCCAAATGATCTCGAGTACAAAAGTTAGTAATAAAGTGAGGAACATCATCCCACCATGACAAGCCCACCAATGAAGTACCATGATTCGCTAAAGCATCTGCGACTCGATTACCTTCTCGGAAAATATAGGAAGCACGGAAATTCATTTGAGAAATTAAGCGAAGACAATTACTCCACTTCACTATTTTTAAGGAAGTGTACGTAGATTGACTGTTACCGGTAATACCACTTCACTATTTTTATGTAGTTTTTTTTAATTTTTTTTTATGTAGCTATGTATATTCTATGATGCATGTCATTACAACAATGAGCTATGTATGTGATAATTAATGGTAATTAGCAATGCATGTATCATAGGCTATTATACCAACCTACAAAAATACAGATTATAGAGTAGAAGTTGACCATTTGTTAGTTTTGTGTACTCCTAAAGCTATATATATGTACCTTCTTTGAGTTCTTTCACTTCAAACTTGGAGGAGACAGAGCCACAGCTGTCAGTCTGAAACATACATTATTAATGCAATTCTCATAAATTTTCAGACCCATTTCTGGGTACACTTTCTGCTTCAAACCCCCTGGATACGTGCCTTTTCTCTGCATGAACATTAAACAAGGCTTTGTGGATCGTATTGGGAAGTGAAATAATAGTAAAAATATGGAGAGCAATAGTGGTGATATATACAGAGTGAGTAGCGCTCGTCTGAGCAGTTCAAACATTTGGAGGAACAGTACCATGGATGTTTTCTCCAAGTCTTCACACGATGAAGACGATGAAGAAGCGCTAAAATGGGCTGCCATTGAGAAATTGCCTACTTACTTGCGTATTAGGAGAGGCATTCTCACCGAGGAAGAAGGCCAAGCCAGAGAGATTGACATCAAGAATCTTGGGTTGCTGGAAAGAAAGAATGTGTTGGAGAGGCTGGTGAAAGTTGCTGATGAAGATAATGAGAAGTTCTTGATGAAGCTCAAGGACCGGATTGATCGGTAAGCTTCAAATCTCAATCGGCTAGCTTGTATATATGGTGAAAAGGGTACCTACTATTTTTGCATACCATGGAAACGTTTCAATGAGCTTGTGTACGTAGTTGTGTTTAGATGGTGTTTGAGAAATGTTCTGTATGTCTTTTCAATTTTTGAACACAGGGTTGGACTTGATATTCCAACGATTGAAGTCCGGTTCGAGCATTTGAATGTGGAAGCAGAAGCTTATGTAGGAGGCAGGGCGCTGCCTACAATCTTCAACTTTTCTGTTAATATCTTGGAGGTAATTCCTCTTTAGTTCATGTAATTGACAGGGGTTAATTTCTTTCGTATATAACTTTAAGCTTTATGTGTAAGACAATTGTTTTTGTCTAATTTGAAGGGGTTCCTGAGTTTTTGTCGCATTATTCCAACTAGAAAGCACCCGTTACCAATCCTTGATGATGTTAGTGGAATTATTAAACCAAAAAGGTAAATGGATGGAGCTAATTACTGATATAATCATCAAGCCTATACCTTTAAACTGTCCATTTCTCATTTTTCTAATTCAACCTCTGCAGAATGACACTGCTTCTCGGCCCCCCAAGCTCTGGAAAAACCACATTGCTTTTGGCTTTGGCAGGAAAACTTGCTAAAGATCTAAAGGTGAGGATGATAAATTCCACTGTACGTTGCTTACAATCCCTCAATTACAGAGTTGTTTCACCTCATGAGTGAAAATTTTGAAATTTCAGTCTTCTGGGAGAGTTGCATATAATGGACATGGGATGGAAGAGTTTGTACCGGAGAGGACATCGGCTTATATTAGTCAGTATGATCTCCACATAGGAGAAATGACAGTGAGAGAAACATTGGCTTTTTCAGCAAGGTGTCAAGGGGTCGGAGGACGTTATGGTTAGTGATTGAAGCAGCAAGAAAATTTGTCATATGGGTTCTGATAGAATGTTTAAGAATCTAAATTAAAATTTTTATTTTGAAAATTTTCAGAAATGTTGGCCGAGTTATCAAGGAGAGAAAAGGCAGCAAATATTATGCCAGAGAAAGATCTAGATATCTACATGAAGGTATGAAAACAGCTGGAAGAGAGAAAATTATACTTCCTAGTACTTTTTGTATGCAACATATTTCACCAATTGCTTCAGAGAGCCATTTTCATTTATGTAGAAATGCTTCTCAACTTTTGCAGGCGGCATCATTAGAAGGGCAGGAAGCTAATGTAGTTACAGACTACATACTCAAGGTTGGTTCATTATCATTCTTAAGTTTAAGCTCAATTTATAAAGTATACTAAAATTTGTATGGTTCTTGTATGGTCCTATATATTACAGAACTTTGGATAATTTATTTCAGATGCTAATACAAACTCTACAGATTTTGGGACTTGAGGTTTGTGCTGACACCATGGTGGGGGATGAAATGGTTCGAGGTATTTCTGGCGGACAAAAGAAGCGAGTCACAACAGGGGAGATGCTGGTTGGACCAGCAAGAGCTCTTTTTATGGATGAGATATCAACTGGTTTAGACAGTTCAACAACATTTCAGATAGTGAATTCCCTCAGACAATCCATCCACATTCTCAATGGAACTGCTCTTATTTCTCTTCTCCAACCAGCACCAGAAACCTATGACCTATTTGATGACATAATTCTTCTGTCAGATGGACAGATTGTATACCAAGGTCCCCGCGAAAATGTGCTCGAGTTCTTTGAGTATATGGGTTTCAAATGTCCAGAGAGGAAAGGGGTTGCTGACTTCCTTCAAGAAGTAATATTCTAATTGAGACTCCCTTTCTAGGCTTACCACTTTTTTGTTCTCTAGAAAGGTTGGACTTCATTATAACCTTTCATTTCTTCTGCACCATAGGTGACATCAAAGAAGGATCAGGAGCAGTACTGGTCACAGAAAGAAGAGCCTTATAATTTTATATCTTCCAAGGAATTTGCTGAAGCATTTCAATCATTTCATATTGGTCGAAAACTCGGTGATGAGCTCGCTACCCCATTTGACAAGTCCAAAGGTCACCCTGCCGCTTTAACAACTAAGAAGTATGGTGTTAGCAAGAAGGAGCTGCTCAAAGCTTGCATTGATAGAGAATATTTGCTTATGAAGAGGAATTCGTTTGTCTACATTTTCAAAATGACCCAGGTATGTGGTATTTAAGCACTAAACCTCTAGCCGAGTGTTGGAAAATATTTCAAATTACTGGAGATTCAACATATGAAATTCAGTGAAGTATGCATATTAATTACTTGTGTTTGGTTTCAGCTCACTCTATTGGCTTTTATATCAATGACACTATTTTTCCGGACTGAGATGCACCGTGAAACAGTTGCGGATGGTGGGATTTTCATGGGTGCTATGTTCTTTACAGTCATCATAATTATGTTCAATGGGTTCTCTGAGCTTGCCTTGACTATCATGAAACTTCCTGTATTTTTCAAGCAAAGAGACCTTCTCTTCTATCCTGCTTGGGCATATTCCTTACCATCATGGATCCTTAAGATCCCTATCACCTTTGTAGAAGTTGCCATTTGGGTGTTCATGACATACTATGTAATTGGTTTTGATCCAAACATCGAAAGGTGAGAAAGAAAGCATAATAGACATCATATTTCCTATTTATAGCTCAGACCTACTCTTGGTTTCAGAATTTGATGCCAACCCTCAATGGCAGGTTTTTCAAGCAGTTTCTTTTGCTCCTATGCATTAACCAGATGGCATCCGGACTATTCCGATTTATGGGGGCATTAGGGAGGAATATAATTGTTGCCAACACATTCGGATCTTTTGCTTTACTTGCAGTTCTGGTTATGGGTGGCTTTATCTTGTCCCGAGGTGAATATAAGTGAAATTGATCCATCTAGAATTTTCACTTCTTCCTGAACATATGTAAACATATTACTGATGGCTTATAATACGTTTTTTATCATCAGAGAATGTGCAGGCGTGGTGGTTATGGGGTTATTGGATCTCACCAATGATGTATGGCCAGAATGCTATTGCTGTCAATGAATTTCTTGGAGACAGTTGGAGTCATGTAAGCATAAAAGTTATAGGATTTGGGGAACTAACTTAGAAAGCATTTTAACTGATATGTTTATGGATGTGTTTGTGTCACAGATTCCTCCTAACTCAACAGAGTCGTTAGGAATTATGGTCTTGAAGTCCCGTGGGGTTTTCATAGAAGCATATTGGTACTGGCTTGGAGTAGGAGCTACAATTGGATATATTTTTCTATTTAATTTCTTCTACACTTTAGCCTTGAAGTATCTTGATCGTAAGTGCCTATGTTACATTTTTTTTAGTGTCTCTAAAACTCTAAATGGTCAAAATTTTCTTATACTCTGAACAATATTGCTGCAGCATTCGGAAAGCCTCAGGCAGTACTATCAAAAGAGGCTTTAGCTGAGAAAATTAGTGCTAGCGCTGGAGGAAACATAGAGCTATCATCACGAGGAAAGAACTCTTCAGGTGGGTCAAATGGCTCCTAAACTTATGTCTCCCTTCTTGCTAGTGTATTCAGTCTATAATATGATTTCTTGGTAGACAATGCAGACGCAAAGAATGATAGTCGAAGAAGTGTATCATCTAGAACACTGTCTGCAAGAGTAGGCAGCTTTAATGCAGCCACTGAAAACAGGAAAAGGGGGATGGTTCTTCCTTTTGAACCCCTTTGGATTACATTTGATGAAATCAAATATTCTGTGGACATGCCCCAGGTACTTTAATTTTGTTTTGTTTCTGATTATTAATGACAATTGTTACACATTTAAGTATCAGGACAAGTAATGCAGAGCTTGATCAACTAATGCCTAGAGCTGATTGAATTCATCTGAACCGGGAATTTTATGCATGGTTGCAGGAAATGAAAACTCAAGGGGTAACTGAGGATCGGCTACCACTTCTAAAGGGTGTGACTGGTGCTTTTAGGCCTGGAGTCTTAACAGCTCTAATGGGCATTAGTGGTGCTGGCAAGACTACTTTAATGGATGTCTTGGCAGGAAGGAAAACTGGTGGATATATTGAGGGAGGCATAACCATTTCTGGGTATCCAAAAAAGCAAGAAACATTTGCTCGTATATCAGGCTACTGTGAGCAAACCGATATACACTCTCCTCATGTTACAGTATATGAGTCTTTGGTTTATTCTGCATGGCTCCGGTTGCCCCCTGATGTTGATTCCGCAACTAGAAAGGTATACTCTTAACGTATCCTTATCTTTTATTGGGGTCTTGAGGTTGTACATAAGTTCATGAATTACGTGCTCTCTGTTCAGTCAAGTTTGTTGACCATAAATCTGATTAATGGCTTTGCAGATGTTTGTTGAGGAAGTCATGGAGCTTGTGGAACTGACCTCGATAAGGGAAGCACTTGTGGGATTGCCGGGAGTGAATGGTCTCTCAACCGAGCAGCGTAAAAGGCTAACCATTGCTGTAGAACTTGTTGCCAACCCGTCCATAATATTTATGGACGAGCCAACCTCTGGCCTTGATGCCAGGGCTGCAGCTATTGTAATGAGAACAGTAAGGAATACAGTGGACACAGGGCGAACTGTAGTCTGCACCATCCACCAGCCGAGCATTGACATATTTGATGCTTTCGATGAGGTGTGATACCTTTCCTGCATTAGACAATTTTTAATATGCTACATGATGTTGCAAGAACTGAAAAATCATTGTCCTACGTACTGCAGCTGTTTCTTTTGAAAAGGGGAGGTGAAGAGATATATGTTGGCCCTCTAGGCCGCCATTCTTCCCATTTGATCAAGTACTTTGAGGTAAGGCTTAAAACATAATGTTGCTCATATAAGTTTGACATGTTTAGAAGAGGTCTCATACCTTTTGGATTCAAAAGAGATGCTGACATGGTTATGTCTTATCAAGGGAATTGATGGAGTTCCCAAAATCAAGGATGGTTACAATCCGGCAACTTGGATGTTAGAGGTCACTTCGGCTGCACAAGAAGTAGTTCTCGGCGTTAACTTTACCGATATATACAGGAGCTCAGATCTATATAGGTAGGTTACCCTTGATGTTTGAAATAGTAATTCAAAATGCATGTCTAAAAACTTGACCTTGTACTGTCATTGATTGCATTCAAACCAAGTTCTATTATGGGAGGTTGTTGGAGTTTGAAATGTTAAATTCAATAGGCAAATTAAGTCTTTGAACTTGAAGCCAACAATGCTTACTAATAAATTGTTAAATGGTTCAGGAGAAACAAGGACCTGATCAAGGATCTAAGTACCCCTCCACAAGGAACAAAAGACTTGTACTTCTCTACCAAATATTCCCAGTCTTTCTACAACCAGTGTATGGCTTGTCTATGGAAACAACATCTATCATACTGGCGAAACCCACCATACAGTGCAGTGAGACTCTTGTTCACCACCTTCATAGCCTTAATGTTCGGAACAATATTCTGGGATCTTGGCTCCAAAAGGTAAGTAGCACCTTAAGTTTAAGACACAATGTACTATATATTATGTGAAAAATGGAACCCTTAATCCCAGAGTCCTTAATTTGACAAGAATTTCCTGAAAATGCAGGACGAACCAACAAGATCTGTTTAATGCCATGGGTTCCATGTACGCCGCTGTTCTCTTCATTGGAGTACAAAATGCCTCATCGGTGCAGCCAGTTGTGGCTATCGAGAGGACAGTCTTTTACAGAGAAAGGGCTGCTGGAATGTACTCAGCATTGCCATATGCCTTTGGACAGGTATTTTACTCATCTAAAAGATCAAGTTCAATGAGTTTGCGTTTTCAAAGGGTAGTGATTCATTTTAAGTACTCACCAAATTTATATATGATTTGCAGGTTGTGATTGAGCTTCCATACATTTTTATCCAGACTGTGATATATGGAGTTATAGTATATGCCATGATTGGATTTGATTGGACAGTGACCAAGTTCCTTTGGTATCTCTTCTTCATGTACTTCACTTTCTTATACTTCACATTCTATGGGATGATGACTGTCGCCGTTACCCCCAACCACAACATTGCTGCCATAGTGTCCTCTGCCTTCTATGCAATATGGAACCTTTTCTCAGGATTCGTTGTTCCGCGAACAGTAAGTTCCTACAGTTAAATCCTATGTGCTCATTTAAAAAAAAAATCATGATTTATGAATCCATACTGAACCATTACTTACAATAGACTCTAAACTCTAAATTTGTTTAATGTATGACAGAGAATGCCAATTTGGTGGAGATGGTACTATTGGATCTGCCCGGTTTCATACACATTGTATGGACTGGTTGCTTCACAGTTTGGAGACATAAAAGATAAAATGGATTCGGGTGAAACTGTGGAAGACTTTGTAAGGACTTATTTTGGTTACAGACACGACTTTGTGGGTATTGTTGCAGTTGTGCTTGTTGGGATTTCGGTGCTTTTCGGGTTCATCTTTGCCTTCTCAATCAAGGTATTCAACTTCCAAAAGAGATGAGGGACTTGAGAAAATACTATACATCATGTGAATACAAAGCAAATTCCATCATTTCAAGTTTTGAACCATAATTTGGTTTCCTGAAATTCCAACTTCCTCAGTAAGTGTGCAACTTATATTATATACATTGGTTAGGATCGTAATTTCTTCTTAGTTTTTGAGCAAGAGGCAAGCCAACTCCATCTGTACTTTGGAGTTTGATCTGAATTTTGTAATTGCATTTTACTTAATAACCATGTAAATTTCGTCTTTCTTTAATGATATATATCTTCGCTATTGATATGAAGTAAGCAATGACGCCAATTGCCAAGATAAAAAAAGGGTCAAGATAAAAAAAGTAAGCAATGACGCTCTGCAATATAGATGTAAGCAATGACGCCAATTGTCTAACAGTTATTTTATTTTTTCTCAATAAGATTGCTTCATATCATGACCACAGGCTGGTATAAAATTATAAATCAAAATTTCTCAAAAAAAAGAAAAAAGAAAAAAAATAATTCTTTAAGCGTTACTCCAACATTTTCAAGTAACCGCTTGTGTGCACGAGCTAAGATCATGTAATTTAGCGGCTCATCGTAAGGCTCAATTTGCTACTTGATGTTCTAATATGCACATATGGAAAAATGATCGAGGCTCCTTCATGTTATGTTTCTTACCTCATCTTCTTCATGTAACTCATTTAATATTCATTATAATTATATAAGACAAAATACTTTTTTTCCTAAATTCGGAATTTTGTTGTCACATTTTACATCTCAAAGATTTTTTAAGTTTTTGTTTTTATAATGTAGAAGAATAAAAATGTCTTAAACTCCTACTAATCTTGTGCTTATGGTGTTATTTTTTTCTTTTATAATTTATTAGGCTTCAAATAATGTTCTAATTGGTCAACAGTCAACACTACTAAGACCCCTGTAGAGTGTAGATTACATGATCGAACGAGGATTTTTTTATATTTTATATTTTTTATACTTTTTTTGTTTTTAAATACTTTCTCCATTGGGTATGTCTCTAGCTGTAGCTAAAAAGGAGTTGACTCTTGACTGTGTCACTCGTGATGACAGATTGATAAACATCTTATAAAATAATGCATTATGCATGTGGAATCAAATTTAGAGTAATAAAATGAGATGAATTATAGTGTTTTTTTTTTGAAAATCAGATGATATCCACTAATTAATCAAAGCCAAGAATCAGCATCATACATTAATTTCTTAGGCCCGAACACAAGTAACTCTGAAGATCAGACAATCTAGAAAACTAAAAATACCGCTCATTAGGTTGTGTTCGGCTGTTCGCTCATAATACTTTTAAATTTTAATATGCAAAAGACCATGTATATTATATTAGTTCGTTTTGTTCAAGCATCAATTTATTTAATACAAATATATATACAATCTCTAATCTAGTTAATTTTTTGTAATAATGATTTTTTTAAAACTAATTTAAGAAATAAATTGTTTGAATCATGAAGTTGGGAGAAGTTCTAGTGAGGACCAAACAATGAGGACTTGTTGAGGACTTTCAAACTCAACCGTTAGATGAGTATTTTAAATGTTAGTTGATATTTAAAAAAACTCATTAAAAGCTCATTCAACGGTTGAGTTTGAAAGTCCTCAACAAGTCCTCATTGTTTGGTCCTCACTAGAGAATTTCCCTCATGAAGTTATCGAGATTGATGAGTTAAAATTGTATAAGAAGAATGTTAATTTAGTTGAGAAAGATGGCTTGGCTTTTCATTTACTCAGTCTTTTTCTTTATGCTCGTAAATGAAGTCTTTGAATTAAATACTATCATGAGTCAGTTATATGCGCCACATTTTTTTGAGTTCTAGGACAGTTCAATACAGTATCTCTGATCTATACATTGAAGCAGAAACAGAAAATGCAATACTCACATGCGCCACCTCCAAAATTTTTGGTGATCGAGTTGTGAGAAGTTTGGGCTACGTAAGGCTGTGTAGACAAACTTTTGTTAAAATGCCTAAAAGAAATTAGGACAAAGATAAAATGTGTCGAGTGAGTGAAATCCAAGCTGGTAAGGATCGATGCTAATGCAAGGTGTTCGACAAGTTATTTTAAAGAAACCAAGACGATGCAAATTGAGTAAGTTGCCTTGTGTGTTAGCTTCTTATTTAGGGAGAATGATCACTTTGGTCACTTTTTTTTTTGGGCCAAAGATCAGGGATAGGAGAGGAAAAATCCTCCCTATCACCCTATTTTATTAAAAAGAAGAAGAACAAAAGGAGGGGGACCAAAACCAAAACCTCCCAAGAAACCAACAAAAGAGAACAAATTAACGAAAACAGAATTGAGGAAGACCTACAACATCGCTATTATAATGCATTAGAAGAAAATGATTTGACACTGAACTATTACACCGTCTATCACTTTAGTACCTCCGTTAGTTTTTTTTCGTTAAAATGACCTCTCTCCGTTAAATTCAGGGGTATTTTAGGGATGTAAGACCAAAAAATAATTTATATGACTCACTTTCCATCAACCCAAATTTTCCTCCATTTTTGACTAAATTTCCCTCAGATTTCACCCAACTTTGGTCACTGAACTTTGCCAGATTTGACACTTTGGTCACTGAACTTTCGAAAATATCACTTTAGTCACTGAACTATTACACCGTCTATCACTTTAGTACATCCGTTAGTTTTTTCCGTTAAAACGACATCTCTCCGTTAAATTCAGGGGTATTTTAGGGATGTAAGACCAAAAAATCATTTTTGAACTTGAAGTTATTGCAAACATCTTTTAGAATTTCATATGCAGTGATTTTGTTCACATTTGTTAAGAATTGTTTGCATTCAAGATAATGAATGTTGATCTCAA
This sequence comes from Rubus idaeus, assembly GCA_030142095.1. NCBI lineage: Eukaryota > Viridiplantae > Streptophyta > Magnoliopsida > Rosales > Rosaceae > Rubus > Rubus idaeus. The sequence continues at coordinate 30,600,206 of CM057966.1, forward strand.
AATGCCCTAAATGGGTGGGTAGACAAAAATGGGTGAAATCCTCTTTGAGATTTTTGATTGTGTAAACAAAAATGGGTGAAATCCGAGGGAAATTTAGTCAAAAATGGAGGAAAATTTGGGTTGATGGAAAGTGAGTCAGAAAAATGATTTTTTGGTCTTACATCCCTAAAATACCCCTGAATTTAACGGAGAGAGGTCATTTTAACGGAAAAAACTAACGGAGGTACTAAAGTGATAGACGGTGTAATAGTTCAGTGACTAAAATGATATTTTCGAAAGTTCAATAACTAAAGTGTCAAATATGGTAAAGTTCAGTAATCAAAGTGATCATTCTCCCTCGTATTTATATTGAAAGAATAAGAAAGTTAGACTTAAAATACTAAGGAAAATTCTAATATACAGATCTACATAGCATGCAGCTTTTAAAAAAAAATGCAATTGCATTTTTGAAATGCAATTGCCGTTTAAAAATATGAAACTATACATTTAAAAAATGCAATTGCCATTCCAAAAAATGCAATTGTCATTCTAAAAATGCAATTGCCATTTTGAAATGGCAATTGCATTATAATTAGTTTTACCTTTTTGAATAGCAATTGCATTTCAAAAATGCAATTGCATTTAAAAAAAAAGAGCTGCATAGTATGCATATCTGTATATTAGACTTACCCAAATACTAAACACGTACTTGCAAATCTAATTCGATCTCTATGTAGGAAAATTCTAATATACATCACTGCATAGCATGCAGCTTTTTTTTTCAAAATACAATTGCATTTTTGAAATGCAATTGCCGTTTAAAAATACGAAACTATACATTTCAAAAATGCAATTACCATTCCAAAAAATGCAATTGTCATTCTAAAAATGCAATTGCATTTTGAAATGGCAATTGCATTTCAAAATGATCAGTTTTACCTTTTTGAACAGCAATTGCATTTTAAAAAAAAGAGCTGCATACTATGCAGCCCTGTATATTAGACTTACCCCTCTATGTATTGCATTGCTCATGTGACACACACACACACAAATCATACCATCTCTTTGAACACCGATCGAGGCCGATTTGAATTAATATATACTGGTTAGTGCTTAGCTTCCATGGAATGCTGCTTTCTCACATGAAAGTTCGTTAGACCAAAATCTTGGTGGCTTCTATCTGATTATGAAGAAGAAAGTTATTTTGGCCAATGGTTATGAACTATGAAGAAAGTCTAGACTAGTGGGGAGGCTGGGGACAGTACCATAATCGAGCACAGTAGTAGTGCACGTATATTTAAGCAGCTTTGATATGCGGAGAAGTTAAAGTAATCTAGTGCCATGGAAAATTTCTCCAAGTCTTCTCGCGAAGAAGACGATGAAGAAGCTCTGAAATGGGCTGCTATTGAGAGATTGCCTACTTACTTGCGCATAAGGAGAGGCATACTCGCTGACCAAGACGAGGGTAAAGCCAGAGAAATTGATGTCAAGAATTTAGGACTACTAGAAAGGAGGAATTTGTTGGAGAGGCTGGTGAAGATTGCAGATGAAGATAATGAGAAGTTCTTGTTCAAGCTCAGGGACCGCATGAATAGGTAAGTAAATTTCAATGGCTTTCTTGAAAAATGAAGAACATTTTGTGTTTACCATGTCTAAGATTCTCTTGGTTTCTGATTTTCAAATTTTAAACTCAGGGTTGGACTTGAATTTCCAACAACTGAAGTGAGGTTTGAGCATTTGAGTGTCGAAGCAGAAGCTTATGTAGGAAGCAGGGCATTACCTACAATGCTCAACTTCTCCATTAACATTTTAGAGGTAATTATTCATTTTTTAACTAATGCCTTTTGTTATATATAGCTTGAACTTTGCTTATATAATATATATATATATATACATTACATTTTTTACTCTCCCTGAAGGGGTTCTTGAATTACCTTCATGTTCTTCCGAGTAGAAAGAAACGATTGCCTATCCTCAATGGTGTTAGTGGAATTATCAAGCCAAGAAGGTAATTAGATAATGGTGCTTATATTCATCAACATATATAGAGTATCTTTAAACTGTTTCTCATATTAATTGGTGGTCTGATTTCTGCAGAATGACACTGCTATTAGGCCCTCCGAGCTCTGGAAAGACCACATTACTACTAGTATTGGCTGGAAAACTTGGTAAAGATTTAAAAGTAAGGGTTATGCTACTATATTAACAATGGAGCAATATATAGTGTTTAGTGTTTTTACCATAAGGTTTGATGTCATTGCTTTTAAATATAGCTTTCGGGGAGAGTTACCTACAACGGAGAGGGAATGGAAGAGTTTGTACCGGAGAGGACATCAGCTTATATTAGTCAACATGATCTCCACATACCAGAGATGACAGTGAGAGAAACTCTGGCTTTTTCAGCAAGATGTCAAGGAGTCGGACCACGTTATGGTACACCCTGTGCAATTTGACCTGTCCAATCTAATTTGAAAAATTCTTGAAAATCTGAATTTAAAAGTTTTAATTTGCATTTGGAACATTTGCAGAAATGTTGGTTGAATTATCAAGGAGAGAGAAGACTGCAAATATTATGCCAGATCCTGATCTTGATGTCTACATGAAGGTATTAGAAAAAATTGGAGGAAGAAAAATGATAGGAGAAACCTACTTTGTGTAGAGGTTTCTGCCATAATTCATATATACCAGAAATTATGCATGAGTTCCTTAAAAGGAGCATTTAATTTCCATTTCTATTTTTTTTTTCAGGCAGCTGCACTAGAAGGACAGGAAACCAATGTAATTACAGATTATATACTCAAGGTATATAATCTATCTATAATGCCTTACTTTGTTAAAATAAAATAAAATAAGCTAATGCCTTGCTTATATTAATGATAATAACTAGTTCTGCATACTTCCTGTTTCTGCTCAACAGAAGTTTCAATTTTCTCGGATAACATCTGTTTTTTGCTAATAAAACTGTGCAGGTTTTGGGGCTTGAAGTTTGTGCTGACACTATGGTAGGGGATCAAATGAGACGAGGTATCTCCGGTGGACAAAAAAAGCGACTCACCACAGGTAGAACATAGAAATCTTCCTACATGCTCATAGAGTCACAGCATACTTAATTTTTCTGATTATTCTTTTAATCAATAATTACAGGGGAGATGCTGGTTGGACCAGCAAGAGCACTTTTTATGGATGAGATATCAACCGGCTTGGACAGTTCAACAACATTTCATATAGTGAATTCACTCAGACAATCCATCCACATCCTCAATGGAACTGCTGTAATCTCTCTCCTGCAACCAGCGCCGGAAACTTATGATCTATTCGATGATATTATTCTACTCTCAGATGGGCACATTGTGTATCAAGGTCCCCGTGAGAATGTGCTTGAGTTCTTTGAGTACATGGGCTTCAAATGTCCAGAGAGAAAAGGAGTTGCTGATTTCCTACAAGAAGTAACTCACTCGAGCTCTTACAAGAACATAACCTTTCATTAATTCTTTCTCCAGAGAGATGGGAGTTGATTACAAGTTTCCAAGTTTTATATTGGTTTTTGTTTATTGCATGACAGGTAACATCAAGGAAAGATCAAGTGCAATACTGGGCTCATAAAGATAAGCCTTTTGGCTTTGTAACTTCCAAGAAATTTGCTGAAGCCTTGCAGTCATTTTACATTGGTCAAGAACTTGGTGATGAGCTTGCTATTCCGTTTGACAAGTCTAAAGGCCACCCTGCAGTTTTAACAACTAAGAAGTATGGCGTCAGCAAGAAGGAATTGTTCAAAGCTTGTATGTCTAGACAAATTTTGCTCATGAAGAGGAATTCGTTTATTCACATTTTTAAAATTGCACAGGTAAGAAGCATATAACCATTGAACTTCAAACTAAACTAAATAGAAAAAAATCATAATGTGGATTGTATTCCCTAGTGCAATGATATAAAATTCTGTAAATGCAAAAGTGTACGTTTGTATGTCAACCTGCAAATTAAATTAAATACTTCTATTGGTTTTGGTTTCAGATGATTCTAATGTCTTGTATAACAATAACATTATTCCTACGGACTGAGATGCACCGAGGTACTGTCGAAGATGGTGGGATATATATGGGAGCATTGTTTTACACAATGATGATTATTATGTTCAATGGGTTTTCAGAGCTTGCTATGACTGTCATGAAGCTTCCTGTGTTTTTTAAGCAAAGGGACCTTCTCTTCTATCCTGCCTGGGCATACTCTTTGCCAACATGGCTGATAAGGATCCCTATGACCTTCGTGGAAGTTTCCATTTGGGTGACCATTACGTACTACACTATAGGTTTTGATCCAAACATTGGAAGGTGAAAACTATTTTACAGAAATTTCATTAAAAAATTTAGATTTAGAGTCATTGGTTATGGAATTTTATGAAAATCTGTATTTGCAGGTTCTTCAAACAGTTCCTTTCACTACTGTTTATTAGCCAAATGGCAACTGGACTGTTCCGATTGATAGGCGCACTAGGAAGGAACATGATTGTGGCAAACACATTTGGATCTGTTGCTTTGCTTGTCTTGTTTGTTCTTGGTGGCTTCATCTTATCACGAGGTGAATCATACTTGAAATTTTATAAGAGTTTACTATCTTATTATTTCTTTTTGGTTAACTGACATACTTTGATGGTAAAAAATTTCCTTTTGTGATCCAGATGATATGAAGAGCTGGTTGTTGTGGGGATATTATCTGTCACCAATGTCGTATGGCCTGAATGCTATGGCTGTCAATGAATTTCTTGGAAAAAGTTGGAGACATGTAAGCATCATTATATGACTGAAACCAAAGATAAGTACTTGAACAGTTGAAATTTTTTGAAAAATTTAGCTAGCCAATATGTATATTATTACAGGTTCCTACCAACTCAACAGAACCTTTAGGAGTAATGGTCTTAAAGTCTCGAGGGGTATTCCCAGAAGCACGTTGGTACTGGATTGGAGTAGTAGCTTTATTTGGATTTATTCTTCTATTCAATTTCCTTTTCCTTTTGGCACTTCAGTATCTTGATCGTAAGTACTTCAGTATCTCGAACTTAAGTACCAACCTAGGCTGTTTTCTGTCTGAGAATCAAAAAAACGTTCTAACAACCAAAATAATTTCCTGCAGCACTTGATAAGCCTCAGGCACTACTATCCAAGGAGGCCTTGGCGAAAAAACAAGCCACGGAAACTGGGGAGGCCATTGAACTATCGTCAACAGGAAAGAGCTATATTGGTGAGTCATAATGCTCCGAACTTTGTATTTCCATTATTCTACATTATGGAGTACGTTGAATGTATATGTTATTGCTATTGTGTATCAAAGTAGGTGTATCAAATGAAAGACTAGAGAATGTGTCTGTCAATCTTACTTGCCAGCGAGGAATGGTTCTTCCTTTTGAACCCCTCTCAATTACATTTAATGAAATCAGATACGCAGTTGACATGCCACAGGTATCTTCAATTAAACTTTTGGCCATTTATTTTGAAATAAACTTGAACATTTTTATCTCAGAATCACATTGAATTATAGATCGATGGTTTATTTTACTATACACTACAGAATTAAGACACAGTACATGTAACTACACTCTCTTATGAATTGAAACCAAGTTCAAGTGCTGAGTGTTGAATGCATTTATATCTTTTCTATGCATGGTTGCAGGAAATGAAAGCTCAAGGCATTACTGAGGATCGGCTAGAACTTCTGAAGGCTGTGAGTGGTGCTTTTAGGCCTGGAGTCCTAACAGCTCTAATGGGTGTTAGTGGCGCTGGAAAGACTACTCTAATGGATGTCTTGGCAGGAAGGAAAACCGGTGGATATATTGAAGGAAACATCACCATTTCTGGTTATCCAAAAAAGCAAGAAACATTTGCTCGTATATCAGGATATTGTGAGCAAACAGATATACACTCTCCGCATGTTACAGTTTATGAATCTTTGGTTTATTCTGCTTGGCTCCGGCTGTCCCATGAGGTTGATTCCCCCACAAGAAAAGTATGCTTTTAACCTCTCTTTTTTTTGGTTCATTCTTGAGGGCCTGACGCTTTAATTTAGGCAAATGAAAGTGATGGCAATCATGTCAAAATTAATTTAGGTTGCACATAAGTCCTGTCCAGTCAAGTCACTGACCATCACCTGCTAAATGGTTTGCAGATGTTTATTGAGGAAGTCATGGAACTTGTGGAACTGACCTCAATAAGGGACGCACTTGTTGGATTACCTGGAGTGAATGGTCTCTCCACTGAGCAGCGCAAAAGGCTAACCATTGCAGTCGAGCTTGTTGCCAATCCATCCATAATATTTATGGATGAGCCGACCTCTGGCCTTGATGCCAGGGCAGCAGCAATTGTAATGAGAACGGTGAGGAATACCGTGAACACTGGGAGAACTGTAGTCTGCACCATCCACCAGCCAAGCATTGATATTTTTGATGCTTTTGATGAGGTGAGATCTCTTTCTATGATCTAGGATTAGACATTTTGGATATATATATATGCTATTTATTGCTACAAGCCTACAAGAACTTGAAACTTCGATATCCCATTGCAGATGCTCCTCTTGAAATGGGGAGGTGAAGAAATATATGTTGGCCCTTTAGGCCACCAGTGTTCCAAGTTGATCGAATACTTTGAGGTGGAGATTATATCTAGCTAAAGTACTATATATTTTTGCCATATTTTCTGTTTAACTGCTAACCTATATGAGTTATATATATTCAACCATTCAAGGGGATTCGTGGAGTTTCTAAAATGAAAGATGGTTACAATCCTGCAACTTGGATGTTAGAGGTTACTTCAGCAGCACAAGAAGCAGCTCTTGGGGTCAACTTCACTGACTTGTACAAGAAATCAGAAATATACAGGTACAAGATCCATACAAATTCAGACAAAAATGCTACATGCAAGTTTGGTTCAGCTATTAATACTATATGTTAATGTTTAGGAGAAATAAGGAATTGATCAAGGAACTAAGTACTCCACCGGAAAATTCAATAGACTTGCACTTCACAACACAATACTCTCAGTCTTTCTTTACCCAATGCGTAGCTTGCCTATGGAAACAACATTTGTCTTACTGGCGAAACCCGCCATACAGTGCAGTGAGACTTATTTATACAACTATGATGGCTATAGTATTTGGGATATTATTCTGGGGTCTTGGCTCCAAAAGGTACATTCAAATGTTACATATTGGTTAGATATTGTTAAGAATAGCACAGCTCCTAGCCTCCCTAATTCTACCAAAAATTCTTCTGAAATGCAGGCATAAGCAACAAGATCTTTTTAATATATTAGGCTCTATGTATTCTGCCATTCTCTTCATTGGGATACAAAATGCCTCATCAGTGCAGCCAGTTATAGCTATTGAGAGGATAGTCTTTTACAGAGAAAGGGCTGCTGGAATGTACTCAGCTTTTCCGTACGCCTTCGGACAGGTATGTCACTAAGTTTGATCAAGGTTGCTTAGGAGGGATTTGGATTTGCAGTGGAAATTTGGATTTTAGGGATTATACTTTTTTTTTTTGAAACGAGAGATATTTTCTTATGTTCATAGAATCCACTATCTAAAAATTAAATTACGGTGGATTTTGAATATCAAATTCACTCCTTTTTTTCTTTGGTAAGAAGAAGGTTTTCTTTTAATTCTGGACACAAAGTATCAATTCACTCGCTTTCTATGTGAGTAATTCATTAGATACAAACAATTTTTTAGTAGTCATATTCAAATCCCTCATTTTGAATCCACACAATCAAATGCAGCATTGTACGTACTATGCACATATATACAATCCAGGCCACCTATATTCATAGCTTGCAGATAAAGTTGACAAGGTTGGTACGTAAACCTTTCCTTATGGTTTGTAACCTAATTCCATTTCTCTGCAGGTTGTCATTGAGCTCCCATACACATTGATCCAAACAATCATCTACGTCCTTATAGTATACACCATGATCGGATATGATTGGACAGTCGGCAAGTTCTTTTGGTATTTCTTCTTCATGTATTTCAGCTTCTTATACTATACCTTATATGGAATGATGATTGTGGCCATTACTCCCAACACCACGGTCGCTGCTGTACTCTCATCATCCTTCTACCCACTATGGAATGTTTTTTCAGGATTCGTCATTCCCAAAACAGTAAGTAGTACATGTCAAAGACCATTAACCATGCTTGTTCATATGGTGCACCTTATAATTAAGACTTGACTTTTGTTTGGTGGTGACAGAGAATTCCAATATGGTGGAGATGGTTCTACTGGTTGTGCCCGATTTCTTGGACCTTATACGGATTGCTTGCTTCGCAGTTTGGAGACATTAAGGACACCCTTGAATCTGGTCAATCTGTGGAGGATTTTATCAGGGATTATTTTGGCTACAGAAAAGGCTTTTTAGGTGTTGTTGCAATTGTGCATGTTGGGATTGCAGTGCTATTTGGATTCATCTTTGCCTTTTCAATCAAAGCGTTTAACTTCCAAAGGAGATGATAAGGATACTGAGAAAGTTATACTTATACATCGTATGAACACAAAGCAAATTAATTTCCTTGTGTTTCAAGTTTTGATATATCCTTGATTTTTCTGAAATTCCAACATCTTAGTGAGTGTGCATACATATAGACAAGTTAAGATCTAGGCCATTTCGTATATCAAAATCTTTCATATCAGATTTGTGGGCATTATTGCCCTTTTTAGGCCTCAGTTTGTTTTTTTTTTAAGGAAAAACGAAGAATTGATTAAGTGCAACCCGAGGGGGACGTAATGCCTAAACCTCGGTTATGGGTACAAAGATCCTTGACAAGAGCATCCTCAATAATAGAGGGGGTCTTGTCAACTAAAAGTTCATCAACAAAAGAAAAGCTAGCATTGTGTGCCAATCGATGGGCAACCACATTTACTTTACGGTAAACATGCCTAATACTAATAGAGTTGAAAGAAGTGATAAGCTCCTTACAATCCCCAATGATCCATCCAATATCAGAGTAGTCTTCAGTTCTTCACCATCAGTTCGTAGCTTGAGTTAACTTTGTACCATTTTCTTCCTCATCAATAAAAGTATAAAACTACTGCTTATATTTAAGTATTTAACAAGAAATGACGTCCAGTACTTTTTAATTTTGAAGATAACATTATTCTCATATCATTTTTTTTCTTTATTGATAGATTACTTTCATACATCTACAAGTTGGATTAATTTTTCTGATTAATTCATTCAAGACATATATAATGTAGAAAAAAAAAATGTCGAAAGAGTTGTCAGTTTTGTCACAACTCACATTCTCTTATATTATAAAAGATGTGATTCTTGTCTGACTTGCTGAATTTTTTTTTTTGCTTGATCAGGATCTCACTTGCTAATTAATAATTATTTTAATGCATGCTAATGCGTATTAATAATACTAATCCCCTATCATTGATCTATTATTCTACGGTACTTATGCCTTAAACATTTATCTTATTAGTCAAAGCCACCAGGCCCGGGAGGGATTTTCCAGTGAGCTGGCCACTTCACCTGTCTATGTACCCGGCTACAGTGATTACAGTGATTGGTCACCATCAATATTTTATTATTTATTCAATTAATATTTTATTTCGTAATTATTTTTTTATTCCACAATGACCAATCACTGTGTCCGGGTACAGTGACCACGTAACGTACCCGTCCCATTAAAAAAAATTTCCAAGGCCCTGTTTACATGTAGCGTTTTATATTCCACTTGTTTTTTCCTTATGTTATTGTTTTTGATCTTGCCAATTGCCATCTGGGGGAGGGAGATTTGAAATCCGACACACAATAGGTTATTTTTACTATATAAAAACAGAACTCCGTTCATCAATCTTTTTTTATTAATAAGTTCTCCTATATGAATTTTTTATTTTTTTATAGTTCTAGCTCGGACAGTTAATATATATATATATATGATTTTTCTCCACTATATAAAATTATGTACTTTAAAAGTACATAATTTTAATATCAGTCGTCAGATCTGTTTAAATGATATGATATGACAGTTTCAAAAGCTGTCCTAGGAATACCTCCTCCTTTAATTCTCAAATGATGGAAACTTGATCTTAAATAATTTTGAAAAGACACAAGCACATCATCATTCATCGATGCAGGGCAGGGGAATCGAATAGATGCTTGTCAAGTTGTCAGGCATCATACTCTCTATCATGGGGCCATATCTCTCATCAGCAGGGCAGGGGACCAAATTAATTAAGTGTTATATTTGACTTGCCATTCATTTTTGTTTTAATTGGAACCTTTTTGGTCTAGGATTCTAATCCAGATAGGAATTGGTTTTACTTGAAACCTTAATTTTCGGTCTAGGATTCTAATCCAAATAGGAATTGGTATTTCCCTTATTTATTATAAATACACATTTATGAATACTTTTATCACAATAGTTCTCAGCCATGGACGCCGCAACAACTCATTCCGACCGTCGTAAGTGTGGATTTGTAAACAAAATCATTATCATCATGATCGCCGTTCTCATAGTTGGTTTCATTGTTTTCATAGTCATCCACTTCGCATACGAACCCTATCCCGCTGAGTTTGCCGTAACTGATGCCTCGCTCACCGAGAACAACTTCACCACCAACAATAGTAGTAGTACTCTTCACTACGATCTTGACCTCAACGTCACAGTTAGAAATAGCAACAAAGAGTATGGCATCTGTTACGATGATCTTCAAGTCATGGCTTATTACCAGAAGAGCCAACATATGCTTGGCATTGAGAATTTGACCTCCTTTTACCAAGGCAAAAAGAATACAACCCATCTGACATTGTCCTTAAAATTAGGGCAACTCCGGCTCGACCATGTTCTCTGCAACCACGATGGAGCTATTAGTTACCATGATATTGATGTGAAGCTCCAAGTTCGAAAGAGGTTCAAGGCCAAGTACACTTGGAAGGGCGAGTCCTATATCACATGTCATTTGGAGGTTCCTTTGATCCTTTACAACAGGACTGATAAAGGATCACAATCTGCCAATACCAGCACTAGTAATTTTAACACTACCCCGTGCTATTCTTTTGGTGAAGACTTTTCTGGTTTCCCTATGGTTATAGTAGTCTCTATGGGGATATTTTGTGGTTTAGTTTTAGGTGCCTGTTTGTATGTGAGAGTCTCACTTAATGTGGGCTACATTTAATTATCGTACTGCAATGGTTATTATTTTAATTATGTTCATTTTGAAATTTTTTTGATTTTATGAACATATTTTACAAACTAATATTTTCAAATTCTTAACATTTTACATTGTTAGCTTTATAATCATACTATAAATTCTTAAATTCATCTAATAATTTAAATTAGGTCGTAATTAATTAATGTTTACTTTCGTCTTTGATCTCCACTTACAAGAAATAGATATGAGAAAAGTTTGGAGTGACAGAACGTAGATTGCAATCTCAGGTTTTTTTTTGTTTCTTCGAGTGAGCACTGGAATGGGGGCTCTGGATTCTTCACTAGGCTCTTTATGCCTGGCCTTAATTGGCCCGTTAGAAGTTAATTGTGAAATTTTTAGTCCCCGAGTATTGATAGACTTGCTCTCAAGAATTTATGGATACGATGTGACGACCCATATTTAAAGCAGCGAGTAATTAACTAGCCTCCTCTGCTGACTTGCTGAGTCCTTGGATTAGATATCACACTGTTACGTTGTTCAGAACTAGATTATTAGAACAACTTCATAGTTCGTACCCCTAGTAATTAATTAATTAGTGATAAAGGATCACAATCTGCCAATACCAGCACTAGTAATTTTAACACTACCCGGTGCTATTCTTCTGGTGAAAACTTTTCTGGTTTCCCGATGGATTTAATCCTTGTAGGGATATTATGTGTTTTAGCTATATTATCTATCTGTCTGTACGGGAGAGTCGCACGTCATGTGGGCTACATTTAATTATCGTGTGTTATAACCCACGCTTTTGGATGAAAAATTATGGTTTCAGTAAAACAAAAAATTTCAAAAATTCACCATCAGTAAAACATATTTTTTTTAAAGATGTTCCCATTAGCAGAACTCAAAAATCTCGAATCGTTTATTTTTTATGAGTTTTCTAGTTTTTCAACTTTGAAAAATCGTAAAAAATAAACGAATGAATATTTTTATGTTATGTGAACTCCACACGTCCTTAAAAATCATGATTTGAGTGTAGGAAGATTTTGACACGAAAATGAGAACATACGATTTAGACCAAAAATCGTGTGTTATAACCCACGGTTTTGGGTGAAAAACCATAGTTTCGGCAAAAAATAAAAAAATAAAAAAATTCACTATTGGTTAAATATATTTTTAAAAGATGTTCCAATTGACAAAACTGAAAAATCTAGAATCGTTTATTTTTATAACTTTTCTAGTTTTCCGACTTTGAAAAATCGTCAAAAATAAACGAGTTGATATTTTTATGTTCTGTGAACTCAAAAAGTCTTTAAAAATTATGGTTTGAGTGTCAAAAGATTTTGGTGGAAAATGAGAACATGCAATTCAGGCCAAAATTCGTGTGTTATAACCCATGATTTTGGGTGAAAAACTATGGTTTCGGCAAAAAAAAAAACCTAAAAAATTCACCATTGGTAAAATATATTTTTTGAAAGGTGTTCCAATTGATAAAAATTAAAAATTTCGAATCGTTTATTTTTTATAAATTTATTACGTTGAAAAATCCTAAAAAATAATATACGACTCAATATTTTTGAGTTTTGTTAACTCGAAATGTCCTTAAAAATCATGATTTGAGTGTGAAAATATTTTGGTATGAAAATAAAAACATGCAATTTTGGCCATCATTTTGGTTGAAAAACTATGGTTTCAGAAAAAATAATAAAAATTTCTAAAAAATTCACCATTGATAAATATGTTTTTTGAAAGGTGTTTCAATTGACATAACTCAAAAATTTCGAATTGTTTATTTTTTATGAGTTTTCTAGTTTTTTGATTTTGAAAAATCCTAAAAAAATATACGAATTGATATTTTTGCGTTCTGTTAGCTCAAGATGTCTTTAAAAATCATAATTTGAGTGTGGAAATATTTTTGTGAGAAAATAAGAACATACGATTTTGGCCAAAAAATGTGTGTTATAACCCATGGTTTTGGTTGAAAAACTATGGTTTCGGGAAAAATAATAAAAATTTCTCAAAAATTCACTATTGTTAAATGACTTTAACGATTTTGGAGCGCTTTCACGCAAGCATAACGTATCGTCAAAATAGAATATGGAAGTAAGAACCGGGGGTGTGTCGTTGGGAATTGGCGGTGCCAATCCCAAGGCAACTAGGTAACTAGGTTAACAAGCACCAATGAGGGGGCAAGAAATGGATTGCTATGCATGAGCTATGTGGGGTATGTGCATAGTGGACATGTAGATGAAGACATTGATTGATTTTGTAAAGTGACAAGTGATCAATAAACACAATTTAAATGAGTAAGTGCAAGCAAGAAATAAAAGTGAAAGCAAATTGATTGAAACTTTGTTGATTAAGTGAAAGGGGGTTTTGGGTCACCTTAGCCCAAATCCAATGGTTGGTTAAATCACATAAACATGCAAGTGAGATTGATTAGTGGATCAAATCCCGTACCCTAGCCGTACTAGGGTTCTAGGGCCATGATCTTTTCTTATGTATCTTCATGCCATGCTATGGTTCATAAAGTCTCTTAGTCTAACAACTTAAGCCATGCTATGGTTCTCAAATTGTTAAACTAAGACAATGGGCACTAAGACATAGGGATTCAAACAAGACAAGCTCATCACATTCATTGTCAAATACCTATGACACATAAGGTTACTAAGCTTATGCATTCATATCAAAATGGGCCAAACACATGCTTTTGAAGTAGTAAGTTTCCTAAACATGCATTCAACACTTTTAAAGTAGGCAATGAACATATCCATATCAAAATATCAAGCATAGATATATAAATCAATCAATGAATCAATCCATTTTCATTGGGCTAGGGCACACAACCCTAGCCCCCAATCTTCAAGGACTACTCACAATACATCATGGAATACATCAAATCCTCAATTCTAGAAAGCATAAAGGCAAATAAGAGTAGATAGGGGTAAATAAGTGCTCAAGAAGGATGGCCAGCTGATCCTTGCTGTCACCAAGAGGTTGCTATGCCTTCTTCCTTGCTCCTTTGGTCCTCTCTTGCCCTCTCTTGCACCAAGCTCCCCTTTCCTTGTGATCTTGAGGAGATCCAATGTGAGAATGAGTGAGGATGGTGAAATAGGATGGAAAAGTGTTTGTGGATGTAGTGGAGGGTGTGTAGAGGATGTTTGATGAATGAAGGTATGCGAGATGAAGTGAGGAAATGGTGGAAAATGGAGGAAGAACCAAAACTGTCGATCTGGCGGCCGGTCGTGGGTGGTCGGCGACCGGTCGTCCGGTACAGGAACAGTGAAGAAAATGCAAAAATCAAGGAAAGGCAAAATGGAAACTAGAGAGGATTTTTGGGAATTTGTGGTGTCTAGGGTTGGTGAATGATGAAAATGGGAGGTTTTAGAATATATATGAGGAGATAAAGGGCTAGGATTAATGGGGAAAGATCCTAGGGCCAAAAGTGTAGATCTAACTCACCTAAAAAGACCTAAATGTCATGGGGTATTTAGGGAAGTGTATGGACTTTAAGGGCAAAGTGGGAATGTGTGTATAGCATAGGCAAATCAGATTTGGGACCATTGGGAGACAAAAGGTGAAGGGGAAAAGGCTAGGGGACAAAGTATGGCATAAACATTAAATGCTTTGTCCCCTTTTTGAATTTGAATATCTACTCACCACCAATGTGTCTCAACCTATCAAATGAGCTCTCCTAGTGGATGTGGGAAAGTCTTGCATGAGTCTTTGTGTGATGCCTTCGAGGTTGACCATGTGGGCCCGGTTGACTTTGGTTAACTTTCCGGGCCGAAAGTTGACTTTTCGGTTTCTTGGTCTCCACTCCGGGATATCGTTGTCCTTCACTTCTAAGGCTTCAATCTTGGAATCTTGAGCTCCAAAGTCACGGTTGACTTTTTGGTTGCTCCATGAAAACGCCTTTAAAAGCTTCCAAAGTGCATCTTTTTCTTCAAGTTCCATTTCTCCCGGTCCGAACCTATAAAAAGAGATAACAAAGGGTAAGTGGCATTATTAGGTGCTAAGGAAAGCATAAAACAAGTAATTAGGAGTGCTCTTTATACATAAAATATGTATAAATCATAAAAACATGTTTTTTTTTGAATGTGTTCCAATTGACAAAATTAAAAAATTTCAAATCGTTTATTTTTTTTAATGAATTTTCTAGTTTTTCGATTTTGAAAAATCCTAAAAAATAAACGAGTCGATATTTTTATGTTCTCTCAACTCGAGAAGTCCTAAATAATCATGATTTTAGTGTGAGAAAATAAAAATATGCAATTTTGGCCAAAAAACGTGTGTTATACTCACGGTTTTGGATGAAACCCCATGATTTCAGTAAAAAAAAAAATTCTAAAAAATTCACTACTGATAAAACATGTTTTTTTTAAAGGTGTTCCAATTTATTTTTATTTTTTTTACAAAAATCTAGAATTTTTTTTAATGAATTTTATAGTTTTCCACATTGAAAAATCGTAAAAAATAAATAATCGATACTTAAGTCATTAAAAATCATAATTTTAGTGTGAGAATATTTTGGTGTGAAAATAAGTCATTAATAAGTTGCTACTATTATAAGTTTATAACATACTTCCAAAGACGCCTATACATATATTTCAAGATTGTTAAAAAAAATAAAAAATTTATGTTTCTGCCGTTTCCCAACTGCCCGGTAGTGTTGCGCTTGGGTACCTGAAAGCACAAGATTGGTCAAGGGAGGTCGGCGTGTACCGACCGAAGACCCTCCGACGCTCAAGTTAGTACCGATAGGTCTGAGAGCAGAGTGTTTGGGATTCGGAGAGAACGTACCTGAATAAGGAGTGAGGACTCCTTATATATGAGGTGAGGTCGGAGACAAGCTCCCCTGGCGTGGGGGACATCCCCTGACACGAGGAATATTCTCTGGTCCACTACCTCGACGTGCGCATCGAGAGATGGCGGCGCCCAGTGCGGCATGGGTATGCGACTTAGTGCGATCTGTGAGGTAGTGGACAAGCACGTGTACCACGTGGACGTGCCGGTACCGGTGGGGCTGGCCACTCTCGGTACCTGGCCAGGAGACGTCCATGTGTAGCCGGAGGGAGAGCTTGTTGTCGGTACACCCGGCCTGGTCTTACCGGTACCGGCGGGGTACGGCCGGGGCTTCGGCGCGGCCGGGGCGGTGTGCCGGTAGGGGATCCCTACCGAGTCGGTAGATGCCGGCCGGGGCGAGGTCTATGCCGCCGGGGCGTTGCGGAGATTGTGTCCTCGGTAGGGGAGCCCTATCGAGTCAGCCATGGGGCTCATAGGTAGGCTGCTCCCGGTGATAATGAGCTACTTCGGGGCCTATCCCGGTAAAGATATGAAATGGTAGCAACAACTTATATTTCAAAAGTTTACATATTTATAGTCCTCGTCTTTCGATTATCAAAACCTCCTAGCAGTACGTAATAATGCATAGCCTCATGTGACGCTCACACGTCAGAGATCTCTGGCCCAGAGATCTGGGTGTTCAGACTTAAGAGAGCCATTTCAATTAACTAATCATGCCAAGGATAACCAATTAATTTTGGCTGGTACACACATTAGTGGACAAAAGATGGTAACTTTCTCCACTCCACTCCACTCCAATTTCTGTTGATCCATTAAGCTGCTCAGAATGTTTCATACATTTGTCGTTCTTTTCTTTGTAATATGTGTGCAACGTGTTCGATAAATTACCTCAAAGAAAAAACTAATTAAGATATATGAGAGTAATTAGGAATGTAAGGCAAGCTCGTGTGCAGCTTCGACCACATACATCTTGCCCTCATGAAGAAAAATTCTTGGATCCACAGTTCCACACTATTACCCATGTCATCGTGTAAGTATCTAATTTGTAAACAAACAAAAAAAGTCTACGAGGAACTCAGATTATAATAATCCATGTTTGATATATATATAAAAAGTTGGTCAACTAATGCTTTGTAGTTCGTATGCTAAAGGGTCTAAGAAGCTTAGCTTGTTCATATTCGGCTACTAATTGCTATTACCAACTGTTGGAAGCCATGGTAAAGTAAAAAAATAAAATAAAAAAAGTGTTGGAAGCCATGGTCTTAGTTTATTTTAAAACCCTGACTTACTCATTTGATTAATGTTGACTTGCTTCACCTGTAGAAACCATGGTATGTAGAGAAAGCTTGGTGGGGGTATAGTGTCGACTCTATGCATATAAATGAAAGTTGATATAGTACGTTTTCATTACTTTATATCGAAGCTCCCTCAATTGTATGCCGAGTTGCTTTTCAGCATCCATGGAATGCAACTTTCTCAGATGAAAGTTAGAGAAAAGCTTGGTACGTGGGTTCTGTTTAATTGGCATGGCCGGTTAAGAAGAAAGTGTAGAGACTAGTGGAGGATTTTGACATGTGGGGAAACAAGGCTAATTCAATGGAAGTTTTCTCCAAGTCTTCTCGTGAAGAAGACGATGAAGAATCTCTGAAATGGGCTGCCATTGAGAGATTGCCGACTTATTTACGCATAAGGAGAGGTATGCTCGCTGATCAAGACGAGGGTAAAGCCAGAGAAATTGATGTCAAGAATCTTGGATTACAAGAAAGGAAGAATTTATTGGAGAGGTTGGTAAAGATTACAGAGGAAGATAATGAGAAGTTCTTGTTCAAGCTCAGGGACCGCATGAATGCGTAAGAAGTTAATTGGCAATGGCTTTCTTAAAAAATGAAGAACATATATTTTGTGTTTACCATATAAACTCTGTTGGTTTCTGTCTTTCTGATTTTCAAATTTTAAACTCAGGGTTGGACTTGAATTTCCAACAACTGAAGTGAGGTTCGAGAACTTAAATGTTGAAGCAGAAGCTTATGTAGGAAGCAGGGCATTACCTACAATGTTCAACTTCTCCATTAACATCTTAGAGGTAATTACTTCATATTCTTAAACCAAACATATATATGTGTGTCAGTGTGTGTTGCATAAATTTGTAACTCTATTAAATTTTCCTTTTAGATCACATTCTGTTCTATCTGTTTGATCTCTTTAGGGGTTCTTGAATTTCATGCATCTTCTTCCTAGTAGGAAGAAACCTTTACCAATTCTACATGGCGTAAGTGGAATTATAAAGCCAAGAAGGTAATTAAGGAACGCTGATGCAAATACTCATCTAAATGGAGTAATATCCAAGCTGTTTCTCATATTATTCGTTTGATTTATTCTGTAGAATGACACTGCTTTTAGGCCCTCCTGGATCTGGAAAAACTACATTACTATTGGCCTTGGCTGGAAAACTTGGTAAAGATCTTAAAGTAAGGATTTTATAATACTATCTAATTTCACTAATAGACTATATGTTTTATGTTTTCGCCTCCTGATTTGGTATTATTGCTTATAATAACTAGATTTCTGGAAGAGTTACATACAATGGACTTGGGATGGATGAGTTTGTACCGGAGAGGATATCAGCTTATATCAGTCAACATGATCTGCACATACCAGAGTTGACTGTGAGAGAAACTCTAGCTTTTTCAGCAAGATGTCAAGGGGTCGGACCACGTTACGGTTGGTTAAAACACCGCGAAAATTTGACTTATCCATTAATCTAGTCTGGAGAATTCAGATTATGTGAATTTGCATTTGTGAAATTTCCAGAAATGTTAGTAGAATTATTAAGGAGAGAGAAGGCTGCAAATATTATGCCTGATCCTGATCTCGATGTCTACATGAAGGTATTAGAACAATTCGAAAAAAAAATACATATATATATATATCTAAACTTACAAAGCTTTCTGCTATAATTCATATATATCATCATGTGTTCTCTAATTAGTTCTTATATTTTGCAGGCAGCAGCACTAAAAGGACAGGAAACCACTGTGATGACAGATTATATACTCAAGGTACCCACTATTCATCTAAGTAAATGCCTTGCATAGAAAGATACCAACTAGTTCTGTATTGTTTCTATTTATGCAAAAAAAAAAATTGCAAATTTTGGGCTAATATATGTTTTTACTGATAAAACTCTGCAGGTTTTGGGACTTGAAATTTGTGCTGACACCATGGTAGGGGATCAAATGAGACGAGGTATCTCTGGTGGACAAAGAAAGCGACTCACCACAGGTAGAACATTTATAGAAATTGTACTTTGATCTTGAACCGGATCACAAATTTGTGATACCAATTTCCAAACGCTAAAAGTGTCACAGCATACTTAATTAGGCTGATTATTCTTGTATAACAATGGTCATTAATTACAGGGGAAATGCTTGTTGGGCCAGCAAGAGCACTTTTTATGGATGAGATATCAACTGGCTTGGACAGTTCAACAACATTTCAGATAGTAAATTCACTAAGACAATCAATCCACATTCTCAATGGAACTGCTGTAATCTCTCTCCTGCAGCCAGCGCCAGAAACTTATGATCTCTTCGATGATATAATTCTACTCTCAGATGGGCACATTGTGTATCAAGGTCCCCGCGAGAATGTGCTTGAGTTCTTTGAGTATATGGGCTTCAAATGTCCAGAGAGGAAAGGAGTCGCTGATTTCCTCCAAGAAGTAACTTAGTCATATATCCTTTAAATTAATTCATTTCTTTCACCGGAGAGATTGGACTAGATTACAAATTTTATTTTGGTTTTGGTTCTTCAATGACAGGTGACATCATGGAAAGACCAGGAGCAATATTGGAGCCATAAAGATAAGCCTTATAGCTTTGTCACTTCCAAGGAATTTTCTGAAGCATTGCAGTCATTTCATATTGGTCAAGAACTCGGTGATGAGCTCGCTAGACCTTTTGACAAGTCTAAAGGCAACCCTGCATCTTTAACAACTGAAAAGTATGGCGTTACCAAGAAGGAACTGTTCAAAGCTTGTATGTCTAGACATTTTTTGCTCATGAAGAGGAATTCGTTTGTCTACATCACCAGAATGTCGATGGTAAGTAATTTATAAGCATTGAATTTTTTTTATTAAAACTGAAAAATCATATGGTGCTTGTATTCCCTGGAAAAAGTTGGTGATTCCATGAATGAAAAGTGAATTTGCATTGTCAACCGCTCAACCTGCAATTTTTAACTAATTTCAATACTTCTACTGGTTTTGTTTTCAGTTTCTCATAACTGCTTTTGTAACGATGACTCTATTCCTACGGACTGAGATGCACCGGGATACAATAGAAGATGGTGGCATTTATATGGGAGCTATGTTCTTCACAATGGTGGTAATTATGTTCAATGGCTACTCGGAGCTTGCTATGACTCTCATGAAACTTCCTGTGTTTTTCAAGCAAAGGGACCTTCTCTTCTATCCTGCTTGGGCATACTCTTTACCAACCATGATTATAAGGATCCCTATGACCTTTGTGGAAGTTTCCATTTGGATGACCATTACTTACTATGGTATTGGTTATGATCCAAGCATTGGAAGGTGAAAAGTAAAACATATTAGAAATTACAAGTCAAAGTTTTGGATCAGAAACATTTCTTTTGAATTTAGCTGAAAACTTGTAACTGCAGGTTCTGCAAGCAGTTCCTTTTACTAGTGTGCATTAGCCAGATGGCAAATGCACTGTTCCGATTGATAGGCGCATTAGGAAGGAACATGGTTGTTGCAAACACATTTGGAACTGTTGCTTTACTAGGCTGTTTTGTTCTGGGTGGTTTTGTCTTATCACGAGGTGAATCACTCATACAATTTTAATCAGAGTAATTATCTTTTTAGTCCTTTTTGGTTAAGTGATATAAGTTGTTAAAAAGATGACCCTCTGTGATCCAGAGGAGATGAAGAACTGGTTGTTGTGGGGATATTGGCTCTCACCAATGACGTATGGAATGAATGCAATGGCTGTCAATGAATTTTTTGGAAAGAGTTGGAGAAATGTAAGCATGCATCATTTATTGAAACAAAAGGCAAAAACAAGATCAGGTTAGAAAAATTTGGTAAATTAATGTTAGCTAACAAGTATGCTATTATAGGTTCCACCCAACTCAACAGAACCGCTAGGAATTATGGTCTTGAAGTCTCGAGGGGTATTCCCAGAAGAATGTTGGTACTGGATTGGAGTAGTAGCTTTATTTGGATTTTTTATTCTGTTCAACTTTCTTTACACTTTGGCACTTCAGGTTCTGGAACGTAAGTACCAACTCAGTCATTTTTCTTTTGGATAGAAGCAACGTTCTAAGTTCTAACAATCAACTCAATCTCCTGCAGCACTTGATAAGCCTCAGGCAGTATTGTCCAAAGAGGCCTTGGCAGGGAAACAAGCCATGAAAACGGGAGAGACAATTGAGCTGTCGCCAACAGGAAAGACCTCTATTGACGGGTTCATATTTCATAAAGCTCAAATTTTATGTTTTGTTTCTACATTGCGGATGTCCAGGGTTACGCAATTTGCTATGGTGTAACAATGCAGGAGTAGGGAATGAAATTCTAGAGAATGTGTCTGCCAAGTGTCCCAAGCAGCGAGGAATGGTTCTTCCTTTTCAACCCCTCTCAATTACATTTACTGAAATCAGATATGCAGTTGACATTCCACAGGTATCTTCAGCCCGGGTTTTCTATGGGGCAAGAATGCTGAGAGCATTATTTTTGTTATAATGTTTGGTCATTTCTTTTGATAAGCAACCTGAAATTTTTTTGGTCAATTCTTATATTGTAACAACAACATTGCAGGATTATATATTTTTTTTTCTATGCATGGTTGCAGGAAATGAAAGCTCAAGGCATTGCTGAGGATCGGCTAGAACTTCTCAAGGGTGTGAGTGGTGCTTTTAGGCCTGGAGTCCTAACAGCTCTAATGGGTGTTAGTGGCGCTGGAAAGACTACTCTAATGGATGTCTTGGCAGGAAGGAAAACCGGTGGATATATTGAAGGAAACATCACCATTTCTGGTTATCCAAAAAAGCAAGAAACATTTGCTCGTATATCAGGATATTGTGAGCAAACAGATATACACTCTCCACATGTTACAGTTTATGAGTCTTTGGTGTATTCTGCTTGGCTCCGGCTGTCACCTCAGGTTGATTCCCCTACCAAAAAGGTATACCTTTTGACCCTACCTTTTGACCCTATATTCTTGAAGAAAATATGTAGCAATTTAAACAAAAATGGTAAAAGCTAGGTTGTATATAAGTTCCATTACTTGCATGATATGTTCATGAAGTCATTGACCATAAATCTGCGTACTGGTTTGCAGATGTTTATCAAGGAAGTCATGGAACTTGTGGAACTGACCTCAATAAGTGAAGCACTTGTTGGATTGCCTGGAGGGAATGGTCTCTCAACTGAGCAGCGCAAAAGGCTAACAATTGCAGTAGAGCTTGTTGCCAACCCATCCATAATATTTATGGATGAGCCCACCTCTGGCCTTGATGCCAGAGCAGCAGCAATTGTAATGAGAACAGTGAGGAATACAGTTGACACTGGAAGAACTGTAGTCTGCACCATCCACCAGCCAAGCATTGATATATTTGATGCTTTTGATGAGGTGACATCCCTTTATATGCTTTAGGTTAGACAATTTGGATTTGCTTTAATGTCAAAAGAACTAAAAAGTTCGATATTCCATTGCAGATGCTCCTTTTGAAATGGGGTGGCGAAGAAATATATGTTGGCCCTTTAGGCTACCATTCCTCTCACTTGATAGAATACTTTGAGGTTAGGCTTCTGAATACAGGAAATGTACTGTCTGCCATGCATGTTTTGTGCTCAACTTGTTACTTAATATTCTCATGCATGTTTCACCAAAGGGAATTAGTGGAGTTTCTAAAATGAAGAATGGTTACAACCCTGCAAATTGGATGTTGGAGGTTACTTCTGCAGCCCAAGAAGCAGCACTAGGGATTAATTTCACAGACATATACAAGAATTCAGAAGCATATAGGTAGAACATCCATAACAGTTTGTATAATAACGGAATACTTATGTTTATCTTCTAATACTATGTGAACGTTTAGGAGAAACAAGGCCTTGATCAAGGAACTAAGTACTCCACCAC
The DNA here is from genome assembly GCA_030142095.1 of Rubus idaeus. Lineage (NCBI taxonomy): Eukaryota > Viridiplantae > Streptophyta > Magnoliopsida > Rosales > Rosaceae > Rubus > Rubus idaeus. The sequence goes on from CM057966.1 coordinate 30,623,288, forward strand.
CGAATTCAAAAGACTTGTACTTCCCAACAAAACACTCTCAGTCTTTCTATACCCAGTGCATAGCTTGCCTATGGAAGCAACATTTGTCTTACTGGAGAAACCCACCATACAGTGCAGTTAGACTTCTTTTCACAATATTGATGGCTCTAGCATCTGGGACATTATTTTGGGGTCTTGGCTCTAGAAAGTATGTGCACTGAAAAATAAATTAGTAACACATTTTGTGCGATTTTTTCACCTTCGTTTTGTGACTGAAATATAGAAGCCTAATGTGTAAGGACACCCTTCATGTACGTGCTGTTCTTTTGGTATAACATTTTTCTGAAATGCAGGCAAAAGAAACAAGATCTTTTTAACGCAATGGGTGCCATGTATTCTGCTGTTCTCTTCATTGGGCCACAAAATGCGTCGACGGTGCAGCCAGTTGTGAGTATTGAGAGGATAGTCTTTTACAGAGAAAGGGCTGCTGGAATGTATTCAGCTTTGCCCTATGCCTTTGGACAGGTACGTACGTAATATGCGCAAAAAAATACGTGCAAAAAAACACCGCGCGAATTGATACGCGTTAAAAAGTTCATCAAGATAAAATCCTTGATTTCCTAAAAATTGTCGTAAGTATAGCGGGAAGTAAATGATCATTTATCCACAGGAGATTGTTTATTTGCATCTATGTCACGAAATTACGAAATCTAATACTATAACGATTCTATTTACAAAAAAGTATAATATATACAAAAGTGTTTTTGATTTTTGAAATAATTGGAAACAAGAAATAAATTAAATAAAATATTTTTGGATTTTTATTTTTCAAAATTAAACTAAACAAAAATAGTATAAATCACAATACACACTTTTGATATGTTAACCTATAAACTCTTTTTCAAATTAAATGACGATGTTCAAGATAAATCAATGGCATGTTGATCATATCCTATTGTTCTCTCATAGTTGGTATGTTAGGTGTATGACATGTACTCCCTAACTTAGTTCTCGAAATGCAATCTAGAATGACATGTTCATAGATTCAACACTCAAGAATCATTACGCATAAAGAAAACGAACATCACATCGACCATAAGACATGACATATATCCTATGAAACCGAAAAATCTAATCACATGAATACGTCTTAATTCATTCACTTGCTACTTGATTGGAATTATATGATGATATGACGGTCCACATATAATCCTAGCAATAGAACCCTAATATATGTATCTAAGTGTGCACTCAAAGAAACATATAAAAGAATCCATCAATGAATAAACAGTGAAAATATAATCATTCAATCATCCAATAAATAGTAAATTAACGTCAATACCAAGAGTAAAAATATTTAGGACTAAACCCTAAATTATTACACAAAATAGAAAATATAGTTTTAAACACATATTTACAAAGTAACAATTACCCAAATTTATTCACACAAAATTTAAATACGAAAATTAAAATTAAACAAAAATAAATATAATAATTAAACAAATTTGGGTAAAATGTTACTGATGTTTCATGGACACTGTCGTCAGATGAGGGTGGACGACTCAACCATGTGCTCAGAAACTGAACACTGCCTTCAGGTACAGGTGGAAGACACAGCTATCGGTGACAGTGACCGTGAATCTGATCGGAACCGTATTTGAATATGGCGAGTGTCCAAATAAATTGGACCAAGTGGGCTGGCAGCAGTGAGAGCCCAAGGAAATTGGGTTTGGTCAACGGGTCAAAGACCCATTTGACTTTATTTTTCTTTTCTTCTTTTCTCTTCTTGCCCGTCTCTTTCTTTTCCTCTCTCATCATCTCATCGGAGCAAGAGAGAGAGCCCGTGAGGGATCGACGCCGGCACGGAAGCGTACGGCAGAGGCGCGGGAGAAGCCGAGCTGGGCTGATGAGGATCGGTGGCTGTGCGGCTGAAAATCGGAGATGGGATCGCCGATTCAAGGAGAGGAAGGGACGCCGGCGGGTCGTGTTGCAGCGGCAGCGGCGGACCATGGGAATACCGGCGGTTTGGCAGCGTCGGGCACGAGGTCTGGGTGCAGAGAGAAGCCGGCGTGGTCTGATTCGAGGAGTCGAACGGCGTCGCTGGCGTCGATGATGATTGAGCTCGGCGGTGGCTCATGATTAGGCACACGGGTGCCGTTGATCAGGTGAAGCTCCGGTGAGCTGGGCACGGCAAAGCTCGGCTTTGAGGCGGATAGAGACGCCGGTGGTGATCTGTGTTGTCGGCGGCTGCCATGGAGGAATTGAGGGCTCAGGGTGGCCTGAGCAATGACTTGGGTGTACAGAATAGAGGACCTCCAGTCCTCTTGGTGAAGCTTGGGATTTGCAGCTGGGCTATTGGAATGATGAACTTCCATTGAAATTTGATTGCTGCCATGGATTTGAGCAGAGATGGTTGAGGAATTGGTGAATTGAAATTGGGCAGAGGAGCTGCCGTGGTTGTGATGGTAGTGAAGGAATTGGGTGAAGATGATTTGGAAGTGGTGATTGCTTGGCTTGATGATGAACAATTGCAGGTTTTGCTCCTTAAAAAGGAGAGGAAAGTGAGAGATCGGGGGGTCTGGTGGATGATAAGTCACAGACAGATTGATGAGAGCAGGTGATGGTGGAGAGCATCCGAGGAGTGATTGAAGGATTGAAGAGTGGAATGGAAAAACAAATCAAAAGAAAGAGGGAGTGGAGAGTAGGTGGTGGTGGAGGCAGCTGGAATCCATGATGGTGCTCGGCGTGGGAGGAAGACGACGAGGATGGTGGAGGAGCAGCGGCCAATGACAATTGCCGATGAACTAAATTCCAAAAGAAAAAGAAATTAAAATAATATAAACAAATATTAAAATAAATATAAATATGAGAAAATAATATAGAGATTTAATTTGTGTTTCGACATCACATGTGGTGGTTCGCTGTTGGGATTCGAAACGCTTTTTGAAATTTTCGTACAATATTTGTAATTCACATCGAAATGATAACTGGTGTTATTTTGATGTTGAAAGTCACGGTTGACTTTCTTGTCATTCTCGGAATCGCACAAAAAAAACTCCAAAATGCACATTTTTGTGCAAATTAACATTTTTTGTATATTTTCCCTATAAACACGAAAACACACATTAAACATACTAATAGGCTCTCGAAATGATCTAATCTAAGTAATTAAAAACGCTTTGTGTACGTATTTTACGTTCACATCAGTACGCCACCAAAATTCATTATGTAATGTTGAATGAATCCAAGCCGCCACCTATATATGTACATGCTGCTTGAAGATCGAGTTGATAGAGTCATAGAACACATGGAAATTAAGCAACATATATATAAACTTTTACGGACTTTTGCTACGGTTTCTCACTAAATTTCAATATTGCATTACCAGGTTGGCATTGAACTCGCATACACTTTGATCCAAACTATCATATATGTGGTTATAGTATACACCATGATCGGATATGAGTGGACGGTCAGCAAGTTCTTTTGGCAGCTCTTCTTCATGTACTTCACTTACTTATACTTCACCTTATATGGCATGATGAGTGTGGCCATTACTCCCAACATTGCCGTTTCCGCTGTAGTTTCCTCGGCCTTCTACCCATTATGGAACGTTTTTTCAGGATTTATCATCCCCAAATCAGTAAGTAGTGCATGTCAATTAATGTTGAAACGAAGACCACCATATGCATGTTTGTTCACGTACATGATTTAACTTAGCAAACTATATATGACTCCCAATTCACAAAATTGCTGTTTCGTGGTGGCAGAGAATTCCAGTATGGTGGAGGTGGTTCTATTGGTCCTGCCCTATCTCTTGGAGCTTGTACGGATTGATTGGTTCGCAGTTCGGAGGCATTAAGGACAGGCTTGATTCCGGCGAAACTGTGGATGATTTTACTAGGACTTATTTTGGGTACAGAGAAGAGTTTGCAGGTGTTGTTGCAATAGTGCTTGTAGGGATTTCAGTGCTCTTTGGATCCGTCTTTGCCTTTTCAATCAAAACGTTTAACTTCCAAAAGAGATAAAAAAACCTTGTGATCAATGTTATGCAAATTCCATGATTTTATAGTTCTCACTTCTCAGCATATTTCTCAACTTTTGTTAGTTACCATAATCATAGTTTAGCGGAGTTGTGACTATATTACGATAATAATTGCACTAATATCCACACTTGACAGCTGAACCTATTACTCTATTACACCCTTTTTCATTATTATTTGCTGGAGATATTCTTGTACCCTGATCTTACCTAATTTAATCTTATTTTATTTTTGCAAGATGCGGTACTACTAAAAGGGTTTGTTGGCACAAACATTTGTCCTTATTGTTAGTGTTCCTATTACTTTTAGGAGCAGCGATTTGTCCTTATTGCTTGGCAAAAAATTATATGTTCTTATTTTCATACCAAAATTTTACCACCCTCAAATCATGATTTTTAAAGATTTTTTCGAACTGACGGAACGCAAAAATCTTGATTCGCTTATTTTTTACGATTTTTCAAAATCATAATACTAAAAAATTCAAAAAAATAATAAACGATTTGAGATTTTCGAGTTACGTAAATTATAACACCTTTTAGAAAATATTTTTATCAATGGTGAAATTTTGGCATCAGCAAATTTGAAGAAAAAAAGTGTCTTGACAAGGTTTGATATGTTTTGTCATTCCATGGCACTTCAAAACGTGGCAAACCATGCAATCCTCTTTTTCTTTTCTTTTTTGAACTTTGTCCATACCAAAATATCACCAATGGTAAAATATTATTTTTAAAAAGGGCCATCATTGGTCTCGGTTATGAGTTACGATTTTCAAGCGAGACCAATGATGGCCATGCAAGCCATGCCAACCCAAGTCATGCAAACCAGACTAACCGTGGCCATTTTTTGCGGTTCAACCACGTGGTTTCACTCAAGAAAGATGTTCTAATATTGTGGAGAATAATCTCAATTCTTTCTCCAATTTTTTTTTTTCAAAATCATGGTTTCACCCAAAATTGTGGACTATAACACACGATTTTTTTTTTGACAAAAACTGTATGTTTTTATTTTTTGTACCAAAATCTTACTACTCTCAAATCCTCAAATCATGATTTTTAAAGACTTTTCAAATTGGCGGAACCAAAATATAGCAAAGAAATCGTTGTATCTATTAGCATGATCTATAAAACGGTCCTACACGAAATTTCTTAAGCCACATACATAATACTTCCAAGCAGTTACAGGCCACCACCGTCCAACGTTTGAAACACAAATTGTGTTTTCCCATTTCTAAGCAACTTTTGTGTTCAGTGTGCAAATTAATTGTGTAGCCTCTTTCCTTGATACAAGGACCGAACTCGACCTCCCAACAATCATGACTACTTTACTTTCTTCACTTGCACACTTCCATAATTAAGGACTTCTTTACAGATAGATAGAATAGAATCAAACTTTCCACCATACTTTAATTAGTCAAAAGAATGTTGATGTAGAAAGTTAACGGGATAGAAACACACAACTACTTACAGGAAAGAAAATGACATTAGTGATAAGCTTTAGCTATAGTTGCTAAGCTTCAATTATTCATGGTGATATATAAGTATGCACATGTTGTAGTTGTTTAGGCCCTTTGAGCACCAGGTGGGGGAAACCATACCATGGAAGTGTTTTCGAGGTCTTTTCGGGGTGAAGACGATGAAGAAGCTCTCAAATGGGCTGCAATTGAGAGGCTGCCTACGGGTTTACGTATCGGGAGAGGCTTGTTCATTGATGGTGAGGGTCAAGCTAGGGAGGTTGATGTCGAAAACCTCGGGTTACTTGAGAGGAAGACTTTGTTGCAGAGGCTGGTGAACAACGCAGAGAAAGATAATGAGAAGTTCTTGTTAAAGCTCAAGGACCGAATTGACAGGTGAGTTTCATGAACATACTGACTTGAACATCCAAACTAGAATGGTACGTGACAAAATCGAGAGCATTTTTTATGAGGTGTAATTTGTGTTGTTGTTTCTAAATTTGAATACAGAGTTAGACTTGATATGCCAACAATTGAAGTTCGGTTCGAGCATCTAACTGTGGAGGCAAAGGTTTATTTGGGAAGCAGAGCACTGCCTACATTACTCAACTTTGCCATCAATATGTTACAGGTAAATCTTTTTTTTTTTTTTTTTGGAAATTCAGGTAAATCTTTTACGAATTAGAAAAATATAAGATCTACTGTAACTTTGATACTCATTAATTTCTTTAAATTCTCACTTTGGATAGGGAATGGTACATTGTCTTCACATTTTCTCAAGTAGTAAGGCATCCTTAACAATCCTTCAAAATGTTAGTGGCATCATCAAGCCTCAGAGGTGAGTATGGACATGTTTGTTAAAATCCATCGTAGAATTTACCAAATAGTTCTTAGTTCACTTGTGATTGCAATTCCTGCAGAATGACTTTGCTTTTAGGTCCCCCAAGTTCCGGAAAAACCACATTACTATTAGCTTTGGCAGGAAGACTTGGTAAAGATTTGAAAGTAAGAAAAACTTAAATTCAGCCATTTTTGTTATTATTTTCTTCGTTTTGTATGAACTCTGGTCTAATAGGGTAATTGATCAATCTTAAGTCTTCGGGGGGAGTTACATATAATGGACATGATATGGCAGAGTTTGTACCTCAGAGAACATCAGCTTATATAAGTCAAAATGATCTCCACATAGGAGAACTAACAGTGAAAGAGACATTGGCTTTCTCAGCTAGATGTCAAGGAGTTGGTTCAAATTGCGGTTAGTCAAAACACCATGCATTTGATACATTTCATTTTTCCTTAAAAATAGTTCGGAAGGGTTTTAATTCATATTTGGAAACATTGCAGACATGTTGGCAGAATTATCTAGAAGAGAGAAGGAGGAAAATATCAAGCCTGATCCAGATATTGATATCTACCAGAAGGTGAGTAGCCAGATTGAGAAGCAAAAAAGAACATAGCTTTTTCCTATGGGATTCTCTTCTAGAAAAATGAAGTTTTCTTTTTGTGCAAATTCTTTTGAACTTCAAATTCTTCAGGCAGCAGCACTAGAAGGCCAGGAGAGTAGTGTAGTTGCTGATTATATTCTCAAGGTACCATCTTGAAATTCATTTCAAATTGAAGATATACAGAAGAAGAAAAAATTAGTATCTATATAATTGTAGTTCTGCTTTCAATTTCTTGTAGATTTTGGGACTTGAAGTCTGTGCCAATACTATGGTGGGGGATGAAATGGTAAGAGGCATCTCGGGTGGAGAAAGAAAGCGAGTCACAATAGGTAAAACATAGAACAAGACTACAAATCTTTCTACTGCATTCTCTTTACATTCTAATTTCACAATATGCTAACTTTATACCGTGCACTTGGAGTTGATATTTCTTACATTCATGATAATAATGCTATAGGGGAGATGCTTGTTGGACCTGTAAAAGCTCTCTTCATGGATGAGATATCAACTGGCTTGGACAGTTCTACAACTTTTCAGATAGTAAACTCACTCAGGCAATCCATCCATATTCTTAAGGGAACTGCAGTTGTTTCCCTCTTGCAGCCGGCCCCCGAAACTTATAACCTATTTGATGATATAATTCTTCTCTCAGATGGTCAAATCGTGTATCAGGGTCCACGTGAAAGTGTGCTTGAATTTTTTGAATTCATGGGGTTCAAATGCCCTGAGAGGAAAGGAGTTGCTGACTTCTTGCAAGAGGTAATTCTGCTTTTGAATTTCTTCACTTTCTTGCATGTGTTTAAGTGCTAGCTTTCCTTTTCTTTCTTTTTTTTTTAACATTATTGTTCATGGGGGTGTGATAGGTAACATCAAGGAAAGATCAAGAGCAGTATTGGGCACGTTTACATGAGCCTCATAGATTTGTTACTGTCAAGGAGTTTGCCGAAGCATTCCAGGCATTTCATATTGGTCAGAGACTTGGAGATGAGCTTGCTATTCCCTTTGACAGGTCTAAAAGCCACCGTGCTGCTTTAACGGCTAAGAAATATGGTGTTAACAAGAAGGAGTTGTTCAGAGCTTGTGTTTCTAGAGAGTTTTTGCTCATGAAGAGGAACTCATTTGCCTACATTTTCAAATTGGCCCTAGTAAGTACAGCATTTCCCTTTCGGTATTTGACTTGAATCCTTGAAACTATGGACCGAACATAATTGATACCAATATTTATCAAAACATTAGTACCTGACCTCAAAGTGATTCTAGCCATTTTTTCGCCTTTGTTGTTCAGCTTATCATCTTAGGTTCTATAACAACAACAATATTTCTACGAGTTGAGCTGCATAAAGACACAGTGTTGGATGGTGGTACATATATGGGTGCTTTGTTCTTTGCGGTCATTGTAGCGATGTTTAATGGAATATCAGAGCTCAACATGGCCATTATGAAACTTCCTGTTTTTTACAAGCAAAGAGACCTTCTCTTCTATCCTTCATGGGCATACTCAATACCTGCATGGATACTCAAGATCCCAATCAGTTTAGCAGAAAGTTTCATTTGGGTGGTCCTTACTTATTATGTCATTGGATTTGATCCATATGTTGAAAGGTGAGAAAAGGAAAGCATCATAATTTAAACTTGGGCAGAATGTGTAGTATTTGATAAAAGCTCCACATTTCAGGTTCTTCAAGCAGTACTTGTTACTGGTGTGCATAAACCAGATGGCGTCTGGGCTGTTCAGGTCCATGGCAGCAATAGGAAGGAGTGTAATAGTTGCTAGCACATTTGGAACCTTTGCATTACTTGTAATCTTGGTTTTGGGTGGATTTGTCTTATCTAGAGGTGATTCACTAAAAGAATATAAGATTTCTATTTATAAATGCTAATGTGATTCAGATTGTAATGGCATAACCCATTTTTCTTTGCATCAGAGGCTGTACCAAAATGGTGTTTGTGGGGGTACTGGGTCTCGCCGTTGATGTATGGACAAAATGCCATAGCTGTGAATGAATTTCTTGGAAAGAGTTGGAGCCATGTGATCATCTATCTCTCATTCTCCCTCATTAGATTGTGTTATATATAACATAAAGATTTAAGGTACAATAACTCTGATTAATGATCATGTGGAGAAATGTCTATGTTATAGGTTCCACGTAATTCTACAGAATCCTTGGGAGTTTTGGTCCTGAAGTCTCATGGGATTTTCCCAGAAGCACATTGGTATTGGATTGGAGTAGCAGCTTTAGTTGGATACACTTTTCTGTTCAATATCATCATTACCTTCGCTCTACAATATCTTGATCGTAAGCATCATCACTCATATGCTCTTTGTGTTTTAATTTTTGGACTTATTGATCCGAAACCTGGGTTAATGCTGCAGCATTTGGGAAGCCTCAGGCAGTACTGTCCAAAGAAAGCATCGCTGATAGAAATGGCAACACAAATGGAGAGTTCATTGAGCTATTATCAAGAGGAAATAGGTCTTCTGGTAAGTCTTTCAGTTCAGTTACCATGCACGTTTTCTGTTTTACATCCTCCACATGTTGTATTCAAACACAGCTTGTCTACAATGACAATGCAGAAAGTAGTATTGAAGTTGCAACTAGCTTATCTGCAAGAGGAGGAAGAACTGATGCTGCCAATGGGAAAAGGAAACGGGGAATGGTTCTTCCTTTTCAACCGCTTTCCCTTGCTTTCGATGAGATCAGATATGCCATAGATATGCCACAGGTAATTTTTTCTTTTAAACTAGAGGTACCTCTATTCATAAGTGGAATTAGTGAGTGAAGAGTTTTCCATGTCCTTTCAGGAAATGAAAGCGCAGGGTGTTAAGGAGGATAGGCTGGAACTGTTGAAAGGTGTGAGTGGTGCTTTTAGACCAGGAGTCTTAACTGCCCTGATGGGAGTTAGTGGTGCAGGCAAGACAACTCTAATGGATGTCTTGGCTGGAAGGAAAACTGGTGGCTACGTCGAGGGAAGCATCATGATATCTGGGTTCCAGAAAAGGCAAGACACATTTGCTCGGATATCAGGATATTGCGAGCAAACTGATATCCACTCTCCCCATGTCACAGTCTATGAATCCTTGGCTTTTTCTGCTTGGCTTCGGCTACTCCCTGAGGTTGATTCCACAACCAGAAAGGTACTGTTTGGTATTTTCTTTAACAAACACTATCAAACATAAAAAATAGACATTCTTGTGGTCTCTTCTGGATTACCAAGTTGTGTACATATCTATGGGTTGCAGATGTTTATTGAGGAAGTCATGGAGCTTGTGGAGCTGACTTCATTAAGGGGAGCACTTGTGGGATTACCAGGTGTAACTGGTCTTTCAACTGAGCAGAGAAAAAGACTGACAATCGCTGTTGAGCTTGTTGCAAATCCATCTATAATATTCATGGATGAGCCAACATCTGGCCTTGATGCCAGGGCAGCAGCAATAGTGATGAGAACAGTTAGGAACACAGTGGACACAGGACGAACTGTGGTTTGCACTATCCACCAGCCAAGCATAGACATATTTGATGCTTTTGATGAGGTTAGATATCATTTCAGAAAAAGAACCAATAACTTGTATTCATAGTACATATTTCAAGTGCTTCATATTGCAATGCAGCTTCTTCTTCTGAAATTGGGAGGTGAGCCAATATACTCCGGTCCATTAGGCCTCCATTCTACCCATCTGATCGAGTACTTTGAGGTGAGGATTACTCCAAACAAACCATAATATATTTTTATCGGCCAAAAAACTGCTAAAGAACTAACACAAATGAGTTTCGCTGCACAAAGGGAATTAATGGAGTTCCTAAAATTAAAGATGGATATAACCCTGCAACCTGGATGTTGGAGATTACTTCAGCAGCACAAGAGGAAGCTCTTGGGGTTAGCTTCACAGATGTGTACAAGAAATCAGAACTGTACAAGTAAGATTACTTTGCTTTCAAGTCTCTTTCAGATGTTTGCTCATCTACATAATTAATACACTATGGTGAATGGTTCAGGAGAACTAAGGAGATGATCAAGGAACTATCTATACCTCCCTCGGGTTCTAAAGATTTGTACTTCCCTACTCGCTACTCGCAATCTTTTCAAACCCAATGTATGGCTTGCCTATGGAAACAGCACTGGTCGTACTGGCGAAACCCATCATATAGTGCAGTTAGACTCTTATTCACAACATTCATCGCGTTGTTGTTTGGTATGATATTTTGGGACCTCGGATCAAAAAGGTATGTAGAACCAATAAACTTAAAAGCATGAAAATGGTCTCAAGAGTTGCAATTTCTTAATCTCCAACATGTCCAAACTTGTTTGGGGATCACAGGAGCAAGCAGCAAGATCTCTTCAATGCAATGGGCTCTATGTATTCTGCTGTCATATTTCTCGGGGTCCAAAATGCCGCCTCAGTGCAGCCAATAGTGGATGTTGAGAGAACAGTCTTTTACAGAGAAAGAGCAGCTGGTATGTACTCGGCTTTGCCTTACGCATTTGGACAGGTAAATACTCTTCACTCGGAGCATGAATTTAAAAGGCAGACTTCTCATCTCTCAAATAACCAATCCTCACCAAGTCACATTCTCTTGCAGATGATGGTTGAGGTACCCTACATTTTCATTCAGACAGTTATTTATGGGGTTATAGTATATGCCATGATGGGATTCGATTGGATAGTTTCCAAGTTCTTTTGGTTCCTTTTCTTCATGTTCTTCACCTTACTCTACTTCACATTCTATGGCATGATGACCATGGCTCTTACTCCCAACCACAACATTGCTGCTATAACTTCATCTTCCTTCTATGCAATATGGAACCTTTTCTCGGGATTCGTCATTCCTCCATCGGTAAGTTGAATATACATATACATAATACACAGATAGATGCATACATACATACATGCATTCTATGCAATATGGAACTAACTAAATTTTGGTTATGGCAGAGAATACCTATATGGTGGAAATGGTACTATTGGATGTGCCCTGTTGCTTGGACCTTGTATGGAATGGCCGCTTCGCAGTTTGGAGACATAAAGGAGAGACTCGAGACTGGAGAAACTGTGGAAGATTTTTTAACAAGTTACTTTGGATACAGGCACGACTTCCTGGGCATCGTTGCGATGGTGGTGGTCGGGTTTTCATTGCTGTTCGGCTTCATTTTTGCCTATTCCATTAGAGCATTTAACTTCCAAAAAAGATGAGAATGCTGTACAAATTACAAATATTGTGACGTGAAAAAAATAGACGATGTTGCAGACTTCCAGTATTTCAATTATTCGTTATTGTGCTAAAAGAGAATGCACAAAGGAGAGAACTCCAGCACTTTTTCCATCACAGAACCAATTATCATGAACAAACGAAATCCAAAACAATAGCAAATGCCTTGTACTAAGTAAAATCGTATCAAGGAGTGCCTAACCAAGTTAAATCAGAGTTATACAAGGAAAACAAATTCTGTACCCGATTGGCCGCCGCATATGTTACAGTTGGGAACTCGAGAATCTCAATAAAACTAAAATGGGGAATTTAAATTGGAAAAACACGAGCAAAACAAAAACCCTTCGTCATCATCTCAAGTTTTCAAGTCATCCAAGAAGCTTTGCAACTCCCTCAAACCTTCAGCAGAAAAACTCCTCTGCACTCTTGAGCGAGGGGCAATCAAATTAGGTGGAGGCTGGTGGTGGAAGCAAACTACGACAACAGCTAAATTGTCGCCACTCTTCCTCTTCAAAGCCTCATCAACTAAATCTTTGCTACATGTGGCTGGGTCATTGTGCTCCTGAAGCCTGCGACGAGCAAAATCCACTGCATTTTGACTCCTAAACACATCCCAGATCCCATCACAGCCAATGATAAGGAACTCGTCTTCCTCTGTTAGTTTTGCAGTCATAAGCTCTGGCTCTGCACTGAGTGGCCCGCCATTCCTGCTCTTCATTCCTTCCATATGCCAGTCTCCTAAAGCACGAGTCACATTAAGCTGCCCATTAAGGTAGCCATCATACACAGATCCTCCAGACGCCTCGATGCGTTTTTTCTCTTTGCTGCATATCGGTTTGTGATCCCTTGACAGTTCAATTGCTTTTCCACGGCGGCAAAGCACTGCTCGACAATCTCCAGCATTAGCTACCACCAACAACCTGCCATCAGAAATGAATATCAATAACATACATATTTTGTACTTTTATCAGTATTATTTTGGAACTCACAGACATGCATGAACTGAATACATAGAGACCCAGATTGAACAAAAGTTTCTCAGCACTGTTTGACCTATAGATGCAACTAACAAGCAGCTAAACAGGCCACGAGATAAAAATAACCCACCGCTATAAGAAACAAAATATGGCTGGGTAACCCCAATACTTTCCATACGCTTTTTATCATGAATAAGAAAACATAAGTGAGAAAGACTTTTCTTCAGTCTATGATCAACTTAGAGATTCAAAAGGCAATAGAGCAGTGGTTACAACTTCAGGGTACGAATCCAAATAATGCATGTAGTGACATTAATATATATCGTGTTCAAGGCAAAATGTGATCAAAATTATTAAGCATTAGGGAATGAGATCCAAACTTCACAAGAAAGAACCAAGCAGACCTACATATGTGAGTGCAACTCACCCCAGCGCAGAATGAACCAAAAAATTGTTACTGTACAATGAATGTAAAAATGAGTGCACCAATAGTTCATAGGAAAGGGAAAAGAAAAACTACCTTCCAACAAGAAGAGCTGTCAATGCAGTCGTACCAGAAGCAAGGGTAGCATCCACAGTGCAGGCTTCTTGAAAGGCAGTGTCCGTTTGCAGAAATGCTGAACTGACAACCCTTTCCATATCACCAGGGAAGTCTTTATCCTCAAAAATGAACTTTGGCAAATTAATGCAAGCAAAGTCAGCGGCGTGCTTTCCTCCATGTCCATCAAAGACCTGACCAACCAATAACATAAGAATAAAGAATTTGGATTGCAAAAATAGTCCGGATATTAGCTAGCAGGTTGAATGCATATAGATCACTGTTCCAATCATATGTACTAGAATACACAGGACCATGAGTATGCAAAATTATAACTTTGTGAAAATAATATAAATACCCCATAGAAGGCACTTGGGCCATCAGTAAAATTCTTGAGACCATAGTCGTCCATAAAATTGTCCACACACACATAAACATCTTCCATGCTTGAACGAGAACCAATGTCAGCCCAAGCTCCAGATCGGACAACTGGAATGAATGTAGTTTCATAACTCTCTGCTTCAACTCCTAGTTCAACTGTAACGTCTGATGTCTTTGTCCTCATCTGCTAAAATTCCATTCACACACTTTAACAAACAGCACCGAGATCGGGAATTTATGAAAGAGGGTTTAAATCCCAAAGCAACTTAAACCCTCCATACCCCCAAAGTTCATTACTCATCTCAAGTAAAATAGTAAACAATGTGGAACTATGTCAGTGCTACACAACTTAAACATAACCAATCCAAAATATTAAAGTACAAAAAGATAAAAGCAGCACAGTTTCAGTATATTCAGCTCTCTGTGTAAGCAACTCATCTTGAAAATGAAAACATGGAAGGGACTAAAACCCTACGATTTCTAATTGGAATTGAGAAAACCATATCAGTATGAGAAGGAAACATACGAGAGATGTGTGTCGAACAAGCGTCTTCTTGCCCGGGACAGGAACAAGCGATTTCTTGCACGGCGAAGGAACGCCGTCGGCGCGGCCAAAGCTCTGCCAGTACGCCGCGGCGGCGAGGGGGTTCGGAGGCCGACCCTCGCTCGTACTCCCATTTTCAAAGCTCCCCACTTTACTTCCCTCCATGATTCTGAACCATATTTATCAATTCACTGAGCTGGGAATTTGTGTTTAATGACGAAGAGGGTTATTATTGATTGTACTCTTTCGAGGCAATTGATGGCGTTTAATTGAGAGGATTTCAGATTTGGGAATTTAGGGTTTTGCAGCAGACCTTTGAAAAGGACGGGAATTTAGTTTCTGGGAAGAAGAGCAGGGGTTTTAAGGAGAGGGAGAGAATGGGAATTAGGGTTTTAGAAAGAGACGAAATCGTAGTGAAAGCGATTCGCTGTGATCCAGAACCAGAGAGATTTTGGGCGATCTACACGAACACACTGCTTTTTTCAGCTGAATGCTGAGATTTAAATGGTCGGTTTCTTAGGGTAACACGACGTCGTCTTGTTTGACCTTGACTTTCGTAGGGTCACACTTACCCTTCGAGTCACGTTTTCCCCGGAGATATTTATCTAAAATAATTTTAAAATTAAATATATCATGGAAATCAAATCACCTTTCCATCAAAATCACTGTCAAAAAAGGAAAGCTTCACTGTCAAATCTTTACGTACTCATTCTTTTTTCTTTTTTCTTTTTTCAGCATGCAATTTGGGTATTAAATAAAAAAAATTAGATATTAATGTGTGATCATAGTCAACTTCTTATAATTAGCTAAGATTAGATATTTTAAAATACAGAATCATGATAATCAATTCTTGAACTCACAAAAAAATTTCTAATTTTTGATGATCAGTTAGTGTGTCACACACTTGTTTCCATCATAATTGTTATCAATAAATAAGACCCATATCGTTCGGTAATAAAAAGAAAGATAAAATTGGATATGAGGTTATGTAAAGTTGGAGAAATTTGTTGTCTTTATATTGTACGAACACAAATTTTACGTCAAAAAAATAATCATATGTGGCTTAAATGGCTTCATAAAAAATATCAGTTGTTTGAATAAGAAATAAAATCATGTCACATTTAAAGCACATAACAAATATAAGTACTAGATTAGGAACTTAGGATTGACTTCATTGAAGGAAAGAGTTTTTGATATTTTTCTGTCAAATTAGGTTCAGTTCAAGAGTACAACTCATATTGATCAAACTATAATGCATTGACAAAGTCAACATACCTAACTATTTTGACCACTAAACACAATGGCCATGTCGGTTACTTCATCTTCGTACAAGTACTCATTTTTTTCTGCATAGTGATAGATGATCGATCACTTAACAAAATAAAAACAAAACATAAATTCCAATATATGCCTCATTTGTTTCTAAATATTACCATTGCCGTCTCTTAAATTTTGTTGAAAATATGACATATATGCATGATCAAATTTGGTAGCATTCATCAGCTGATTAGTCTAAGGTCAAAATGAGCTAGCTAGGTAGGTTAGGTAGACTCCAAATTAGCAAGTACCAACTATTGTTCCAACTTCTAAGTTCTAACCTAAACGAATACGCAGATGTAGAGCCTTTAGTTGTCGTTGAGCCTCTAAATGAGAGCGAGAGAGATACTTCAACAATATATATGCAAAGCCTGGGTACAGGAAACTCATTCCTACACGCGTCTCCTATATACGTACACCAACTGGTGGCTCAAGACGTCAAGCAATGATTCGTCTTTCATGGAGGAGGGTCCAACCCACGTGTCCATTTAGGAAGATTCACCGTTCCGGTCCTAGCTTGTCTGTTTCCGTAACCCTACCAAACCCACCTTCCTCTGTTTCTATATATGATTCATCCTCCTCCTCATTCCTGGAAGAGTTTTGATCAAAGAGAAGGAGAAATGGCCATTACAAGCCTCAGTTGCTGCCTTAACCAGCTGCCTCCTCCGACTCAAAGCTCAAGCTCTTCTCTGCCTCCAAAGACAAATCAAGTACTTGCATGGCAAGTAATCCAAAACCCAACTTCCATGTCTTAAATTTCTCTTAAGCGCTTCGTTTTGTTATTTTCTAGCTACCCAATTGATTGAAATTAAGTTATGGTTTTTCTATGTGCAGGAACAAAAGTGATGGATCATGGAGTAGCAGGTGTGTTGTGGGCATGACTTGTGTTATGGTTGGGTTGGAAATGGTAAGTGGCCAAAGCCAAGAAGCTATTGCTAAAGGTATGCCGTTGGTGGTGGAATCAAGTGAGAAAGTTGCAAAGTGGAGTGACAAGAGAATGTGCCCAAAGTGGAGAGCCAATGAGCTGGAGACCATTGTGCCGGAGAACCTTCCGAGGCCGTCGGCGCACCGGAGATGGGAAATCGTCGGTTTTAATACTGGGGATGCTCCGGCAGTTACAATGGTAGTTAGGAGGAGTGGGGGTTGCTTTTCTATGTAAATAGTACACTGTCCTGCACTTGTACCACATTTATAGTCATACATACAGAACTTGTGTAAATAGTAGTACAGACGATATTGAAGTTATTAGGCATTTCGTATATTTTTTGTGTTGGATTCTGAATTATTTTGGGGCATAAAATGAATCAAAAAGAGAATTGAACATGTAGTACAAAGACAAGGGTGTACATTATGTTTTCCTTCTGTTTGAGTTATAGGACTTGTAGTACATTTAGTACTACATATCGGACGACGCTCTCATAGAAAAAAACAAGAACAAGAAATAGAAAACTAGAAAAGTACAATGGGAGGTTCCTTTTTTCCTTTTTGAAGATATTTTTTTTGTGAACGGTCTTTTTGAGCTAGGGGATTAAAACTTGGAAAATCAGGTGAATGAGCAAATGTGTTTAGTCACTAAAGCTACAAATTTCTACCACGCCATTTTGTTTATTATTTATGTTAGTGATAGTTTTCTTTTTTTTTTTTGAGTTGCTACAGAAACCTAAAAAAAAAGATGAACTACATCCGGAAAATGGACCAAAGTAGCACAAAGTCGTTACAAAATTTCATACATGCAGTTATTCCAGTATTGAATTGAAACCTAGCGAGGATATAGCTCTGTGATTACATCCTGTCCCGGATTTTGGACGGAGTTTCTGGATTCACCGGACCTTGCCGCCCCTGAGTTGTTCTCCCCTCCCAACGATGTGTCGGATGAGGATCCAATGGCACTAGGCATAAAAAATGCTGGTTGTGAAGGTACAGGGAGATTGAGAGAGTTGCTGGTATGCATTTGACTAACTGCAGCCATGGTTGGCCTATCAGCTACATTTTGTTGCACACACAACAATGCAATATGAATGCATCTCATTATTTCAGGTCCTGAACCAGTCCTTAACAAGGGATCTATCAAATTTGAGGTTGTCCCCTCCCTCCAATTTTTCCAGGCCTGCATGATTTAACATTGTGATTGTGCACAAAGACAGAACCAGAGATCGGTCTATACATAGCCCAACTTTAACGTGACTTACAAGCTAGAACCCGCTTTCC
This sequence comes from Rubus idaeus, assembly GCA_030142095.1. NCBI lineage: Eukaryota > Viridiplantae > Streptophyta > Magnoliopsida > Rosales > Rosaceae > Rubus > Rubus idaeus. The sequence goes on from CM057966.1 coordinate 30,641,377, forward strand.
TTGCAAAACTTTTCGCCGTTCACCCAAAACCAACACACCAAAGCACCCTAACAGAAAGTCCCCCACAACCCCATCCGCAACAACAACAACAAGTTGACTTCAATTAGTGGACCAAAAATTGGTCCCACTGCCGAAACTTATACACTAACAGCTTGCAAAGGCAATATAAGCCCTATATCACTCTAGCACTTACTAGGTCCCAACAATTCGATTGGTTTCGCCTTGTGTTTGATCGATATTAAACAATCTTGCCATTCCGAAATCCCAATTTTGGGGTTCTTTCGCACTAACAAAAGTTACGCTTTTAAACGCAGGATAATCAAGCGGAACTCAGAGTAAGGTCCCCCCCAATGCCTATCATGTCTGTAGCGATGTCCCAATCCATTGTTCGCGATTGATTGGATCTGCACATTCATTCAAAAATGAATTAAGTTCTATAATGATTACGATTTTCTTGCATTCTACGTACTCCTTGAAAGCATGTCATGAACATAAGTGAACTTTTATGATACACTGAAAATAGTAGAAATTCCAAGTTTCAAACTATACCAAATATGAAATGATCGAGACTTGCGTTTGTGACAAACTCATAGATAAGAAGTCTTTCATTTCGTTCCAGGCAGAAACCAGGGCCTAACTAAATTCCGGTGCTGAAGCTTGGCCAATAATTCAACCTCATTTTTGAATTCTATATCTCCTTGTGCAGAATCTCTAGAAAGCCTTTTCACTGCTACGTCTACTTCGTTCCAAAGCCTACCCTGCATTCAAGAGTAATTGAAATTTAACTTATCACATATTTAGCCAATTAGCCCTATCAAATAACATTAATTCTAATATACTGATATTGTATTACTCTGTAAACAGCACCAAATCCACCCCGTCCGAGCTTATTTGATTCAGAAAAGTCATTCGTTGCATCTCTAATAGAGCCAAAGTCAAATTGCAGGGCTTCTGTTTCTGCACTTCTCACTTGGGATGAGCCTATGAGAAACAATTTAACAATAATTAATTAAGTTTATTGCACATATGTGTGAACCCAAGTGCTTACAACACAAGTGAAGACAAACTAATCTCAATTTACCTTCAAGGTTTTTCTTTGTCTTCCTAATTCTCGCATATATGCAAACGAGTAATTAGTACCAGAGAACCAACAATTGCCACAATAATAATGATGATTACAGTCCGAGCTGTATTAATATTGCTCTGCTTCTTTCCTGCAAAGATCAGGAATGTTATTCTCTGTTAAAAGCATTCTATCGGTTGGGTTTTCAAATTGGTTAAATAAAATTAATGAGTTATATGAAGTTAAGGACTCAACAAAATCTGCAGGGGTAGAATTAGAAGCTAGGATAGATACATCCCTTGTTGTGCAGAAGACATTAAATATTTAAGGAAAATTCTTTAGTACATAACTATCATCTTTAGGACTCAATTATATAAAGGAAAACCTATTTATTCTAGCGAGAATTGAACCTTATTTAATTGTTTTAGCAAAAAGATTTTCTTAATTACGACATAACTTGTCAAAGTAGTAAAAATTTAAATAAAAATATAAACATGCAGTCATGCATGCACCACATGAGAAAGTCTTTAGTGGGGTGGTTTTGCCACTTGACATGTGGTCCCCATCAATCATACTGAAGAAAGTAAGAAACATAAAATCTCAAACCGAAAACACACCCCTATTTTGCATGTGAAAGATCTGAGATACCCTTACCCTCTTAATCTACACAGTATACTTTTTTTATTGGATTTTCATATGCCCCAAATATAAAAAATATTTCTTTGTTCTATCTGTATCTATTTTTCATACAACCGTCCGGCCTCCCGCCTGCAGGAATCGCACCTCCTTCTTAAAAATTCTTTAGAAGGGCAGTATTCGAAAAAATCAATTTTTCTTATTATTATTTTGTGTCTTCTATTTAAATTATATATCCAATTAGTCCCAATTTTGTCCTTTTTGCCAAGGGTGGTGTATTAAATTTAATTATTTTTATTATTTATCAAAAAAATTTGAAAACTCTTTTTTGCAAAAGTTTACTTTATCCTTGGGTTTTTTTTTTTGGCAAAAAAAATTTTCTCTATCATTTTCTTTTTTTATTTTTTTGTGAATTTTATTTAGTATATAACCAAAAAAATTATGTGTTAAAAATTTTTTTATTTTGTATTTGTATATTTATTTTTTAAAGTAGATGTTTTTTTTATATCAATTCCCCATATATAAGTTTTTTTTACCCAAATTTTTTTCAACCTTTCTATTATTCTTTTCATCTATAGTCTTATTTTGGTATTATCAATATATAATTTTATAATGATTACTTTTATTTTTTTTTGAATAGGGTTTTATTTTATATATTTTATATTTTAATCATTTTTATTCTATCCACCAAAAATTTATAGTATATTTTTAGTCTTTTTTGCAAAAAATTCTTAAAGAATACCAATTTCTTTTATTGTTTGTTTCTATCAGTTTTTTTTATTGTTGTTCCTTGTTTCTGTTTGGTTGTTTAAATTCAATATTGCTATTTTTTTTTTGTTTATTCCCTTTAAAATTTTTAAAAAAATAAATGTGTGTTTAAAAAGAAAGAGGGGACTCAAAAAAGGAAAATAAATTGAAGTTCTTTGTTGGAAAAGAAGTTTCTAGTAAATTTTACCTAAAATTGTTAAATAATTTTTACTTATTTTCTTTTCCTTTTCTATTTGAGGGGTAATTGTTTTTTCTCCATTTTCTTCATTTTTAATAATTAAAAGGTTTATATTTCCTATAGTTGTTTTGGTTAAAATTCGTGTTATGGTAATATTTGTTTTTTCTTTTGTTTACAATTGTTAATTAATTTTTAAAAAAAAGAAATAAATATTTTTTTTTCGGTTTTGTTTGGGGTTTTATCGTTCTTTTTTGTGTTTTTTGGTCACAAGATTAAAGTATAGAATGGGTGCGAGACTCTTCGATGTTTGGTGTTGTCTAAGCCTCTAGGGTCTAGGCGTCTAGCTCTTATTGGTTATTGAGTTGTTCACATTGTGCTATTCTCGATGTTTGAATGATTGTTTGGTGATTGGTCTAAGCCTAGAGTCTAGTAGTCTTGTTGGTTATTGAGTTGTTAGTTTTTATGCTATGTAAAAAAAATTAAAATTTTAATATATAATTTTTGGTGAGAGAAAAATAGTAAAATAATAAAATTATATTAAATAAGTATTGTGTAAAACTATTTTTTTTGTAAAAACTCCAAGGGAAGAAAACAATGTTTACAAATTCAAGGATGTATTGAGAAATCTTGTTATTCTTTTAACTGTATATGATGTGGAGAAAGTGTTGGATCATACCTCATGTATAAAAATGTTCAAAGATAACTTCACATGTGTCTTATCCTCTGTCAAGTGATAAGCTTCGGTTATTTGTATGTCTCTAAATGTAGATAATTAGATCTATGTTTAGGTTTGTATACTAGTTATATCAGGTTGATTAGATAAGTCATTTGGTGATAACATTTATCACTTACTCTGTATAGTCTCAGTCTCCTAGAGACTTTATTTGTTATGTAATTGATCAATATATAAAGGACACAATTAAGTATTAAACAAATTATTCCCTTTCTTTTTAAACTCTTTATGGTATAAGGCTAATCTAAAAATTTTTTCCCATTATGTTTCCTCTACCACCTCCTCCACCATGTCCTCCACTGATTCCTCCACCATTTTCCACCACTGCCTCCAGCATCTCCTCCACTACATCCTCCACAATATCCTCCCATGTACCATCCCGCATGTCCTCTACAGAGAACTCACCCTCTATCACCAACTTTCTCTCCATCAAACTAGATCGAACAAACTATCCTTTGTGGTTAGCTCAAATCATGCCTTTGTTAAAGAGTCGTAACTTGATGGGCTATGTTGATGGTACCCTAGGCTGCCCTCCTTGTTTCAAGACCAATGCTGCAGGTCAATTAACCAATGAAATCAATCCAGCTTATGATATTTGGATAGCTCATGATCAAATGGTGCTCGGATGGATCAACAACTCTCTTACACCTGCTGTTCTTGCAACGGTTGCACGATCCACCAACTCTTTCCATACTTGGTCCTCCTTAGGATAAGACACATGTGAAGTTATCTTTGAACATTGGTTTATCACCATGTTCAAGCTGCCTCTGCACACCTTCTAGCTAGTCTTCAGTTTCCTCATCAAAAAATGAAAAACAACAAATCACTAGCGTGGATGTAGCTTGGTAAGTGAAGCTTCATCTCGCGTTTTTTGGACTGAGCTGTTGCTTTTGGATCGATCCGACTCTGTCACTCCTGAGCTACTCTCCAATCCCATTGACAGAGAGAGTCTTGGGTACTCCCGGAGCAAATGCTCCATACTACTTTTCAGAGCGTGAGCAACACGCTGCCGTAAGTATTTGGCCAATGTTAACATGTCCTCAGGTAGTCAACACCGTTGGTCAACAATAAAAGATGTTAAAGATGCAGAGTAAAAATATGTAGTTACTTCCACTTCCCAAGCACGTGAGGGTTCATATTGATTTACTAAAATCAAGATCGATTTCTTAGCCGTTCCAGTTTTTGCTGGCCTCCAATGTTGTTGCTTCAGGGCTCCCTTCACAACAACCAAACACTCGAAAGATATTGTTGTAAGAACCTGTTGCCACACGACCTCAATCCTTCTAGTTCCTCCCCTACTGCGAAAAAGGAAATCTGGCAAAATGAGGTGCTGCTATCCTCAATGTCTTCTTCTAGTCTCTCAAACTCATAATTCAAATTGATTCAAGCATCAACAGATTTTTTCACAAACCGGAATGAAATAGAGTGAACCGGAACCGCCATCGTCCACGGCACCCAAAATCCCAAAAGTTCTAAACATGAACCAAAGTGAATTCCAAGCACATGAACTTGTAGACTAGAAGCAAATCGCTGTCGGAGTAGTCGGAAATCGACAATAACTCATCGGAATTCGCCGATCTTCTTCCCTAGATTCTCACTCTTCAGCCGTCGATTTGACGATAAAAACCCACCATCTAGTTTGCCTCGCAAAGGCAATGCTTCTGGTACATTTCCGGAGCCGTGAAACGACCGGTGGAGAGAGGGTGAATTAGGCTGTGTTGCGCAGGAAGAAGACGATCGTGCACAGTCAACCGAGTCAAACTCGGTTGGCAATTTATAGCCTCTATTTAATTAAATTTGGACGGTCAATAAATTTCTTTTTTTTCATAAATCATTTTCTTTATTTCTCAAATTCTAGAAAATTATTAAAAGAATAGCTCGGATGTCCAAAAAAAAGTTTTGAAAATTCATACAGACTTATCGTGACATGAACTTTATTCTTGAGTCATCAAATTAGAGTTATAATAAATTTCATAAACTCTTTAATAATTATTGAGATTACGAATTTAATTCCAATTAAATCTATATCATTCTCTTAATTTTTTTCGGGGCTTGAAAATAAAAAATGAAAAACTTTATTAAGAATATTTTGGATAAGTTTTCGTTTGTATTAAATTATTTTTTGAGTTGAAATTTCATTTTTTTTTTTTTTTTATAATAAATTTTTTTATTTATCTATTTTTTATTCATCAGGTTTAAAATTCTTATAAAAAAAATTTGAATAAAATTTTTTTATATTTTTTAAAAATTTTAAATTACATAAAAAAATTTTTTTGGTTTTTGGGGTTCTTTTTTTTTTTTCCCTTTTTTATATATTTATTATTTCATTTTTTTTAAATTTTTTTTTTTTAAAAGGTTTTTTTTAATTTGATATTGGTTTTTTTTATGTGGAAAAATAATTTTTTAAATTTTTCTTTTTTTTTTTTTTTTTTTTTTGGAAATTTTAAATAATTTTTGACTTTTTTATTTAGTTTTTTTAAAGAAAAATTTTTTTTTTTTTTTATTTTTATTTTTTTGTTAGGTTTATTTATTTATTATTTTTTATTATATTTTAGTATTTTTATATTTTTTTAAATAAATATTTTTTTAATTTTTGTATTTGTTTATATTTTTAATTTAATAAATAATTTTTTAAAAATTGTTGTTTTGTTGGTTATATTTTAATAAATTAATTAATATAACAAATTTAAATTTTTTTATTGTTTTTTTATTTTATTTAAAAAAAATTTTAAAAAAAAAAAAAAATTTATTTATTTTATTTCTTTTTTAAATTAATTCTTTTTCGTTTTTTTTTTTTTTGTAGATTTAAATAATTTTAAATGGGGTTTGGTGAGGTGATTTAAATCTTCCTGCGCCCCCCTCCTCCTCCTCCTTCGGATTTTTGTCTCTCATCCCCTTCCTCTTTCTTCTTCTCCCCTTCCCCTCTTCCTCTTCTCCTTTCTTTCTTTCCTTCCCTCTGTTTTTCTTCTTCCGTTGCTCTCCCTCTCTACACCCGTGCACAGCACCACTGCCCTGCTGCTGTGCACACGCCACCTCATCAACAATCAACTCAATCACCAGCCGCCGTTACAAAGCCTGGAGTGCCCACAGTACACAGACCAAGCACACCCCGTTTTCCCCTCTGCACCCTTAATTATTCTCTACACCCGTGCTCAATCCCTCTCTAGCCTTCTCTCACCGCACCAATTCCGACTCTCTACAGCAGCTCCGGTTTCCAATCACCATCATCACCACTTGTATCATCACAACCCGTGATGACCTCCACCACCATCACAAGACAAGACAACGCCACCGATTTCCGATTAACCTGCAAATTTTCATAATCAACAATTCACAATCACCACAGTCAGCTCCTCACCGTTCCCTGCCCACTGCCCAAATACTCACCTCTCTCTGCTGACACCACTGCCTGACACCCACCGCGACGACCCAAACGTCATCGATCTCATCACTGCGCCGCAGCAATTATTATTAGCTCAATCGACCTTGAGCCGCGATTAAGCTCCTATGTCCGTTGAGCTATGCTCCATTACCACCTCTCTCCGGTCTCCAGAATTCCAGCCCAACCAATAAATCAAGTAGAAATTTTTTTTCAGTAAAACTTGATTGTTTTTACCTACCGCTGGTACCCCAATGACCCAATCTACTTATCTGATTTTTTTGTTCTCCGTCAACAACTGTTGCCGTTAATTTATAAAGGAAGGGTGGGATGCAGCATGCGGCTGTGATTGACTTATCTCAATTAAATATTGATGTGCGTGTCTTACGTACACGTGCTTACAGAGCACATGCTCCTGGAGCACACAAGAATCCTCGCCCATTGACATACCGGATGAGGAACCAACGCCACTAAACATGAAAAATGCTGGTTGTGAGGGCACTGGGAGATTAAGAGAGTTGCTTGTGAGCATTTGAATGACTGCAGCCATGGTAGGCCTATCAGCTATACTTTGTTGCACACATAACAAACCAGTGTGTATACATCTCATTATTTCACTTCTTGAACCAGTCCTTAACATTGAATCTACCAAATTTGAAGCTGTCCCCTCCTTCCAATTTTTCCATGCCTGCATATTTTTGTGAATGTGAAGAAACAAGATCAGAGATAGCTTCTTAATTTCGTTGCAGTCAATTGCAATTTGCAGTAATAGTTTAGACTATATATAGTCCCAAAAAAATTTGTACGTGTTACTTACATAACTTAGAAGATCCTCTATATTCCCTTCGTGACGGAAAGAACTATTTTTCTGTCCACATACTATCTCCAAAACTAATACACCAAAGCTATAGACGTCGAACTTGACAGAAAAGTGCCCACGAATTACATATTCTGGAGCCATATATCCGCTGCATATCAATAAGGTCAACTTCAATTAACAATATAGAACTTAAAAAGTACCACACAATTGTGAGCCCTATAGCCTGCTCTAGCACTTACTAGGTTCCCACAACTCGACTGGTTTCACCTTGTGTTTGATCAAAATCAAACAATCTTGCCATGCCAAAATCTGCTATTTTGGGGTTCATTTCTGCATCTAACAAAACATTACTAGCTTTGAGATCACGATGGATAATTCTAAGACGAGAATCTTCATGAAGGTAAAGTAGCCCTCTTGCGATGCCTATTATGATTTTGTAGCGACTATCCCAATCCAAATGTCCGCGCCTAACAGGGTCTACACATAAAAATGAAATTCTAAACTGTTTGTAAATGACATGCGCATATATAGTTTCTTATCTTCCTTTTGATTTAGAAGCAGAGTTAAAATTTCCGACCATACCAAATATGAAATGATCGAGACTTGCGTTTGGGACAAACTCATACACTAGAAGTCTTTCATTTCCTTCGAGGCAGAATCCAAGTAGTCTGACTAAATTCCGATGTTGAAGTTTGGCCACTAAGGTGACCTCATTTGTAAATTCTAAGTCTCCTTGTGAAGAATCTCTAGAAAGCCTTTTCACTGCAATATCTTCGTCATTGAAAAGCCTCCCCTGCATCCAATAACAATATTGCAGTTAACTTATTGCTCTTTTAAGCACATCCACAACTCTCCACATTATTGATCATATATATACATATTCAGGTTTAATAATTACCCTATAAACAGCACCAAATCCACCCCGTCCAAGCTTATTTGCTTCCGAAAAGTTATTTGTGGCAACTCGAATGGAGCCAAAGTCGAATTGCACGGCTTCTGCGTTTCGAATTTCATCTGTTCTTTGCGAGACAATTTAACAAAATGTAAACAAATTCATTGAATTTTTGGGAGTACTAGCTTCTAGCATACATGTTTGATTCTAACTTCTAAGAACTTCTCAACTTACCTTCAAGGTTCTGCTTTGTCTTCCTTACTCTCAGATAAATGGATATGGATGCAACTAGTAGTACCAGAGAAACAGCAATTGCCACAACAATAATGATCACAGTCCTAGATGTTTTTCTCTGCTTCTTTCCTGCAAAAATCAGAAATTAAACTCCTTTGTTCCAACAGTACTGAAGTTCCAAACTTCCAAACTTCCAATCAATTAAATCTATCTACCCGTTACGAGTTTCTTCATGAACTCAAAACTAATCGATAATGAGTGGAGAGTCCAGAACATTAGATGTTAAAATTAGGCATAAATAGTTGAGGGACAAGAATATAAATGTTATATAACATATATACCTGTTGAAATTGTAGTGGTATTGGTTGAAGAGGTAGGAGTAGAGTCAAATGGATCAGGGTCAGAAAAGTCATAAACAAGATACATCAAGTTACAGCTAGGATTAGCAAATCTTCCATAATCCATTCCATAACAACATTTCTGAAGCTGTCCCAAACCCTCATCCAAGCAACTCTTGCAGTCTTCCTCCGTCAAATCCGGAGTGCACTGCGTAAGTCCATATATGGATTGGTTATTCGAGTTCGTAGACCTCCCCTTATACACTTGAAACTTACGAAGACTTCCACCTGTTGCAGATTCATTTCTCAGTTCTTGCAGTAATCCCACGAGCTCCTGGTTCAGCTCAGACACGTCCCACGACGATATGTTTTCGGTTTTCGATTGTGTATGAGATGGAACCAGCTCGAGGAGGCCGTATATGGAGCGGTTCGAGTAGCGTAGCATGCAATGCTCGTTCCATATGACGGCCTCCTTCTGGTTGGGACAAGCCTGAGTGAGGAGGTGTGAGGAGTTCTTGAGGCAAGTGGAGCATGGATCTTGGAGAAGGTCCGGTCTGCAAAGTCCGATTCCGTAAACGGTGTCGTTGACGCCGTAAGAGGTGGTGTAGAAGCCGGTGCCGTTACTGTTGGAGAGGAGGATGGAGAGAAGGCCTTTGATGTTTTCTTGGTAGACACTGCCGTTGGTGAAGTTGCCCTTGTCGTTTGAACAGACGATGTGTAGGAATGGGGGCACATCAATGGCGGCTTGGGTGGTGATAATGGTGGTGGTGATGAGTAGAATGAGTTGTATGGAAAGATATATTAAACCAAATCCAGAGGCAGAGGAAGACATTGTCTGCCTTTTTTGTGTGGCGGCCCATCATTCTGCATGTAAATTAGATATAAGATAGTATAAATGTTATCTTCTAGCAGGTGTCGGTGGTCGGATCGTTCATTTGGGTTCGTTCAGCCCAAATGTACAAGCTGGGGCCGTTTTAACTCCGGCGACTTGAAATTCTGATGGTCAAAAGTAATTATATCTATGTATTAAGTCGTTACTTCGATTCCTCCAATATGGTCAATGGTCAATTGTCGTCGTTCCAACATCAACAGTGTGTAATTGGGGCCGGTTCATTCACTACCATAAATGGGGAATACTGCATCAGAGTGAGAGTGGTTATCTAGTATAAATATCAAGAGTCAGTGGTGCGAATCAAAACAGGCAGGAGCCAGAACATTTACGTGCCAAACAGGGAACTCTCAGACTTTTCTTGGCTTTGCCTAAACCATAGGTTCAAGGTATGTTCCATTCAGAAAAATGAACCTATGGGGTACAAGATCAGTAAACCAGCTACAACATAAAAATTAATATAAACGCAGTTTAATTCATTCCAGCACCAACCATTAGCGAGGAGTAAGCTCGGTAATTGGATCTTCATCTATAGGTCTTTTGACAGAGTCGAAATGACCCGACATTGTCACTCTTGAGCTACCCAAAAGTCTCAACGACATGTCGGATGAGGATCCAATGCCATTATTATACATAAAAAATGCTGGTTGTGAGGGTATAGGGAGATCGACAGAGTTGCTACTAAGCATTTGAATAATTGCAGCCATGGTTGGTCGATCACCTATGCTTTCTTGTACACATAACAATCCAATGTGTATGCATCTCACTATTTCAGGAACTGAACCAGTCCTCAACATGGGATCTATCAAATTTGAAGTTGTCCCCTCCTTCCAACTATTCCATGCCTGCATAATTTTGAATTTGTATAAACAAAATCAGATATAATTAAATGTACTTCTTTCTTTTTTTTGGTGATCAATTGCTGTACGTGTCAAAAGACTTGTAATTGGGGCTGCATGTTCATTTACTACCAGAAATGGCAGTGCTGCATATCAGAGTAGGAATGAGAGTAGTTAGCTATAAATATCAAGATTCAGTGGTGTGAGTCAAAACAGGCAGAAAATTTACCTGCTAAACAGGGAACTCAGACTTTTCTTGGCTTTGCCTAAACAATAGGTTCAAGACAAGTTTCATTCAGAAAAATGAACATATATATGTGGTACAAAATTAGTAAACTACAACTTAGAAATCCATATAGAGGCAGTTTAGTTACATTCCAGCGTCACTCTTGAGCTACTCTCAAGTTCGCTATAGAAATTCGCCAATCTAAAATTATTACAGATTCAATAAACATTTCACTACTCTATTTTAACTAAAAGAAGAAAAGAAAAAATACCCACTAGGTATGAGAATAGCTTGGGGGGAAATGACCACAACCATTGGTACAGGTAGAACTCTCAGGTTCAACTCATCCATTGATTAATAAACAAAACGAGTTCGGTGACATTCAAAGAGTAATTGAATGTTCATGTATAGGTTTTTGGACAGAGTTGCTTTTGGATCGATCAGACCCTGTCAATCCTGAGTTACTCTCAAATCCCAACGACATGTCGGTCGAGGATCCAATGCCATTATTATACATGAAAAATGCTGGTTGTGAGGGTACAGGGAGATCAACAGAGTTGCTAGTAAGCATTTGAATAACTGCAGCCATGGTTGGTCTATCACCTATGCTTTGTTGTACACATAACAATCCAATGTGTATGCATCTCACTATTTCAGGAACTGAACCAGTCTTCAACATGGGATCTATCAATTTTGAAGATGTCCCCTCCTTCCAACTATTCCATGCCTGCATAGTTTTAAATTTGCATAAACAAAATGAAATATAATTTAATGTAGTTCTTTCTTTTTTTGGTGATCAAAATTGCAATAATATGCTCCCATCCTTAATATGTACCCATGCCAAAGGAAAAATTATGTTACTTACATAGCCTAGAAGATCCTCCAAATTTCCTTCGTTACGAAAAGAACTATTCTTTTGTCCACTTACTATCTCTAAAACCAACACACCAAAGCTATAGACATCAGACTTCACAGAAAAGTGTCCACGCATTACATACTCGGGAGCCATATATCCGCTGCATATCAACAACAATATGAACTTTTCATGGTTATCCTTAGATCATCTCAAATTTAGCAGAACTCATACTTAAGCCCTATAGCCTAGTGTAGTACTTACTAGGTTCCCACAACTCGACTGGTTTCACCTTGTGTTTGATCAATATTAAACAATCTTGCCATGCCAAAGTCTGCAATCTTGGGGTTCATTTCTGCATCTAACAAAATGTTACTTGCTTTTAGATCACGATGGATAATTCTAAGACGGGAATCTTCATGAAGATAAAGGAGTCCTCGCCCAATGCCTACTATGATCTTGTAGCGAATATCCCAATCCAACTGTTCGCGCTTGATTGGATCTGCACATTGATACAGAAATATAATTATGTTAGTGACTATTGATGTTTGTTGCAGAGGTACGTGCTCATCGGAAGAATGTCATGCACATAAATAGAATAGATTCCGTCTTCAACCATACCAAATATGAAATGATCGAGACTTGCATTTGGGACAAACTCATAGACAAGAAGTCTTTCATTTCTTTCCAGACAGAAACCAAGGAGCCTAACTAAATTTCGGTGTTGAAGCTTTGCCACTAGCAGCACCTCATTTTTAAATTCTATATCTCCTTGTGCAGAATCTCTAGAGAGCCTTTTCACTGCTATATCCTCTTCGTTCCAAAGCCTACCCTGCACTCAAGAATTAAGGATCTAAAAATTAAGTTATTACTCATTTAGGTACATATAGAACTGACATTGTTGCTCATTTTTGAAGTTTCATTACCCTGTAAACAGCACCAAATCCTCCTCGTCCAAGCTTATTTGCTTCAGAAAAGTTATTTGTAGCAACTCTAACGGAGTCAAAGTCAAATTGCAGAGCTTCTGCGCTCATAATTTCATCTGCTTCTTGGTATGATAAACAATTCAATAGAAATCAAATAAGTTCATTGCATGTTCTGAAGAAAAAGTTCTAGTAGTATGAATTCATTTTGTTTACTGAGAAGTTAAGACAAACTAATCTCAACTTACCTTCAAATGTTTCCTTTGTCTTCCAAAATCTCAGATAAATACAAATGGCTGATGCAATCAGTACCAGAGAAACAACGATTGTCACAATAATGATGACGATTTGAGATGTATTACTCTTCTTCTTTCCTGCAAAAATCAGGAATCCTCTATACTTAAACTGAAAACATTATGTGGCTGAATTTTCAATTACAGCCTACAAAGAACTTAAAATCAAATAAGCAGGTAGGAAAATAAATATTCCCCTGTTTTAAAACAGATATTACTCGCATCTAAAATTAAACGGTGTATTAATGGGGATTTTACCTGGCAGTGGAGGAGGAGGAGACTCTGGTGTTGCTAATGGTGGCGAAGGTGCGGGTGCCTCAGCCGCAGGGTAAAAGAAGTTGTACTCTTCATACCTTAAGAAACAACTGGGTGCAACACTTCTGCCACCGACCTTCCCGGAACAACAAACAAATATTGATGCCAGAGCTGCTTGTAAGCATTGAGTGCATTCGTGCACCGACAAATCTGGAGTACACTGCGCAAGTCCATATATTGTTACAAGGGTGCTTGTGTTTTGGCCTAGTGAGAACTTCCGATCAGTACCTCCGTCAGCAGCTTTTCCAATTAGTCCTTCCAATAACCCCTGCACCTGCTGATTGAACTCCTCTGGCGAAGAGGCGTTTTGTATGTTGTACAGAAACACCGCCGGGGATGTTGTCGCGGTGCCATATAATGATTTATTCGAGTAGCGCAACATGCAATAGTCGTACCATATAGTGGCATCCTTCTGAACAGGACAAGATTGTGTGAGAGGATCACTAGCTTGGCTGACGCAACTTTCGCAATCACCAGTCTTCACATCTCCTCTACATAGGCCGAATGCATAGACTTTGTCGGAGTTTCCTCCGACGGAGGACATGTAAAAGCCGTAGCCGTTGTCGTTGCTAGGAGAGGACAGAGAACCGAGAAGATCGTTGAGGTTTGTCTGATACGTGCTATTGGCTGTGTAGTTACCATTCTCGCCGCAAAAGTGGTATATATAAGGTGACTGATCGGCTTGAGCTATGAGCAACACAAATTGTATTGAAACGAAGAACCCAAAGGTTGCCGGTAAGGATACCATTTTGCCTTGTACATATGATCGATCGGTCTCTAAATTAAACTAATAGCTCTGTGGTGGGGAAGTGTGCGTCTGTGGGATGGAGGAGTATTCAATCAAACCAATAAAGTATTGATTGGAATAGGAGTGGAGTGGTTCGGGACAAAAGAATTCTACTTATTCTAGTAAAAAATTGAATTCCATTTATAATTTCAAACAAACTTAACGTCTAAGGTCTCGCCGCCGCTGTTGACTACATCATCTGTGCGCTTGCGAAGTTAGCACGTAATCTTGGTCCTAAGGAAAATGCATCCGATAAAATTGGTCCCAACGAAAATGCACGGAAATAAGCTCATAATTAACTATAGAATTAATTACAAAAGACACGATTTCATAATTAAGTATTATTTTATACATCATATTTGATTTCGTTAACAAACTCATACGTTGGAGACTTGGAGGTATACATTCGTTAGCGAAATAATTTACAAATTGATATATCTCAAATATGAATTCGTTGACGAAATTAAATATGAGATATGAAAATAACAAAATTTGATATTTTGATATGAAATTTAAAAATAACCATATAATTCGAAAAATATTTTGTAATTAATCCTTAACTATAGCAGTATGGTCTATAATAATTAATGTCGGGACCACTAAAATTAGTTTTGTGAATTGGACTTTTGGGCCGGGGCTAGTTTATGCCTTTCACTCGTGGGCTGATCAAAGGGTTCGCTGATCAAAGGGTTCAAATCAAGAGCTCATGATTTTATTGGAAGGAAAATTGTAAGCAATAAACAATTAAAAATAAATATTTTAAATTAACAAAAATAATAGAGAGTTTCGTCTCCTCTTTTTAAATGAAACAAATATCTTTGTGGTGTGGGAGGATTGATTCAATCAAACCAATAACTAAATATATTTCGAGTTATCGATTGGAATGGGAGTGGAGTGGGTCGCCATGAATTTCCAACCTATCAGCTAGTTGTCATAACTAAATGCTAGTTGTCATACATAATTGATAATTCGTGAATTAGAAGTGAAAATCTTACATTTAATTAATGTGAGTTGAATAATGTAAAACCAAAAAATTAATCATGACTAGTATTCAGAAAACGTTGTATTGAATAAGAACCCAAATTACAGTAAACACCAAAGTGAATGAAAATTTATACCAAATCATTGGATACACAATGAGATAAAATTAATTAGCAGCATAGAAACCCGCCCCCCCCCCCCCCGCCCCCCCCGGCCTTGGCGCCCCCCCCCCCGCCGGTTCGTCAGGCCGCGTGTTTGGGCCCCCGGCGCGGTTCCTGCCCCGCCCCGAGGCGTCCCTCGGGTCACGTTGGCGCGTTCCCGTCCGCGGACCTTCCCCTGTCGCGGATGGGGTGGGGGCCTCATACTCCCCGCCGTGGGGGTCGCCTAGCCGGGCGTTGGTGGACCCTCCGCGCCCGAAGCCTAAGCCGTTTGGGTTAATTTGGGTCTTGGATGAGTTGGGGCCCCCCTTTGTGCAGGTGTGGGGTTCGGTGAAACGATCAAAACCTTGGATCGTTGGTTTGTTTGCATTCTCGTGCTCGTCGTCCCCGTTTCGTCGGGGGCGTGTCCGGGCCCGCTCCTGCTTCGGTGCGCCGCGGGAGGGGTTCGCGCAGCCTGGGTCGTCGTAAAACAACGTTTTGTGCCAGCTCGTCGTCGTGGGAGGTGTTGTTGAGCCCGTTCGAAGCTCCTATGATGAGGTCTCGGGCTCCACCCCGTGCCGGAGCCTCGTTGTGGCCCCGCGTTGCCCTTCCGAGCGCGGCTCTCGTTCCGTGGTCTCCTTTCGGGTGTTCTCTTCGGGTCCGTTGCTTCTTGGAGGGGTTCACGCTTCTCCTCGAAGGTGTTAATGCGAAGTAAGGTTGGTGGGGTGTTTGCTGTAGCCAGTGTGCCAATTCGTGCGAGTCTTTCTCCTTGCTTCCTCGAGTGTTTGTTCTTCGGATCCTACTAAGAATGGTATGATGTTCGGGAGAAGCCCCCGAATTACCAGGTTGTTTCTAAAGCTCGTCGTAAGTCTCGAGGCGGTGATGCGGCCGGATCCCGCCGTTCTAAGGTGTAATCATGAAGTTTTTATTGGAATTTACGGGATGCAAGTTCCCCTCATGCTTTGAAGGTCGTCGTCTCCCTCCCGAGTTTTATGTATCGCTTTGTTTCTTTGAATCTATTATGCTCTTTTGGAATCTTTAGGCGCGGCTGTTGGTCTAATGATCGGGTTCTTCTTGCCTACTTATGGGTTTTTTGCAAAGCTCCTATTCCGTTCGTGTTTTATCTATCTCGATCGCGTCTCTTTACAGGTCATGTTTGATTCGTTAATTGTTTTCTTATTGCGTTTATGCTCGTACAACAAGGCGGGGCGCGCAAGTTATGGGAAGATATCACCGAGGTAAAGGGCCGTTTGTTTGGTCCTGGAAGTTTTTGGTGATTTTAATGCGTTCTTGGTGCTCGAAAAGAAGGGGTGCTTTTTGTAGACGCTCTTGTGAAGAATTTCAAGCGTGTCCGATGTGTGTGAACTTGTTCATGTTGATACTAAAGGTGCTGAATTTACAGGGTGGGGTTATCTTCGTGGTAATGTTGGCTACGTTTAGTAGATGTCGGCTACTTTGGAGTGGTTGGATGCATGGGTCATTTGATTGTTGCACTCTTCCTAGAATTGCTCGATCTAACCCTTGCTCTGTCCTCTCTAAATTTACGGGCCTCACTATAGTCTTTTCCGGTTTAGAAAGTGTTCTGCATCTGGTTTGTTAAGTTGTTGCTCTACACTTCTTATTTGTCCTTTCACTATTCTTCAACATAACTGCGTATTTTAAGAAAGCTTCGGATTGGAATTGGGGTTTTGGTGATATTCACCGTAGGTGGAAAAAGCCTGAGCTTTGGCCAACATTCGAGCGATTTGCGCTTCGGGTGGGACGATGATGACTTTGCTAAGGAGAATGAGCTACAAGCAAATTTAAGTGATTCCATTCGTATTCAAGATTTTTGGAGAAATCATTGGTGTTGTCAGGTCAATCTCTTTTCCATGCATTTGTAGGGTTCGCTCTTCTATCCTTTCTTCGGGACGATGATAGTTTTTAATGATCCTCAACTATCAACAGTTGGTTATATCACCTTGCACGCTTATCAGGTTTGGTGTCACTAATTCCGCAGGTTACAAATAGTTGCTCTTACAAGTCCTTGCCGGGGTTTGGCCAGTTAAATCATGGATATTGTAGTGCTCCTCCGATGGCTTCATGCCGTTTTGTTTCTTGTTGCGTTTGCGGTAATCAACCTTCACCTGTTTTCCCTATAACCTAATATTTCATACCAATGTCGCGACCTAACTTCGTCCTATTGCCAACCATTTTGCTTCAAGTTTTCCAAGTTCTTGCTTGTTCATGCATCCGTTTTCTCCTCCCTTTGTGGCGATATATCGATTGTATCTTGATGATTCGAGTGTTTTATTTGTTGGATTCTAGTGCCGGAGTAGCAAAAGCGGACATTACAAATTTTGATACTCTTTCAGGGATTTTCGCTTCTTCCTTCGGTTTCTGCTACGTTTGTACATGGGTTCGACTTTATTAGTTGCCGTTTTCTTTTAATAATGGAGCCTGGTTTTTTCGGGCCGTGGTGGTGCCCGTTTGTGCGAGGGGTTTTGCGTGGTTTTCATGTCTGCATTCAAAAATTCTTCCCAGCTGCCTTCCATGTTTATTTGCGTGTTTTTTTTGTCGGGGATCAACGAATTATCAAAGTCTTGAACTTTGATCTTTTCCCAACATTATAAAGCAGTCCCGTTTTCGTTGGTAACGCCTCGTCTTCTACTCAAATTCGTTTCCACCGCCCCGCTAGCCATCTTTCGGAAAGCCTCGTATAGTGCATTTTCCCTCTTGTTGACAAAATCGGGGTGAATTGTCGAGTTGGATTCCTCTTTGTCAATGTCGGTCTTCAACTTATTAAATCGTGATTTTCAGCGTTTGTTTACCGTTTCAAGTGTACGAATGGTGTGTTTTATTAAGAAAAGTTTGGTGGTTTTTCTGGCGTTTATTGATAAACGTGAATCCGGAGTGGATCTTGTTGCACCGTGAGGGGGTTTAGGCTTAAGCAACTTGTGATTCTTAACATTCTTTTGCTCAGGTTGTTGGGAGATTTTCACTTCTTCATCCGAGGGTGCTCCTTTATTCGTCGTTTTTCTCGCCTCGTTCTTATGCTCCTTCTTCTATATGGCCAGGGGTGCGTCAGTTTTGGGGTGTGGTGAAAGAAAATGCTCAATGGTTGATTGGTTCTGGAGATAAAATTTCTTTTTGGAGGGACAACTTCTTGGGTAGGCCTCTGATTGATCTGTTTGGAAATAATGGTGCTTTGAATGATAATCCTTCCTTGGTTTCTCATTATATCAATAATGGCTCTTGGGATTTTCCTCCTATTTTGCAATTTCATTTTCCGGCATTGTGTAATATGATTAATCAAGTACCCATTGCATTGGATCCTATGGCGGAGGACAAATTGGTTTGGCAATCTTCTTCTTCAGGAGACCTTACTGCTAAGCAGGCCTTTCTTTTTTTGCGGCAGTCATCTCCTTTGATTCCATGGGGTAAATTTTTATGGTCTAAATTTATTTTACCTAGAATGTCTTTGCATGCTTGGAAGGTTTTGCGGGGTAGAGTAATTTCGGATGATCTTCTGCAGCGACGAGGAGTGGCTTTGGCTTCTCGTTGTGAACTTTGTGGTGCTTGTACTGAATCTTTAAATCACATTTTTCTCCATTGTTCTTTTGCGGCTTCAGTTTGGAATTATTTTACTTCTATTTTTGAAATTGGCGTGGCTCCTCCTAAATTCAGAAGTGTTTAATTTGGGAAATAGTGTTGAGAAAGTCCCCCTCAGAACTTTGGCTAATATGCTTCACTTGTCTGTGGTTTTTATGCTGAGAAATCAAGTTAGTTTGAGAGCAAAATTTTACATGGTAGTTTGTCATCTAATTTCGGGCATATTCGCTGCTAGTCGCTAGCAAGTTATGTAATACAATTCAAGATCTTCGTATTTTGAAAACTTTTGGGCTTTCGGTTTAGAGTGGTTGAGGTTAATTGGCATCCTTATTGGTGGATAAGATTAATTCGACGGTGTTGAAACAGGAGGGTATTGGAGGTTTTGGTGCATTTTTCGGACTATAAAGGTCAGTTTCTTGGTGCCTTTGGTTAACCTTGATATTCCTAGTTTATTGGGGAAGTTATGGGTCATCATATAGAGATTGCTTGGGTCCGTGATTGGAAAACATTTGTTAGAGGTTGATTCCTCCCTTGTGCTTGATTATATTCGCTCTCCTTCACTTGTGCCTTGAACTTCGCATTCGTTGGTTAAATTGCTTATACAGATTTCGCAAATGCACTTTAGATCATCACATATCTTTCGGGAAGGCAATAAGGTAGCAATGCTTTAGCTAATTATGGTACATCTTTATTGCAGAATGGTGGGATACTCCTCCCCCTTTTGTTTTGTCATATTGTAATAGTGATATTTTGGGTCTTCTCAATTTAGGTTTCGTTAACTTGTTTGTTTATGTTTGTTCTTCGAGAGGTTTTGTTAGTCCCCCTCGTGTTATTATCTCTTTTGTTTAATACATTTGAGTGTTAGGGAGGTTTTTCCTCTTCTATCACTCGTTTCATAAAAAAAAAAAAATGATTGGCACAAGAGTAGTGATGACCGTCGGAGATGTGCTACTTTCGCTTCCTGCAAAAATTGAAAATCCGATCGTCACTTCTTATCAAACGTTAACTACTTATTCTTCGGGTACGAGATATGATATTCAGTTAATTATTTATTTCTATCTAATTGCAAAGAAACTATTTGTCATTATCAATTGAAGTTCGGGGAACGTACCCAACAAAAGATCTCTAATCATGAGGTCAATCACTTTTTGCAATTGTGATTGAAATTAAGCCTCAATATATATATATATATACCTTCTGAATTACTTGTGGTAGTGGCTGACCGCGGCGGTGGTGATGGCGGAGGCAGTGGTGTCGGATCAGTTGCGGGGTCATAGAAGAGGTAAGGATCATACCTTAAGCTACAGCTGGCACCAACATAAGTCCAAGAATTATAACAACATGGTGGGAGGTTCCCCAAACCCTTATTTAAGCAAACATTGCAGTCGTTCTCAGACAAATCTGGACTGCACTGCACAAGTGCGTATATTGTTATACCAGAACTAATCGGAGCGTTTGAGTGCCCAACAGCAAATTTACGAACATCACTACCTGCCGCGGCTTGACTTGTTAGTCTTTCCAATAATGTGGTGAGCCGTTGATTAAAATCAAATTCCAAGGACGATGAGACTTTGTCATCTTGGCTATAGCCAGATATAGCAGGAGCTTCTACCCTGATGCCACTTATGGAGCTGTTGGAGTAGCGTAGCGTGCAATTTATGGACCCTACACCTCCCTCCTTGGCATCATTAGGGCAAGCGTTTTCCAGAATAAGGGAAGTGGAGGCGGTGAGACAAGCATTGCAGGCGTGGGGCTTGAGATCTCCTCTACATAATCCGATTGCGTAAACTTTGTCAGGGATTTCTCCGTAGGATGAGCTGTAGAACCCGGTGGACGTGGCGGTGTTGTTGGAGGAGAGGAGGGAGGATAGGAGATGATTGAGGTTTTTGCCGAAGGTGCCATTGAATGTGGAGCTGTTAAAACAGACGTTGTCTTCAAATGAATAATCAGTGGCTTCAGTAGGATTTATATTGGTAATCGTGATGAGTAAGGGTACTAAGAGGAATGGAAATCTTGATGAGGAAACCATTGTGCGATTAATTTGTTTGCTAACAAATAGTACTTTGTCTCCATATATATACAAGTCAAATTTCATCGTTGAACTGAAAAAGGGGCCGGGGGTGTTCAAACACCGTCGGAAATGATCCAAACTAGCTATGAGGTCAAATACAATTTAACAAACATTATTATTGTTGGACCGGGTTAATTAGTCCCTCACCTGAGGCTGGTGGCCCGGGTTGCCGGTACCGTAGCCTTGACCAAGGCCATGTTTGTTTAATGAAAGCTTCTTTTTTTTGCAGGTCAAATGTAGATCGCTTAGCTTGTAGCATATATTAATTTTAGCTTCTTCAAAAGTATAATTAGCATTCTCTTTTCAGGAAAAAAAGAAGATATAATTAATTAGCATAATTTGATAATTATATATCTTGGACCCGGTTAATTAGTTCCTCACCGGTGGCCGGTGGCCGTGGGTTCATTAATAAATTAGTGGTAAATTAATATGATTATATTAGTATTAACGCATCCCGCATTTTGTTGTTTAATTAATTGATCGTGAAATCATGTTCGTTGTCTCTACAACCGTTGACCAAAGCCATCCTTGATAGGATATAACGTGAGCAATACTTCAGCTGATACATGTTTGTAATTCAACCCATAATATACTTTGACTAGCGCCGCCCTTGGGCCTGGTCATCTTCTGTGTCTCCTCGAAGCCCTATCCATTGCGCCAATAAGTTTCCCAACCTCCCCCGCGGTCCCTGGTGTCTTTCCTTTGTCTCATTAAAACCTGCCAGTAACATAAACCCGGGAAATACCTTGGTCGAGGTCACCCCCTCCTTGAAGCGTATCCGCCCCCTCAGTCGCCCCCCCCGTTCCTCATCTGGGTCTCGGATAACTAAGCTCCAGCTTTTAACGTTTTTCAAACGTGGACTTAGCAAAGCAGTAAATAAATCGCCACTTCTCCTCGGATCTAACTGATTCACTTGAATCTTTGAGAGTCCGTAGTTGCCGATTATAAAAATACTTAGCGATATATGCTTAGTATTGTCCCCTTTAATGAACTTGTTTCATCTCTCGTGCAGCGCTTCCTTATAAAGCGTAGTTCTTAGTGGTTGCCTCAACCCTTATTCCTCGTAGTGTAATATGCCCACCTACACATTAACAACTCTGTAACAATTACTCGCATGTTCGAGAGTACACAACGTTTGCGGTGGACCTCCAAGTTCGCCGTGTTCCCTGGTAAAGACTACCATTTGGGACAACCTTTGCGGTCGATCCCGTTCGCAAAACCACCAAAACTCACAGTTTGGTGTGGGTTAGTGGTTCGTCCGCAGTTCGCCGGTCGCCGTCATACTCGACCGGTCGACCGTCGTGGTCGATGTCCTTCGGACATGGTGCCTTTGAGGTTTGAAGTTCCTTTTTCAAATTCCTCTTTTCCCGTAGGTAACAGCCCAAACGTTGTCCTTAAGGTATCGAAATATGTCTTTATGCCCTTAATGTTGCGTGCCAGTTAACTAGCTAACAGTTCAACAGGTAACCCCCTTAGATTTTTCTCATCATCCTTTAGACAATGTCTTCCTTTGATCTAGGTCCGTTGTCGGAGTGCTAAGTGGATGTCTTTGTCCTGTTACCATTAACACTGTGGACACAAGCCGAATGGTGGATTAATATTCCACTACTCGATGCTCTAGCACAAGCCTAGAACCATTTTCCCAGTCTTCCATCTCAAATTCGGATTTCAAATGTCTATCTCTCGTTCTTCGAGAGTGCTAATTAAATCAGTCATTAATATAGCAAAATAATGCAAATCCGGCTTGTTCTCTTAATAACCGCTGGGCTAAATATTATCTATATATCCCTCCCATCAGTAGTCCTAAAGTAGCTTTTAACTTATTGAAAATCACTCCGTGGTTTAAGTCACTTGATTTGGGTATGAGTCCATTAGGCACCTTCTATATATCTCGAATTTAGTCCCCTGGTATGTTGTAACCCTTTATAACGCGTCAGTTATTTGTGGAACCCACGCATGCGGAAGTAATATCATTCCTTACAGTGAAACGTCTCTCGTAGTCAATCCCGCTTTGTGAAACCTGCGCCACGACGAGTCTTATATCTCAGCTCATTCTCTCTTTACGCTTTTTAACAAAGCTTATTTGTGTCCAATAGGCTTTACACTTGGGCGTTAGCACTACGTACCCAAATACCCTTTTTGCTTTGTTAGTGAAACTAGTTCAATTGGGATTGCATCTTTCCATTTAGGCCAGTATGCTTTACGTTGATATTTTTCAACAGAGCGTGGTTCGATGTCATCATGCTCTATAATTTCTTGAGCAATACATCATCAAATAATGTCGTCTCAAGCATGCATGCATTTATCGAGATTTTATTATTCTCTGAAATTGGTTCAATCATTGAGGCGTCCCCCAATATTGATTCATGGACATAATCAGAGATAATCTCATGAGACGGTTTCGATATTGATGATGAATGGATTAGGCTGTGCCAAACTCACTTCCTTCCTTTGGTGAGTATCCATCGAACCAAGTGGTATCACCCTCTTCCTTTAGGGAACCACGGCCTCAACCACACATCCACTATGTGTGATTGTGACACCATTATTGGCGCCATATCCCCTCTTCCTTTAGGGAATTTCCAACCTTGCAGGCATGTTTGCAGCTGGTATATTTGATCTCGTCACTTTATCAATATCAGAAAACGCATTAGGCATCGAATCTACTACGTTCTGAATATTGAGTTGGGGATCAAGATGAGACATAGTGGGGACAGACCACGACAATTCCTGTCGTTCCTGTTGAACATACTTGTTCTTATCTCCCCCTAACGACGGGAAGACTGTCTCATCAAAGTGACAATAAAGAGATCGCCTGCCAAGGATCCAAGTAGCGGACAATAGTTGGAGATTCTTTACCAACATAAATACTTAAACGTTTCGGAAGACCCAATTGTAGTGCGCTGTGGGGGCGCAATTGGCACATAAACCGCGCAATGAAATATGCGTAAAAAGTGAGACATCCTGCTCATATCCAGTTACCATCTGGTACGCATAAAACGGTTGATTGATAGTGGGTCGAAAACGAATAAGTAAAGCTGCATGCGATATTGCATAACCCCAAGCAGATAATGGGAGATTGGTGCGCATAACCAATGTCCAACCGACCATTTAAAATCTCTTAATGGTGGCTTCTGCGAGACCATTTTATAGTAGGTATTTAATTTATACAATATCTCAAACCGTGTGTCCTCCTGCAGATTTGACTATGGTGATAGGTGGGCTTTATATTCTAGCGTGAGCTGCGCCATATGTCGACTCCCTAACTAACAAAGTCATATGTGTTAATTTCCTTGGTAGATTAAGATGAATATTTCTTTGGTCTTGCTCTCGTCCTAACGCTAACCTGCCGCGTTCAATATGGGTGATTCCGTCTTCGCCTCCCGCTCGCTTTGTTCCTTTGTCGCCCCGGTTGTTCCGTTGCTCGTTTTCGCCCGCCCGCCTTTTGTCCTCAAGCGTCTCATCTCCTTGAATCACCTTTGTTCTCGTCGTAAGTCCGTCATATACGCATCATATCACCGTTTCCATAGTCGTTCAAAGCCTTATTTCATCCTATTCAAATTGTTGGTAGATATAAAGTTAGTATCACGCTTTTTTAGTGTTTTGTAATAATATACTTTTACATACGTTTCCTAATACGGAATTCCTTCATTACGGACAAACCTTAAAGAAAAGTCTATCAATAAATTCGGGATTTCTTGAAATTCAATTAACAATATCCACGCAAGCAAGAAAAGAATACAATAAAAAAATTTTCAAATATCTCCTTTCATTTGAAACATAGTTACATCTTTTTTCTATCTTCTCCTAATAGTTTTTGTTCCATTTTTGTATCCTCCCAACCTATTACTTCTCTGTTTAAACCATGACATTCGACCCATCGTCAATCGTTAACCTCATCTCTCAACTTTTTTGAGGTTATTTTGTGTATGGTTGTACACCTTGTGCGCCATCCTGCCAACGTTGGCAGGCCACCAGCCCATCCACGTCCTCCAATCCCTCGTCACGTTCTGTTTCCTTTTGTGCACTGTTGCTATTCCTTCCTGTTTGGACGTATAGCCAATCGCCAAGCAATCCCTTGCATTAGTTTCGTCCCTCTTGGCCGATTTCCATAATTGTTGGAACTCTTTGCCGGCGTGGTTATTGTTCAACTGTCGTGTCTTTCCGCTACTGTAGAAGTGATACCGTGACGTAGTAATCCGCGCGTTATACTCCACCTATATTGTTGAGAGGGAGGCGTGGGAAGGTAGGTCCCATCGTCGCCTAAGAGTCCCTTACAAAACTACTACTAGCCTCGAATAATTCGCTACGTTTTGAAGTCAGAAGGAATATCATTCCTTGTTTCAAACAAGTAGTGTATCGGAGTTTCCAAATCTTCCAAGAGCGCCTAATTCTAGGATCCTTAATTGCTATATTCCCTCTTGGAGGGGCCAGCGCCTAAGAAACCGGAGGTGAGTTTGTGCGCATCGACCAGGGAAATAAGTTCCTTTCCATAAATGTAGTTTCAACCGCCCATCTGATATCGGTTCCATTAGGATCAAGGTGTCAAATTCAGTTCGTTTCCCGAAAACAAATAAAAGATACTTTAGTCGCCATAAAAGAACCAAACTAAATAAGTTCCAAGTATTTCGGATAGCAGAATGGATATGTCTGTAAGTTCGATATCAGGTAAAAGTTCGGGAGCAGCTCTCTCAATACCCGATTCCAATCCCTCACCTAAGTCACCCTACGTAGGTGTCTAGTAATGAATAAGCCATGCCAAAATTGGAATTCGATCCTTTGAACTTTCTTTATCAAAGATTTTCTTTCTCTGAAATTACTTTATATAGAATATATGAACCCACGATTCATTAAAGCTCTTTAACTTTTACTAAAGAAGATAACATTAGGGGTCTCATGACTTACTATATCGCAAGGATATAAAGCTCGATCACTCCCTAATACTTCTCATAATCTTTCGAAGTAGGTATACTTGTTGTCTTTTTGCTCATATATTTTCACCAAGAAAGTCCCACGCATAAGAGGGGTCGGGATGTAGAAGAAGGGAAGTTTTTAAATCCGAGAAAAGAAAGCATAAAAGGAACTTTTAGAAAATACTTACTTGGTTTTCTTGATCGGAGAAGATTTGAATTCTTGAATTCTTGATTTTCATGGCACTATTCACGAGGTATATTCACGAGCTACGTTCACGGTGTATGTTCACGGTTACTATTACGAAAAATGTTTTTGGATTTTTGGTTTTGTAGCTAGGGTTAGGGCTCGTCGATAACGTGTTTAAGGGAAACGTAAATGAAGAGAAATAGAAGAGAATATGGAATCGGATCAACTTTATTAATGAATAAGGGTTCATATATGAGGAATAAATAATATATTTTTGTAAAATATCATATATGAAGGATATATTAAATTTGAAGATAATAATGTTATCCTACAACAATCATATTATTTACCACTAATTTATTAAGTAATTTTTTTTGGGATGAAACCACAGCATGTTTGGGTTCGTTTCCGATATCATCCGAAGACATATCCATATATATATATATATTATTGATATTAATAGGCCTTCTTCTTCAGTAAGATTGTCCGTATTTTTTTTAAAGTGTGGATATTGTTATTTCCACAACAATACAATAAATTTTAATAATGAAAACCGTTTATTTTTTACATTTTATCTCATAGTTTTTTTGTTTGTTTTTATTCTGGTTAGACAAAAAAAACTGATACTTAATGCCGGCCTGTTATTAAGTAAATTCTATATATTATAAAAAATATATATCCACAAAGCTAGATGATGCTGGAGTGGATAAGGCTCATCTCTCGCTACTTTGAGGTTAACTCTTTAAGTCTCCGCCTGAGTCAACTGCACGTTAGAATGGTTCCACTGATGACAATATTTATATATGGAAAAACTGGACTAGTTAACAAGAAGAAAGTTTATTCCATGAATACTATTAACAAGAAGAAAGATTGCTAGAGAAAACGACAAAGAACAGAGACAAAATAATAGGACGCCCCCTGAACTGAAGTGATAATGTTCGTGTCCAAATTACAAAGTTATGGGCCAGCAGCCGCACAATAAATCAGAGGTGCCATGGTTTCCCCAGTGTTTGGATTTGGGTTGTTCTTTTCTATACAACTTGTGGTTAAAGCCATTGATCTGCCCCCTTTACAACACGTGGTCTGTTCAAACGACAAGGGTAACTACACCGCCGGTAGTGACTATGAGAGAAACCTGAACGACTTTTTCTCCTCCCTCCTCTCCAACAAGAGTGACAACGGGTATGGGTTTTTCAGGTCCTCTTTTGGCCAAACCGTCGACAAGGTTTATGCAATCGGGCTTTGTAGACCAGATCTTATTCCGGATGCTTGCCGTAGTTTCCTCAGAAACTCCACATATCGTGTCAAACAGGCTTGTCCTAATCAGAAGGAGGCGATAATATGGAGCGACCATTCCATGTTACGCTACTCAAATCGCTCCCTAGACGGTAAGCTTGAACTTGTTCCTGCTTACAACCAATCGGAGACCGGAAACCTGTCGTCCTCGGATGTGGAGTCGTTCAATGAACAGCTCCGAGATTTTCTAGGAAGACTGGGAACTGAAGCCGCAGCGGGTGGTCTTCTTAAGAAGTTTGCAGTGGAAACAACAAGGGCTACATATTCTAATGTTCAATCAATAACGGGACACGTTCAGTGCACTCCAGATTTGTCGGAGGAAGACTGCAGTAGCTGCTTAAATGAAGGTTTGAAACAACTCCAAAAATGCTGTTATGGGATGGATTCTGGGAATTTTGGTAATCCAAGCTGTAACTTGAGGTATGATCTTTACAAGTCCAATGACCCTGCTATAAATGATCCACCAGTGCACTATCCTCCTCCGCCATCAGCCAATGCAACAATTTTAGGAGGTAAGAGTGCAAAACATATGTATGTATGTACTTAAATTAACGATGATCGAGATTAATTATTTTTTTGGTCGATCGATTATTCGACCATCTGGGTAGATTTCATTTCTATATTATCTTTTTAATTCGAGAAATGGGCGGTTGAGACTAGTCTAGAGACTCCAGTACCCCTTCGAAAGACTTGGCCTTGCGTTAGGAAAAGTCTTTTTTCTTTTCTTTTTTTGGTCGGTCGTTAGGAAAAGTCTGGGGTGGGGCCGTCAGATAATGAGGCTACTCTAGCTTGTAGATGATGTTGTTAGATTCCCAAATTCAATGGATGAATTCTGCATATATAGAACTCTTGTTTGTTAATACCGGCCCAGTGATAGACGAATGAATTGAAAATTCAGATTCAGCGGCTGGATGCTTTGATCAATGAACATTGGTCACGTACTTTTGCAGCTAGGAAAGAAGTAGAGTAATACATGATCATACATAACTAGTCCTTTCTTTAATTTGTACCTGGTGGTAGATATATATTTAATCACCTGATGAAAAGTCAGCCCCAGAATGCTATGATCAGATCAGAACATCGATTTCTGATTATTGCAGGAAGTAATAAGAAGAGCAACGCATTCGGGACTGTCGTCATTATTGCTCTAGCAACTGTTGTTTCTTTGGTTCTATTTATATCCATCTGCATTTATCTGAGAGTAAGGAATAAAAAGAAAATACGTGAAGGTAAGTTGAGATAATTGTCAGGTGTTTTGATGGTATATGGTTAGAACTCCTTCTGCACATTCAGTGGACTTATTTAATTTCTCTATATTGTTCTTCATACAAAGAAAATGCAGAAGAAATAATGAAATCTGCAGATGCTTTGCAATTCAACTTTCGCTCCATTAGAGCTGCCACAAATAACTTTTCGGAAGCAAATAAACTTGGACGGGGAGGATTTGGTGCTGTTTACAGGGTACGTAATCGAATATCATTTATGAAAACGATATTAATTATGTGCCTAAAAAATGAGATAATGTTCAATTTCCCTTTATGCAGGGAATACTTGTCGATGATAAGGATGTAGCGATTAAAAGGCTTTCGAGGGATTCTGCACAAGGAGATTTAGAATTCAAAACTGAGGTCTCGCTAGTGGCCAGGCTTCAACATAGGAATTTGGTCAGGCTTCTTGGTTTCTGCCTGGAAAAAAATGAAAGGATTCTTGTGTATGAGTTTGTCCCTAACGCAAGTCTTGATCAATTCATATTTGGTAGGGTTCTGTTTATTTCAAAACGTGTCATTAAAGTCCTTTGTAGGTATGACATGTTTCCAAAATAGTACAAAATTGCAACATACATCATTATGAAATTCGCATTTTCTTGAAAATGTAGATGAAGTCAAGCGCACAAATTTGGATTGGGATATTCGCTACAAAATCATAGTAGGCATTGCGCGAGGGCTCCTTTACCTTCATGAAGATTCTCGTCTTAAAATCATTCACCGTGATCTCAAAGCTAGCAACATTCTGTTAGATGCAGACATGAACCCCAAAATTGCAGATTTTGGAATGGCGAGATTGTTTGATCTCGATCAATCACAAGGCGAAACAAGACGAGTTGTGGGAACTTAGTAAGTACTACCACCAATCTAGCTATATATAGATTCCCATGCAAGCTAATTAAAGTTGACGTTCTTGTTGGTATTGATCATGCAGCGGATATATGGCTCCAGAGTATGTGATGCGTGGACAATTTTCAGTTAAGTCGGATGTCTTTAGCTTTGGTGTGTTAGTTTTGGAGATAGCAAGTGGACAAAAAAATAGTTCTTTTCGTAATAGAGGAAATGTGGAGGATCTTCTAAGCTATGTAAGTGTAACAAAAACTTTGCGTTCTATATGTCTTTTTAAAGTTGGGAACTGTACTGAATGCAACTAATTAAAGAAAGAAAAGTATGCAGACGCCTAATTTTGTTTATGCATATTTCCAATTCATTCAGGCATGGAAAAATTGGAGGGGAAATACGGCTTCAAATATAATAGATCCCATCTTGAGTTCTGGTTCAAGAACTGAGATGATGAGATGCATCAACATTGGATTGTTATGTGTGCAACAAAATATAGCTGATAGGCCAACCATGGCTTCAGCTATTCTCATGCTCACCAGCAACTCTCTCTCTCTTCCAGTACCCTCACAACCAGCATTTTTTATGGGCAAATCCGACACGTCAAAGGTTGTAGAATTGGATCAAGCGCAAAGCAGCAGTAGTGGCCAAAAATCGCAAAATGAGGCTTCAATTACTGAACTATCTCCACGCTGATGTTTAACGATATTGCTCATTTTTATGGTAGGTTCTGATCAATAAATGAAAATGGCACCCAGAATTTGGTCTCAAATCGACAAATGTCTTGGTCAATATGATCTCACCACGAAAGGTAGTAACCATTACCGACGGCTAAAATGGTGGTACAGGTATGCAACCACCTCATTTTAACAACGAATCCGTTCAGATGTAAGAGAAATATGGCAATTTTTTAGTTTTGCCAATCGAAGGGTCATGAAATTTTCTTGCAGTATATAATATGCTTTCACATTTCCTTATACGGTATTACTATGTAGTTATGCTTATAAAGAACAGCACTGCATAAATGGACTTTGTTACAATAAATTGAACACTAGAATAGTGAAGTGTGATAGGAAAGACATTATTGGCTCAAAGGGGAATGTGATAAGATAATTTCTTGAAGTACCAAATCAAAAAGAAAGATGGGATCTTATGTATAGATGCATTTTGCGATTGACATTTGAATTGAAATCATGGGTGTGGGCAAGTTTAGGGATGGCTATGTTTTCCCACAAACAAAGGCTATTTTTAACATTAATGAATGTCTACTTATAAGCTTCATAACATTGAATCGCTGCTGCTAGTATTTAAATGACAGAGCAAGCACTTTATAATTAAATGAACTGCTACACAAAAGAAAACCAAGGCCATATGGTTTCCTCTGGCTAGGATTTAGTTTGGAGTCGTTCATTTCTCAGGAAAATGGGATGTCAAGTCTCAGCTACAGTAGGATGTTATCCACATCAATATACATCAACCAGAGTAATTAAACGCCTGTATTTGAACAGTGTGACACTGTGACTACATAATCACTATCAGAACTGCTAACCACATCCAGACAAATGAGTGGTGGCTTCTCACCATCCTTATTAAACTTTTATAATCTTCTATGTGAAACTAATCTATATATATGTTATTGGCTTTTTCAAATTTTTTTAGTTGTTTCCAATATCTTCAAAGCATACCTTAGGAACATATAGAATGAGAAAAGTACGCTCTAAAAAAATTATATAAAATGTAAGTACGTTTAACAATAATATATCCATATATATATATAAGGGGAGTGCTAGGCTCAAACGCACCCTGCGTTTGAGTCAGCCAAACCCAGGCACGCGGCATCTTCTCAAATTTTGTTAATATTAAAGTCAGCTACAATTACCCAAAAGGCTCAGCACTTTTTTTCTTCCGTTTTTATCCTTTCAGTTCCCGTCTTCCCCACTACCTCCGACTCCCACCCTGTAACCTCCCAAGCCCAAAAAGAAGTTGAACGGAAACTGGGTTGATAACGGTGAAGCAAACAACACCCTTCCAAAACACGAAGCGCCAGCGAAACCTCAGAGTCGGTTGAAGGACTCGTTACTTTCAGAGGGTCGACGCCGAAAATGTGATCCAGATTTCGCACGATCTCATCCTCCGCCTCTTTCAGTGAGTGTTGAAACAGAACCGACATCACTGTCATCCGAGAAAAACAAAATCGATTTCAATTATCAGAAAATTTTGAAACAAAAGAACGAAAATTTTGAGTGCGGAGATTGCAAGACCTTGAAGCTCGGGGATCTATTGGGTCTGGAAGAAGAGGTTGATGGTGGAGTCCGACTCGGCGACGGATCGGAGGAACTTGAGGAGTGACAGAAGACCACGGACTCGGAGGAACGAGAACTCGGTGCACACGTCCCTCAGGCCGCTTCGGAGCGTGAGTGTGACCTCACAGTACACTCTGCGTGATCAACGAGTGGCCCAAATCGCCGCCCGCGGTGGCCGGTGAGTTTGATTTAGATTCCGGCGAGGCCTTGGGTGTTATTCCCTCTGTCCATTGGGGCTTCTTCAAGTACATAGCCTCGGTCTCGGTATCACTCGGAGAGAATTCGTCCTTTGTTTTTCTCCAAAAACGTCACGAGTGGTGGGTTTCCATTTCCTTACCCGACACCACCGTATTACTTTCTTTTTCCGTTTACTATCACCTTGCTTGCTAAATCAATTCTTTGAGAAAACTGGGTTCATAGATGCTTCATCGTCCAACCCACCCCTCTGCCTCAACCTTCAAATACCAATTAACCTACCATAACCGCAGTCCTCCTTCCAAATCCAAATCCCCTTTTCTTCCTCAAGCCCAAACAGTAATCCAATCCACTTTTATAACCTTCGAATTTGAGGAAAAAGTGTTGGTAAGGAAGACTGGTGTTGGCTCTGTTGATTTTGCTAAAATGAAAAAGAGATAGAGGGAGCGTAGCGGTGAGGGAGGGAGTAGGGAAACTCGCAAGAGTACTAGAGATGATAAAGAAACTTGGGAAGTTTGAGAGGTGAGAGAGAGACATGGAAAGGGTTCAAAGGTTCAACTTCTTTCTGGGTTTGGGAGGTTACAGGGTGGGAGTAGTGGGGAAGACGGGAACTGAAAGGATAAAAACGGAAGAAAAAAAGTGCTGAGCCTTTTGGGTAATTGTAGCTTACTTTAATATTAACAAAATTTGAGAAGGTGCCACGTGCCTGGGTTTGGCTGACTCAAACGCAGGTGCGTTTGAGCCTAGCACTCCCCATATATATAATGGCAATACTTAAGTTTTGATAAACATTTAGAAACTCAATTAAAATTTGGCATTCCCTTTCTTAATGTTTTCTTTTTCAAAAAATAAAAATCACTAGTGTCTGGTTGTTAATCAAGTGCGGAGGTGCTATACTAATTGCTGGAATGTCAATGTATAGCATGACATACATCCATGCATTATGCATGGTCACAAGTTATATATTCTCACAATTTATCAATCATGAATTATGTGATCTATTGTTCAACAAACAATATGCGTTTAGTAGGCGATTATTGGAAATTAAACCTGCTAATTAATTGTGGGTTCATTCATGTATTTAGAGTTCTACATACTGTGTAGATTGGGGCACATACACTTTTAACACAGGTTTTTTTTTTGTGTACAAAGTTACACCAAATAAAAATTGCATGAAATATAATATTTAAGGACATTTACATGGTATGCATACTGATATATTGAGATACTGGTTATCCCCAAATTCTATATGATACATTTATCTAAACAAAAATTCCATGTGATACTTTTCTCGCAACAAATCTTCTGTGTGAAACTAATCTATATATATATATATACACCTAAATTTTATGTTATAAAATTAATTGTATGCGCATTCGTTTACAAAAGTATATATGTGAGTTTTGAATATTTGAGATATTGGAAGCAATTAAACATATTAAAAATTTATAGTGCTTACCCAAATCCTTATAAACACATTTGCAAGGTCCATCTTCTCCAATGTGGGACAACACTCCACATTCTCACACGCCCCCGCACGTGTGGCGAATTTTCAAGCCAAACACGTGGACAACATATATTGGGTGACGTGGAGCACATGTGACCACTTGGCTTCACACGTGGGCGAACCTGCAGCTCTGATACCATGATGAAGTAATCTCGGCTTCACAACCAAAACCAATTGGCTATGGTTGGAGAGGCTCAAATCCTTATAAACACATTTGCAAGGTCCCTCTTCTCCAATGTGGGACAACACTCCACATTCTCACACTATAGGATGCCCCTCTGATGGCATGTTCTTGCCCTTCCAAAAAGATTTCAATTGCACATGCGAAGGCTCGGCCTCGGGAGAGTACGCAGTTGCTTACCATATCTGTTTCTGATTTTTTCGGCGGCATTGGCCATGAATTTTACAATAGCAGTACTAGTAGTATTGCGGATGGGTTTAGTAGGCAATTACTGGAAATTAAACGTGCTAATTAATTGTGGTTTTTTTTATGTATTTAGAGTTCTACGTACTGTGTAGATTGGGGCACACACTTATACGCACTGTTTTTTTTTTTTTTTGAGTTATGTACAAAGTAACACCAAATAAAAATTGCATGAAATATAACGTACACTTAAAGACATTTACATGGTATGCATGCATACTGATATATTGATATATCTACAAAGCCTAAACCCAATCAAACAAAAAGCAAAGAGTGAGAAGACCATTTAAAATGAGAATTCAAGAAAGCGAATGTGATAAGCGAATTAGATACGAAGTATTAGGTTTTGTAGGAGACAATATCGTGAATAATTTTAATCACATGCGCTAAGGGAATTGAGATTTTTTCAGAATTTAGAAATGTTGTTTGTCTAGCGTCAGCAATATGTGAATTTAATTAGGAATATTTTCATATTGGAAGCAATATGTTAAACATGCCAAAAATAAAACTTCCACCGACGTATAGATTTACAACTCTTTTATGCCAACTCCAACATGAGCAATTGATTGATTCTACTTCCAATGAACAATTATTCGTTAAGTGCTCCAAGCATACCACTTGATGGGACTTGGTAATTCCAGTATTAGCATATGAGAACTTGGTTTAAGCTTAGGCTACCAAAGTCTTCGTTAATACATTGAATTACTTACACTTATTGAAGGTTTAATTCGAAAGACAACTTTCTTGTATATATCTGATTATATTGGTATGTCTATAATCTTGTGGAGGATTGAATTGAGAGAATTATGAGAAATTATGGAAATGCTTGGCAAAAAAATTTTTAAATTTTAAAAAACCACAAAGGGGTTAAAAATATTTTTTTTTGTTCTTTTTTTTTTTTTCCCTTTTTCTTCTTTCCCCCCTTTTCTTTTCTTTTTTCCCCCCCCCCCCCCCCCCCCCCCCCCAAAAATCTCTTCCCCCCCCCCCCCCCTCCCTCCCGTTCCACCCCCCCCCCCCCCCGGGGGGGGGGGGGGGGGGGGGGGGGGGGGGGGGGGGGGGGGGGGGGGGGGGGGGGGGGGGGGGGGGGGGGGGGGGGGGGGGGGGGGGGGAGAATTATGACAATTTCATATTTTATATATTTTGAAATCCCTATATTTTCTTAGCTATTTTCTTATTTATTTGAGTCATTTACATTGCTTTTATGTTTTTAGGTTTTTTTGGAGTAAATGTGAAGAAAATAAGCAAAAGAGAGAACTAGAGGCTAAAATGATGAATCTGCATGTGTAGATCAGTCTACTTCAACGAGCACCAAGAACAACTCACAATAAACCAGAGAAGGTATGTTATATGCATGGAAAGCCTCGGATGTCTATTTTTCAGAGCTTTTTATAGTTCATAATTTGGAGTTTTCTAGCTAGAATGAGTTATTTCTGTTCAAGTGTGGGAAAATCAATCTGCGCGCGAATTTGGAAACGTTTGAGAATTCAATTTTTGAGGCCTGAGTTGCTCTGCGAAGCCCACGACGGAGTTTGGACAACTTTTCCATAAATTCAGAGATTATTGGGTATTTAAATTGGTTTTGACTATTGGACCAATTAGAATATTTCAAGGAGTTGTAAGGAAGAAGTTTTCAAAACCTAGAAGGATTGTAATTCCTTTTTAATAGACGTCCAAGGTAGCGAGCAAAGGGATGCTCATCTTCTACCTCTAAAGCCATATCTCTCCTCCTCTCTCTCCCTTCCATCTTTCTTTTCAACCCTAGACATGTTTAGCTAACTTACAGTAATTAGGGGGTTGTTTGAAGCCCCGAACATGATTGTTTTTATGATATGATTAGTTGTCTTTGTGTTTTCTTGATGAAAACCTTCTCACTGCTTTCAACCCTAGACATGTTTAGCTAACTAGCTTACAGTAATTAGGGGGTTGTTTGAAGCCCCGAACATGATTATTTTTTTGCTTTGGATGCATACTTAGTAAGCACACTTAGGATTTATTGTTATGATCATATGTATGACCGCCTTATCATCGTATGTTCTAAAGTAGCAAATAGCAGCGTAAGTATACGTTATGTGAATTGGTTAATTTCTAGATTAAGTAGGACAACACCAGCAGCTATGATGCCTTGTGATGTCGCAAATTCTTTGTGAACGCTCACGGCTTCTACATGTTAAATTTATGAGCATGACATTCTAGGTTGCATTTTAAAAGACATGTTATGACGTAGACACCATGTGCATACCAAGTAAGAGAGAATAATAGGTTACGAGTAACACACCATATGTTCACACGTTTAGAGAAACTCGAAGACTAATTTACGGAACAATTGGTCTCTAAGGTATTGGAAGCCAATATTCAAGTTTGGTGGCAACAAGCTTATTAATTTGTCCTCCTAGTTTGTATTGTTTTAAGCTTCAAAATGATATATCATAGGTCCGAACCGGATGCTTGAGCAAAAAATTATGTGCACAATAAGTTTGATTGTTCGTTGCGCGCCCCTTAATTTGGGAGGAACTTCCAACGTCCATAACTTCCGGCTTAGGCATCCTGTTTGGGAACATAACATATCATGTCGAAGATGTTGGCGCGCGAGAGGAAAAATGTTGACTCATGCGATTATTTTTTACTCTTTTTATTCTATTTTTTAAGTTCCACATGATTTAATTAGAAAATATCAGTTTACAAAATAATTGGGTTCCAAAACGTTGAGATCTGATATTCAAACTTGGTGGCAACGAAATTGTTTTTAATTATCCGAATATTTTTTCTCATCTCAAAGTTCAAGATGGGCAAAGATTTATAAAACGTACTTAAAGGAGCAAAATACGTCCTCAAGCGACTAGTATGACTACTAAATTAAAAATTCAAACAAATTTAAAAAGGAAGAGAAATGGGATTCATGGGTTCACAACCAAAATTTTCCAATTTCCAGATCGATCTTAAGGTTGTCCAATAAAAACATGATCCAAAGTTAGGATTTAAGGCTTTCTATTTGGCTTTTGATGAGGTTAAGTACAATTGGATTAACAAAAGGCAAATGATCCAAAAACTAGCTAGGGATTTGTTATGATGACTTTTACAAGTCAGCCTAAAATAATACCAGAGCAATAGCTAGCGAGGAAATAGTTTGGGAAATGCAGCCTCATTTCTTGATTTCTGATGAGAAGAGTTTGATCTCTTGGATTCATCTGATCCCATAAACTCGGCCATGTCAGGTCCAGTAATCACAAAGAGGGTTGGCTGCGATGGTATTGGGAGACTAGGAGAATCGCTGGTAAGCATTTGAATGACTGAAGTCATGGTTGGCCTATCAGCCACACTTTGTTGCAAACATAACAATCCAATATGGATGCATCTCATTATTTCAGAGCTTGAAACAGCAGGCATCAAGGTGGAATCTATTAAATTTGAAGCCGTGCCTTCCCTCCAGTATCTCCACGCCTGCACAGTTTGTTAATGTGTGGAAACATGTGTGGAAACAATTTCAGGGATCAGTCATTTTATTTAAATTCCGGCCAGCAATAATTTCTCACTTAAAATTTTATAAGCTGGAATGTTTTCTTTACTTACAGAGCTTACAAGATCCTCCTCATAATTCTCATCATGACGGGAAGAATTAATATTCTGTCCACTTACTATCTCCAAAAGTAGCACACCAAAGCTATAGACATCGGACTTAACAGAAAATTGCCCGCGCATTGCATACTCTGGAGCCATATATCCACTATATATCAACAAGCTAGATAATGTTAACTTAAATTTACCTGGATATTTTCTAGTTATGCTGAAATAAGAAGATAAATTAGCTAGTACGTGCGTTGTGAAATAATGTTTATTTTCTTATCGATCCATTCTATTCTACACATGACACAGAAACAGCTGTATGTATACAGAATTACAGACTAGCTAGCTAGTTTAGTACTTACTATGTTCCTACAATTCGATGGGTTTCACCTTGTCGTTGATCAAGCTTAAACAACTTTGCCATTCCAAAGTCGGCAATTTTCGGGTTCATTTCTGCATCTAGCAAAATGTTGCTAGCTTTTAGATCACGATGAATAATTCTAAGACGAGAATCTTCGTGAAGATAAAGGAGTCCCCTGGCAATCCCTACTATGATTTTGTACCGACTATCCCAATCCAAATGTGAGCGCTTGGTTTGATCTACATATCATGCATATTGAATTAATGATCTCTGTTGACACTTTTGGAAGCATAAGATGCACATAAATGAACAAAAAGAAGAAGAAGAAAAATAAGAAGCAAGTTCTAAACCATACCAAATATAAATTGATCGAGGCTTGCGTTAGGGAGAAACTCATAGACAAGAAGCCTTTCGTTTCCTTCCAGACTGAAACCTAGGAGCTTAACCAAATTTCGGTGTTGAAGCCTGGCCACTAGCAGGACCTCATTCTTGAATTCTTGATCTCCTTGTTTAGAATCACTAGAAAGTCTCTTCACTGCTATATCTTCTTTATTGGAAAGCCTACCCTGCATTCAATTAGTGAATCTGAATGTTACTTCTTGTTGATTAATTAGACATATGATGGATATTTCATATTTACACAGTGAAGTTTGATTACCTTGTAAACAACACCAAATCCACCTCGTCCAAGTTTATTTTCTTCTGAGAAGTTATCTGTGGCAACTTTAACAGAGCCAAAGTCGAATTGCAACGCTTCTGCACTTCCAATTTCATCTGAGGAACATTTAAGAAAAACTAATTAGATAAGCTCATTGCATTATTTGCATGTTATAACCTACGTACGTGCTTATGTACGTAGGAGTTCGATCTAAACCCTATGCGAAGTAATTAACGGTCCCATGCAAATTAATTTATCTCAATTTACCTCCAAGCTTTTCCTTTGTCTTCCTCATTCTCACGAAAATGCAGATGGATATAATTAGTGCTAGAGAAGCAGCAATTGCCACAACAAAAACGATGATAGTCCGAAATGGATTACTCCACTTTTTCCCTGCAAAAATCATAATTATATCTCCAAATATAATTGCGTGTTTATTGACACTTTAAGAAACTGATTCTATACCCATTATTTATTTTTAAGCACTCAAACGATTTAATTGTGCAGAATATAGATTGACTTTCTGAAAGTGTACGTCAATAATATTTTCCATTAATTTGATATATATAATAAAGATCGTACAACTAAATTATGCACGTACACATTTTGTCACTCAATTTGAAACGTAAAGAGACTCTACATATGCATACTCGCTCATACCTGATCCTTCTGAAATTGTGGTATTGGATGATGGTGAAGGAGGTATAATAGGAGGATCAGAGACCTGGAGTTCCTGTAGTTCAAAGAAACGGTAAACCTCAAACCTAAAGTTACAGCTGGGTGTACAAACTCTCCCTCCAATACTCCCATAATATTTTACTTCTTTCATTTGTCCAACAGCAATATCTAAGCAACTCTTGCAGTCTAGCTCCGTCAAGTCCGGAGTGCACTGTGCGTGTGCATATATCGTTTTATTGACCTTTGAAGCGGTTAGGTTTCCTACGGCAAACTTGAGCGCATCACCGCCTGCCGCGGCTTCAATCTTTAAAGCCTCCAACAGCGTAGTGAGCCGTTGAATGAACTCATCGGCTGCATCGGACGATGATGACATGTTTTGTGTGCTGTATGAGATCAAACCAGGCCATGCTTCTATGACGCCATACAAGGAGCGATTCGAGTAGCGTAAAGTGCAGTTGTCGAAGCATCCAAGTGCCTCCTTTTGATTAGGGCAATACTTGGTGAGTTGATATGTAGAGTCGCTCAGGCATTTGCCGCAAGCGTCCACCTTAGCGTCTCCTCTACAAACTCCGGTGGCGTAAACTTTGCCATCGTCGGGGTTTGGGCCGGCGGGTCCGTAGGAACTGTAAAACCCGGTGCCGTTCCGGTTGTAGAGGAGAGAGGAGAGCATGCCGTTGAGGTTTGTCTTGTAGACACTACCATTGGTGTAGTCGCCTCTGTCGTTGAAACAGAAGTTGGTGTCACCATTAGGAGGCGGATCAAGTGCTTCAGTGATGATGATGATCAGTAACACATCAAGCGCTTGTATAGAGAGGAACGATCGAAATCTTGTGGAAACCATTAGTCCCTTCCGTTGCGACACATGGCGGCAAATCTATATGTACGTACAGATTGCCATATAGTAATTGATTAATATGATATAGCTTTCATATATATGTCACCATTAATTCTAATCCTATGAATAATATTTTAAACGTACAACGGCCAAAACGAGAATATCTTCAACCGATCAAAGCATTAACATATTATGAAATGAGAGTTGTTGAGTTTGGGGTGAAGACAGGGCTGTGCCGGCTAGAATAGTTTCCAATTATTTGAGATATTTTAAAAAACATTTGATAATATAAAAATAAAAAATAAAAAAAAGGGTCTTGAATTTGGTAAAGATAACATGGAATTGAAAACGCTTCCTCTTTCTTAATTCACCTACATTGCAGCTGATACAAACACTTGATGAATCTAAACTCACTCAAATTTACAATTTTATACCAACACGTATCGAATTCATTCCAACCGATGTACGTACAATACATAGTTATTGCTTACAAGAGTGAGGAGGATTGTTAAGATTAGGATTAGTCATAAGTTCAAATATATATATATATACTCTCGATGTACAAAAAAAAATATATACATTATTTTCATTGGTTTAAAGTTGGCTGCTGATTTGCAAATAAAGAAGATCGGATCTTGATTGAAAGTGTTGTGAATCTTATGAACTCTACTACTATTGATTGCCACCCTCTGGCCACTATTATGGGCAAGTGTCGTATTATTATGCAGGGTTTTGATCTTTGCCAGTTTTTTCACGTTCACCGTGAACGCAATATCATTGCCGATGCTCTTGCTAAAGACAGTATAGGCCTGCCTCGTGGTACTACTCTCCTTTCCAGCCCCCTGCTCACCTTTCTCGGATGGTCTTTGATGATATCACTGGAGTGGGTCGTTCCAGATTGATTGGCCTGAATAGGTCGTGTGATTAGGTGTTTTTGTTTTTTTCTGTTTTGCAGCTTAGGCTTCCCTTGTAACCATATATATATACAGTCCCCTTCACATGTGCACGCTCGCATTGAAACTAAAATGCGAACATCTCCATTGCGAGTGCAAACTATTAATCAAAACCGTCTATATTTTAGGTTATCATTCAATGATCATTTTGATATAAAAATAAATAAATCGGAAATTATTTAGCCATTTGATTACCACATTCATCGTTTCAACCTTATCTGACGGACTGTATTTTGTCTGTAAACTATACAACAAACAGATGACCAAACAATCTCCAATTCGGCTGATTTTTTGCAAGGATAATTCTTGAAAATAAATCTAAACGATGAACGGTTCCGATGATTGGGTTATGTTGTGAATTGGTCATGATGCATATGTTCGCATTTTACTTCACATGCGCACGTCCACACGTAAAGTAAAATGCGAACATCCGCATTGCTTAATACTTGGAGTCGATAGATTTATAATATTTTTAGTTAGATATAGAGGCTTAACTTTTGTGCTTAAATTTGTGGTATAGATGATAGATCTAATAGAATGAGAGGACTTAAAGAAGTCATGGCATGTAAAGTGGGCAGAAAAATAATATACAAGCCAAAATAATCAGGTACTCTCATCAAAATTAATAATTCACTTGACTGAGTCAAGATATATATAATAAAGTATTGCTCATTGATTTGTATATATATGGAATCTATAAACAATCAATCATCTGCAATTAGAATGGGAATGCATAATTTTTTTTTTTTGAATGGGATGGCAATGCATAGTTTGTCTTTGAAAACCAGACGAGAAATGTCATGATTCATGAGATCAAGCCAAGAGCTAAAAAATTAGCACAATAGGATAAAACTAGTACAAATGACAAACGGTAAACTGATTAAGTAATTTGGACTTAAATCCTTAATTATTTGGCCAATAATTGGTATTATAGTTCACTCAAATTTAGTAATTTACAATTTAATTGATACCAAGACTCGAATTCATAACCACAGAGATATATACCACATCAAGACGAAACATTTAAGATGATAGTATTAGTTATTGCTTGTAAGCCTAATTGGGGTTAGTCTAAAATGATGAGGATTGTTAGGATTAGGATTACTGGTATACTGTATACATATCTTAACCTAGGGTTCGAGGACGGTCGTCCTTCTTGGATGGCTGATCTTGTACCTTCTCTATTCATGTAGATATTTGTAGGCTTTAGCCTATTGCTTCTTCTTTCCTTTCATATTGGCGAAGGGTGTGGTTGTTTGCTGGTTGATTGAGTGAAGGATTTGGGTGGTGATTCTTGGGGGTGGGGTTCGATTTAGGCTCGGGATTTTGGATCTCAGTGTCTAATTTGTATTCCTCTCTATGGTATCGACTCTCGAGGTTTTTTGCGATTGATTTGGTAGGCCGAATTTGGAGTGGCTCGATTGTGTAGATGCGGTGATGGTGGATCTAAGCGATTGGGTTGTTGCGAATAGCGGCAAGAACAAGAACGAAGTTCTTGCTCTGTCTGCTATTGCTCGAAGTCGGCATCAAGTGGGTTTGGTGCAATTGTCGTTAGATCCAGCATCTGTTGGCGGTGGCGGTGGAGTGACTGCTTGGAGAAGCCCTTGTGGGGTCGGGGCCCCATTCTGCTTTACTGGGTTGGGCTTGGGCTTTATTGGTTGGCTTGAGACAGCGGAATTTGGGTCTATGACTTATGGATACTCTTTTGGGACCCAGGTGGATTTTGTATAAAAGTGTGGGATCCAGGACAAGTTTCGTGTTGGATTTCAACTTTCTCATTTTTTTGGGATCAATACTCGTGAGGAACTGTTGAGTTTATTGGTCTGAGGATGTCAAGGAGTTTACTATTAGATTCTACGAAGAAAGTTTATTGTCATCTATTTAGTTTACTCTCCTCTGCGCTTAACACAATAGGTGGAGTGATATTATATG
Organism: Rubus idaeus; assembly: GCA_030142095.1. Taxonomy (NCBI): domain Eukaryota; kingdom Viridiplantae; phylum Streptophyta; class Magnoliopsida; order Rosales; family Rosaceae; genus Rubus; species Rubus idaeus. The sequence goes on from CM057966.1 coordinate 30,684,231, forward strand.
TAACAGTGTCTCTTTTTGACAGCCCACATAATCAGGTACTCATCAAATAAATAATTCACTTGACCAAGTCAAGATATATTATATTATATATATAACAAAGTATTGCTTCATTGATTTGTAAAGAAGCGAGGGCATGTAAAGGGGGAAGAAAAAATAATATACAAGCCAACATAATCAGGTACTCATCAAAATAAATAATTCACTTGACCAAGTCAAGATATATTATATTATATATATAACAAAGTATTGCTTCATTGATTTGTATATATATATATATATAAGGAATCTATTAGCAATCAATCATTTGCAATTAGAATGGCAATGCATAGTTTGTCTCTGAAAACTAGACGAGAAATGTCATGAACTCATGACTCATGAGATCAAGCCAAGAGCTAAAACATTAGTACAAATGTACAATAGGATAAAACTAGTACAAATGACAAACGGCAAAACTGATTAAGTAATTTGGACTTAAAACCTACCTAAATCCTTGATTATTTGGCCAATAATCACTACAAAAAAAGTGTCCAATGGGCACCAACTATTGATGTCTATTGGTTGGGTGGCTAAAAGGACATTGGTGACTAAAAAAGTGGATATTGAGGAAAGACAAACGACATTGGTAACTAATAAATGGGTTGTCACCGAGACAATAAATTAACACCATTTGTTGTTTGTCTATTGCCAACTTTTTTTGTAGTGATGTATTGTAGACTTATAGTTCACTAGCTAGCAAGCTGCCTCACTGATTCTATGTATACGTTAGTCTATACTCTATAGCTCTTTGTCCAAACACGCTTGGTGCACCACTTAAGAGCTTGAATGTTAGCACAAAATGGTTTACTTTGGAGTTCGGATTTCGGATACAACACGTCACAATATGCAGTAGCTTATTTAACAAATATTTTTTGTTTGATGTATTGCCCTAGCCTTGTTATAATTTTCAAGGGTTTTAGGTTATGGATGTCCGCCAAAAAATCCTATAATAAGGATCCAACAATTCTATTTTCTAAACTACTCAACCTTAAATTCTTAATGTTGATCACATATATATCAAGGTCCTTAGCTCCACATACTGAACATTTATAATCTGTGTATTGGATATGCATGCCAATAAGTCTTCTCGATCGGTTGGCAATGCATGAATAAACATTAATGAAACTACAGATCAAAGCTCATCGATCTCAGTGCTTAAATTTGTTATGGAATGCATTTTGCAGACTAGCTTGTAGTCTGTTTTCTCTTATGGAGCCTAGGGACGTAGGGATATTTCCATTCAAAGTGAAGGTTGAGTAGTCTATATATTATATTTAATTTTGCATAGAGACAAAAAATTCATGCATGCGTGTAGATCGATGGAAAGACATATATAATTAATTTGGTGCTTCAAATAAGTTGCATTGTGACTAAAGGGCAATTGAATGAGATCATTTTGTTGTAGAAAAAACAACACAAACTAATTAACTAGGCTCATAGATAGGTCTTTGGAACTCTTGGCTTTTTCTCCGACAAGTCCAATTCAGAATCTTGCAAATATAATGAATGGGCGGGCCACTTTGGATGATCATCGCTTGCTCTTGATCACTGTCTTGAGGTGTAACAAGAATCATTCTACCAAGAAAAGGAACACTAGGAAGCTCCAAAATGAATTGATCTCATTACTATGTACTCATCAACAACGCACAATTACTTGCATTTAGTCTTAATTTGTATATGTGCAACTAATAATTTTGTTTCCACAAAGAAAAAAGCCGTTCAAGAGCGTCGTTAATTACCTTGCTCAATCAGTTCTATTATGTCCGGCTACGTCTAATCCATAGAGAGGCGAACAGTGTAGGTCACTTAGTCGAATGTGGGGAGTGTTGTCTCTCCATTGGTGTCTTTTATTTGACATCAATAATACATCCTAGTCCCACGTACAGAATGCAAGAGCATAAAAAATAAACATGTACGTGCTTCAAAAGCACAAACAACAAATCATAATGCGCGTACTATAAATGGTAAGGAGATGGTTGTGAATTATTGTTACTAATAAGGCTAGACCAACTTGATCATAGCATATAACATAGGATTTTTGCTAGAAAAAGAAAAAGTGCCACGATGATGAATGAGTTGAAAGGCTAGCTGCAATGAGATTCCGGCCTGCTGTCTCCACTTATATATATATATTTACATGAATCATTTAATCATGAAATGGAATGAAGGACCTACGTACTCGCCTACTTGGCTTGGTTGCAAATCCCACTTTGAACGCTGCATACTGGTTTCTCAGCATCCCTGAAATTAATTCTCAAACAGCAGAGACTTTCAATCATCACAATACCTGACTTACCCCATTAGCAAAACTATGCAAGTATATATGAATTCCCCTCAAGTCATTATGTGTCTAGGTCCCTTTCTCATGCATATCTCTCATATATTCCTCTCCATGGGGGCCATAAGGTTTCAGGAGCGCATTTAATTAGTAATCACATGGCACAAAAGCGCTTTTGCTTTTTTGTTCATTGCAAATTCCAATTGGATGCTTTTTCTTTTGTTTGCGGATTCTATGATTCATTGTTTGATATACTAACAGCATGAAATCCACGAACACAGGAGTCAGGAGCCGAGGTCACTATCAAATTCCTAAATAGGGGTTTTTTTTGTTCCATTCAAAAAGATACTTGCATAGTTGCATGCCTTGCAAAACTTATTATAGAAATTGGAAATTGTGAATGAGATATTTGTATACCGTTATGGATGCTGTAAAGGTAAATTTTACTTCATGAATCTCTAGTGAAATTTACATCTTTAGAGTTAATAAGGGTTTAGAATCTAAGATTTATGTTTTACGAACATAGAGAAATATATTGATCACTTTTTTTAATTTTTTTTTTTAACACACCCACACCTACATACACCTTCACCCCACCCCGGCCACATACCCTAAAATCCTAGGCCTTGGAATCAAAGTAGCATTTGGGAAACAAGTTTATCTGTAGAAAGGCAAAAGACAATTCACCTAATGGAAAATTGAAAATTATTCTATGTGCGGTCTGTGCAAAAGTACGACAATCTCAGCCGTCCAAATGGAGACCCATCTCTTTATTTCATCTAGGTCATCCATATGATAAACGGACGTTTGGTGTCAACGTTTTGCTCCGACCTCAACCTCATCTTCCGGGAATTTCGTTGCACGAATTTGGTTAAGTGATTTTCGACGACTTCGGCCATTGTTTTTTTTTTTGACTCAGTCATGTAACATCATCAGCTCTTCGAGCTCTACATGTTTCTAGCCTAAAAATTCACTTTTGGTTGAGATTTGGAGATTTGGTTTTCTAGGTATTGCACTGCCACCGTGAAAAAGATCTTGAAGAGAGATCTTTGGATTGAAAGTGATGATGCGACATCACTTGAGGAAGAGATGTTAAAGAGACCTTGGGAGCAGAAGAGATGTTGAAGAGATCTTGGGAGCATAAGGGATCGAGATGGAGTGACTGCCTAACGATTGAGTAACGATTCTAAACGGCCATTACAAAATCCGTTTAAAACTAAACGGACCGTGCAGGAATCCGGTCCGATGGAAAATCTATCTTCTTAAGTTGATTTTTCCCCCAAAAGAAATAGAATTTCAAAATCTACATTTCTTTAATGCCATAGCCATCGTTTTAAGAAAGTTACTAATTCTTCAACCAGAAATCCCTCAAATGTTATCGATAGATCTCTGTCAAATTTATCCTGACGTCATTACTGGGAGCAGATAAGAAATTTAACTACAAAATTCATCTCATTAATTACTTTTAGTGTTTGATTAGCGAAGCAATCAAGCCGTGCGTCAGTACAAAATCATGTCCGATGTACGTCCCCATTAACTCCCAGCCGTTGAATTTCCATTGGAGCTCGTGTGATGCACCTTTCGATATTCATCCAAAGGTCCAGATTTAAGCGTAGCTTTGGACGCAAAAGACCCACGTCGAAGCATAAAACTCCCCAGTCAAATCTTTCCAAAACAAAGGCGTTGGCACATGGTGAAAATCCTTAATGACGATAATACCCTCCGCCATCAAATCAAAGTGCAGTGATCCTTGTATAATGGTTTTGGGGGTCACTCGTCACTTCACTCCTTAACGTTATTGCTGACGCATTGATCAGCGTCGAAAGGGTGTCAGGGTCGTTTTGGTCTTTTCAGTCAGAAGGACCAGCGTTGCTTTTCGAGATTCTATTGGCTGAGAGATTTTACAGTCAGTGACACGTGACTGCCAGGGTTGAGAACTAGACGGTAAGTATAGGTCACGTGACCGTCATTAATTACTGTGGCCTCGATGATGCGTCGTACATTCTTCTCCCCCAAACTAATTAATTAAATAGGCAAAAATAGAATTGACTACATATACTGATATACTAGATTTTCACTTGGTAAAATTTAATTCATAGTCGTGAGAGAAACTATTTGTGTAGATTCAATTCAACAATGATCTTCTACCCTAACACTCTCAACAAAATTAAACAAACTTGTGCATTCTTAATTAATCACATTAAGTTATTTTAAAGAAAATGATATTCACGGAAATTGGAGATGCCTATCAACCAAACTATATTTTTGCCAACTTGGTGTAAGATTGTGACTTGTGAAGGGCATCTTCTCATGCACGCGAGCTCCTGAAATGATATTATCACAGCCTGCCATAGAAAAACAGAGAGGTTTCCTTGAAAACAAGTTTCCCGAAGCTGTACATATACCTCCATTTAGTACTACTGATAAATTTAACTCTCACGAAGGAGCTAGAGCTGTCCCTTTTCGATCTTTTGCCCAATGAAGGAGAGCTGTCCTAAACGATATTGATCAGAAGGATTGCGAAAATGGGCTGGTCCCTAAAAATCGATCCAGTTTAACGTTGAAGTTTCGATGATATATAGTATGGGGCTCATCGGGATCAGCTGCATGCCAACCCTAACTGTGAGACCAGACAGAAGGAGAGGGATAGTGGGGACCTAGATTCATATATATGATTCTTAGGGATCAATGACAGACCTATATTTATGCGATGGCCATGGACTTAACAAGAAAGTTGATCGGTAAATCTCTCCGAACTTTGAACCCGGAAATGGACATCTATACATTACTTCACCAGAAGCTAGCTAGCTAGTTGTTTGGAGAGCTGTGTATGTATTACGTACTCATATTCAAGAGCTTAGAAATGCAAAGCTGCGCGACATAATAGATGTTTAGAATTATCTAAAATTACCCTCCTACAGTCCCTAAGAATAGGATATACATTGGTTTGTAGGAGACTAGGAGGTGTAAAAGAATAGGATAGTTCCTACAGACCAATGTATATGCATTTATCATTATGATAATATTAGGTAATATACATACGTACGTGGTCATTTTAGTATGTCTACCTATTGGTATTTTTCCTTATATAGTTAGATAATTTCGGCTTTTTATCTGATAATTGAATACTACGTGACTGATAAACAAACCGATCCTTAATTAGGGTTCGTTTCCATAGAAATACAATGATGCAAGTCGCATACATTAATGATAAATCCTCTCTTTAGGAGGAATGATTTTATATCATGGAACATATTAGTTACCGGCCAAATTTTACTCAATGATTTATTCAATGCATTGTTACTTGGAGAATCAATAGCGCGCTAGCCTAGAGACTTAGAGAGAGAGAAAAAAGAAAGACCTAGCGTCTCCTACGGTTTGAGGGCGGCCGTTTTTCTTGGATGGTTGATCTTGTACCTTCTCCATTCATGTAGACATTTGTAGGCTTTGGCCTATTGCTTCTTCTTTCCTTCCATATATATTGGTGAAGGGTATGGTTGTTTGCTGGTTGATTGGGCGAAGGATTTGGGTGGTGATTCTTGGAGTTGGGGTTCGATTGAGGCTCGGGGTTTTGGATCTCGGCGTATGCTTTGTATCCCTCTCTATGGTATCATATCTCGAGGTTTTTTTTCGGATCATTGGGATTGTTTTGGTAGGCCGGGGTTCGAGTGGCTCGATTGTGTAGATCTGGTGGTGGTGGATCTAGGCGATTGGGTTATTGCGAATGGCGCCACAAATTCAAAAACCACAATTTGGGACCCGGGAGGAATGCCCTATGTCACTTTGGTTTTTCTTGGCGTGTCTTTTACTGACAAAATTCTTGGCGAATCAATGATTTCTAGACTCTATGATAACAATATGATTCAGTTGGCCAGATTTTTGTTTTCATATAAAGCAGTTCATGGCGATCTAATTCACAAGTTTCAAGATCAAGACAATGGTTTTCCTGTTGTTGGTAATTATCTTTTGGATGCTGTGAAAACGTTTTTGGATTCTGCTAGAATTTATTTAGTTGTTATAGAGTTGTGTTCTCTTGTTCTAAGACAAATTGTTGGTGTGGTACACCTTTTAGTTTGTTCTACCTTAGCTTTAGTTTCAAACCATTCTTGGTTTGTATTTGCTCCTAAAAACTATTTGAGATGTCATTCTAAACGGTTGTAATCGTTGATGATATATTAAACTTACTTTAAAAAAAAACATTGTTACTTAGTATATTATCAGTGTTAAGAATTTAGGGTTGAAATTTTAAAATATATAATTCTAAAGTTAACCTTAAACCCCAAGGAATGAAATATACAAATTAATACAAAATATTGATCATATATCGAGCGACAATTTAATTATCAAAACAATACTGAAGATTTACACTTAATGCATCCAATGGATATATATGATAACTACTTTATCTTTATAAACTCTTTGAAGAAGGATAATATTCATTACTCCTATTTTAAATCTCACCTTTAAAAAATCAAAAGGAGAATATATACATGAATGTGATGAACGTTCTAATGCTGGATTCTTGTCATCATAATATTATAGACAAGAATCTACTTTACAGGCCATTCTTAACTCTAAAAAGTGTTCATCTGCACCACATTAGGGCTTATAATATCAGGGAAATTCTCTAATGGTCATGCTTGGGCACGTGGCATGCTTGGCAGCCATTGGATCTCAATTTGCCCCCACCCCACCCCGCTGCAAATGCATCCTTACCCTCCCCCTTTCCTCCAAACATGGTACTCCAAACACTGATGCACCCATAATATCAAGTCAAATCAGACTCTCATTAATCAGGTTTAGTGCAATTTGGATTATGCAGTTATCAATTTACTTTTTATATTAAACAAAAAAAAATCACTAATCTACTTTGGTTCAATTTCCTTTTGGCCAAAAAAAATTAGGTTGACCCTAGGTCAGCAATTGCTGGTAAAAGATGGAGTGGCATCAAGATAAAACTCCAAGCCAAGATCAACAGGTGTAAAAGACTAGACACTAAAAGAAAGACAAATTAAGAAATAGATCGATATAATATAGTAGGTCATAGCTAGCTACTCTGAATGCGCTCCAACTAAGTATATATTCCATCAAGATCTTTACGGGCTTTCCCCTAGATTGTGTATATCATTTTCATTCTAGGCTAGCTCTCTCCCTAGATCCCCGTATCCAAACACCATCATATCATATACATTAGAAATTTTTAAGTGCAACCAAAGTGACAATGTGACGGGATATTTGAACCATAACGTGATAGACTATTTGAAATGCTTTTTCCTTTTTTTATGTCTAGTGTATCAATCATTGACCATTTATTATTTTAGCAAAAATGTGGTCCAATCACAGTAATCCGTCACTCTACATGACAATATAACAGTCATACTGAAAAATTTATACATTAAGATCTTATTTCTTCATCGATCGACATATAAGCTTTGTTGCTCTTTGTCTCTTTGGTGTCTCTCATTTTTGAACAAGTGCATATCAACATTGTCTTAGTCCCTTAGATAGGGCGGCGTTAGCTAGGATTATGCATTTGTCATGTATTAATTTATTGTGCATGTTCTCGAACTTTTATTATAAGAATATTAAATTGGTCGCATATTCGAATAAAAACTCACATGAAAAATACTAAAGACACTAAATTATCGAATTTAACAAATGGACAATATATGATGTAAATTACTTGGCACAAAAGTAATTAGAATAATTATCTTAAATAGCTAAATGTGTCGTATTCTTGATTCACTGCCAATACAACATGCTTCATTTTTGGAGACACATTTGATGGGTTTTCATACGACTAAATTTTACTAAACTTTCAGTTTGAATAAAAATTTCTATTTCTCAAAAAAGGATGACTCAGTTTTACTAAATGAACATAAGACAACAGAAGATATATAGCATGCTTTGGTAGGAAGCACTGAAGCCGTATATGGCAAAGGGAATAATGATGTACGTATATCTTTTGGTTTCCCTGAAGGAGATAGAGGTGTTGGGATTTTGAGATTTTAAATCTGCCCGCCATGAAATTCTCCGGGGTTTCATAATTGACAAACCAGCAGCAACATTTAAATCAATCAACGCATATGTAATTATTAATGGATAAATTTTAAATACAATGTGTCGTATACAAAATAAAGATTCTCACAAAATATGGCAAAATTGTAAAAAAGATATATCGTAACTGATTGGAGAAACAAATCCATCTGAATCAAAATTTACTTGATCCATAGAGAGTCCATTAGATTTAAAAATGTGTATTTTTTTTTGGCAAACAATCGACACCAAATTGTTTGAAAATGATATTTTAGGTTGTCATAGGAGACGGAAAGAATTAGGCCACGTGGCGGAGAAAAAGTAGGAGTAGTAGTTTTCTCATACTTCTTGGACTCGGATCCTCTCCTCACGGAGAGGTCCTCTTATTTTCCCACAAACAAATCCTGGTCATTCAATTTGATCTTGCGGCCAGGATATGTTTGTTTTTTCTCTTTCTTTTTTTGTCCTTCTTCTCTCTCTTCCCCTCTTCCCTTCCGTCTGCAACTTCCCCCCCTCTCTCTCTCTCTCTCTCTCTTCCCCTCTCTTTTCTTTTTCCAGGACCATGAAATCGTCAGGTAAGCCATCGAAGAAATCCGGCTTTGCAGTGGTGGTTTGGGTTTGATTTCTAAGATTTTTCCGGTTCATCATGCTTTCCTCACCTCTTTCTTGATTATATGAGCAGAGATGGAGATAGAGATAGAGATGGAGAGAGAGAGAGAGAGAGAGAGAGAGAGAGGGAAGTTGCAGACGGAAGGGAAGAGGGGAAGAGAGAGAAGAAGAAGGAAAAAAAAGCAAACGAATCCTGGCCGCAAGATCAAATTGAATGGCCAGGATTTGTTTGTGGAGAAATAAGAGGACCTCTCCGTGAGGAGAGGATCCGAGTCCATATTTCTTTCCTCTGCTTCCTACACTGCAACAAACAACTACCTCTGCTGACGTGGCATCACACGTCTCCATAGAGTTAACTACTCGCGTGTCATTCACAGCACGCGCTTTGTTGACGTCCTTCATTATACATTTTTCATAATAAATTAATAAGTATGAGAAAACTAAAAAAATGAAAGAAAAATATGAGAAAACTAAATAATTTGTGGTACTATTGAAATAAAATAGTGCTAAAACTATTATTGAGATTTTGATAAAAGAAGAAGTTATAATTGACGTTGCTGTCGATTAAAAAACTAGACTCAATTTTTTAGATTAGTTCAAGTGATGAAAGACGTTGAAAAATTAACTTAAAATTACGTTATGTTAGAGTTTTGATATCCTCGTATGTAACAAAAAAAAATCAGACTCAACTAGTCATATAATGTGCAGAATGAAGGATTTACGGGAGAAGCTTCGGTTTATATTTAGCACATTAAAAAAAAACTCCTAAACTATAGTTATTATAACTCTAAAAATATAGTGTGTAATAGAAGTCTTTTTTTTATTAGCTTCTATGCTAAAGGATCAATATGCACTTTTTGTGTCTAACTCAAAGTCTCAAACACATACGGAATATCTATTAGAACAAAGCTTCTTGTACTCATCTGGATTCTTGGTAATTATCTAGGATTTCAGGATTTGTACGAGCATTCCACACAAAACCTTATAGAGCGCGAGTAACCAACACTGTAAAGCGCGAGTGGGACATGTCCATTGCTCTAAATTCAACTTAAATTAAAACCCACATAAATATGTATTTATACTTCTTCCACCATTGCCTAAAGCCTACTTACTAGTTACTACTACTACTACCTCCCCCAAAATCTCTGCACACACAGAGAAGAAACTAGCCTTGAGAAACAGAGCCAAATCCTTTCCTTAACCTTCACGCCTCCATTAAACACATATCTGTATCTCTCTCTCTCTCTCACTCACTCATAATTACTCAGTTCCTCTCACTCTGTCTTGTACGCATTAAAAGGGTCTCTCAGTCCTTGAGAACCCCATCAGTGATTCGAAGCTTTTTCTTTAAACTTCCCACCTCATCCCCACGCAAGAATCTCCTCAGCAAAGGAAACAGAGCCTATAAAAAACAGGGCAAGTAAAAAGAAGGAGGAAACCAACACAGGTTTCGTTTCCAATTCACTTTCACTTTCTTGCTACTCATTTTTTCTTTCTTGGGATTTTGCAAAATGGGTTCTTGCAAAGAACAAAAGGAAGACCCGAAACCGAATTGCGAGTTCGTTAAAGGGCCTATAATTGTAGGTGCAGGACCATCTGGTCTCGCAGTAGCTGCTTGCTTATCCGACCATGGCGTCCGTTCCCTGATTCTCGAGAAAAGCGACTGCATAGCTTCTCTGTGGCAGCACAAGACCTACGACCGACTCAAACTTCATCTCCCCAAACAGTTTTGCCAGCTCCCTCTCATGGGCTTCCCTGACAATTTCCCAAAATACCCCACAAAGCACCAGTTCATTTCCTACTTGGAGTCCTATGCTTCCCACTTCTCAATCAAGCCCAGGTTCAACCAGGGCGTCCAAAACGCTGCGTTTGATTCCACTTATGGGCTTTGGAGGGTTCAGACCCAAGATTTCCTCTACATTTCCCGCTGGCTTATTGTGGCCACCGGTGAAAATGCCGAGCCCGTGATTCCCCATATTCCTGGTCTCGACAAGTTTCAAGGTCCGATTCGCCATACAAGTGTATACAAATCCGGGTCGGATTTCAGAAATCAAAGGGTTTTGGTTATTGGCTGTGGGAATTCTGGTATGGAAGTCAGCTTAGACCTTTGCAGATACAATGCAATCCCTCATATGGTTGTTAGAAACACTGTAAGTCTCTCTTCTTTTACACTTTTAACTGTCATCGTTTTGCCTTCTTTTGCCATCCTGGATAAAAAGTTAACCTTGTTTTATCATACACATTACAGGTGCATGTTTTACCTAGAGAGATGTTTGGCTTCTCAACCTTTCAGATTGGAATGACACTCCTCAAATGGCTGCCGGTAAAACTTGTGGACAAGATCCTTTTACTGGTGGCTAGTTTAACTCTAGGCAACACAGAACAATTGGGCCTCCGACGGCCCAAGACCGGCCCACTCGAGCTCAAGTCTGCCACCGGGAAGACCCCGGTTCTCGATGTTGGGGCACTGTCACAAATAAGATCCGGCAAAATAAAGGTACTTCATTTTTTTAACACCAATACCAAAAATGGTATCACTGGGTTCTTTTTTCATTGAACAGTTTTGGCTAAGGGTATTGGTAAATTGCAGGTGGTGGAAAATGTGAAGGAGATGACAAGAAATGGAGCCAAATTTATGAATGGACAAGAAAAGGAGTTCGATTCTATAATCTTAGCAACTGGGTACAAGAGCAATGTGCCTACTTGGCTCAAGGTGAGCATGACCAGCTGCACTTTTTTAGTTTTTACTTCTATCTTATTATGAATCACCTGTCACTTTCTCTCTTGGGCACATGCACTAGAGAGACCACCGCTTAGTGTCGCACAACTACAAACCCCTTCTTTTCTCCATGCAAAAAAGAATAAACCCAGTTGGGGCCTGGGGATCCGGTTTCTGCTCTTTGTACCCTTTTTGAATATTCAAAAAAAAAAAATGTTCTCTCGTCCGATAGTCTCGAATCTTTATAGTATCGCTAATGTGTATTTATTTTGATTCTCGACATTTAGGGTTGTGATTTTTTCACCGAAGAAGGAATGCCCAAATCGCCTTGTCCTAGCTGTTGGAAAGGATGTGATGGACTATACACAGTTGGCTTCGCAAGGAAAGGCCTCTCCGGCACTGCATACGACGCCGTTGAGATAGCAAAAGACATTGTTGACCAGTGGAAGACAAACCAAGACTGCAAGAAGAGTAGTACTTGTGATCCCCATATCATCCTTGTGAAGTAGTGATGATGACGAGATTAATTTGTGTAAAAAGAAAAAAAAAATGGAGGGGCTAACTAGGTTATTCTCTGAGTTAGGTGTATTATTATTACGGGGGATAGTTAATTTTTCACCTAGCTAGCTAGCTAGCAAGGGCTTGTACCAGTTCAATTTTCCTTTTTCGCTTTGAGTTCATGTATATGTAACAATTTTGCTTGGGGCGTCACATCTCCTTTCGGCCACATGTATGTTCCTTAACTTTGTACAAATAATTTCAGAAATAGAATGTTATTTTTTAGCTCCAGAATTCAGGACAAGTTTGAGGACAATGACAAGTACATCAACATTAAGCGTATCATCGTTATCATTGATCCATCATTGTCTCGATTGTATATTGACTATATTCGTCTTGTAAGTTTTCATCGATCCCCTAACCTTTTACCTTGCTTTTCTTTTTTACTCGAAGAAGAGGACGGCCAGCTAGTGTTTTTCCAGGTACTGTTCATTAGGTTTAAGGTACATTGATACCGATTGATGCCATAGCTTGAGAACAAGAAAAAAAAATTAGAGAGTTTGGTTGTAGATGGTTTCTATGTGCTCTGCATTGTTGGCTAATTTTCTTTCAAGACTCGAGGCATTTGCCATGGTTGTATACTTGTATGGTTGTTGTTCGACTCAAGGATGGTCGGTTTGAGTTGTTCCACGTTTGTCTCGTTCATTTTCGACTTGTTTAACATAGCATTTTTGGTTCGTTGGTTTTCCAATGGTGATGCTAATTCAGTTTCTTTTAGGTTAAGCGGGATGAAAACTAATTAATGGTGGGTTTGGTGCATCTAGCTTGTACAATTGTCGATGGTTGAGCCTTGGGCCTGTTTGAGATTGCTTTTCAGAGATCTAAAAACACTTTTAAAATAAATAAAAAATTAATTATAAATATTTAAAAAATTGAAAATAAAATAAAATGCGGTTTGAGTGAGTTTTAGAAGCACTTGGAAGTGATTTTCATAAGCATTTGTCAAATGTTTTCTTGTATAAAAATATTTTTACCAAATTTGAAAAGCGCTTTTAAGCCTTTCAAAAACAGTCTCAAACATCTCCAGATGGTTTGGAAGATACAACAGGGGATAGGCGGAACTAGTTTGATTCGTTGGGGTGATGATGGATATCCGGTCCACGTACTAGTACTATTAAATTTTAAATAAAAATATTAAATTTTTATCACTATACAAAATAAAATTTTGATAATACATTGAAACAAAATTATCAAGAGTATCACCAAATGTTTAATTACATAACCAAAATATTCCTTATAACAATAAACTAAAGTAACCAAAATACTAATTATATATTGATTATATATTTTTAGGTAAGAGGTGGATCATCAATATATAACAAGAAAACAGTAATTTTATTAATCAATAGAGGATTACAATTCTTAGCATGAACATCCTAATAAAGAGCATTACAGATTTACAGACCACACAAGTGACCTAATCAATGAATCTAAACCTAAAACTTTAATCGATGATTCGAAACTTAAGACTAAGACTTATGTATGTATCTATCCCAACAAAACATATTTAGATTTAATACTTAAAACTAAGACTTAGTTTTCTTGCAAAATTTTCATCATAAAATATTTATTTTTATATTTCATAAAATAATATTTTGTTATTATAAATACGGACTAGGTTATTAACGGATTTGGACTATTAACGGATCAACATATCAAATTTTCAATCTAAACCCGTCCAATAACCTTGGATCCGAAACAAAATTCGGTCTACTGACAGGTCTAGTGGTCATTAGATAGTTGCATGGTAGATTGCTAGCTTAGATAGTATATTTTCTCACATAAATAATAAAAAAATTCATTCATTAAAAGTGTCAGATACATTGGAAAAATAGTTGATGAGGTGACAAAATTAATGCTTTAGAGAGGGCAAAATTACATTTTTAAGTTGTTCAATAAAAATTACATTTAAGTTACCTATGTATTCAATATTCATGATGCACGCCATGATGATGTGGCGCCCTTCAATTCTTAAACTTTATAAATTGAGAAAATCAACTTAATTATATAGGCCGTAAAGCATTGATTGATTAGTAAAGAGCACAAACACACTCGTATTTCATAGCACAAACTTTATAGCTAAGCCTTTTCTTCTCCTTTCTTCTTGGCATTCTACAAAGTACAAACCGTGTAGATATGGTGAATGAAATGATCGGGTCGTTTTCCTTTTCTTTTTCTGTGTAATATAGTCTATCCTTGTACGTTTTACCTCTTTAGAAACTTTTTCGACCCTAGGAATAATAATGTGGACGCTATAATTACCCAATAACTATTAACTCCAATCTTCGAAAATTCAAGGTTGAATCTCCTGGCGTAATTTTGGTAAAAACGAAGGGTTCCACGTGCATGGCCTCTCACTTAGTCATCTAGTGAGAAGATGGAAAGATTTGAAACTAAATTTACTGCAGCCATCTACCTCAGCTGTGCCCGACTGTTGCAGCTAGCTTTGCTATTTAATTTCTTCTTAGCTCTCACTGTACTGCCAGCTTTCCATCACAGTCCCATCATCAAACGAATTGACTCCTCGGTTCTCCAAACGAAGAAAAAATTCCATTAAAATATCCTAATCTATTTCTTACAACCTATGTGTACGTAGCCTTTAATCTGAACTCATTGATTCAATTCATAGTCAACAAGTAAATATGAATCAGAGTTAATTTCTGCAATTGTTTCTATAACTGAGAAAAGATTACGCGTGAGCTGTTTAGGAGGTCGAAAAACTTGCATGTAGACTTGCTTCTTTGATCCTTAATTTTTCTTAATTACCTAAATATCTGCCATGAATCACGTATTATCTTTGTGATGAAAGCCCTAGCTAGCTAGGATACTAGGATTGAGACCCATTTTGACGATTTAAAAAAATATATATATTAAGGGCTACTGAAGTGTTGGACTAGATGAACTGATTGATGGGGGAAATAGTACGTGCATCCAAAATTTTAAGAAATCTTGTAATGAATTTGTGTAAAATCTTTAGGTTTAGTCTCCTTAATTCTATCACAGTATCACTATTACTTGTTTAATTCACTTATGTATTTTTGTATTTTATGAAGACTCTAATATTTATGTATTATCAAAATAAGTTATTGAGAGACTCCAAAGAAGTGAAAATAAGTTAGAAAAAACTAGTGTTCGACAAATTAAACGCTTTAAAAAAGTTTAAAATACATGAAAGGAAAAAAATGAGGAGTACCACATAGCGTCTATATGATCAATGATTTTAAGATGTTATTATTACATGTTAAACCACGAGAAGAAAATGCATAACGATACAAAATTGGGATGAGGTGAATGGCCGGAACAAGGTAAGGAGGTGTGTGTGTTAAAAACAAAAAAAATTGAAAACAACATATTACATATATAAGAACAAGGTAAAATGCATGCATATGGGGAATGATGTAGCAAGTTGCATGATAAGAGTATCTCAGCAGGCCATCAGCTCGAATTGCTTCAATCAGATAATATATACAAGCCAGTACGTACGTTACGTAGTACCGGTCAATAGTCCTCCGGACTGCATAGGCTAGCTAGGAGCCTAGAAGCTAGATCGTAAAGATAATAAGGGATGCGAATGCAATCTCTCTCTCTCTCTCTCGGATCGTCATATATCAACGTACGAACGTCTCTCAATGATATATCTCTCTCACTCTCACTCTCAGTCAGTCGCTGATAATTGAGACAATGATGGGGCTCTGACCCCTCTCTTCCCCCTCCCACATACTATTACACACGATACGATCGTACAAAGCTATCTTACACTACCCAGCAAGCTAGCTATAGCTGATCAATCCATGCCATCTCTCTCTCTGAGTCTCTGTGCTATTTCTGATGCTGATGCAAA
Organism: Rubus idaeus; assembly: GCA_030142095.1. Taxonomy (NCBI): domain Eukaryota; kingdom Viridiplantae; phylum Streptophyta; class Magnoliopsida; order Rosales; family Rosaceae; genus Rubus; species Rubus idaeus. The sequence continues at coordinate 30,700,308 of CM057966.1, forward strand.
GCAAGGCATGCCCATCTAGCTAGCTTCCATATACATATATATATATGTAATACCAATACCAATCAATTAATTTCTAAGGTAAAATTATATTTTTGGATGTTCTCTCTGCCGCCCTATGTAAGACAACGGACTAACGGAGGAAGGAGGGGTGAGAATAGTGATAGAGATGGGGTGGTGGAAAAGTCAAGGAGAGAGTTAAATACGGTGGTGCTTCCTTTGCTACGCATTGAATTAGAAATCCCGTTCACACGCTTCCAAGCACACTTTCCGGTGCAACTTACTTACATACGTCACCCTTCCCCTCCCCTACTACTGACTCAGTTGCAGAAAACGCAGAAGCTAGCAGATTGCATGGTTGATTGAGCTAGCTCTCTCTCTCTCTCTCATGAAAATTAATGGATGAATCGATGATCGATCAGTATCTGTGATGTAGATAGATTCAATTCATACCTCTTTGTATGCACAGACTGATGTCATCAATCTTTGACGCCTTGCCGTTCTACCCGGCCCTCCATGGCTCCATCACTGTCACTCACTCCCCACACCCTCTCTCTCTCTCTCTGCAAACCTACTCAGCTACTCTGTAGCTTACGTGACCAAGAATTTCTTCTGTCCTTTCATTCATTGGTTACTATTATATTTATCTACCATATTTAAGAGGAGGTTGTGATATAATATGTTATATGTCTTAATAAACTAATAAATATATTATTATAATGAAAACTTTTAAACTTAATTATTAGATAAATTTTTAAAATATATGCCAACATTTAAAATATTTATCAAACGGTTGAGTTTATTAATTTTCATTATATAGTATTTAGTAGAGAAACCCTTTAATTAATTGTATATAATCAAATCAAATATAATAAAGTACATGCTTTGCTCTCATGCAATAAAACTTAATTTAGATATGTTTTGGATTTGCTCAAGTGGTGAGGAAGTGAAGAATTATATTAGGCTTAATATAGATATGTTTTGGATTCAATCTCTCCAATGTAATCAAATTTGTGAAATGTCTAAACAAAAGATATAGGTGTGTTCCCCGGTACTCTTTTTGTTGTGAGGCATTTTTATGAAAAAGTGTACGCTCCTAAGTCATAATATTGCATGACACATTTTTTATTTTGCATGTGGATAATAATATTACATGACATATAGAATGTGAAGCTCCTGCAATGAATTAAAACTACTTATTTGTACATATTTTATGTACAAAGAGCGTCTCTAATCATATGAGTTATGTTTTCTTTGTTGTCTAATAATGTCACTTATTCTTGTTTGCTCATTTTCTAGGTTCATTTATGAGAAAATAAAATATGGAGCAAAAAGATGCATTTCGAGACCAATTAGACACTTACGAGAAGAGGACAAAAGTCAACCGTGACTTTTCGAGCCCCAAGATCACAAGAATCAAATCTTGGAAGTCAACCAGACATCATTCCGGAATTTTAGCCAAGAAACCGAAAAGTCAACTCTCGGCCCAAAAAGTCAACCGAAGTCAACCAGACCAACATGGTTAACTCCGAGGTCAAACCCGAAGGCATCACATTTTAAATCATCCATGAGTCTCCCAAATACACAAAGAGAGCCCCTTTCATTGGTTGAAATATTTTGGTGGTGAAGTTGAAATTCAAATTCAAATTCAAATTGGAGACAAAACATTTAATGCTTGAACCATATTTTATCTCCTAGCCTTTCACCCATATTGTTGCCTCCCTATTATCCCAAAATTTGATTTCTAAAGTCTCCTCATACATTACCACTTTACCCTTGGTGTCTTTGCATTTTCCCAACCACCTCATGACATTTAAGTATTTTTAAGTTGGTTAGATCTTAGTTTTGGACCTTAGGATCATTCCCCTTAATCATAACTGTTCATTCCCTCATATTTTTTTTGCGTTCAAGTCAACTACTTCAAAATATTTCAAGGGCAAATTTAGTTTTGCAAAAAAAAAATGTAGTAATTTGCCCTTACACAGGTAAATTTTATTTACATTAGAGCATTCAACTTCCAGTGAATTTAGAATGGTTTTCAAACGGGTGTGCACTACAATCGAAGCTATATACAATCATATTAGATGCATTTAATTTGTTTCTTCGATTATTAGTGGGATAATTTTTGATCGCCTATTGTGATCATCGTATGTTTACTTTGTAATTTCATAATTTAATCGTTCATATTTTAAATTATTATTTACAGGGAAAATTTTAGTGTATGTTAACGTATCTCATACGTACAATTACTACGTTTAGGATTTAATTACTCAACGAGAACCTATTTACTCTAATGAAGACCATATTTACCCTAACGAGAGTTTTTTTATAGTTACCACATGAGTTGTCAAAGTAGTAATATGTGTCCTCAAGTCGTAAACATTATAATTACAACTTTTAGGACTTAATTACTCATACGAGAACTTAATTTACTCTAATGAGGACCTTATTTACTCTAACAAGGACTTTCTCGCCACATTATGTATGAGAAATGTTAACATACCATAGCCTTACTCTACTTACAGATAATCTTATAAAAAAATCAATCGAATCGGAGATTGTTTAACCATTTAATTTTATGAAATAAATGGACAGTTCTAACAATAATTACTAGTTTTATGAGGATCCGTCTATTTATTTCAGATAAATGAGTGATAAAAAGATTTCCAATTTAATTAATTTTTGGCAGATGTAAATTTTATATTATTTAATAATACATGAACGGTTGGATCGTAAAAAATTTATGTAAAAATATGTTAATTTCAAGTAAGAATTCACCCCCAAGAATTATCCTCCTATTGCTGGTGTATGACTGTAGGAATTCACCCCCCTTATGAGCCTTATCCTACTATTGCTGGTGTATTACTGTGTCTATCTCGATCTCTCGATCTTATCACATGTTGAGGAATATCCGAATATGTAGTGGGAAAGAAAGTACTCAATTCGCTCTCCTACGTTGAGAAAGAATTACTAGCTGTGTACCATATAGGTGTGTATATAGAGGCATATGCCACGCACTGAGTGGGATGGGTAATGGTTGCTGGTACGTACATGTTGGTACATAATACGACTGACTCAGGGTTAGATGCAGATCAGGGACGGACGTTTCTATGAAAGTATAGGTTGGCATGACATGGCATGCAAAATGTGTACTCATCGATTATGATATCACACCCACAACCACCACCAGTCCTCCACCACCACCAGCAGTACGTACTGTTGCTTCTGCATGCATGCCATGCCCTCAGCCCCATGCAATTAATCAATTTCAAAACCTAAATTCATCTCCCTAGCTACTACTCTCTCTCACTGTATATATCTATCTGTATATAGATATGCTGCAGTGCATTCAACAGATACAAAACAGCTAGCCTAGCTTAGCTACATTTCAAAATTCTTACTATATATACTGGCAATACTGCCATGTAAACTGTTTGAGTTTCTTTAACTTATATGAGCTCCTAGACGACTCTGATAATGATGTGAGCAGAGCTAGGAAAAACAGGCCAAGAGATCGAGAAGAAAGAATTCTTCTCGCTTCGTTTTGCATGGTCCCACTGCGCTTGATATGTATATGTGTGTATATATATATATCTCTCAGTGGCATGTTGCTTTTGCAGCAGAAGCTAATGAGCACATGAACCTGACACACATATACGTACAGCAAATACGATACGATACAGAAGCGATAGATATATTTCGATCATCAGCAACTGCATATATTCGAAGAGAGAGACCTCACAATGACCAACCCTAAGCCTTCTCGATTTAATTCTCTTCCTCCTAATTAATTAACCCTTGAATTAATTGTCATAACTTATTTACATATTATAAAAATTAAAAAATCGTACTGGGCTCACGAAGGAATGTTAGTTACTTTGGGACCAAAAAAGCTTATTCATTTTGCTTAAGATCGATTATTGGGGACCAAAACACTGGCCTCTATTATTCAGTGGAAACCCTAAATGAATGTGAGCTCAATTGTTAGGGCCCAGAAACAATCTACCGGAAGGCCCATAATTATCAACAGTGACTTGGCCCAACCCAACAGGCTTAAATTATATATATATAACTAAATGGTAATTTCCTCATTGGTCTAGATTTGAATTCTTTTGATGAAGAAGTTTCTATAAAACTTTGGCCCATCATGTTTATTTCTGGTCCCTTCTTTCTTTACTCAGCAACATGTTTTCCATGGTCAAAGACTCCACACATTTGCCCCATTATTAAAGTAAACAATTCATGACATTGTGTTGACCCTTCTATCTTTGGGCAGCCTATTATCTTCTTGCAATTTCTTTATTTCTTATCTCAAGGATAAGATCATTTTTCTTTTTTATTTGTCAATAAAATATCAATTTTTTTAGACACTATATTTAAACTTGAGATTTTATGTAGAATATATCATATATATATATTAAATTACCAATTTGGTCGAAGTAAGAGTCTTTTTTATTTTATCGGGAGAAAGAAGATTTAAACTTATACACCATTAACAATTATAGAGAAAAATATTATTGAACCAATTAAGTCAAAGTATCTTATATCAAGACTTTGTATTTGACAGTGTTGCAAATTTATTTAGCATTATTCTTTTTACTGTCCAAACAATCTTATGTTCCTGCATTTTCTAAACCCTAGCGGATGAGAGCTCTCTCTCTCACTCCAAACCCTAGCGGCGTCCAGCCGGGTACCGATCCCTATGAGCGTGGCCATGCCCGTCGCTCCTCTATTCTTGATCGTTTCAAGCGATCTTGCTTGCATCGGAGGAAGTTTTGCGCTTCCTTTGCTCATATTTGGTTTCGTCGATCTTCGACAATTGCATTTGGTTTTTGGTGGATCTTTCTTTTGCTGGGTTTGCTTCTTCATGCTGGTCTATGGAGATTGAACCTCTTGGTTTTGACTGTGCGACGAGATCTCTGGGATCCTGGCAGCCAAAAGCTTGTCGTGATTTCTCCTTATTTCGAATCTTGCGCTCAAGGATGTCAATTTCAAGGTTTCAAGGTTTGGGATCCGGGAGTTTTTTGGGTTCTTGGCTTTGGTGGCACAACAGCCTTGGAGGTCCAAGTTGGTAACCCTAATATGTTTAGGGCGCTGCCAAAACTTAACCCAAGATTTTTGTGTTTATTTGATTTAGGTCAATTTAAATTCTTGTTCAAGAATAAGCATGATCAGATATGCAGTTTTAGATTGTGGTTTTACTTTCTCTTTTCATGGGGTCTCCTTGAGCTAGATTGGTTTTATTGGTCTCAATGACAATATTTGCCGGAATTTTTCTGTTGGTTGTTTGCAGTGATGCACGGTGTATGTATTGTTATAGGTTTTGAATCATCGATTAGAGTTTTAGACTCATCGATTAGGTCACTTGTGTGGTATGTAATGCTCCTCCTTAGGATGCCCCTGTTAAGGATTGTAATCCTTTATTATTAATAAAGTTTATAATTCCCTAAAAAAAAAAAGACTTTGTATTTGACAAAATAATTTTTTTTCTTTCTTTCTTTGCATTCATGTCTTCGTATGAGAAATTCAAAGTGTATTAAAATTATATTTGAAAATCACTATAAAAAAATGTTCTTTTTTTCCCCATGGCAAAAGCTTGGTGGGGATAGTAGGATGAGTTGTGCTTACAATAGCAAAGTCTATAATTCCATGCATGTGCTCATCTTTCTTGCCCGCCTTAGAAAGACACAGTGCAAGTTTGTAACACTTTACTTTGTCTTTGAATTTATCCTCAAACATCAACTAAAAGTTACCTTTCAGTGTACTTGGATTGCCTTAACTGAAATAGAAATGAAGCAATGTCCTCCAAAATGTGTATCCCTTTTTTAAAGTTTAAACGTGTACTACTATATTAACTTGAAGAGATAGATATCCTCATAGATCACTCAAAGATTGCATATGAATACACGCATGTGGTTGTTGGGGAACTTGGGAATGTGGATTTTTACCTATAATTGGATAAGTCTTAGGTTACCATGATATTGAACTATATATTGGATTTACCCCTTTGAATATTCCCATGCATTTAGCTTTTATGAATTTTTGAGGTCATGAACATTTTCATAGTTTAATGTCTAATTGAGGTTAAGCTTAGGCTAGCCATCAAATTGAATAGTTTAGGGGATGGCTAGAGAGAAACCAGAAAGTGCAGGGGAAATCGAAATGAATGATCAGAGCTTGAGGGTTCATCATTGAATATATAAGGCAGAGTAAGAGTTCTACATTTGAAAGAGGCTAAGTAGGAAACACAAAATTACAGTTTTAGCAGATTATTACTAAGCACTCAAAAATTATAAGGTATTTTCAATTTGAATGAATGGTTTCTACTTTCTTTTGAGCGTAGCATAACTCTTGAAAGAAAACGGGTATATATGGTATTCAAGAAAAATCAATTCAGATTACAAATGATTATTTGCCAACTTACTTCTTGAATATTACTGAGAAATCACCAAATTAAGAAATCACATTTCTAGCAAATAAAGAAAATGAGTTTTTTTTTTCTCAAAAAAGAAAAGAAAAAAGAGTTAAACTCATGTGACAGCTTATAAGCATATCTACAAATATAAGAAAAAGAAGCACAAAACTATTGACGTGAAAACATTACAACACATTAACATGTGATATAACCGTTCCCACGATTTTTATCATAATTAGGACGGTATTTATGTATAATTAAGATTACGAGTATTTTTTGGGTTAATAAACCGAAATTATAGTCTCTCGATGTTATTTTTAGAAGCTTTACATACCACTTCATGTTTATTTCAAGTTATTCTTTCTACCCACTTTACCCTAAACCCCATCCATCACTGCAACGAATACCACCACCACCACCACCACCACCCAGTAATCCACTGACCTTGTCAATCCTCCTTGCTTGCAACAAAGTCAACATGTAAAAACAGTAAAACTCCATGAATGTTGTAGTCACCCGTTGTTGTTGCGAGACTCGGGTTTAGACCTAGCGTTTAGTTCCTTGTTGTTGTGAGACAAATATTTGTATCCAGTTTGAGTTACAATATCGTTTTTAACAACATTTAGTTCCAGTTAAAGTTTCGGTGATTGTTGCAAACATATCATATCCCTTACTTATTTTTTACTCTTCCCAATATCTACTTTAGTCATTCCGACGACCTTGACCGCCACAAACACCACCATAGCCCCGCCAAACACCGCTATAGCCCCACCAAACCGAGGCCTAGGCGGAGTTGCAAGGAAGGCAAAACATGTGATAGGTCAAATAGTGAATACTAGGGTAGAGAATTTTTTCTCTTATCATTTTATATCCTGTTGACGACCTAAAAACCAAGGTTTGTCTCGTTATCCAAGAATAAAAGAAAATTGCACAAATGCATCTATCACATTACCCAGCAGTGGGTCAGGAGCAGAAAGAAGAGCAAATATGGCAAAATGAAAGGGTATTTCAGTCTCTGAAACAGAGTATTATTAGAACTCAGTGGTCTCTAGACCGAAAATTTAACAGGATTGCAGGGCTGATTGAGTAAATTCGGTGACAAAGCCATTATGATATCTGCAACAGCTGCTCAATCCACCAACAATCCAACACTAACAGAAAATTCTGAGTCCCAAAAAGAAAAAAAAGGAAAAGAAGAAAACCCAAAAAGAATATACAACTACAGAACCTACTATAATAAAGCTCAAAAACAAAAAAACATTTTTGTGTTGAAGGTATCTCTCTATCCATCTTTCCCTTTCTTTATTCATTTATTATATTATCATCATATAAAATTATATATATATGTACTTATTTTTCCTCCCTAGTTTCGTTTGGTAAAAATCAAAGTTCTGGTTTTGGTTCTGCTTCTTCTGTTTTTCCTCATCTGTTCTCTTCCCTTTCGTTCTTACTGCACATTCCTTCTGTATCATGGACATAAATATTTCGTTACAAAAGTCTGTTACTTTTCTCTTCTGGGTTTGATACCCTTTAGAGCTGAAGAGAAGCAGAACAAGCTGTTATATCAGAATCTGACATTAGTATTCACTATTGGGTGAGGTATTGCAGGTGCTGTATTCATCAGCATGTCTCAGACCAACTGGGAAGCTGATAAAATGTAAGTTTATCTTGCAAGCTCTTCGCTTTCTATCTTTCTGTTTCAGTTCCCCATCTGGGTTTCTGTTTTTCTTCAGTGTAGTGGCCTCCTCTTCTTGTTTCATGTTCGATTTGGGTCCTGGGTTTCTGGGATTTTCTGGGTTTTGTAACTTTTGCAGCTTCAAGTTTCGCTCTTTATGTGTTTTTATCAGTATATTCTAGGGTTTGTCTCTTCTGATTGTTTTGAGTTTATGCAATTGTTGATTTTGGAACTTAGTTTATGATCGGTATATAGTATTTCTATTCTCCATCGTAGTATTTGGGTTTCTTTTCAAATCAAAATATTATCTTTAGCTGTTAGTCTCTGTGAAGTTCGATTTTTCCATTCTGATGGGCAGTGACTGATATATACCATGTGTTTTTGCACCCTTATCTCACAGGTTAGATGTGTATATCCATGACTATTTAGTGAAGAGAGACTTAAAAGCTTCTGCTCAAGCTTTCCAAGCTGAAGGGAAAGTATCCTCTGATCCCGTTGGTAAGCATATTCAGAAATTATGATATTAGACCTCTAATGATGGAATCTATTTTTTTTTCTGAGTTCTGACTTTTGAAAGGACATTATTTTCTGCAATTTCCATTTTGATATTCTGAAGATTCTCGCGAAATTTGTTTACAGCTATTGATGCACCGGGAGGTTTTCTATTTGAATGGTGGTCAGTTTTCTGGGATATATTTATAGCTAGGACTAATGAGAAGCATTCCGAGGTTGCTGCATCTTACATCGAGGTTAGTTTGAGGGTGTCCAATTGCTCATTGCTTTGACGTACTTCTGTTGGCCAGTTATCATTTACAATGAGAGTCCCTGAGAGAGGGAAATAGCGACCTTTGTGTTTAGACTCTTTCCATGTGTTATTTTTTATTTACAAGCCATTCTTGGAATGCTCTTCTACAGACATGGGAGTCGCATACTTGTATCTTTCATGAACTAAATTGAGCTCCTATGCTGTTAGAATTTGAATTTTTTTTAATTTCTTTTTCTTTCTCTAGTTATATTTGCTCAGTTACATTCTCCGATTAAAACAGTTGTTTGGCCTATCATCCGGACTTTTGCTTCGGATGTCAACTGCCATATTACCATTATGTATTTGCTTGGTTTACTCTTGATTCTTGTGACTATTGAGTACATAGTAGCATTTATTTTTCTCCCTGCATCTTTTCTGTATATCATTTCCTTTTCAGTTTGAGTTGTTACATATCACATCGTTTCTAAGTGTACATTTTTCTATAAAAGTTTTTTTTTTGGTCAGTAGCTATAGATGGCTTTCGGTACCTGTGATATGGATAGTGGACTGTAATTCTAAAGCTTTACAAGGGTAGTTGTAATCGTTGTTTGTAAACTTGTGTGCTGCATATTGGAATCTCATGACATATTGCAACTTCAGACACAGTTTATTAAAGCAAGGGAGCAGCAACAACAACAGCAGCAGCAGCAGCAGCAACAACAGCAACAATCCCAGCAACCCCAACACTCACAACAACAGCAACAGCAGCAGCAACAGCAACAGCAACAATTGCAAATGCAGCAGATTATGATGCAAAGACATCAGCAGCAACAACAACAGCAACAACAGCAACAGCAGCATCAGCAACAGCAGCCACAGCAACAACAACAACAAGCGCAACAACCACAACAGAGAAGAGATGGTGCCCATCTCTTAAATGGAAATACAAATGGTCTTGGTGGAAATGATCCTCTCATGCGACAAAATCCTGGAACAGCAAATGCTATTGCTACAAAGATGTATGAGGATAGATTAAAACTTCCTCAGAGAGATTCTTTGGATGATGCACCTCTAAAGGTCGGTGAATTCTCCTTTGTTTTTGTAAATGACTACTTAACTGTTTTCTGACCATGTTAGGAACTATTTACAGCAGAGATTTGGTGAAAATGCGGGCCAGCTTTTGGACCAGAATCATGCTTCAATATTAAAGTCACCTGGCCAGCCTTCAGGGTGCTTTTCTCTAAGCGTTGACTCTTTTCTCGTTCCTATGTAACTTTTAAGTCTCTGGGTTCAATTGTAATATACTTATTTATACTTGGCATTTATCTTTAATTTCGGACAGATAATTTAGGGTTTACATAAACATTTCCTATGTTTGATTATAAATTTGGGATTGCTCTCGTATTTGCAGCCTGCATATTTCATGGAAAACTATAAGATGTTACTTCATACTCATGATGTTACAGAACCCAGTAACGGCTCAGTGATTCAGGGTTTTAGATGCTAAAGCTGTTACTGTTTGTTTTCAGGCAAGTTTTGCATGGTACAGCCGGTGGGATGACTCAACAAGTCCAAGCTCGAAATCAGCAATTGCCAGGGTCTACGCCGGTATGCTTCTTTTTAATTGAAGTCATCTCATTATATGCTTCCCTAATTTTTTTGGTCTTCTGACTTGTACATGAATCAGGATATAAAGACAGAAATTAATCCTGTATTGAATCCGAGAGCTGCATGTCCCGAGGGATCATTAATAGGAATTCCAGGTATTCTTGTTCACTCCATTTCTATGTATGACTGTGATGACTCTTGAAATATCACTGGAACATAAGTATGCACTGTCCTTCTTTATTTTATTCTATTTGATGTTAAAGCCCATTATAGAAAGATTATTTGCGTGTTGTAACTGAAAGATTTTACCCAACAAAAAAAAATAATTGCGAAGATTTTTGTGATAATGCATAAAGATGCTTGCAGCTTACATATAATGTTATTTTGTTTCAGGGTCTAATCAGGGTGGTAACAATTTGACTTTAAAAGGATGGCCTCTCACAGTAAGTTTTTGATTGCTGGTTTTTATTTTTCTAGTCTTTGCCAGAGAGGTTGTTATTTCTGTTTGGAAGTCCTTCTCTGAAGAAAAGAATCTCAAAGTGATTAATGTTCTTGGCTATATTTGATATCATCATTAATTTGACTTGCATCTCTGATGCTTAAAAGTTCATTTGTTAAAACGATTAACTCCTTCCTTCTTTTTAGGGTCTGGATCAACTTCGCTCTGGGCTTCTTCAGCAACAAAAACCTTTTATACAAGCTCCCCAGCCCTTTCATCAGCTTCAGATGCTGACACCACAACACCAGCAACAACTTATGCTTGCCCAGCAAAATTTGACATCCCCATCTGCCAGTGATGATAGTAGAAGACTACGAATGCTATTGAATAATCGAAATATGGGACTTGGGAAGGATGGCCTTTCAAATTCTGTTGGCGATGTGGTCCCAAATGTAGGATCACCTCTTCAAGCTGCAGGCTCTCTCTTGCCTCGTGGAGATACAGATATGCTGATTAAGGTGCTCTACTTTCTGTCTATATCTTTCTGCTAGTAATTGTAGTGGTTACATGGTGGAAATGTTTACTCCCTCTGTTCTCAACTAATTCTTGCTACTTGTAGTTAAAAATGGCTCAACTACAGCAACAGCAGAATAGTAATCCACAACAGCAGCTTCAGCAGCATGCTCTTTCTGCTCAGCAGTTGCAAAGTTCAAATCATAATCCTCATCAGCAAGATAAAATGGGGGGTGCTGGCAGCATCACAATGGATGCTAGCATGTCAAACTCTTTTCGAGGAAATGATCAGGTCTGTCCTTTTGTTATTATAGATAGGCATTATGTCTTGGGAAGTTTACTTCATGCTGCTAAAAGTGTTTAAACCTACAGTCTTCCCCAGCGACTGCATTACTTATTTTTATTTATGTTTTTATTTTTTCTTATATATACTTTTGGGGAAGGTTCCTAACATAGTCTTGTCAATCCATTTTAAGGTTTCGAAAAACCAGCCTGGGAGAAAGAGAAAGCAGCCAGTGTCATCTTCAGGGCCTGCCAATAGCACGGGAACGGCAAACACAGCTGGACCTTCTCCGAGTTCAGCCCCTTCAACTCCTTCGACCCACACTCCTGGAGATGTAATCTCAATGCCTGCCTTACCCCATAGTGGTGGTTCCTCTAAGCCTTTGATGATGTTCGGTGCTGATGGTACTGGTACTCTTACGTCACCCTCCAATCCACTGGTGAGTAACTTCTTAGCTTCTTGTATTGGAAGGAATTGGCAATTCCTTGCATGTATTCTCATTGGCATTCCATTTTGGCAGTGGGATGATAAAGATCTTGAATTGCAGGCTGATATGGATAGATTTGTGGAGGATGGATCTCTCGATGATAATGTCGAGTCTTTTTTATCTCATGATGATGCAGACCCTAGAGATACCGTTGGTCGATGTATGGATGTCAGCAAAGGTGGGGTATTAAATGAATACTTCTTTTAGATTTTAAAGAAAATTTTCTCGATGATGACGCTTAGTTTTCTAACTTTCTAATTTGAATTTGACTTTAGGGTTCACTTTTACGGAAGTGAACTCCGTTAGAGCAAGCCCAAGCAAAGTTACTAGTTGTCACTTCTCATCTGATGGAAAACTTCTCACTAGCGGCGGCCATGATAAAAAGGTAAGAAGAGGTGTGGGGAGAGTTCAATGCTGCTCCATATCGACTAATTGATTCTTCTGAAACATAAATGGGAAATTGCGGGTTTAATTGATTCCCAAGAGCAGTAACTTCTTTCTGATGCTGCTTTTGCTTATTTAGACTTTGCATGTTAATATATGATGCAGGCTGTATTATGGTACGCTGATACTTTGAAGCCAAAATCGACACTTGAAGAACATTCAGCTTTGATAACTGATGTTCGTTTCAGTCCGAGCATGCCACGTCTGGCAACATCTTCATTTGACAAAACTGTCAGGGTGTGGGATGCTGATAATGTGAGTGGAATAGTCATATCTTATCCATCATATTGTGCTTTAGCTTATACTTTGTTTTGAATACTTCTAGATTTGTTCTGTGTCTTATACTCCATAATCTTTTTCATTACGAGTTTATTTGTGCTGGTTAATCAATTTAAAGTTTATTTTTTTGGGGTGCTGAAGTGGTGGTCTATATTCTTGAAAGTAATGAGTTATCTGTCTGTATCATGTATGTGACATGTACTGAGTGTATTGTGACATGTACTGAGTGTATTATAACATATAAGGAAGCTGTTTTTGTCTCTGCAGCCTGGTTATTCACTTCGTACCTTTATGGGACATACTGCATCAGTGATGTCAGTAGATTTCCACCCAAATAAAGATGACCTTATCTGTTCCTGTGATGGGGATGGTGAGATACGCTACTGGAGTATAAACAATGGCAGCTGTTCAAGAGTGTTCAAGGTAGAATCTACTGGGGTGCTGAAGTTGAGTGGGGTAGGGTAGTGGTGGTTCTCAGAATTAGCACTTTGTTAAATTCTAATATGTTTGAATGTATTAGGGTGGAACGACTCAGGTGAGATTCCAACCTCGTCTTGGAAGATTTCTTGCTGCAGCGGCAGAGAATGTTGTATCTATACTGGATGTGGAGACACAGGCTTGTCGGCATTCATTACAGGTCTGCTTAATATTATGTTTCTTCATTAGATTCTGTTAGACCATGTAATGCTGCATTTTGACATATCATTCTTTCTTGAGTTTTATATGCTACAATGACATTATTTCCACACTTTGGAACCTTTTTTAGTGAAATCATCATTGTCGGCTCTGTACAAGTATCTATATGCTTGAGAAGCTTCTTTCACTGGTATATGGTGATTCTTGTAGGATTAAATACTTCTGTAACATTCTGCTAGCACATGTATCTGTTGTATTTGGTACTGATAGTGGTGATTTGATGTTCCTTTACACATTCTTGAATTATTCCCTTCTGATATTTTCATGCATATTTCAACTCTATTACTTTTCATTCTTGGTTTAAACCTAGGGACATACTAAGCCTATCAATTCTGTGTGCTGGGATCCTTCTGGTGAGTTCCTTGCATCCCTGAGCGAGGACTCGGTCAGAGTTTGGACTTTCGGATCAGGAAGTGAAGGGGAATGCCTTCATGATTTGAGCTGTAACGGAAATAAATTCCATTCCTGTGTTTTCCATCCTACATATACTTCACTGCTGGTCATTGGCTGTTACCAGGCAAGTCAATTTTGCAGTATTGTGCATAGTACTTTGTATTTTTGTATTGTTTTTACATTTTAATTTCAGAACTCATAAATGTGTTGATTTTCATCTGAGGACTGCAGTCTTTGGAGCTATGGAACATGACAGAGAACAAGACAATGACTCTATCGGCACATGAAGGTCTTATTGCTTCTTTGGCTGTGTCAACCGTAACGGGTTTGGTTGCGTCGGCTAGTCATGATAAGTGGGTCAAGCTCTGGAAGTGAAAGGATCAGTACTCTTTTTTTTGGAAGGAAATGATTGGTACTCTGTTTAACTGCACTTTGTAAAATAGGATTAGTTTTCTACTGATCTTGATCCAATGCTTGTAGTCTGTGTCTTTGGGTTGATCGAGTGATCACCGTCGTTGCCTTTTTGGATCTTGAACTTCGACTCCACATAACCCCTGAAACTGACCTTGTAATATTATTGTTGTTGTATTCCTATTACTGTAATAGTAAAACTTGGAGGTCCCTGACTCCCTGCTCATCCTTCACGGACCTCTTGTAACGCTTCAAACAATTTTATATAAATCTTTTGCTTCCATTCTCATTGGTTTTCTTTGAGGTAAAAAACAATTTACTTCCCTGAAAAGGTGTGAGCTCTGGCTGATGATTAGATTGTTGATTCCGTTCCAGCAGTTGAGTCCCTAAAGCTAAGAAATTCAAGTAGATACTCTATGGTGGTAACAAGGCCACAGGGACCTTGGATAATATTTCATATTCTAGTTATCATCGCATGGTATATGATATAGTTTTGTTGTTGTTGCATACGTATGGTTTTATAATTAACATCGAATTATGCAACTCATAGTGTTCTTGGATTCTCCAACCTTTCTATTCCATCCTTTTCCAGTTTTCCCTATCAAGTTTATAGTTAAACACTAGGGGAATGGGTAACAACTTAATATAAATAAAATCGTCTAACAAAGAAGCAATTCATCATTAACACAACAGGAAGAAAAAGAAGCAGTTCATCAGAAACACAAAGGAAAGTGCTTGATAAGTGGGAGAAAATGGGTTCAGATTCTCAACATCAGGTTCCGGCCATAGAATTCACAATCAATTCGCGGGAAGTGGACCGAGGAACTGATGAGTGGCACCATCTGTGCAAGAGGGTTCGAGAGGCTTGCGAAAATTATGGTTGCTTCGAAATAGTGTATGATAAGATACCTCCGCAGTTAAGAGCTGAAACCTTCTCTGTGTCGAGGCAACTTTTCAGCCTTCCACTTGAGACAAAGAAGAAGAACCTTAATCCTAAGCCTTACTTAATTACTCAGAGTTTGTAGATCGCTTTGGATTATTAGCTCCTGAATTTATGGACGCAAGGTAGATTCATTCATCTTTCTTAATCTTGAAGTTCTGCCTATTTATTGAAGATGCTCTGCTTATGTATATCACCTTTAAATGTTCACTTTACATTGTACTATGTTGCAAACTAGCTTTAGAAAGGTACAAAGCTGGAAGATTCTATTTATCTGTTTTGTGTTTGTTCTAATTTTATAATTGTCTTTTATTCTTCTATGACTCTTTATTTGTCTTCTAAAAGTTGTCTGCACTCTTTTTTTTTTTTTTTTGCCCCCTTCCCTTATTCTGCATACTGATATCTCAAACTTTGAATATAATGTCTATGTAGCTATGATGAAAAATTTACGACTGAGAAAATTCTGAAAAATTTGAAGCTTGAAAATTTTCAGGTACTTGTCCTATAATCCTGTAACTAGGCTACTCTCAAATGATTATTGCTCAGGCATGTATTCATTTACGTTTGAATGCACTGTGAGTTGGCATGTGTCTCTACAGTATACACTGTATTTTTAATGTGTAGTAAATAATTGACTAGGCTGTCTGTTCTTTCTTTCGAAGTTGGGTAGGACCAAAGTGTTTCTTAGGGCTGGTCAAATTGGTGTTTTGGACTTCAGACGGGCTGAGGTTTTGGACAATGCTGCAAAGCGTATTCAATGTCAGTTGTGAACATTCGTTGCTCGCAGGAATTTGTTTCAACTCGCGCGAGATGCTGCATTTGCACTTCAAGCTTTTTGTAGAGGTTCTTTCAATTGCTTCTGCCAGATTTTCATCAGAAACGCAAAATCTTATTCTTCCCAACACTTTCTTGAGATTTTTATGTGTTCATTTTCTTTTCTTTTTCTGTTTTTAATGTGTGAAGGATTCCTTGCTAGAGCACTGTATACTGTAAAACGAGAGACAGCTGCTGCCATTTTAATACAGAAACATGTCCGGAGGTGGCTATTAAGGCACTATTATGTTGATTATATTCAGCTGCTTTTACAGTACAGTTCAATATTCGTGGTTTTTCAACCCGCCAAAGATATGTTCATGGAAAGAAACATAAAGCTGAAACTGTGGTCCAGGTAAACTTAATTATACAAATTTCCTGTGTTATAATTTTCCTTGTGCAAGCATTGAAGCCGGTATTCTGATTCACACCCCCCCCCCCCCCCCCTTTTTTTTTTTTGAATTTTGTGGGGAGATTCTGTAGAATGATGTTTCATTTGGTAATTGAGTATAAGGGAACAAGAACTCTGGCTATTCACTTCCACTTTATCTTTCAGGAAAATATAAGGAACAGTTAATCTGGCTCTGTCTAGTCATTTAGTATAGATATCAGTACGTTACTCTGTATTTTTGGAAAAGTGGATTTTCAATCTTTGTGGAAGGAGGTAAGCAATCATCATATTATATCTGAGAGAGTAATGAAATTATTTAGCGACGAAGTGGCGTGATAAGTGCAGCCTTTGCATTTTTTTTTTGTGCTTTTTAGCTTTGGTGTTCGTGTCTTGGGTTGGGGGAAAATTGCTAGAAATAGTAGTGTGTGCTTACTTATGAAGTTGCGTTCTATTCATACATTCATGTATGTCTTCTGTGTAATGTTATCTGGCTAGCTTCTGTTCCATATGCCATCATAGCTTGGTTTCTATTTTGACACAATATAAATTTGTTAGGCTCGGTGGAGGATGCGCAAGGTTTGCTCAGCTTTCCAACATCATCAAGCTTCTATTGTAGCAATACAATGTCTTTGGAGGCGGAAGTTGGCAAAGAGAGAGCTCCGAAAGCTTAAACAAGTGAGTGAAACTGTATTGCTGCTCTTACATAAAATATGCATAAAAAGTATCTCTATGTCATTAATCCTTCATTTACTATTTGCAGGAGGCAAATGATAGTGGTGCCTTACGTTTAGCTAAGAATAAACTCGAGAAGCAGTTAGAAGATCTTACGTTTCTTCTGTGCAAATCATCCATTCCAATACTTCATACCGGCAATGAAGTTTTGAATGATTGT
Organism: Rubus idaeus; assembly: GCA_030142095.1. Taxonomy (NCBI): domain Eukaryota; kingdom Viridiplantae; phylum Streptophyta; class Magnoliopsida; order Rosales; family Rosaceae; genus Rubus; species Rubus idaeus. The sequence continues at coordinate 30,717,729 of CM057966.1, forward strand.
ACGCTTTTCCTTAAAAAGTTGTTGAAAGGTTCTACTTTCATAGAAACAATTAGTATCATCTTGACTCCGTCTCTCCCAAATTTAACAATATGACAAACTACTGTCCTCATATGGATGCTTAAAGTTCCTTTCTTATTACAAGCTTTATGAATGTAGGTTTCTAATGAAGAAGCTAAGTCAGTAGAAATTTCAAGGCTTCAGAAAGTGGTGGAATCTTTGAACCTTGAGTTAGATCTTAGATGCATCAAAATTGGAACAAGAATGCAGTGCTACAGAATCAATTGGAAAGAGAACTAATTGATATGGCTGAATTGAGAAAGGAAAAATGGAAAATGCAGTTTTAAAAGTGAGGGATGCGATGCCTATTGGAATTTTTATTTTATTTTATTATTTTATTTAAGTTTCTAGTGTAATGTGATATCTACGCTGACTGTAATTTTTCACTTTAAACCTTTCTTTTCTTGACTTAAGTAGGTGTTTGACATGGACTGAATTCTAATTTCACTTTTGCTTAGCATGACTGTAGGTCCTCTGACTTAACTTTTTTTTTTTTGGACAATCCTCTGACTTAACTACCCAGCATATGATAGCTATTGAAGGGTAAACATAATGTACGCGTTATCGGTGAAGAGCGGAAAAATGTAAATTTTTTTTTTGCCACGATTAAAAAAAGAAAAGAAAAGGGTAAACATAATGTAATGGTAGCTGTTAAGTCAGTACAAGTGTACAACTTTTATATATCCTCTCACTTAACTACCCTTGCATATGGTATACATACTCATTACATTGATAATTTTTTTCTTTTCGTTTGGCCGGAGATCACTAAACTTAACATCCAACTAACTCTCCCTCAAAATCTACATCACCTTTGTCAAGTGTTCTGCAAGTTCACTCTTACTCTATGCATAGACCCACATGTCACTTATAAACAGACGGAACTAGAATTTGTAGGGGGAAAATTGTTTTTTTTTTTCTCTTCCACCTAAAGTTGTTGTTGTTCTTCTCTCTTCTTCTCTCTCTCTCTCTCTCTCCCAAACATGAAACACCAGTCTTCTGTATCAATTGTTTAGAAAATCAATTCATCAAGATCTCGAGATCAATCGAACCTCCAACAAACCCATCAGTCTAATTTCGATTGAAAGGGATCAATATGGGGTCGGGGGTCGTTCTCTTGTTGTATGTTCCTATGTGAGATATGAAAAGAGAGGGATTAATTGATTTCTTATCAATTTTGTGGAAATAATATCAATTGATAGAAGAAAAACTGTTTTCATGTTATGGGGAAGGTAGAGAGAGAGAGAGAGAGAGAGAGAGGGAAGAGAAAAAAAGAGAGGGATGATAGAGGAGAAATTTAAGGTAAAATTATGGAAATTAAAAAAGAAGAAAAAGTGAGAATCATGGAAATAAAAAATGAGGGGGAAGATATTATAAGAAAAATCTATTGGAAAATATGAGGGGGAGCGCTTATAAAGACAATAATAAATTGATTCCAGTAGCCCGAACAACGGATTCCTGAGATCCCGCCTTAAATTAAAGCAACGGAGTATTAGTTAACTCAAATGGCATGACTATTAATTCATAATGCCTATATCTAGTTTCGAAAGCTGTCCTTAGGAATACCTCGTCCTTTAATTCTCAAATGATGGAAACTTGATCTTAAATAATTTGGAAAAGACACTAGCGGATCATCATTCATCGATGCAGGGCAGGGGAATCGAATAGATGCTTGTCAGGCATCATACTCTCTTAAGCTGCCGATGAACAACTCATAAACTCCCTCACGTCGATCTATCTCTAGGATTATGAGATATTAAATATATCTATTGGGTAAGAAATGGAACTGAATGCAACTAACTATGAAACGTTGTTAGTTTAAAATTTTGAAAATGGATGGAGTGTTGGTATCGGGAGAAATGAGGGAAATGGGAAAAGAAAAAATTAATTTAAAATAAAAATGTATATATATATATATATCTACCCTGGTAGCGGAAGACACGGCTTTGAATTCCATTTTCTGACCAAACACCGCTTTGCAGTTAATCAGAATTGCATTAGTTTTTTAGTTTTTTTTTAATTTGTTTAGGAGCTTAAAAACTTCAAGAGAAATTTTGAGAAATGCCCCATTTTGGGGTTCTGAGTTGAAGAATACCCAGCTTTTTGTAACTTGTTGAAAAATGCCCACTTCACTATAGAAAAGGTCAAATCTACCCTTAATGATATATATTTTTTTCTACTGCTGGTCTTCATCATCTTCCTCTTTTTCTCCTCCCTTCTCTCTCCAGCTCTGTTTCTCTCTCGCCCTCAATCAATCGATCACTCTTCTTCCTTTTGCTTCCATTCTCTCTCTGTCTTCTGCTTCTGCCCAAAACTCCACAGCTCCGCCTATAATCCAGAGCAAAATTGTCTGACACTTCACCATACCACCGTCTCCTCTCCAAGTCTCCAGCAGCAAGCCAGCGCGGACGAGACCACCTCCGATAACTAGACCCGTTCCTCCCACCAGCTCTGACCACCATCTCCGCCATAACATCACTCCGCCCCGCCATAATTGTCAGATAACAGGAAAAGTCAAATTATATATGTTGTGCAAACTAATTATACCAATATGAAGAGTTGATGAAAAGATTAACTCAAAGCCAAAATGGTGAGGAGAAATGCTAGAGGTGGGGAGGAGGAAGGGAGAAGAAGTGGTGTGTCGGAGGAAAAAAAAAAAAAGGATTATGAGTGTGGGGGAGATTTGATTTTTATAGTGAAGGGGATTAAAAGTTAAAAAATATGGGATTCTTCAACTCAGAGCCCTAAAATGGGGCATTTTTCAAAATTTCTCAAACTTCAAAGGAACTTAGATAATCCGCCGCAATATTAATTACGTGTTATATTTGACTTACCATTCATTTTTGTTTTAATTGGAACCTTTTTGGTCTAGGATTCTAATCCAAATACGAATTGGTATTTCCCTTATTAATTTATTTATTATAAATACACGTACATTTATGAATATCTCTATCACAATGCAACAGTTCTCAGCCATGACCTCCGCAGCAGCTCATTCCGACCGTCGTAAGTACGGCTTTGCAGACATGATCATTTGCATAATGATCGTCATTTTGGTTGTTTGTGTCATTGTTCTCGTACTCATCTACTCATATGAACCCTATACCGCTAAGTTTGGCGTAACTGATGCCTCGCTCACCCAGTACAACTTCACCAACAATAGTAGTAGTACCCTTCACTACGATCTTGACCTCAACGTCACAGTTCGAAATCGCAACAAAATGTATGGCATCTGTTACGATGATCTTCAAGTCACGGCTTATTACAAGAAGAACCACCATATGCTTGGTACTGAGAATTTGACCTCCTTTTACCAAGGCAAAAAGAATACAACCCATCTGACATTGTCCTTAAAATTAGGGCAACTTCGGCTTGACCATGTTCTTTCCAACAACGATGGAGCTATTAGTTACCATGATATTGATGTCAAGCTCCATGTTCGAAACAGGTACAAGGCCAAGTTCACTCTGAAGCGCAATTCCAATATCACATGTCACTTGGAGGTTCCTTTGATCAGTTACACTAGTGATAACAGATCACAATCTGCCAATACCAATACCAACACGAGTGATTTTAAGACTCCCGGCCGGTGCTATTATTCTGCTCATGGTGAAAAGTTTTCTGGTTTGCTTGAGGAATTCATCCTTCTAGGTTTAGTGTGTGTTGTACTTTTTGTACTTGCATTCCTTACCTTGTCATCTCAGTCCATAGTTGATCGGAGACTCGAGGGTAAGAGTGGTTCTATTCAGACCTCCCATTTTATTGTATGGACAACCCAAAATTTTTGAACATTTTTACTTCCAATTTTATCCTTTTATTAAATTGATGGGAAAAAAAAAACTGATAAGATTCAGTTCTGGTCGACCCAGATTCCGTCTCCCCTCTTTTCCCCATCTATTCAGATAGTAATTCATGCCATTATGGGTGAATATCATTCTTTCTTGAGTTTTATATGCTACAATGACATTATTTCCACACGTACTTTGGAACCTTTTTTAGTGAAATCATCATTGTCGGCTCTGTACAAGTATCTATATGCTTGAGAAGCTTCTTTCACTGGTATACGGTGATTCTTGTAGGATTAAATATTTCTGTAACATTCTGTTAGCACATGTATCTGTTGTATTTGGTACTGATAGTGGTGATTTGATGTTCCTTTACACATTCTTGAATTATTCCCTTCTGATAGTTTCATGCATATTTCAACTCTATTACTTTTCATTCTTGGTTTAAACCTAGGGACATACTAAGCCTATCAATTCTGTGTGCTGGGATCCTTCTGGTGAGTTCCTTGCATCCCTGAGCGAGGACTCGGTCAGAGTTTGGACTTTCGGATCAGGAAGTGAAGGGGAATGCTTCATGAGTTGAGCTGTTGTAAGAATTTTATTATGAACTCATCACTTGTCATTAAGTCTAATTAACAACAATCATATGTATTACTTGAGAATCAAGTAATGAGATTGTATTATGACTCTAATCTTGTAGGTTTATTGTGTATCTGAAACAATGAAGTGTTGGGATTCCTATTAATTATTACGTAAGGTAATATATCAGATATGTATCAAGAATTTTATACATATAGAGTTTTAGTTAGATTCTAATTGGATTTCCTTTATGGGTGGGATTTAATAACAACACCTCTATATTAGGTTAAGGTCCCTGCAATCACTATAACAGAGTTACAGTATCCTTGTCCCATAGAGAGGTTCTCAAGTGTAGTGATTTGCAGAAGACTTTAGCCTTGAGTCGTCGACTATGAGCATTCAAGGTATGTTTACTAATTCTAGTTACCAATATGTTCATCATATTATATTTGTTAATACAATTATGTCTATATCTATTGTGAAAGATCTGTGGCAATTTCATGTTCAGTCTTACAGCTGTAACGGCAATAAATTCCATTCCTGTACGTGTTTTCCATCCTACATATACTTCACTGCTGGTCATTGGCTGTTACCAGGCAAGTCAATTTTGCAGTATTGTGCATAGTACTTTGTATTTTTGTATTGTTTTTACATTTTAATTTCAGAACTCATAAATGTGTTGATTTTCATCTGAGGACTGCAGTCTTTGGAGCTATGGAACATGACAGAGAACAAGACAATGACTCTATCGGCACATGAAGGTCTTATTGCTTCTTTGGCTGTGTCAACCGTAACGGGTTTGGTTGCGTCGGCTAGTCATGATAAGTGGGTCAAGCTCTGGAAGTGAAAGGATCAGTACTCTTTTTTTGGAAGGAAATGATTGGTACTCTGTTTAACTGCACTTTGTAAAATAGGATTAGTTTTCTACTGATCTTGATCCAATGCTTGTAGTCTGTGTCTTTGGGTTGATCGAGTGATCACTGTCGTTGCCTTTTTGGATCTTGAACTTCGACTCCACATAACCCCTGAAACTGACCTTGTAATATTATTGTTGTTGTATTCCTATTACTGTAATAGTAAAACTTGGAGGTCCCTGACTCCCTGCTCATCCTTCACGGACCTCTTGTAACGCTTCAAACAATTTTATATAAATCTTTTGCTTCCATTCTCATTTGTTTTCTTTGAGGTCAAAAACAATTTACTTCCCTGAAAAGGTGTGAGCTCTGGCTGATGATTAGATTGTTGATTCCGTTCCAGCAGTTGAGTCCCTAAAGCTAAGAAGTTCAAGTAGATACTAGATGGTGGTAACAAGGCCACAGGGACCTTGGATAATATTTCATATTCTAGTTATCATCGCATGGTATATGATATAGTTTTTTTGTTGTTGCATACATATGGTTTTATAATTAACATCGAATTATGCAACTCATAGTGTTCTTGGATTTTCCAACCTTTCTATTCCATCCTTTTCCAGCTTTCCCTATCAAGTTTATAGTTAAACACTAGGGAAGTGGGTATTTGGTTTATATCGTTGTCACTTCCATAACTCTAATATAAATAAAACCGTCTAACAAAGAAGCAGTTCATCAGAAACACAAAAGGAAAGTGCTTGATAAGTGGGAGAAAATGGGTTCAGATTCTCAACATCAGGTTCCGGCCATAGAATTCACAATCAACTCGCGGGAAGTGGACCGAGGAACTGATGAGTGGCACCATCTGTGCAAGAGGGTTCGAGAGGCTTGTGAAAATTATGGTTGCTTCGAAATAGTGTATGATAAGATACCTCCGCAGTTAAGAGCTGAAACCTTCTCTGTGTCGAGGCAACTTTTCAGCCTTCCACTTGAGACAAAGAAGAAGAACCTTAATCCTAAGCCTTACCAGGGTTACCTTGGACAGAGTGCCCATATGCCCTTGTATGAGAGCTTTGGCCTTGAAGAAGCCTCCAACTATGAATCCCTTAGAAGCTTGACAGAAGAAATATGGCCTAACGGTCATGACCAGTTTTGGTAAGTAATCTCATTCATGTTAAGAATATGTTCCACACATAAGCTTGATATACATTGGCACTGTTCTATATCTTCTTAAGCTAGCTTACGCAATCGTGTTCTAGTGAATTGTCTAACATGGTATATGTTTTTGAGCTTGACTACTTAATGCCCATTCCCTAATTTTTTTTTTGGTTGAGGTTGACTAAGTTAGCTAACAATATACAAGGTTTCATCCTTAATTTATGGTTACAGTGACTTTTTTCTTGTTCATGTTGTTATGTTGCAACTGCAGCACTGTCATTTCTATGATGAAGCAGCTGGATGAGCTGAAAGATATGATTAACTCGATGATTCTTGATAGTTATGGTTTGGGAGAGAAATCAAATTCGACCTTGCAGTCTAAGACACTGCTGCGGATAATGAAATACATGGCACCTCCTTCTAGGGAGAACATGATTGGGCTGCCGGCTCACACTGACAAAGTATTGGGCACAATCCTTTGTGATGATCAAGTTTCAGGTCTTGAAGTTGAAACCAAGGATGGACAATGGGTCAAGTTATCTCTATCTCCTCGCTCCTTCGTTTTTGTGGTTGGAGATTCCCTCATGGTATAGTATAGAATAACACCAACTGCTTTATAACTGAAATAACTATAGAAAATTAGAAATACAAACATCTGTGTACAGTCAGAACATGCAAATTCGTACACAGTGAAATAAGTTATTAGACCTAAGCAACTTGGTAACACCTACTAAGGTGTTGAAACTTTCTTTTGCCTTAATGTGTGACTATCTTACAATTTGATGATGTAAAAGTTAAAAGAAGGTTAACAATCACTAATGATGACTTGCAGGCATGGAGCAATGGCAGAATGCATTCTGTGAAGCATCGAGTGATGATGCGTGGAGAGAAAGAACGATATTCTTTAGGAGCATTTGCAGTTCCATTAGAGGGTTCCATCATCAAGGCACAAAAAGAGCTAGTAGATGAAGAACATCCCCAAATTCTTAAAGATTATGACTATAATGATTTTAGCAAGTTCTTCTCTTCAGAAGAAGGAAAGGCCGTTGACACAGAAATGCAAGTTTTCTCATATGCTGGAATTAGCACTTGATCAGTTGTTAACTACTCAGCTCTTTAATTACAACTTTCTATCTGCAATTTGTTTTTAGTAACCATATGCAGAATACCACCATGATATATATACATATATATAAATATATATTGAAAATAAAGGTTCTCAACTTATATATTGTCCATATGAAATGCGCGCTGCATTTGCCTGATGAGTTCAATTTCTGCATTCATTGCCGCCTAAAACTAGGTAAACTAAACACAATCGCTAAACAAATGTGAAACCGAAAAAATGTATGTGTGTGCGAGCAAATCATCTCCCAAATTGGCAAGCAAAAATTTGAAATTGTCAAATTTCTCTTCAAGGGTGTGCTATAGCAAACAAATCATCTCTCAATTTAGCATCCTTGAAATAAAATCTCATTTAGACTGCAAAATACCATTCCTTAGGATCATTATAGGTGCTTGGAAGATCTCTCGATCGATATTGCTTTACATTTGATTAATTATTTAAAAAAAAAACTTATAAGGATAACTTTTACATGTAATTGACATTAATAATTTTATTATTATCCTCTTCCTATAATTAATTAACTTTTACATGTAATTAATTATTCTTCTTTCAAATTTTTCCTTCAAAATTTTATCATTATCCTCTTCCTATAATTAAGCAATAATCAAGTAGATTTTGATTATTTTTTGGAGGGCATGTGCTATTTGTTTAGGTTAATATTTTAATTACTTTAATTAATATGAATTTAAGTACCGACTAATTCAAAAGCTAGATCATCCCTACATTATATTTCAAATGCATTTTAAGTGCATCATCCATATATGAAAAAATACCTCGGTGACATTAGATTTAGTCTATCACCTCGGTGGGAGTGGAAGAGAAAAAGAGAGAAAAAAAAGGATATAAGCAAAAAAAAAAGAAGAGAAAATAGCATAAAATTATTAAAAATATCTTATATGGGCCACACGTTATCTCATTTAATTGAGTTATGATGAAAATTTGACGGAGGCATCTCGATACTGTATTTTTAGAAGTTCAGTCACTTTTAAAAGTTGAGATATGTCAAATGACTAATATGCCCTCATAATTAACGGTCAAGTAACGAAAAATGGACGAATGTATCTTGATGATGTACGTGTTTTTGAATGTTCAGGTACTTTTGAAAGTTTGATACTTTTCTATCTCATACACGAAAGTTTAGACCCTACTGGAGATAAAAACTCATTTGTTTTTAGTAACCATATACAAAATACCAACATGATATATATATATATATATATATATATATATATACCCCTTCACATGCGCACGTCCGCATTGAAACTAAAATGCGAACATCTCCATTGTGAGTGCAAACTATTAATCAAAACCGTCTATATTTTAGGTCATCATTCAAGGATCATTTTGATATAAAAAAAATAAATCGGAAATTATTTAGCCATTTGATTACCATATTCATCGCTTCAACCTTATTTGACGGACTGTATTTGTCTATAAAACTATATAGCGAACAGACAAACAAACAATCTCCGATTCGGCTGATTTTTTGCAAGGATAATTTTTGAAAATAAATCTAAACGATGAACGGTTCTGATGATTGAGTTATATTGTCAATTGGTCGAGATACATATGTTCGCATTTTAGTTTCAATGCGGACGTGCGCATGTGAAGGGGACTGAAATATATATATTTATTTATTTATTGAAAATAAATTTTCTTAACTTATTGTCCATATGAAATGCCGCATTTGCCTGATGAGTAGATATCGACCTGATTCAATTTCTGCATGCATTGCCGCCTTAAACTAAGTAAACTAAACACAATCGCTAAACAGATGTGAAACCTGAAAAATGTAGTCTGTGACATGGAGGTTGAAGACTTGAAGCTGATGGTGTCAGAGGATGAGGTTTGCTCAATCTAATCTGATACTTGTTAATTTATTGATTCTAATAGAGGCTTAATGTCTACGGTTGTGGATGAACAGAATCATGCCACTATTTGTTAATCTAATCTGATACTTGTTTATTGATTCTAATAGAGCCTTGATGTCTACGGTTGTGGATGAACAGAATCATGCCACTATTTGTTAATTTCAATAGTGCATCATGCCACTATTTGTATAGTTGTATATTATACATATGCATATAGAGGTATGTAATTTTCATGAAAAATTAATATTGTCTTCGTTTTTGTGGTTTAATTAATTTGAATGATTCCAATAGAATACTATACATATAGAGGCATGTAACTTTTATAAAAAATCAATATTGTCTTCATCTTTGTGATTTAATAAATTTGAATGATTCCAATAGAATACTATATATATATATATATGGAGGCATGTAACTTTCATGAAAAATCAATATTGTCTTCATCTTTGTAAGTGATTTAATAAATTTGAATGATTCCAATAGAATAATATACATATGGAGGCATGTAACTTTCATAAAAAATTAATATTGTCTTCGTTTTGTGGTTTAATTAATTTGAATGATTCCAATAGCAAAACATGCGCATGCGCAGCAATGCATAGGAATTAAGCTTAATTATGTCAATATCCAATCTACTAGGCCGGACACAATGAATAATAGTAATTATCATGGTTTGTGTAAGGGTGAACAAATAAGCTTATGTCCGTATTTTATTGTTATAGATCGTATTATATAAGCTGATAGGAAAATGGGTATTTGGTTTATATCATTAATTGTCACTTCAATAACTCTAATATAAATAAAACCGTCTAAGAAAGAAGCAATTCATCATTAACACAACAGAAAGAAAAAGAAGCAGTTCATCAGAAGCACAAAGGAAAGTGCTTGATAAGTGGGAGAAAATGGGTTCAGATTCTCAACATCAGGTTCCGGCCATAGAATTCACAATCAATTCGCGGGAAGTGGACCGAGGAACTGATGAGTGGCAACATCTATGCAAGCGGGTTCGAGAGGCTTGCGAAAACTATGGTTGCTTCGAAATAGTGTATGATAAGATACCTCCGCAGTTGAGAGCTGAAACCTTCTCTGTGTCGAGGCAACTTTTCAGCCTTCCACTTGAGACAAAGAAGAAGAACCTTAATCCTAAGCCTTACCAGGGTTACCTTGGACAGAGTGCCCATATTCCCTTGTATGAGAGCTTTGGCCTTGAAGAAGCCTCCGACTATGAATCCCTTAGAAGCTTGACTGAAGAAACATGGCCTAATGGTCATGATCAGTTTTGGTAAGTAATCTCATTCATGTTAAGAATATGTTCCACACATAAGCTTGATATACATTGGCACTGTTCTTTATCTTTTAAGGTAGCTTACGCTATTGTGTTCTAGTGAATTGTCTAGCATGGTATATGTTTTTGAGCTTGACTACTTAATCCCAATTCCCCAATTTTTTTTTTTGGTTGAGGTTGACCAAGTTATCTAACAATATACAAGGTTTCATCCTTAATTTATGGTTACAGTGACTTTTTTCTTGTTCATGTTGTTTTCTTGCAACTGCAGCACTGTCATTTCTATGATGAAGCAGCTGGATGAGCTGAAAGATATGATTAACTTGGTGATTCTTGATAGTTATGGTTTGGGAGAGAAATCAAAATATTCGACCTTGCAGTCTAAGACACTGCTGCGGATAATGAAATACATGGCACCTCCTTCTAGGGAGAACACGATTGGGCTCCCGGCTCACACTGACAAAGTATTGGGAACAATCCTTTGTGATGATCAAGTTTCAGGTCTTGAAGTTGAAACCAAGGATGGACAATGGGTCATGTTATCTCTATCTCCTCGCTCCTTCGTCTTTGTTGTTGGAGATTCCCTCATGGTATAGTATAGAATAACACCAACTGCTTTATAACTGAAATAACTGTAGAAATAAACACATTTGTATACAATCAGAACATGCAAATTCATACACATGCAGTGAAATAAGTTAATAGACCTGGGCAACTTGGTAACACCTACTAAGGTGTTGAAACTTTCTTTTGCCTTAATGTGTGACTATCTTACAATTTGATGATGTAAAAGTTAAAAGAAGGTTAACAATCACTAATGATGACTTGCAGGCATGGAGCAATGGCAGAATGCATTCTGTGAAGCATCGAGTGATGATGCGTGGAGAGAAAGAACGATATTCTTTAGGAGCATTTGCAGTTCCATTAGAGGGTTCCATCATCAAGGCACAAAAAGAGCTAGTAGATGAAGAACATCCCCAAATTCTTAAAGATTATGACTATAATGATTTTAGCAAGTTCTTCTCTTCAGAAGAAGGAAAGGCCGTTGACACAGAAATGCAAGTTTTCTCATATGCTGGAATTCGCACTTGATCAGTTGTTAACTACTCAGCTCTTTAATTACAACTTTCTATATCTCCCAAAAAAAATTACAACTTTCTATCTGCAATTAATTTGTTTTTAGTAACCATATGAGTGGAGAGAAATACTTTACCCACTGTAGTAGAAAAAAAATAATAATAAACAAAGTGGAGAGAAATACTTTATTCACTGTATCAAATAATAGTTGGCTAAATTTGAATTTCTAAATAAAACATTGTTAATTACATTTTTTATTTTTATTTTATTTTTGCTATATACCATAATTTTGCTATTTTGTGATCGGTATAACTGAGATTATAAAATTGTCCGTTCCTAGCTAACAACTATACAAACAAGCTTAGGAAACTAGAGGGAAAGTGTGCTATAGTAAAGACTTTTACATTGATTTTACTCAATTCACCCAAACTATGTGCAAATCCTAATGTCCCGGCGACTATCTCCTCGAAATATTAAATACACTCTTAGCATTAAAAGAAACGAAAATTACCAAATAAATATGGAAACATCATTTGCCGACGAATATTTCGTCGCTAAAAGGTGTTTCTTAATTATGTTTTTACAAAATAAATATGAAATAGCCTTTTCCGACGAATAGTTCGTCGGGAAAAGTCTTTCTGTGTAATTTTTTGTTACTTTGATTTAACTTGAAATTAATTTGCTTACAAACGAGTAAAACAAAAGAAAAGAGTACATCCAACAACTCTCACCTGCAAGATCACTTTGAAGTTTGAACTCAAGGGTATACCTCTTTAAATTGACGTGCAAAAAAGGATATATACAGAGCATGAGAATAACTTTGTGCTGGCTAAGTAAACTGGAATACAGGGTAGTTCAGAATGGGATCAAATGATCAGACTTGAGTATATATTAGAGGTTTAAATTTAGTGCGTTTCAACGGATAGACTATGCCTCTGATCGAGTAGTTTGGTCCATATAAACCACAGAAAATTGCCTAAAAGAGAAAAGATGAGGAGGAAAAGAAAGACGAAGAAGGAGGAAGAAAGAATCTTTTGCTATCCAAAGAGAGAACAAACCTATACAATAATTTTGTCCATGCTTCTCTTTTCGTAATCCTATTTGTCTCTCCCACTCGATCGTGTCAATTATTGCTTAATAGTTCATGATATTGGGGGATAAAGCTTTTGACTAAATTGGTGAAAGGGGCAAAAGCCGCAAAGGGCTCTCAAAGTTGATCATCAACCCCTACCATGTCTATGAGCCTATAACCATACCCTAACCCTCAATTATCCTCAATTTTGGCTTCTTTTTAATTTTGTCAAAGGTCAAAGAAGGCAAAAAAAGATAGCTCAATTGAGTGTAATTTTCTGGACCACTTTAAAATGGGAAGGAAAAAAAATTCCTAATGGGCAAAACTATTTTATTTATTTATTTTGTTTGCATAGTTAAACCTTGTCACATCTCGGGTAATGGGCAAAACTATTTGAAGGCCCTTGTTTTGTTTATTTTATTTTTCTATTATCATGCTTAAGTTGAAGAGTCTCTCATTTAAAAATAAGAGAGTTATGTCATCATACCAAATGATTGTAAGTGTTAAGGATTTTTGTAAGATTTTTTAAAATTTCCATATGTTATCACTAACTCACTATTATATTTGTCTGCAGTTAAACCAGTACGTGTTCGATATCCCACTAGTCTAGTTGGCTTTTTTTTACAGCCCATCGAGCTATATTTCCATTTGGCTACTATATGAGAGGAATATTAGCTCGCAAGTAAATCAATTAACTTTTAATTAGCGTGACGATATAATTGTCAAGTATAATGATATAATATAAATTATGTAATTAATAACTTATGGTTGCCAAGGGAACAAACTATAGTAATAAGGGGGGCCTAAACGAATGCCAAAAAGAGTGAGAGGCCACAAAGGAAAAAAATTCGAAATTTTTTTCTTAAAAGTAAAATCCTTCATTATACGTATTAACGTAACATATTTTGCAAAGGTTTAACCAAATCAAAAAATATATATGGCCGGTCATCCAATTGTATTAAACAAACAAACATTTTAATATACCATTAATTATTTGACAAAATAACATATCAAACTTATTAGGACAAGAAACCTTAATCAATCTACAAGTCTACATGTTTTGATCCCACGTTATGAAATGGAGAGTCTAATGCTCCTACTATCTATAATTAAATATAAAGAATCGAGAGCACATGGTGGTTGGACCGACTTGCAAACAAATTAATTATGTCAATTAGCCTTAATTAAGAGAACAATTTATGTAACACATACACTGTACCATGTGGCTTGCCGACTTGTCGAGTACTCAATCAATTAGCATAATATATTAATATATATAGTTCTTGGTGCATGTCTCATCATCTCAATCAATTTTCGTGCTATATGTGGGTTTGGATGCTTTACTACACGTATCATATATAAGATTTCCATCTGGTACGTAACATCTTTAAATAGGTTAGATACGAGTTAATGGAACCACATCACAATGACAATCTAATTCGTAACTTCATTCTCTACCGTCCTTAATTCACCAATTTAATCAATCTAGAGGGCTCAATGATATTAATGTACATTTTTTTAGTGTTTGAGTTATATATCCACTTATAGATGCTAGATTGCTAGAAGTGACTAAAAAATTAATTTTGGACCAATTATTTGTGAAACGACATATCTTTATTGCATAGGACCCTTTATTAGAGGAGCTATACACCTTGCATAGTTGCATGTGACCGGAGTAACTGTAAGCCTACTCATCAACTCGATCAAAGGGGGTGTGAACTGGTTTGGAATTGCTTAATGAATACATGCATGTCTTTATATATACTTTTCTCTTTACACATCATTTTATCATATGATTATAAAATTAGTCATCGATCTAGTCATGTTTTTTTTATAAATAAAAAAAATCATCTTAGTCATGTGTTACAATTTTGTCATTGCTTAGTTAGAAGTCTTTAGTTCATACTTTTCTCTTTAAAAAATTATTTGACCATATGATAATTATAAAATATCTTTTATCAATGTACTTTTATGCTCTTGTTTTTTTAGAGAAATAAATAAACTTTATTTAATAAAAATGGAAGATTATAAAGCATAATGGAACAAAGCATCGATAAAAAAAATAAACATAACAAGATGCACATGTATATTTGATAAGGAAAAAAAACAGAACATAACTAAATACAAGATATCATCGAAACGATACATTGCATCATTCAATCTGACAGTAACAATGTTCTTAGACATATTTATCCTTAACTATTTGGAAAATGATATTTGTCCTCATTAAAGCCTAATTAAGATGTGGAGACCTTAATCATATGTGACATGTCACTTCATTGACCAATTGCCAAACCATGTTGCGTAAATACCACATCATTTTAGGCAAAAGTCTAACATATTCATCATACCTAGATCTAATGGCTATTACTTATTCAAGTTTAAAACTAAATCAATTAATTATGCTTACAAATATAACAAAGGAAAATATTCAAGGACTCTAATTTTAATTAATTATCTTTACAAATATAAAAAAAATGAATCAATCAATAACTATTACTTATTCAAGTTTAAAACTGATCAACTAATTATGCTTTACCAATATAATTAATTATTCTTAAAAATATAAGAAAATGAAGCAATTAATTTACTCATTGACATTAAACATATGATTGCCAACAAATTTGAAAATGAAACAAAAGTTTTTTTTTAATGAACAACATCACAATTTGTTCTACAAAATCTCATCATCATCATATTCATTAACATAAAAAATGTATTGAATATCAAAGAAACATGAATCTCAGAGTTCTTTGTATGAGATAGGTATATTTATGAGTGATTTAGGGTTTGGGTTAATCATGTTCATCAAGAGCATTTCTATCTCATCCCACTTGTTTATCTTTTGACACTTTTTTTGTGATGATTCATGGAATGAGATCAAAAGAATTGATCAGCGTAGAAAGAAAAAAAAACTGACTAAGCAGCCGGCGAATATGTACCAATGAGAATTGAAACAGCAATTAATGCAACCTTGACAATAAATTAAATTCACAACATTAGGTAATTAGTGAACTTAAAAAATTGAAAGGGCAATATTTGTTTTGTAATATTTGTAATTGGAAGAAATATTAATATGAATTTAAAAATATAATTTATTTTATGTGACATGGCATGACATATATAATTAAGTTATCCACAATTCCACATTTTAGGTCTTAATAAAGCCCCTCCTAACAGGCTAACATTGCTCTAATTATTTCTAGCTAGTGATAACTGATAAGAGTATTTACTCCCATGTACTCCCTCCTCTTTGATTGACTTTTATGGACAACTATTTTTGGTTTTGATCCTTGTATTTTACTTATATAATTTTGATTCAGAAAATTGCGAACTAGATAAACTCTTATTAATCTTTAATTAATCAAAATAAATTTCTCAGTCATTTCCTTGGCAAATGTATTTATCAAATTAATTTCACTCTTTCTTATACATCATAACATTTGTAATGGACATCAATCACTAACACCTGTTGGACCCACTTGTGTAGTTGAGTTTCCTTTTTTTTCTTTTCTTATCTTTTTTTTTGGCCGATCCCTTCTTCCAATCGAATGAAAAGAAGATAGAAAGTGAGTAGTGCCAAAAAATAATTAACCAGCTAATTGAAAGGTTATACGCAATTAAGTTCCAGACCGACCAATTTTCTTTTTCCTTTTATGGGGTTACAAACACACTTACGGACATCCATCTGTGGAACCAAGCTTCCTATTATCCTATATAACATTGAGAAGACTTGGAGAGAGAGAGAGAAGAGAGAGAGAGAGAGAGAGAGAGAGAGAGAGAGAGAGAGAGAGAGAGAGAGAGAGAGAGAGAGAGAGAGAGAGATGGGTGAGGAGGGTGATCATGATCAAGCACTAGTACTCCCAATTCTCGAGTTTTCGAAGGAGTGTTTGGTCCCAAAGCAAGAGAGGGGTGAGGAATGGAAAGCTATGAGCAACAAGGTGAGAGAGGCATGTGAGCGTCATGGATGCTTTCTTCTGTTGGTGCCGGAAGAGACCATTCCCATGAGTTTACGTGAAGAAATGGTGACGGCCATGAAAGCTCTGTTCGATCTCCCCGACGAGACCAAGCAGAAGCACAAAAGTCCGAGGGCTTACCAGAGCTACCAAGGCAAGTGCCCCATCATCCCTTTGAACGAAAGCTTCGGAGTCGACAATGCATGCCAGCTTGATGTAGCTCACTCCTTCACCAACCTCATGTGGCCTCAAGGGAACCCTTCTTTTTGGTGATTTCACTTCTCTAATTAATTAATTTTCGTTTGAATTCAAAATAATTAATTTCCCCATTCCTATTTATTTTTTTATGCAAGCTTCTCCATTTCTATTAATTAATTAAGTTAATAATTACTTTATTTTGCGAGTTATTGATATTTGATCGAGCTACTAGTACGTTAGACTGTTAATCTAAATTATTTATACAGTTTAAAATTACATAATCCAAATTGACAATTTCGTTATACGACAAATTAGACTAGCCAGAGATGATCAAGGTCTGTGTTCATAACAGTAATTTTTCTCATGTCATATGTATCACCTTTGGATCAACTCTTGAAGGCCACTTTTTCATCAGTTTCATGGCTTTAAATTTCAAAGATTTTTAATTCTTTTTATTTTTTTATTATTGGATAAATTACTTTTTCCATGGATTTGACTTGGGGAGGTTAAGGTTTGGATTAGATCAGAAGATACTAGCTGTGTATAAGGAAGTGAGAGAATCTTTATCCTTAATTTGGGATCCTTAATTTGTGCCCACATTCAAAACCTCAACCGCAAGGCATGGCATAAATATGGAATTGATGACATCAAAATTGAATCCATGTAAGTATAATTTGTACATGTATTTTGAAATGACAATGGCTGCTTACCCAACACCCTCACTACCTGCCAATGCCACATTTAATAAGTCTTATCTCTTTGAAACAGATTGAAATTAAAGGAGTGCCAGCTTTATGTGACTGTTATGTGTATAGAGAAAGATAGATCCTTGCTAGCTAGCTAGCTATATCATGCTTTGCACATGTCCTTGTTCAACTCCTGCACTGGCAAAGATTATCAGTTTTTCTGTAAAATCTAACTGTCTCATTTAAACCCAGCTAGCTGCTCTCCTTTTCTGGAATTAATATCAAGAATAGTCAACACCTTACGTATATACCTATTAACCTATATAGTATAACCCATCACAATGGTCCATATATGATAATGGGTGGCATTGACCGTTGATATACATTCATGAATTTTTTGCGAGGTGAAACACAAAGTCACATGTCATGTTCCGTTACGTGTTAGTTAGTTAGTTTGATATACATTGTTGATTTAATATTTTTTTATTAAACATATATTTTTGGAGTGGGTGGATGATGGTGAAGCCACGTATAAGGGTCTAGGGCGGACTCGTGCCCTGGCCTCACTTACCAATTTGTATACATTTGCTATAGCCTATAGCATCAACTTTTTTGTACTATTTTAGTATTTTTCATTATTTGGCTCCAATGTTTAAGTTCTTTCTTCTTCTTTTTTCAGTTTTTTCTCGCTAGGTTTTGATCGAGTTTGAAACGTAGCTCCGACACGATCTTATCCCTCACATATCACTGACTATGTTAACCAATACCTTATCATACATTATATATTGTCTCAATTTCTTTTCTTTTTTTCAAAGCTTTCATGTTTTGTGATTGTCCGACGTATATTTTGTTTTGCTTATATATGCCAGTGAGACAATGAAATCCATGAGCTCAAAGATGATGGCCTTGAACTTCACCATCCTCGAAATGCTTTTAGAGAGCTTCGGCGTGGGAAAGCACTACAACTCGCACGTGGAGAACACCACCAGCGTCATGCGTTTCATGAAGTACAAAGTTCCTCCGAGCAACAATGACACATCGTCAGCTGCCGTTGGTCTAGTGCCTCACACAGACAAGAGTGCCCTAACAGTTCTGTGCCAGAACGAAGTGCAGGGTCTAGAAATCCTCACCAAACAAGGCCAATGGGTTCAAGTCTCCGTCCCGAAAGGAGCCGTTGTGGTCTTCGTGGGGGATGCGCTGAAGGCTTGGAGCAACGGGAGGCTTCATGCAGTGACTCACAGGGTGATGATGAGTGGAGACATTAAGGAAAACAGGTACTCTTTTGCGGTGTTTGGGTTGCCCAAGGAGGAGTTCATGATCGAAGTTCCGAATGAGCTTATCGACAACGAGCATCCTCTCCTGTACCGGCCGTTCAACTTTGCCGAGTACACTACCTACTTTACGGCCAATATTCGTGATGATGCACTCGAAGTCTATGCTGGAGTTTAAACGTACTGTGTTTGAGATCTCCATGTTTTTAATAATTAATTTGCTATATGTCCTTTTATTTAAAGAACACACGTACAGAATGATAATATGTGCTTTGGGAAGCTACAGGGCACAGGCTATAAAAATTATACAGAATTGCATCTATCTTGGATCTTTGATTGGGAACAATGTTATATATATATATATATATATCTTAATTTGATCACTATATATTATATATGAACTAGACGATCCAATGCATTATTAATTATATGTAGGTATATCTCTGTTAGCTTCCTAACTAAAACATTGAACTTTTAGAGTTCATTGGTCCTCAAACATGATATCAAATGAAATCAAGCTTTGATTTTAACCAGCTAATTAATTAGCATTGAACACTTTTAGCTAATTAATTAGCACTGATTTTAACATTGAACTTTTAGAGTCCATTGGTCCTCTATAATCTGAGTTTGAAATTAACATCCAACTTATTCGATCATCCGAGGCCAACCCTTAGGAGAAATATTGCATGAATGAGATATCCCATTTATTTTTGATAAATTATTCAAAAGTATTTCATGAATAAATGTACATAAAGGTTTGATGGCCTCATTTTTATGGTTTGTCTCTAAAATTTCAAGGCACCTTTTCACTAATTATTTCCTGTAGGGTAGGGAACTAGGGATATATCATATATGCACCTATGACTTATATGCATTTGTTTATCTCTACAAGCGCAGGTTATAAGATATAGAGATGCACAAGAAGAAAGTGATTAGCTTCCCTAAGTGTAGAACGTTGTTGACATAATTATATATAAATTAACGATGCATGGTAGTGCTCTAATAGAAACCGTTCGTGCATATATATATCTAACGAGAAATTTTACAATACTGGAATGTATATCATATCCCCACTTACAGATAATCAACAAAATTTGTTGTCATTGTGGTAACGAGAGTTTTTTCTTCTTCTTCTTCTGTAATCTTAGTTCTATTAGAGATCGATTAATTACTCTATTTACGACTTTGTTACAAGTTTGTGAATAATTTGTTGTTAAAGTTGTAATTTGGTTCAATTTTATGTAAATAGTGTAAAACGAATGTGATAACTTTATTGTTATTGTAGTAATTTTGATTCAATTAAATGTAATTTTTGGTTCAAAAAAGTTGTAAATAGGGGTATATCATACATCACCGTACCACAACATACCCCCTAATATGCAATTAGTGAGGATCATATTTTTTTTTCCAATTAGAAACAAAAGCTACAACAAGAAACAAAAGTAGATCTAAGATATTTATGTGATGTGAATATTATGTATCACATAATTACTATATACTAATTTGTACTCAATTTAGTTTGTTGAAACAAAGATGTTATTGCACTCAATTTATTGAAATATGTATTCATATAGGTCTAGTATGAGGTGTTCTATAATGTTAAAACTCTGGAAACGTGAGTCGTTAGATTAGTTTAATATGTAAAATCTACCGTAAATGAAGTTTGATCTAACGATTTTAATTGTTTCAAGAATTTCAATACTCTAAAAGCCTTAGAGTCGAGACATAGTGTCTGTATATGCTTACTTTGTATCCTCTCAAATATGCATGCGCCACAGGTGGTGGCGATGACTGATGACTGACGGGACAGATTTCATTGACTCTTAATTATATGCATTACTGCTCATGATGATCAGATGCATGTGGTCGCTCGCGGTTGTGGGATTGATATTCTTCTGCTTAGTTAGCGCGCGGCTGGTTCTTATTTGGTCATGCAAGACTTCTTTAGGTCAAATATAGAGCGATGATCATGGTTTTGTCTCCCTATCCACAAACACTGGCTTTCATCTTTTCTTTGCTTTGCTTTTCTTTTCTTTACTTTAATCTGGAAAATTAGACAATCTGGCTAGACATCCAAGTTTAAAATTCAACAATGCCAGGAATTAAAGTTGGAATTTACCAGAGATGATGAGTTGATTAATCATTGTACCCCAGCTTGCAAATTACTAATTTTTTTACCAATTAATTTTATGTGTAATTACTACGTTCTGACAGTTATTGTCATGGCCTAATTGTCATTTTGTGAAGACCCTTGCCCACTTCATAATTTTCGGTTATTTGTGTGGAGAAAGTTTATAATTAATACATTAATCCTCTATTAGCCGTAGATTAGCTCCGTACAAATATAAGACCTTGAGACTAACTTCATGTTGTTTTATACTAACTTGATATAGAGTTGTCAATCAATATAAGAAGGTTGTTTGCTACTACAAAGAGATAAATTTTTTTTTTTTTGGTGAAATGGGGGCCAAAGGCCCAAACAAACAAAACAAGGCAAACTAAATTGCAGCAGAAGCTGCTTTGATCAGGCGTGGTCTAGCGAGACCAGCTATGTCATCAAGGATGAATGGTGCAACAAACTCAGGCGCAGTCTGCAACTTCCAGAGACCAATCTCCTGCTCAATGCTTTTTTTGGCAATGCAATCCGCTGCCATATTCCTTTCCCGGTGAATGTGGTTCACAGTGCAGACAGTGAAGCTGCTCATGAGTTGCAGACAATTTGTTACCAGAGTTCCAAGAGGATGAAGCTTCACCGTAGAACAATGGATAAGATTAATAAGGACAGCTGAGTCAGATTCCACGTTAATGTGATTGATTTCCATTTCCTTAGCAATTTGGAGACCAGAGAAGAGACCCCAGGCTTCAGCATGTAAGACCTCCCCCTTGCCAATGTTTCTCATAAAGCCATTGCACCAGTTGCCATTACAGTCTCTAATAATACCCCCAGCACCAATTCTACCATCCATAGACCTGGTACCATCGACATTGAGTTTATGGAAGCCAGAAGTAGGCTTTTTCCAACTAAGGAAGCAAACATTTGAGAGGGATAAGTGATTAGCCTTCTTGGTTGCTTCCTCCCATTCAGAGAGGTACTGCATAATGGTAGTGACAGCAGCATGGGGGCCCTGGAAACTCTCATCAAATATGTATTTATTATGCCATTTCCAGATGAACCAACAGGTAAAAATAAACATATGAGACCAATGAAAATTTTGAAATTTGCAGTTTTTCTGAAGGATATTGGCAGTAATCCAAGCCTCCCAATCAAGAGTGACAGTTCTCTGCATAGTTATTGGGCCACCCATAGCAGACCAAATAGCAGAAGCCTTGGGGCAGTCTCTAAATAAATGGAGCATTGTTTCAGGTTTACCAGGGCAGTGAGGGCAGCAAGGATCCAACGTAATTTGCCTCCTAGCTCTATTAACATTAGTGAGAAGCCTGCTTTGAACAAAGAGCCAAGTGAAAATCTTCAATTTGGGAGGGATGTGCAGATTCCATACATTAGGATTTCCAGAATTCACTTGCAAAGTACTTAAATAAGCACTTTTCACTGAGAACTGTCCATTAGCAGTGTGCTTCCAAATCAGACGATCACTTTGAGCATTATTTGAGATTGGGAGACATATAATTTTCTCAACAATAGCAGTAGGGAGGCAAGCAAGGAGGAGCACATTGTCCCAATCAGAATTAGTCCAAAAGTCCTGCACTAACAGATTAACATCCACCATCGAGGGGTCAAGCGCATGTTCACTAAGAATACCACAGCCGGACCATTGATCAATCCAAAAAAGGGTGGAAGCACCATTCCCAATTCTCCACATTAAGCCATTTTTCAGTAAGGAGGCACCATAGCAAACACTAGTCCAAGTACTTGAGCAAGTAGGAGGTTTTTTATAAGAGGCATCAAGCAAATTAGAAGTCTTCAGATATTTACCTTTGAAAACATCACACCAAAGACCCTCATCCTTTTGAAGCATTCTCCAACTGGTTTTAGCCAGCATCGCTTTGTTCATCGCAGCAGCTTTCTTGATGCCCAAG
The DNA here is from genome assembly GCA_030142095.1 of Rubus idaeus. NCBI lineage: Eukaryota > Viridiplantae > Streptophyta > Magnoliopsida > Rosales > Rosaceae > Rubus > Rubus idaeus. The sequence continues at coordinate 30,740,736 of CM057966.1, forward strand.
CCACCTAGAAATTTAGGCCTACACACAGAATCCCAGTTAACCAAGTGAACTTTCTTTTTGCCATCACAATCGCCCCACAAGAAATCTCGATTAAGCTTATCTAATGTCATTGTAGTAGAAGCAGGTAGCTTAGCCGTTTGCATAGCATAAACAAGGGTAGATGACGTGACAGCTTGAATAAGAGTTAGACGACCAGCCATATTCAAGGTTTTACTTTTCCACCCAGCCAGACGACTTTGAACTTTATCTATAAGCTCAGCATAAGTCTGTTTAGAAACTCTTGAATGAATTAGGGGCATACCAAGATACTTACCCAAATCACTTGTCAAGGGGGATCCACAAATAGAGCTAATATCTGTAGCTAGCTCTTTACTAGTGTTAGGAGAGCAATACAACTTAGATTTTTCAAAATTCACAGATTGGCCAGACAGCTCGCAGAAACGGTTCATGCAATTCTTCAAAACTCTTGCTTGTTGAGTAGAAGCTTCAGCAAAAAGGATGAGGTCATCTGCAAAGAAGAGATGAGACACCAAGGGACCAAATTGGGAAGATCTAATGGGTTTCCATTTTCGAGTCTCAATTGCAGTTTGAATAAGATGCGAGAGCTTCTCCATGCAAAGCACAAAAATATAAGGGGAGAGAGGGTCTCCTTGTCTAATTCCACTTCCAGAATAAAACTTTTCAGATAAGTCCCCATTGAGAATAACCTGGAAACTTGTAGAAGAAATACAACTCATGATAAGCTTAGCTAAAGGAAAAGGAATTTTAAGCTCACAAAGGACCTGCTCAATGAAGCCCCAATTCAGTTTATCATAGGCCTTAGATAAGTCAATTTTCCAAACAATAAAACCCTTCTCCCCTTTTGCCATTCTGCATTTGTGAAGGATTTCTTGAGTAATCATGATATTATCTGAAATATTTCTTCCAGGTACATAGCTCACCTGATTGGGACTAATCCATTGCTGTAGGAAAGGCCGTATTCTAGCTACAATAACTTTAGTTATGACTTTGTAGATAGTGCAGCAGAGACTGATGGGTCTGAATAGGTGCATGTATTTGGGACCTTGGATTTTAGGAACTAAGGTTATGAGAGTGTGATTTAAACCTTCAGGGATAATGCCATCAGAAAAAGCCGAAGTAACCAGCTTTATAATATCATTTCCACAAATATCCCAGTGTTTATGGTAGAAAAGGGCCGGGAAGCCATCAAACCCAGGAGCTTTGAGGCTGCCAATGGAGAATAAGGCCTTCTTAATTTCATGAGGTTCCACCGGACTGCTAAGAGCCAATGAGCAGTCAACATCAGGAAACAGGAAAGAGATATTAAATCTAGTATCCGGCCTTTCTTTAGCAGCAAACAAGTCTTGAAAAAAATCCTTAGCAATAGTCTTCATACCCTCATGAGTGTCACACCAACTGCCATTCATATCGAACAGCCCATCAATCTTATTTCTCCTCCTTCTCACCATAGTAGTTATATGAAAGAACTTGGTGTTTCTGTCCCCATCCTGCATCCATTTTTCTCTAGATTTATGCTTCCAAAGCAGGGCCTCTTTATCTCTGATATCTTCATATTGCTGAATTAAAACATTCTCCAACAATCTCAAGGAATTATTATCATTATGGCATCTACATCTCTGAACACCACCAAGTCTAGCCAGTAATCTACGTTTTTGCTTAAATATATTGCCAAAAACATTTTTATTCCAAAGATTCAAATCAGAAGCAAGAGAAGTAGTTTTTTCCATGAAAGGAGAAACAGGCTTCTTCCAAGAGTTTTTAACAAGTTCAGCATAATCATCATGTTGCATCCACATAGCTTGGAATCTGAAGGGAGGGTTTGTTCTAGGATTACTTACAGTAGGCTGAAGCTTTACTAGCACAGGACAATGATCAGAGCGCACTTTGGGGAGATGCATTACTTTAGCCTCTGGAAAACAGAGTCTCCAGTCTCCATTACAGAAGCATCTATCCAACCTCTCTTTAACTTTACCATTGGACCACGTAAAATCCGCACCCTGGTATCCAAGGTCAATCATAGCATCATTTTGAACCCAAGTTCTAAGACCACCAAACTTCCCATAGTAAGGTCCACCATTCTTATCCGCAAAAGCAATAATCTCATTAAAATCACCAAGAACAAGCCAAGGAAGCTGATGAGTAGAGTGAATAGCAGAGAGATAGTTCCAAAATTCTTGTCTAGGAGTTTTACAGGGGCTAGCATAAATGCAGGTGAGGATCCAGTCATTACCCATGCCAGAAAATTTTAGAGAGATAGATCGAGTAGTAGAGTCGTAGACAGATATTTGAATCTTAGTGTTGTTCCACATAGTCCAAAGCCCACCAGAAAAACCATTAGCTTCCACCACCTCAGCAGTGTTGAAACCAATCTTCAGAAAATGGTCCTCAACCTTAGAGAATTGCACACGAGGTTCACAAATAAACAAGAAATCAACAGAGTTGAGTTTAATAAGGTCTAACACAGCAGCCTTAAAGTCATTACTTCCAGCACCTCTTGCATTCCAAAAGAGAATATTATCCATAGAAATAATTGGGGGAGAGGGGTAAGGTACCCAGATTTCAAGAAATAATCATATCCTCTTCATTTGAAGAGGATAGATCACCAATCAAAATGGTATCACTTTCAGTAGAAGTTTCTACATTGCTGTTAACACAAACAATAGCAGGTGGTTCAACATGAGCAGACATCTTATTCACAATAGTCTCCTCAGGAGGGAAGTGCCCAAATTGAGCATCCATAGAGGTGAAGGGCTGGAAATCCGAGCTACTAGTATCAAGATCACACATAATGGGGAAAGGTGATATAGCCACAGTATTAATAGATTTATCCTTAGTCAAGGTACTATGCTGCATGGGAAGTCTTTTCGCAGCCAAGGAATCTGAGCCAGAGCTAGTCCCGACATTTGAGATATCCTTTAAGGGAGTATTTTTGGTGCCAAATTTAGTAGCAGGGGTCTTGAAAGAGGCATTATCCATGGGTGGCTTCGTAGATTGGTCCTGCTTGTGGTTTCCAGTTTGGATTTTTTTCTGCATGCTTCTCCATAGTTTAACGATTTTTGGTTCAGCAGATTGCTTTACATTTCCAACAGTAGAGTAAGGTGTAGCAGGCTCAGTAGTATCAGCATCGTCTACCTGCAAAGGTGTAAATCTAGAGCCCTGGGGTGATTTCCTGTTGCTACCATTAGCAGTGGTAGGATTTTTCTTCCTATTTTTGTAGCTCATAACCATCCAAGGTCCAATATCCTCATTCTTTTTAGGGACAGCCGCCTCATTATACATTTTCGTCTGCACCGGATAAGTATCAGTCTGGTTCATAGTATCATCCACAGTTACATCGTCAATCTTAGGGATAGCATCCTTACTTGTAGTTCCAGTGGCATCAGCATCAGTAGTCACCTTTTCGTCAACAGAGTTATAAGGACAATGGTCCCGGACATGGCCATAGACTCCACAATTAAAGCAAATAGTAGAGATTCCCTCATAGACCACACCAAATGGTTTATCACCCAACTGCACAAAAGGTTTCAAAGGTTCATCGAGGTTAACTTCCACACAGAGTCTGCAAAATTTTCCCCTATTTTGAGCAAGGGTCACCTTATCAATCTTTACAACAGGACCAATAATGCCGCCAATCTTCTGCAGAGCAAACTCTTTATAGTATTTAACAGGTAGGTCAAGGATACGGAGCCAAACTGCCATTCTACTAATTTTATCAACCAAAGGGTCGAAATCAGCTCTCCATTTTTGAACAACCAGAGTTTGACCAGCAATGATCCAGGGACCATTACATAGAACAAAATCCCGATCTTCAAACAGCTGGAATTTCACAACAAAAAACCCATTTGGCAAATCAACCAACTGCCAAGGGCCTTTCGTCATCCATTTTCTATTCAGAGCATCAAACATGAATTTGTAAGCGTTATCAACATTTGGCTTACCCATAAGTTTGACAATAACAGCACAATTCCATTCGGAATTCAGTTTCTCCTCCACCTTTGAAGAGAAGCAAAAGCTTGGGCCACGAGATCCCTCCGAGACCTGAAAGTCCTCCTCTTCCAGAATAAAATCTCCAAGCATAATTTCACTGTTAAAGTCACGAGCTCCAAAAGGTTGAAGCAGAGTAGCAGCATAACTTGCAGGTTTAGGATTAGAGAGAGCTTTCTCAGGATCCATGGAGTCAGAATGTGAATTTTGATTTTCTGGGTTTTCATGGCTATCGACACGAATGCGCTTATGAAGGCATGAAGAAGAGGCATCCTCTCCGCCACACCCCATAGGGGTGGCAGAGAAATTAAAAAACGGGTTTGCCGTCGCCACACGGAGGGAGGAGACGGAGACGGTGACTGGAAAATGTCTAGATAGTAGTGGAATAAGAATATTCGACTCTCTTCAGTATTCTACAATATGACTATATGAGTTCTGTATTTCTTACACTATTACAAAGAGATAATTTATTACTACTGAAACTAATATATATGTATCGATACTGAAACTAATATATATGTATCGATACATTAATGTACGTAAAGGGAGCCCATTAATTTGTATATATGTTTCTTATAAATATTTTCAAATAGCTTATATATATCATCAACTTAAAGCTTGTGTTCTGACTTTCTTGTTTGATTAAGGTTGAGCCAACTAATCTAATGTACTCATATAAATGTCTTTTTTTTTTCCAATATATGTTATGACTTATGATTGATTGATTGATGTATTTTCTTGTTATACCAAAAAAAATAGATAACGAAAAGAAGAACCTCGAAAGCCCAGTTTTTTCTGGGCCCAGAAAGCAGCTCGTTGTTTCTTGTATTCTCAGCCCACACTCCCACAACACAAACAGAACCAACGGCGACGGACCACCAAGATCACACAAACTCCACCGAGTCATCCTTCCCTCAATTCGACATAACCAAGCCAAACGCACAAGATCAAACTGTCGTCGTTTCCAGCATCTCTTGCGGTTAAATTTTAACCAGGTGTAAGATCAACAATGTTAGAAGACAATCTGAATGAACTGGTTAGTAAACTACTAAACTCTGCAGCAAAACTAGTAGCAAAAAGATGGTTTCTTTTCGTTTTTTTCTGCGCAAAGTAAAAATCTTTGTTACTAATAATGTGGTTATATATGCCAGACTGAGAGAAAGGTTAGTGTTGTGAATGAATTGCAATGCTTAAGAGAGAAAATCGATAATGAAGGTGCTAAAGCTGTGGTGGACAAGTTGGTATTTCTTAAGCAGTCATTGAAGGTTCACTATCTGTCTTCGTCATATCTTTGTTTATACTTTGAGCTTCGTCTTTTTTGGGTAATGGGTTTTGATTGCTAGTTTTTCACAGGAGCTGGAGAGGCAAGAATCTGAAATAGAGTCTTCCAGTAATTCAGAATTGGATGCTGAGGTTCGTGAACTGGAGGAGCAAATAGAAAATGGGTATGATAAGCAATCACTCTTTGATAGATTGAATCATTTGTTGAGTGAATCAGAGGAGAAAATTGATTCTGCTAAAAAGGTAGGTTGCTTTTCTTCAGAAAACAATGACTAATTGCTTGCTAGAACATGGTTTGTCCCTTTATCATTGTTTAAAAAGTTTAGTGATGTAAATAGTAATATGTGTAGGAACTTGCAGCTAGATTAAGGGCAGTGCTGGCAGTACAGCGCCAGATTGATGATGTTCCATGCCAATCAGAACTCGTCCAGTATGTCTTCCTTTTCTCCTGTTAGACTTTGATTTAGCATTTAGGTTCTTGTGTTTTCGGACTATTAAAAAGCTTGAAGTATATAGATGAATTGTGTGGACTTGAAAAACACCAATTAAAAGTATGAGACTTAAAGTTTTGGACCTTTCTAATGTACTGGCTCAACCTTGGCTCTGAAGGTATGATCACCGGTTTTCAGAATTGAATGCTCAAATTCAAGGAAAGCTTCGACAGACTCGTAAATACTATGCCACGTACAATGCACTTTTGGAGATAAAAGAAGTGATGCTAAAGGAAGCATCTTTGCTGAATTCAATAAGTTCACAGGTATGAATAAAAAGGACTTGGCTGCACATTTTGCAGTTAGCATCCTGTGCCTACTCTGTTTAGTTTTAGTAGATGTAGGTGTCAGAAACTTTTTACGGTTATGCTTTGAAAAAAAAAATATATTATTATTTTTTCCCTTGGTTTTCCTTTTATATTTTGATGTTATGCAGGATGATTTTTAAGCCCCGGCTGTTATGATTCCATTCTAATTATTACTCACTTATATTGCTTGAATTTGTGTAGTTTCAAGATGCAATCACTAGCACTGATGGTCGGATGAAACTCATTAATTCCATGGAGGGAATCATGAAGGGCAGTCAACAGGTAATGTCGATATATCATCAAATTGGTGCACGTTTTCTTTAGGAGATTCAAAGAACACCCAAACTTTGTCTTGAAAGATTTCTGCAATTCTTGCAGAGATGAAATTAAGTTCCTCACCTATCTTTATTTAGCACAGAGAGCATTATTTCTTTAACTTTCCCGTAGTTTATTTACTACCATTAAGTCAGCTAGCGTTTAGATCACTTTGACAAGGCTGAATTAATGGCATATTCACTCCTTGATTGGGAGCGGCAGTTATTATTCGAAACTAGTGTTGAGAATATACATAGCCTGCAAGGGCATTAGCTTGCTACCTTGCAATCACCTGGTTATTACATCACTGATAGATCAAAGTAGACTATGTAGTGTATGCTGGTAAGTTCTTTAGGCAATATCACTTGGGTACTTCAAGATTGGTCTACAGCAGAAGAAAGCATGAAATAGGTATAGATATGACATCCCTAATTTAGAATAAGCATAGAACCCAACAGATCCACCTATCACGTTAAGAGAGAACAAGATAAAACTCAATTGTTAAAAGTTCCCACCTATAACAGAACAAACCCCATACAATGAGCTATTAGAGAGTCAAACGATCGAGGTAAAGCTAACATAATTCAGTCATGTATGCAGTGTACTAAGGATTAAATGAATCTAAAATGTGCTTCCACATTCACACCCAATACTCATATTCAAGTCTACTCCACGTACGCACGCAAATACACACACACACACACGTTCACAACAGGATTAGAATTTAAAAGAAATAATGTAATGTCTGTTACTCTTTTTCTCAAACTTGACTCAGCCAAGCATCATTGAATAATTTATTTCTGCATTATGTGATTATGTCTGTTCTTAGGAGTTCAATTATCTACATCACCGATTATTACATTTGCCTCTTTAGCTTCAACTCATGGTCAACTCCTGTTCATGCTTGCTTTGATGGGTACTTCTAGTTGGCTTTAAGTGTTTGTATTGCTGAATCCATATTACAGAAGCTAGGAAAGTTAGAACTTGGGCTTCAAGAAGAGCAAAAAGTTTGTGATGCTCTCAAAGCAAGGCATGTTGCAGCAACTGCAGAGCAAAGACGCTGTTATTCACTCTTAAAAGCTTTTCAGGTAAACACTTTAATCATGACACCACAATTAATAGATAGGTTTTTGACACTGAACAGTTCTCAGTAAATACACCATTTTCTAGCTCTTATATATTATTTTCTGGTATTGATTAGAATATTTAGGGAGCGCTGCTAGTTGAATAGAATTCCTTGTATGTGAACTCTTGAAATGTTATAAAACAAAACCAACTGTTTTTCCATCTCTTACTGGGTGGTCGAAATGTTGCAGTATCTTGATATTTAAACTTGTGTAGCGTGGTCACTTTCATTAATCACTAGTACACAAAGATGTTGAGAATGTTGGTTTGCAGTCTAGCAGAAATCGGTTTTTATGCGCTGATTCTTACCAAATCATCTATAAGCAACTCCGAGTTTATTATTTTATTACAGATTTCTCAAATTAGATCTTTCTATTTCCAGGAGGAATGTGCAAAGAATGAGTTACTCCGAAAAAGTTCCATTTAGAACATCTCTGCAGCATGTGAAGTTGAGATGTCCAGCCTGCTCTTGCCATCGCTCATCAGCGGAATGCTTACTCATGGAAATTGATACGAAGGACTGGTCAATAGAAATTGTTGTGAATTAAAATACAAAACCTTTGTAGTTTCAAACATTTTCCCCATTGAGCTTGCATTCTGTTGTTTGTGAAGTTGTCTAGCTTCGTTCTTTGTTAATAGTAAAACGATTGGAATTTCCAAGAAATACACGATTAAAAGCAAAGTAATATTGATTCAGCAATTTTTCTGGATAAGCCATGTTGGTGTCGAACATGAGCAACATAATTTTTACACTATCAAGAAGTATCAACCCGTTTAATCAATTATAAGCCCTCAATTTTTTTTTTAAAATAAACACAAACTTTATTAATCAATAGAAGATTACAATCCTTAATATGAGCATTCTAAAAATGAGCAATACATACCACACAAGTGGCCTAATCGATGAGTCTAAACCTAGAACTCTAATCGATGATTCGAAACCTAGAACAATACATACACCGTGCATCGCTGCTGTCAACAACCAACAGAAAAAATCCGACAAGTATTGCTATTGAGACCAATAAATCCAATCTAGCTCAAAAATAACTCATGAAAAAAGAAAGTAAAACCATAATCGAAATTTGCACAACTGATCATGCTTATTCTTAAACAAAAAATTAAAAAAACTCAAATCAAATATCAAAATCTGACTTAGGTTAAACTTTAGCAGCGCCCCACCAGTAATAAGGTCGCTGACTTGGAACAGCAAGGTTGTTGAGCCGCCATAATTGAGCATCCAAAACTCACCTGAATCCCAGACCTTGAATCTTTGATTTGATTGACACCTAACAGAACCGACAACAAAATCAAATCTAAGTGAAGTGTCAACCATCTCTGAGAACGCAAGGCCTCAGAGCATAACCACCAAAACCCTGAAAAGAGCATGACGGGCAAAGCCGTCCTTGTGAGTGAGAGAGGCTAAGACCGTCCTCACCATAGGAAGCCGCACAATCGATAGCTAGCGGCGTTAGGATTTGCATGAGAAACAATATAGAAAGAAGCCAGAACCTAGGAGGATAGCACACGAGTAATTGATTATTATTATATAATTATAACAAAGAGGATTATGTTGTCACTTAGAACACTACACGTACGATTAATCAATAACTTAATTAGTGTTGTCTGATTCCTGAGATCGTTAGATATCGTTGTAAAAGGACCCTTTCTTGTATGTTGAGCATTTCCACTGTTGAGCTATTTGCGCACAGTGTTGTCGTTTATCAAGCAGTCGATCTTCACTGTTTGTCAATAGAAAAACGATTGCTCATCATTGCTAATCTCTGTTGTACTAATCTCTATATATATATATAAAGAATTAATGAAGTAGCAAAACAAGCATTGATCTCCCAATTTAACTTATTCTAATTTCCATATTGACGTGACCGATTATGTCTTATTCTTTGGAAGATGTTCCTTGAGAAGTCAGGGTGAAAACATGTTCTTGACTTTGATCGAATATCGATCAAAATATCAAATAAGGTTGATGATCTGTATGTACTAATCTCTCTTTTAACACAAAGACAATGAAGCAACAATGACGTTTTTGTTTTCGTTGATCTCAATAATATGTCTTAAAGATTGCCGACTCCTCTTTGACTATAACATACTACGACTAATCGATAAAAAAAATCGGTTGCATACCATATTCCTCTCACAAAAGATGTTAATGGTAAAATTATTTTATTATGTACGAGAACATCATGTGTTATTTTTATCCTGGGAAAAAAGTTGAAGAATTCTAATGAATGTTTGTGTTATTTAAATTTGAAAAATAGGATGGTGGGGATGATGAACAATGTGGGAAAATGGAGGTATCAAATGGAATATTGATAATTTTAAAAATGATTCGAAGAGATATATGGTGTGGTGATATATATATATATATATATATATATATATATATATATTCAGCAGAAATAACTTTACACGTACATCACCTGTTTAAGTGTTTATATAACATGTGTATAAGTTTCTAATTCTCGATTAATCTTCTTATTCAATCCGTGTACCTCCTTTGGATTACCATTGTGGACGCCTATGGAATTTTTGAAGAAGACAATTTTGTTGGACATGGACATAATCTCTACAATATTGATCCGTCATCATCTTTGATAGTTACGACTTAATTAGTCTTTGATGGATCGATATTTCTTATTCAAAAGAAGGGAACGACAAAATTAATCAAACTCACCTAAATGACAATTTAGGTGGTTTATACTCTATCATATCAAGTATACATAAAATAGACCTTTCCTTGGATGCGCATGCGATTTGATGCAATTGTAGTTGCAAATAAGTACGCAACTTCTAAACTATAAACAACACTATGAATATTGAATTTATGGTTCATCTACGGTACATTAATGTACTGATACATTAAGTAAACTAGTTTAAAACAGAGATAGACTAGTTCGATACAGAAATAGACAAGTTTGAACTAGTCTACCTCTATATCAAGGTAGTTTACTTAATATATAGGTACATTAATGTATCATAAAATTTTTCTTGAATCTAAACTATAACGTACAACTAAAAGGAATAAACATGAGCCAAAAAAAAAACTAAAAGGAATAAACGACACAATTTTTTTTTGTTAATTAAAGAAAATAGAGCATTAGGCTAGGCGAGTTTAGCTCTTTAGTATTTTAATGACAATTCAGAGCACCTATAATTCCGAAAGAAAGAACTAACATTTATGGAGCTGTCTTGACGATTTTATTTTATTTTATTTTTGGTGAAACTAGAAATTAAGGGCACTCCTTAAAATTTATTAAAGAAGAATAGAGAAATACATAGAGAGGGAGACGAAGCCAAAAACCTCTCTGCCGAAAACAATAAACATGATAAGAAAAAAAAACAAACAAACAAACAATTGCAAACGAAACTTTAAAAGACCTAAGCATCATTATTACAAGAAGCAAGAAGAAAAAGAGGAGGCAAGTCCCACCAAAAGAAACTGGTAGACGGTGATCGGACGATTTTATTTGAAAGGGTACATGATGAAATTTAAGTTTTAACAAAAGAAACCGCATGTTGAAAATGCTTGGCCTTTATACCATGATACTCCTTCAATGTGATCGGACGATACTTAGGAACTTGTCCGGAATCAGCCAAGGTTTTTGAGAGGAGTGGGGAAACGAGAAAGTTCATCGGAGGCCAATTGTGGTAGGCCATCGAGATCCGATGGAACTTTTGGTTCACCATCACACGATGAAGAACACTAACAAATCGACCATTGGATAGAATATGGAGGAAATCACCAAGATTTACAGTGAGTGCATCGGGCTTGGCCTGCAGCTGAATCCACCCAACTCCGTCTTGGAAGATTTGGAGACCCTCGGTTGGGGTGTGGAGTATGGTTAATAGCGAACTGTCGGTGTGTGGTGGTAGACCCAAGGCTCGAGTCGGGTCAGGGCAGGGAGGGTAGGAGTTCAGATGTAAAGCAGCAGTGCACATATTAGCTGGATCATCAAACCAATTCACTTCTTCTTCAGAAATGCTCAAGTATTTGAAGATGAGTCGTATTAGTTTCAGTACTAAGGCATTCATTTGCTTCTGATATTCATTCATTTTATCACTGCAAAAACAAAAACAAATTAAAATTCAAAATTCAATTAATGATTACAGTGTACGTACGTACATAATTGTGTAATGCTAAAAAAATTATATGCATGTGTTTTATATATATATGTCTCACCAAAACCCTTGATAGTCATGAGGCCAAAGCACCCTAGCCTGGTCAACTGGAGATCCCATGATGGTAAACCCTTCCTGCCACAGTTTTCTGGGCAGCGAGGCCTGCGACGGCGGGTTACCGTAACCCGTACTGGGCCCGCCCGGAGTCCGTAGGGTCTTCAATTTTTGTTCAGCTGGAAGATCAAACAATTTTTTAGCCTCAGACTCCACTTCCTCCATAAGCTTTCTGGGAATGCAATGACCTGTCAATTGGAAAATGCCCCATGTCTCACATGCCTGGATAATGAGTTTTGACGCATTCGGATCCGTGAGGTCGATCACCGGTATCGACGGCTGGTCGGTACCGGAGTAGACCTTATCGGATTCGGATTCAGGCCACACAAACGAGTCGGGCATCGTCTTGACTGAGCCGAAGTCAAGGGGGATAACATGCTTGTAGGCTTGATCTGCTGGAGTACCCATAGTGTATAAGCTAGGATCAATTACTCAGAAATTCAGAATGCATGTATATAAACAGATTGAGAGTGATGTGGAAATCTTATCCCAGATTTGAAATTTAATCAAATTCCATATATGAATATATGCATTTCTATAAAATGAGGCTACCAGGCATTAATTGCCTCGTTTAATAAAGGCTCTATCTCTTGAAACAGACTGAACTGTTCTGTCCTGCATAGCATATATGCATTGGACATGTCCATGATTGTAGAAATCTGCAGGCTCTCCAGCACAGGAAAAACCCAAAAAGATAATAAATCAGTTTCCTTGGAAATTAAAACCTAAAAACTGGCTGCAGCCTCGTTTAAACCCAGTTGTTCTTTCTTGCGCATGCCTTGCACGTGTCCTTAAGACACCTTAATTTTCTGCCGCGTCTTCATGTCTGCATTCTGATCGATGACGGAAATTGATTCATATAAACACGTACACCATTAGATACTTAGATACCTTTCTCTCAAAATGCCCAAAGGAAAGGGTACATTAATATATATATATATATATATATATATATATATATATATATCTTAGGCAATTACATGAATACATGCATGCATATTCCCAATCCAGAAAACCCCTTTTACGTTCAAAGATTACAGAAATAGAGAGATTACTCACTGTACGTTTTACCAAAATTTGTGCATGCTGAAGCACATATACATGATACATATATATATATATATATATATATATATATATATATATATATATCTATTTTATGAGTAAGGCTATGGTATGTTAACATTTCTCATACATAATGCGGATATAAAGTTCTTGTTAGAGTAAATAAGGTCCTCATTAGAGTAAATTAGGTTCTCGTTCGAGTAATTAAGTCCTAAAAGTTGTTATTATAATGTTTTGCGACTTGAGAACACATATTACTACTTTGATAACTCATGTGGTAATTACAAAAAATTCTCGTTAAGGTAAATATGGTCCTCATTAGAGTAAATAAGTTCTCGTTTAAGTAAAAAAGTCCTAAAAGTAATAATTATACGTATGATATACGTTAACATACACTAGAATATGTCATATTTTATATTAGGTTTTCTCCACTACATAAGACTATGAACTTTTAAAATACATAGTTTTAATGCAAAGAGTTTGAATAAGATCATTTAAACATATCTGACGGCTCACATTAGAACTATGTACTTTAAAAGTACATAGTCTTATATAGTGGAGAAAAATCATATTATACACACACTAAGCATTCAAAAAGGCTCAGAGAGAACTTGGTTAGAATATATACACATATCAAAGCAACCCGCCAACGTCTCTTTCAATAAGGATCATCCCTCGAAACAAATCGAATTTATGATTAATGTCATATCCTAGCTAGCTAGCATAATGCATGCCTTACACTTGCATGTCCTCTAAAACAAAATAATAGTGCATGGCTTGCATTTGTCCTCGTAGAACAGAAGGCTCCAAGCAAACGGAAGATCGAGACCCGAAAAGATAATCGATCAGTTTCTCTCTAATTCGACTGTAACTGATTAATTTGGTAAAAGAAAAAAAGAAAAGAAAAAACAGTGATAGTCATAAGATAAATATCTAAAGAAAAAAAAACATTAGTTTACAATAGCGATTATTACTAATTGTCAATAGCATTAATACATTAAATATCCTACGAAAACAAAGTACATAGAAAGTCATGCAGAAAATATTCAAAATAAGAAAGACAAATCCAAAAGCCATTTTCATGACTTCCGAGAGATCGAAGCAAGCTTCAAACCTCTGAGAGGCTAAGAGCAATGGCGGAGGAAAGACAACAACATAATGAAATTCTGCTTCATTTGCAAATTACTCGCTTATTTGCAAAAGCTTTTTGCATGTTCATATATGCAAAAATACTTATTTATCTAGAAAAGTACGTCTCACTTAATTTTCAATAAGTGAAAATGCTTTATCAAGATGCTTGGCCTTGAGATCACTATACTCCTTTGCTGTGACAGAACGAAAGCGAGGAACTTGTCCTGGACCCAAATCCTTGGACAGAAGTGGCGAGACAGCAAAATCCATTGGGGGCCTAAAGAAGTATGCCACTGAGTACCTTTGGATAGGCTTCACCATCACACGATGAAGAACACTGATGAATCGACCATTGGATAGAATGCGGGTGAAATCACCGAGATTCACAGTGAGTGCATCGGGATCAGGTAAAGGTTGCACCGCAAACCACCCAACTCCGTCTTTGAAGACTTGGAGACCGCTGGTTTTAGCTTGGAGTAGGGTTACCAGGGAAGTGTCGGTGTGTGGTGCAAGGCCCAAGGCTCGGGTCGGGTCGGGGCACGGAGGGTAAGAATTTAGCTGTAAAGCAAGACTGCAGCCGCTGCTGTTTGTTGGATCATCAAACCAATTAACTTCTTCCACAGGAATGTTCAAGGCTTTGAAGAGGATGCGCATTAGTTTCTCGGCTGAGGCCTTCATTTGCTTCTGATAATCATCCATTATGTCACTACAAAAACAGTCAAGGTTTTAAATCAATAATTGTCGTGTGAGTAAGAATTAATGATGAAGGTTTCACAATGTGGACATAAATCCTTCTATTTAAACGTACAAGACCCACACACGCACACATTGTTCCAAAAAAAAAAACCAAGACACATATATAAACAACCTTCAAAAGTGAGTTTAGCTTGTACGAAAGGCTAAACTATACTTTTATTTGCGGAGTTCGGTTTCACATTCGTTTTATAGTTTCAATTCACACAATTTCGATAAGTCTTCTAATTAATTGCTAGTTTATACTTAATATATATATTATTTCAAGTAGTTAACCTTGTCAATTTCTAAGACCGAAATGCGACATAGCAAAAAATCTCCCAGAGGGTTTTCCGGGGGGGTGTCCCCCCCCCCTCCCCCCCCCCCCCCCCCCCCCCCCCCCAAAAAACACATGTTAATCTCGTGCATGTGTTGTCATTTTGGTGTTAGCTACCACGTTAGATTTTTGTTTTAAAAATTAACAAAATTAAAGTTTATTGGCCTTATTTAAAAATTTATGAAATGAAAATTATGAGATGAAAGTAGAAAATGATCCAACTACGGAAATTAAAAGTGTAAGTTGGCCTGTAAAATTTTTTGTTAAAATTTTTCTAGGTGGGTGTGCATTGTACATACCAAAATCCTTGATAGTCATGAAGCCAAAGCACCTTAGCCTGATCACTTGCAGACCCCAGGATGCAAAACCCTTCATGCCACATAAAGGTGGAAAACAAGGATTGAATTGGGGCGATACCGTATCCGCTTTGCCCATCTGGAGATCGTATGACTTTCAATTTTTGGTCGATGGGGAGATCAAACAATTTTCGAGCCTCAGACTCAACGTCCTCCATAAGCTCCGTTGGAATGCCATGGCCTTTCAAATGGAAAATACCCCATGTCTCACAGGCCTGTGTTATGAGTTTCGGGGCATTCGGATCCATGAGGTCGATAACGGGTATAGATAACCCGTCACTGGATGGGATGGCATCGGATTCAAGCCATACAAATGAGTCAGGCAGCGACTTGACTGAGTTAAAGTCAAGGGGGATGATGTTCTTGTAGGCTTGATCCGATGGAGTTGCCATAAACAATTCTTGGGAGTAAAAAAGAAACATACACTGAGCAAACTAGACCAAGCAAAAGCAAATTAAGGCTCCTTCACTCAGCTAGAGTGCATTTTCATGTGAACTTTGTTAGAATATATACACAATTTCAGGGCAACCTGCCCATGCATGTCACTTTTTAATAAGACTTATCCCTTGAATCAGGTTGAATTTATGGTTATTGTCATATCCTAGCTAAGCATAATGCATGCCTTGCACTTGTCGTTGTAGAACAGAAGGCTCCAAGCACAGGGAAGACCCAAAAATATAATCAGTTTCCATGTGATTAAAATGTAACTGCCTCATTTAAACTAACTTGTTCTTTCTTAATTATGAGCCTATGTAGTAGTGCCACCAATTATTAATTACCTCGAGGAAAGACTCTGCCTCATTAAGATACACACCTGAATTTGTTGGGGCCTTAATGCATGCATTATGAGTAATCAATTTGATTTTAAACAGGTCAACGAAGGGAAAAAAATTGATTTTAAACATAGATTTATTCTAAATTTATTAAATTAAAATATCAAATAAGCCAATAAGGGTTTTGAATTTGTATAAATCAAAAACCTTTTTCATGAGTTTCAGAGATAGAGAGAATAGATATAGAAACTTAAGATTCAAACCCCTGAGAGTCTAACAGCAACTATACCGAGGGCTTGAAGCAAAATGTAACATGCCTGTTCATGCAAAATTCTTATTTGCCCTAATTTAGAAAAATCTAACATATGTTTTAATTTTCAATGAGAGAAAATGCTTCATCAAGATGCTTGGCCTTCAGATCAGAATACTCCTTTGCTGTGACAGAACGAAAGCGAGGAACTTGTCCTGGACCCAAGTCCTTAGACAGAAGTGGCGAGACAGCAAAATCCATTGGAGGCCTAAAGAAGTATGCCGCTGAGTACCTTTGGATGGGCTTCACCACCACACGATGAAGAACACTGATGAATCGACCATTGGATAGAATGCGAGTGAAATCACCAAGATTCACAATGAGTGCATCGGGTAAAGGTTGCACGGCAAACCACCCAACTCCGTCTTTGAAGACTTGGAGACCGCTGGTTTGAGCTTGGAGTAGGGTTACTATGGAAGTGTCGGTGTGTGGTGCAAGGCCCAAGGTTCGGGTCGGGTCGGGGCACGGAGGGTAAGAATTTAGCTGTAAAGCAAGACTGCAGCCGCTGCTGTTTGTTGGATCATCAAACCAACTCACTTCTTCCACAGGAATGTTCAAGGCTTTGAAGAGGATGCGCATTAGTTTCTCGGCTAATGCCTTCATTTGCTTCTGATAATCATCTATTTTGTCACTACAAAATATAAATCAAGTCATATTAATTATTATTATGAGCACTTTAATAGATATAAATCCTTCCAAATAAATGACATAATTAACACACCTAAAGAAATAAGCTTTTAGACATGACAAAATTAAAATTTGGGTAGCATAATGAGAAAATGTGGGAAAATGAGTTAGGATATATTAGGCTAGGCGAACCCCTCAAGTGTGAAAAAAAAAATTGGGTCATTTTCACTTTTACCTCCTTTACTTTTGATTTACGATTTTTAGTCTTGTAGTTTGAAGAATGACGAAGTTAAATACAAAATTATCGAATTGGGCTCCGCCTCCTTCGGGGCCCCAAAAACCCCCCAGGGGGATTTTTGAAGGGGGGGGGGGGGTTTTTTGAAAGTGGGGGGGGGGAAGAAAATTTTTTTTTTTTTTTGTGGGGGGGGGGGGGTTTTTGAATGACGAAGTTAAATAATTTTTTATTATGATTACAAATTTCAGCAAACTAAAATTGCTTAATTGAAACTAATTACAGAGGATAAGAAGAAAAAGAGTACCAAATTATATATTAGTTGGCCTTTGGTGATAGTTTAGGTGTATAATTTGGTAATTTTTTTAAAAAAATATTCAGATTCTTGGTTTTAATATGTAATTTGGTACTTTTTTTCAAAAGTTTTAATATATAATCTTTTTTTTTAAGTTCATATTCTTGATTTTTTATTTCCTAAAGTTTTATTTGGACTACTTGTATGGAACTAGATGTTGAAGAACAGCCTTAGATAAATATTTGTACTTTCTGCAAGTGATCAAGCTGGGCAGTGGAAAATTTTGGAAGCCGCCAAGTTTTCTTCTTTAGCATTGCAATGGGTTACTAATGGACATGCAAACGGTGGTTAATGATTTGCTTACTGAAATACATGATTGGTTGGTGAAGGACCTTTTACTAGAATACATGATTTGTATATGTATTCTAAATAAATGTATTCATACAGATCATGTTTTAGTTAGAATCGTGCTTTTATTTTCTGCATTTCATGTTTGTGTAGAGGATAGACCGCATTAGCTATCCAATGTACTGATATATATTATAAACATTCAAATTACTTAATAATATGCAATTTTCAAATTACAATTTTTTTTACTATTAATTTTTTTTTAAAGTTTAGATTAATATAATCAAACTAAAATTTTTATTCCCAAATATTCAAAATTAAAGATGTGAAAAAATTATTTTTATTTTTTCAATTGAGTGCCAAGTGGTTTTATTAATAAAATTTAAAATAAAAATAATTTATAATTTATAATTATTTTTTAATATAAAAAAAATTAAATTATTGTTTAATATAGGTTTTTATTTTAAAATTTATAATAAAACCACCCGGCAGTCAATTATATTAAAGAAATAAAAATAATTTTTCTCATCTTCAATCTTGAATATTTGTGGATTTTTACCCTAATTTGATTTTATTAATATAAATCTTTTTCTTTTCTGGTATAATTTATTTTTATTTTTAAAATTTATTTTGAGGATTGAATATAAATGAAATGACTATTTTGCTCATGCCACATAAGCAATTGAACGGAACATTTGACGGAGGTACTATAATATCAAAATAAGGAATAGTTCAAGTATTACCAAATTATTTATGAATATTTAGGTATCAAAAATTGCATTTGACGATAGTTCAAGTATTATATGAAGAAAAAAAATTCTAAAACCAAAATGTAATATGGCCTTAGAAAAAAATAAGAATAATAATTTGTCACACTTCCTCTAGCTACGTTCATGAAAGCTCATGGAATACTTACCAAAATCCTTGATAATCATTAGGCCAAAGCAGCCTAGCATGATCAATTGCAGACCCCATGATGGTAAACCCTTCATGCCACATAGTGGTGGAAAACAAGGGCTGAATCGGGGCAATGCCGTATCCGGTCATCCTCCCGCCTGGAGATCGTAAGGCCTTCATTTTCTGGTCAGTTGGGAGACTAAACAATCTTTCACACTCAGACTCCATGTCCTCCATAAGCTTTGTTGCAATGCCATGTCCTTTCAATTGGAAGATACCCCATGTCTCACATGCCTCGGTTATGAGTTGCGGGGCATTCGGATCCATGAGGTCAATGATGGGTATAGTTAACCCGTCGCCGGTCTGGACCCCATCGGATGCTTGAGGCCACACGAAGGAGTCGGGCACTGTCTGGACTGAACCAAAGTCAAGGGGGATGATACGCTTGTAGGCTTCCTCAGGAGTAGCCATTAGTAAATCTTAGTAGCTAGAATAACACTTGCATGCACCAAGCAAATTAAGATGAAGCTTGTTGCAAGGTTCACTCACACAGAATGTATTTGTATATATTTGTACCGACAGTGTCATATGATTATCATCCTATGATGGAATGTGACCCATACTAGCAACTTTATCCAATGTATGACATGCATATTCCAGGAACGTGATCCATATATTGGATAGAATTCCATATATGTTTTTATGCATATTTTGATATTTATATTAAAGAGAAAGAGGGATGGATTTCATTTTATATTTGTATATGGTATGATATCCAATTACATTTTATATATATGGTATGGTATCCGATATATGGATTCTATTTTTTATATTTTATTTATTTAAAATGGAGAATAGATGAATTGAATCGAGACAAATTTTGAATGAATTGGTATATTATTATATTTTTTCACCACATACAAAAAATAAGGGATTAATTTACTTACTTTTTGAAGTGAAGCCCATGTACAGTATGACAGTATGTACTTACATTGTGATATTCTTTATATTAGTAAATGTTAAAAAACTCATAAGTATAATAGTTTCTTTCTTTTCATACTCATTTCCATACAATACGTAGCCAACGTCCATCATCAATATGTATTTTGTAGAACAGTTTTCAAATTTAATATATGACATGCATTCATTTCCATTTTTTTTTATGAAATTATGTATGTGGCATGGTTATTTATTTTTCAACTTTTTTTAAACATTTTGTTACTGTAACACCCTTTTCTCTCTCCCCTTTTCATGTAAAGGAGCTAGGTACTTAGTTTGAGATATAACATGTTTGGGTTAAGGGCTATGGTGCTTCTATTAAGTATTAAGAAGCACTTGCATGTCCAAGATCTAGTTTTTGTGCGGAAAGCTATTTCTAAAAACATATATACAAGTTTTTGTGAAAAATATATACGAAAACAATAAATTAAAAGTACCTCGATTACCGGTAGCTTTTTGTAGTATGTATTTTCTTTGTATACTTCGATCGAAGCAACAATATTTAACTATGACAAACACTGCTAAAAACACTTTTGAGTATCCAAATCACAACGCTTTTGATCCAATTTCATTGACTGAATAAAATAAGGTCGGAAGTACACTACCGTTACAGCCCAAGTGTATATACTAAAATGTAATTAAAACTATAATTAAGGGATTAATTAGTTGTAAATAATGTACAGCTGGGTAAGCTAGGGCGGCTGTCGTTGGCAGAGAGTAGTGGTTGTGTCGGTTTGTGGTTTTGGAAGGATTACGGGATAATATATAGTTTGATCATTTGGACAAAAGAGAGAACAAACAATAAACTCAAAAATTAAGCAAAGGCATCTCAATGACTTGGAGAAACAGTTTCCTTGCGGTTGACTGTAACGGCACATGCATCTTAACTCAATTTCGCCGAATGGTATGTGAAACATTTTGGATGATGATCTTTTTTTTGGAAGGCTCTAGCAACTTTAAATTTTGATCATTTTGAATTAGATTGTGGTAGGCGTTTCGCGCAATGATCACTAACGAGAGATTGTTATCGTCTAATTCTTTATTTTATTTTATTTTAAAAAATTATATTATTATTTTATGATTTCTCTTTTATTCACCAAAAAAAAAGGAATTATTACCTTTTTAAGCAAAAGGATGAGAAAATATATGTGCTCAATAAGGACTACTTTATAGAAATAAATAATATATATATAACTCGCAAATTAAATATAAAGAGAAATTCTTTCTTGTGAGAGTTAATTCGATCATGAGGATAATTTTCTCTTCAACAAGGAAATGAAAGGGAAATCACTAGCTTTTAATTAACTCGATCGTAATGTGTAATGTCTTCCTTGAATGATTTGTGATCTTTGTCCCAACATGAAAACAAGATTAGTGGCGTACATGTATATGTCATGATGCACGCAAAAGACCTATTAGAATTTGACCTGGCTAGCTAGCTAATTTAATTAGAATCGTCACAAAATTATTCCCGTTCAAGTTTTAATCAAAGAAAGAGCTCGTTCGAGATTCTTGGCCTTCATGTCAATAAACTCCTTGGCAGTAACAGAACGATACCGAGCAATTTGGCCCGAATCACCCAAAGACCTGGAGAGAAGAGGCGAGACTACGAAATCCCAAGGGGGGTAGTAGAAGTATGCCACCGAGAAGCGTTGGACCGGGTTCACCACTACACGATGAAGAACGCTAACAAATCGGCCGTTGGATAAGATGTGGATGAAGTCACCTAGGTTAACGGTAAGTGCACCGCGTACGGGTTGCACCGAAATCCATCCCACGTCATCCCTGAAGATTTGGAGGCCGCTGGTCTGAGCTTGGAGTATGGTTACCAGGGAAGTGTCCGTATGCTGTGCTAGACCCATGGCTCGGTTCGGGTCGGGGCAGGGAGGGTAAGAGTTTAGCTGCAAAGCAGTGCCGGGAGTAGTGGCTTCGTGACCAGAGGAGTGATCGTTCTTGAGCCAATTCAGCTGCTGAGAATTAATGTCTAAGGATTTGAGGATAATGTGGATTAGTTGCTCGATTAATGCCTTCATTTGCTTCTGATAATCATCCATCGTCTCACTACAAAAAAGAACAGAAAATAGTTGAGTTAATTAATTAATTAAAGATAATGATGATAATGGGGTACCTACGTAATTCTGAAAGTTACGTAATGTCATCATTTTACCTAGCATTTTCTAAATCGAGCACTTTCGGTAGAAGTTTGGTCGTTATTAGGTGTGTCCTGAGAATGATTTGAGTTTGGGGTCTTTGTTTTCATACCAAGTGACTTTGACCCAAAATGTATTGCATCTCTAAATACAAAATTACAAAAACAAAACAAAAAAACCACAACAACAACAACAAGTGTATAAAATTGTTCCCCACATCTGATGCCACTTGGTATGTGACAAATATTTACTTCACATGTGAGTGAAGAATCTAAACCTAACTTTTAGGGTATAAAAAGTGTGAGAGTGGAGATCTACGGTTTAGCTCTTCTGTTGGTGTTGGTTGATAGCAAAATAGGAGAACTAAACCCTAAATTAAAGTAATAAACGGAATAAAAAAATTATACATATTGGTCACGTTAAGATGTTAAGTAATACTCCGTTAGATACACCACCTAGTATTGTCATACTTTATATTTGATATTAAAATAATCATTAAAAGAAAAATAAATACTAAATCACATTTGCAATGTAACCACTTCCCAATCTCCTCATCTTTATTTTTTCTTTCTTTCTAAATTAGATACTTTTTTATGAGAGAAACCAAAATGGTAAGTTTAGCAGGCGGAAAATTCAGAATGGAAAATGCTCTCCCTTTGTAGGTGTCAATGTATGTAGACTGATCTATTAAGGTCCTACACTCCTACGTACATACATTTTCAGTTGGCCCTCTCAGATTAATTCAGTACCTTTAAGGCTTTCGGTTGGTATAATGGTATTCCTATGTTGAAGAAAAACTTAAAAGAGGTAGCACTTGGATATATATAAAAAAAAATCCTCATTAACCGGCCAAATATATACACATGGCCCTCAAAAGCAAGAAGTTTTGCTCAAAGTTGCTTTGAAAAAAAAATATCTCAGATAAAAAGTATGATTTTTTTTTTTTTATATATATATATATATATATATATATATATATGTGCAGGCAGCTTTAAGAGTTCGTCATTTTCCCTACGTGCATGGAAGTACAAATACTTACCTAAACACTTCAAAGTCATGGGGCCAAAGTTGCTTAGCATGATCGGTTGCAGACCCCATGATAGTAAACCCCTCATGCCACATATGCTTGGGGAAGAACGGTGAAATCATAGCCTGGCCGTATCCGGTTGCCCCACCTGGAGAACGCAGCGCCTTCAATTTCCGGTCAACGGGGAGAGAAAACAATCTCCGAGTCTCGGATTCCACCTCCTCCATAAGCTCTGTTGGAATGCCATGACCCGTCAACTGAAAAACACCCCATTTCTCAGATGCCTCGGTTATGAGTTCTCGGGCATTTGGATCCCTGAGGTCGATGACGGGTACGGACAAACATGAGTTAGTAGTACCGGAGTGGACGCCGTATGGATACCGATATTCATCATCGGATTCGGACCATACATGGGATTCAGGCACCGTCTGAATTGAGCCAAAGTCAAGGGGGATGATATGATTTCTTGAGGAGTCTGATAGAGCGCCCATGGGAGAAATTGGAAACGTACAAAGTGAGCAAAAGAAAAAACAAATATCAGGGTTCAATGAGAGTGTCTTTGCATGTGTTATGATTTGAGAGATAAAACACCTACATATGAGAAAAAAGTAATGTACTTATGTATATGAATTTGAGAGCTAAATGGAGATAGACAGCTAGTGCAGTCCTAAGTTAGATAAATACGAGAGGAGAGTAATATATATAGAGGGAGATAGAGAGAGAGAGAGTTGGGAGTTTAGAGCTCCTGGTCACCGTTGGAACCAAGATCAAATGGTTGCCATTCAAACTTAGTTCAAATCTCAAATTGGGACTTACTTGGATGTAGTCTATTATAGATTTTGACCCAATCGGATGATAACTATAAATTTTTCATGGTGACTAAGAGTTGATAACATATTTTATATCGAAATACGATATATGAAAAAATATTTTTGAATGACTGTCAAACCACGTGAGTTCACGCCGAAAAGTGTTTTAACATATATAAAGATCACGTTTTACGTGTACGAGTCTAGTGGTACTACTTGACATATTTACTATGTTGATGGATGAAAATTCGACGGTCAATAGGGTAAGAATGGTTATTTTCTAGGGTAAATTTCTAGCTAGGCAACAGTTTGGAATAGTGAATCTTAGAAACTAGCTAGCCGTAAATGTCTTTCTTAACCATTATTGTACTACCACTACATGTGGGTGTGCATAGAATTGAAAAAAAAAAAAAACTTGATTGGAGGGGGTGATATTATTGTTTATCGTACAACCAAAAAAAAAGTGTACAGTAGGGCAAGGACGGCTGTTTTGGATGATTAGTGTCGTTTGCTATTTTTTTTGTTGGCGTGAGTCAAAAGATATAATATGTTAGTGAAAGAGACAAAAGAAAGAACAAGCTAGAAATTATTACAATTCCATTTTATATTTTTGGTCGACTCATTGGATTCAAGTTCAACAAGCTAATTATACTATTTTCTGATCAGAAACCAGAATGAGGAACAGGTTAACTCATGGTTCCATGCGTGATAAGGGAAACGGTCGAGAAAACTAATAGTATTTTCTTTTTTGCTTTTGAAATGGACAATATAGGGGGGCATGCTTCGTCGAACTTGTCCAAAATAGAAAATATAATTAATTAAATAAGAGTATCTATTTTAGGAACAAGTTGCGTAGAAGAATGTATATATTTATACAGAGCTTTCTTCACTATGAAAATTCTTATTTTTAAGATGCGGAACTTTAATTTCACCTGTCAGATCTCTAAATAATCTAATCTGACGGTTGAAATTAAAATTTCGTATTTTAAAAAATAAAACTTCTGCACCTAAGAATCATTATATATACCCTACATATATACAATGGCGTAGCCAGAGAAATATATCAAAGGGGGCAAATATATAGAAGCTTAGGCAATATAAAGAAAAATTTAATGTCTGACTTTAATTAGTACAGTAAGATTTTTATTGTAGATAGTAATTAGGTAGAAGATTTTATATAATATTACCCATAAGAAATTTCAAATCTAGAAGGCTATTTTATGTTTTTTATATAGTTTAGATAAAACATAGGGTGTTAATTGATATTTTACCATTGGTAGATATAGCTAAAATTAGTAAATTATATACATATTCAAAAAAATGAGGGGGGGGGGGGTCAGTGCCCCACCCCTAGTACCCTGGATATATAGATGTTTATCATGTCGATCAATAAGCCGCAAACGCATATATGCATGGTTGTTCGCTTCTAGCTCCCCCAAAAAAGAAGCAAGCAATAAGACAAAGCTCTTGCATGGTACGTTGTTCCAAGCTAGCTAGCCCCATAAAAAGAAGTAAATATATTATAGTTTTGGAATTTCACAGTTGGGAAATAGTATTTTCTAGTGTAGACGTGAGGTGTTTCTATATGTTAGACTTGAGAGTTGGAACCCTCTATTCGAAAATATTGACAATCGTAAATCATTAGACTAGTTCATACTTTTGTTGGCATGAGCTGTATATGATTAGAATCTACGATGAATTTAGAAATGGAGGTTTTTTTTTTTTGCCATTGTGCATAATTGGTTTATTCGATCTTGTGTAAACACTTTGTGCATGCCACTATAAATAACTTTGATTGAGCTGCACTAAATTTGATTATATACTGATCATCACCTACTACAAGAACGTATTATTGATCGAGCTCATAACAAGACATTATGAATTCCCCCCCCCCCCCCCCCCCCCCACACCCAAACAACAAAACATTCCTGAATCCCACATTCCTACCCATGTGTTGATACATCTAGGTCACCATTCACTTTCGAAACCGTCAACAATCAAGGGCTTCCAGCCGGCCGAACGACTGAAACAAGCACATCGATTGCTAGAGTATCCGACTTAAAATTAATTAATCAATAATGAACGAAGATACATACAAAATGTACTACTCTACGTACACAATCAATGCATAAAACTATGAATTTCCGATGTGAGATTCGGCATGGCCGGACTCTAAACATTTAACAGGATGATAAACCCTAGCTAGCCAGAAGAAGCATGGAACTTCTGTACGTCCTACATATCAACAGTACGTACTCCATTTGCCGACAAGAAGAACTCTTCAAGATATGAGAAGATCATTTGACATTGATGCTATTGGATGTGGCAAAACCTTCAACTACACGTAGCCGATATGGTTAGTGGCCCATTTGTTTTTTGGGTTTTGATAAAGGTGGAAAGGTTATATGTCCCTAGCTTGTTGACCAAAATTTGCAAAACTCAAATAATGTTTAGCACGTACCAATGATCTCATTGAATTGTGAAGCTCAAGTGGGTGACAAATTATGAGGGAAGAGAACTTTGTTTAATCGAGTGCATTTGCGAGGGAGTGAACCATTAATCGTATATGCCTGTTCATACTTTCAATTCAACGACCGGGCATTCATTGATCTCTAATTTTCAAGTGCAATTCCATTTTATTGGAGCCGGTCGATTCTTTGGAATTTTGTCACTCACACACGAAGAGCCAATTTCCTATTTCCATATGTACTCATTACATGTGAATCATAAGGTATAATGAAATTATTATCTTTTATAAAACATAGTGAGACTTCTATTACGAAAGTGATTATCTGTTTCTTCTATAAAAAAATGATTATCTGTTTCTTCTATAAAAAAATGATTATCTGTTTTAATATCAATGTGGATGAATTTTTGTAATTATTATCAATTACTGAACCTTTTTCTTTATGATTAGGACATCCCTAGCTTAAAAAATCTAGTAGGCTTGCAATAGAAGTAACGGGGGATCCCAATATATGAGAAACAAAAAAAAAATCCATATATATATATATATATATGGTCAATGTCTGCAGACCATAGTCATCATTTGTGATTATTAACCTTTGATTAATTTTGAGATAATCGAGTAATAAGTTTTGGCCTTTGGGTGGTTCTCCTTAATTGCATATATAGTGTTTGGCGGCAATGAAAGCAATCCCTTCACCAATATGGCAATATATATTATTAATGAATTCAACTGCTGAAATGGAATCTCATATCCCATAATCAAGGAAATATGACACTAATTTAATTCATATATATCTAAATGACTTTGAAGCAAATCAAAATTTGCACATGCAGAGAAGGAAGAATTCCATATATGAACTTGATGGAAAAACTTTCACCATCTGAAGAGAAGCTCCATGCTTCAAATGCCTTAATGAAACCCAATGAGAATGTAAGAATAATTTTTTTTTTAGAACAATTCAACTGTTTCAGGGGTTACAATTAATTAATAGCTCAATGAAGCATGAGCTTAGATCTTTAAGAACTACTATATTAATTAGAATGTCAGTTTCTGGCTTCTGGGGGTCACATTGTAGCCAAAATTTGAGTTACCGAGTAAAAATCCTTTCACTTCCAGAGTTTGACAAACTTATTATGATTCGCGAATATATCTAATTAAGGTCCTTATTCATGCATGTGTTGGTAGAGCCACAATCGATCTGTGTCATATTCCTTAGCTCCAAATTAAGATTATAGTTGTTATTATCTATGTTAAAAATCAAATATGAATCTTAAAGCCCACCCATGCATGCAGCTTAAAGAATGTTAATTCCAAACAAGATTTGTGAGGGTGGAAAACACAGATGTTATTGATGAAATTAACATAATGCAAAACTCATGACCTGAAATGAATGCTGACAATTAGCTTGTGTTTCCATATCCAGTATTGATACGACATTGTCTGAAGCTGCAGCAGCAAGAAATCCGATCCTAACTAGCTAGAGTCAAAATGCTATCTGTGCCGTCGCGCTTGAGGCATTCAGTTCAAACACATTAGAATTTACCAAACCAAGAATACTAACCACCATTTGACCATTTCCCTACACCCCAATGGACTAGGTTGAACAGCCTTGCGCCATTCCTCTCACTGCTGAAAGATGATGAATCTAGAATCGATGGACTGCGGTTTCAACATCATTGCGTTGTAAAGAATTGCATAATAACAGTAGACAAAATCCAGACAATTTGTTCACAATCTCATCGCACACTATAGGAAGCTGTCAAGAAGTACTTACTAGTTACCAACACTAAATTCAAGTTTTTGTAAGAAACAATGTCCCTTGACTAGGCCAAATCAATATCTACTCAGATACAATAGATGCTGCAATTTTTAGATACCCATGAGTACTTTCAATACATGCTTTAGCTAATGAAATTAAGTTTCCACATCAAGATTTAGAAGGTGCAGATACTCACTAGGGAAAGACTGATTTAACCCTTTCGACAACATCATCGAGTGACTCCCAGCTTGATCTGTAGCTTCATCTCCTCATCAAATGTAACACCAGTTATTGACCCTGCAGAAATTATACTTCTATGATTAGAATCCAAACAAATTCCTTAACAATCTTCCAGATGTGCTAACCATGCATCCAACACAAGATAATGTTATCCAAGTACAAGATATATGTTTCCCTCAGAAAGCAATTCTGAGCATAAAGCCATACAAAATAAGGGAAAAGAAAAAGGAACTGCATCTTAAAAAAGTAATGATGCATGGCATCTGCTGCACCTAGGTTTTGGAACATGAAGAGATCCATGTCCATTATTTTCTGCAATTCACCATTTTTATCAACATCCATTGCCAAAGGCCCAAAATGATCAATTACTTATAATACAAGAAAATGAAGAAACCACACTTATTCGTAGGGCCTCGGAGGCTAATTGAGCCTGGCAGAGCGACTTCTATTATTTTCTTTTTAATTAGCATCTGAAACACCGACAGATTTTCTCTTTTATTTTGAATGCCATAAAAAGTTTCATTCATTAATAACCCGGGTTCATATTCTTCTGAAAGCAGTTTCCGAGTTCTTAACCCAAGAAGCACTTAAAAGGATTCTGATTCTTCAACCTAAAAAACTACTTTTCTTCATATATATTTTTTAATCTTTAGGGAGGAGAGTTGCGAGGACCTCATCAACATTACCACAATGTTGTTGACTTCGTATTTCAATCAAACCCACTTTTAAAGAGAAGAAAACACACCACTGGACGGCTAGTTCTGCTAGTTTTAGTTGTATATGATCTCAAAGATATCCTTAGTTAATTTGTTACTCACTACCATTATCCATCTATCTATAATCTGGAAATGATTTTGGTTGTTGGTTAATTTCCTGAATGAAACCAAGTTATCACTCGATTTGACATTTAGAATGCTTGGTTTATGCCAAGGAAAATCACTTCAAATTTGCAAGCTTGGAATGAAGATCTGTTATAACCTGTAATGGTGACAGTAGTGGTTCAACCAAAGGCTCTAAAGGAAATTAGGATTGAAAGTGTATAAATTAGAAACACCGAAACCAGACTGGAATATTAGACAACTACAAAGGTGAAAATTTTACCGTATCCTAGAATTTGAAAAATGAAAACTCTTAAAACATCACAGTTCATTTTTCTCTTTAGAACCGGGCTCTGTTGCTTGAACTGGGTTTCTTGTATCTTTGGCTAAATTGCTGCCCTGATGGCCACCTACAACCAGTAGCCAGTAGTCAATGACACAATACTGAAAAACAAAAATGAAGGCATTGAATGATCACAGTAAAAGTTGCTTATACAACAAGTCAACACAAAAATCATTAAAATTATTTACCAAATTACACATCACTTTAAACTCTCTCTAAAACCAAATTTGACCATTAACTTCTGTTGCTGGATCATGAAAAAACAAGAAGGCTAATGTTGTGGGTGAAGGAAATCATTGATCCTCTGTACCAAACTCAAACATCCAACTAGAGATACACACAACCCTAATGGAAACAATAAAACTAAATAGAAGAATAAGTTTGAAGATCACCTGCTGGTGTCAATATCCGATCAGCAAAACCCACTCCAGGACTTGAATTTCCAGGAATAGATAGCCTCCCACGGTACTCTCGTACAAATCCTACGTTACTTGCTGTACCAGTTTCAACCTCTCCACTAGGCATGTGACTTTCACTACCCGGCTTCACAGTAGGCTTTAGTGAGTAGGTTGTTGACCAAGATCCTCCATTTGATCCAGCTAAGGCCATTATAACATCTGCCTGAAAAGTACAGTGACCACAAAAATGTCATGTGAAAATTTGAAACAGGGAAATGGAAAAAATATGAGCTCGAAGAATGCTGCTGATATAGAAAAGATCGTGACGAAAAGTAGGAGATTGAATTGTCTTTGTTTGTGCTACATCACCATTGCTCAATGTGAGTAAATCTAAATGAGCATAAATCAAGACATCAGAGACTTGATAACATGAGTTGAAACACTCAAATTCAAAAAGCTGTAAGCCTTTGAATCTTCAGTCAATCCAAACTTAGAGCAATTCCTCCCTGGCTCCTTTTTCCCAATCTTCTCAATCTGGGATTTAATCTCATATGGATCTCAAGAAAAGACAAATACAGGGAAAACAGTAATTCATCACAATATAGCAGTAGAAGCCAATAGGACTTAATGATCAACAATAGATAACAGTACAAGAAAGTCACTGCTGAATGTATAAAGTAAAACTAATGCTCCACCTCGGAATGAATAAACAAAAAAAAAAAGAACTTCACTACAGAAAATGAAAATGATGTAGAAATGAACTAACTCGCACCAAACATGAATTGTTTGACTCACTATGATATACCGACACATGACTATAGGAGACTCACTTTTTGATATAGTTTCCCTTTTTTACACTTACTACCACATAACCAATAAAAACACTTCAAATCTGGCAGTGAAGTGCATATAGCTCACTTTTGGTAATGAAGTGTGGAGAGGAGTGTTACATGTTTAATATAATAACAGGGAATCTAAAACCGTATCACATTTTACTGCCAACAACGATATAATTGATGATAGTTTGACTTTCCACATCACTTAATAACCAGGACAAATGAAACTGTAAGTAGCAAACCTGACCACAAAAACAAGCAAAACCAATAATAATGCAAGTAGCAGACCTAACTGCAATAACAGGTGAAACCAGTACAAATGAGAATGAAATACTCACAACATCAATGCAGACACCCCGCTAACCCGAGCAAGCATTCATATATCTGTTTTATATTCATTCATGAAGGCACTACTAATGGGTTGAAGAACCTATCAACAGGGCTTGGGGCCAAAGAGCAGATAAATACTAACGAGATAAGTCATGCATTAGTATGATTTTTTTTCAGGGACTTCTAGTGATAAACTCATCAGCCTCAATTATTGAGAACATGATAGAGAAAGCAATTTGCCCCATTTTTTTAATTTTCAAGTAGAAAATTTCTCAACAGAAAGGGGAAAAATGAGAGTCCCTCAATATCTTCAAATAGTACCTGGTTTCTGCTAACTAGGAATTCTATATAAACAAAATTCACTGTTTTATTTTCTAACGTCTAAAATCTGAAGAAAAAAAAAATGAAGCTGAAGAAAAAGTAAGAAAGTTTGATGGCGTATGCATTGCTTTAAACCCTCAAGGTGCACATTGCAGACTGTATAATGAGTAGGACTAGACAGAAAATCACAAGGCAAAACCATACTCTCTAGATATATCAGACCACACTGATTCTGCAATTCTTCAGACTAGACCAGTTGATCTCATCTGAATGCAATCATGAGTCATGACGTGAGTCAGCCAATGTTGATATCAATCAAATATATTCTTTACAAAGCTTGTTTATAGTTTTGTTCAAATGCATATAAACTCATAACAAGATACCGAGCAAACATATACATAAAAAAAAAAGAAAATAAAAAAGGGGTGCTGTCTTTCCTAGAATTAAAGAATAAGAGAGAAAACCTTGTTTGGATGGACATCATCAAAAACATGAGCTTGACCGCCATAAAATATGGTCATCTGCCTGTTAGCAGATGTAAATCCATGTCGACTGCCATAACAGTAGAAAAACAAAATTACAGCATCAAGTTCCTTACTTCAAAAAGAAGCAACGAAAGTTAAAAAAAAAAAACAAAAGAGGATGTACTGTGCAATAAGATTCACCTTGGAGTCAAAGGTTCTGGCTCTAAAGTATTAGTCCCAGATTTCTGCCTGCTGCCGCTTGGCAGCACCACAGATGAGTTTCTATCAGAAGCACCACTGCTAGCATTGATGGAACTCAAAATTCCTGGCCCTTTAATTCCAGTTCTAGACCCCTCATCCGCAGCTGATTGAGAGATATTATTTGGACCAGCATTTGCATCCCTAATTCTGTTTGAAGGTAATTGATGAACGAAGGGTACAAAATGACCTCCTCGTGGAGGGTATTGCACTGCAGCTCCCAAATTCATGGGAGTAGATCGTTCCCACTTGGAAATATTGGTATCAACTCTACCACCATGAGGAGTCTGAAATATAAGATTAGCAGAAGTTGGCCTCATTGGCTGGGTAGCAAAGACTGCTTCATCGTCAATGGACCTTCTAGGTCGTTCTCCCCCAGTTCCATTTCGAAACATCTGAATTTCAGGATAACTACCAAGCATTAGATCAGGCAACCATAGACAGGTTCTTTGGCTTATGCAAGCATAGAAGAAAAACATCATATCATGTGAACGCCTACCTTCATCAAATGTGAGCTCTCAAGGGAGTCAGGACCCGTATGAGGGATCCCATCTCTGGACGAACCCATAAAAGTAGAGTCTGAATTACTTCTCTTACTTCCCAGTAGCCTGTTACTTATCTCAGGCCCAGAAATATCGCTCCTCATACCATAAAATGGAACCCCCTCGAGATGATTTCCAGCCTGTCTTTCTATTTAATATAATGAGACAACATATCAAGGTCAGAAGTTCAGTGCGCAGAATGTCCATCTCAGAAAGAATAAGCGCATCAGATATGTTGATATATCAGCAATGCAATCATAACAGTAAGCTTCAAAAATGCTAGTTAGTGTTCACTTATTGGACTCACAGACAAAAAAGCCATATACTTCATCGTAAATAAATGCTCCTCGTAACGAAGTGCTTACTAAATCTCAATCTTGTGTTTGATAACTGCTCTCAACTTTCCCCATTCCTCACAAAACAACCAAAATCAAAACCATGGCAATATGTAGACAAATCAAGTGAGTATAATGTTCTGCAGACCTAATTCCAAATGCTCCAACAACAACAGTCCAAAAAAGCAAAGTGAAAAGTTTGTCACTGATTCAACACATCCATAGAACAACAAGAGCTGCCAAACTCCTTACTGACCTCACTAACTAGTCCATAACATGATCATAAACCAACCCCATCTTTCTTATTTGCACGTAAACACTCATTACTCACTCACATGATGAAGTTCCAAACTTCCTCTAACCCCCAAATACCAAAAAGAAAGAACCTTTTGTTTTAGTTGATTTAATCCTCCCCGCAGAATGAGAAAAAAAAAAAGATGGATTTTTTCGCATATGTGAAGAAAAAGGAAGAGTCTTTGTTAGAAATGAGGAGTGACTGACCGGAACCCAGATCAGAGGTGGTGGAGATGGGCCCACGGCCGCCGCCGGAAGAAGCCCCAAGTGAAGCAGAAGCCGAGGGAGAGGCCTCAGTGAGCCTGGAATCTGAGCCCTTTGGGAGCAAAACGACAGGCGAATCAGGAGAAGGCTTCATACCCAGAAAGTCATGAAACATTGGCTTCACTAATTGCTCATCTTCTTGCTTCAGTTTGTGCTGCTTTTGGCTACTGGCATTGTTGCTGGGCTGAGCCATTATCAGTACGGCCATTTCAGACCCATAATACCACTCTGCAGTGTGGGGTGGGGTGTCAACTGTAAAGAGAGCGCGATTTTCAGGAAAGGGTAAAAAGAGATAGAGCCATTAAAAAGCAAAAGGTTCTTGGGGAAGTGAGAGACTTGGGCTTTTTAATTTTCCTCAGATTTCTCTCTCTCTCTCTCTGATTAAATGCTGTGTTGTTTGGTTCTCTGAGTCTGAGAGAATATATGTTGCGGGTTGGAAGGCGTGTTTTTTTTTTTCTGGCAATTATTTTTGCTGTTTGCATTCAGAGAGAGAGAGAGAGAGAGAGGTATAGAATACAATGGAGGGTTGCTTGTGTCTGCGTGTAAGCACTAACGTGGCTCACTGACACTGCGTACTTCTTTTTCATGCCTATTTGATGGACGAATCCCATTTGAAATTTTTGGTATGAAAGCCATGATTTTAACCAATCAAGGGTTTTAATCAATCTCCTTGTTCTTCCAAGTTTGAATTCCATGTTTGTTGCTTTTACCTACCTTATTCACAAATAAAAATTTACAAATTTACATCTCCATTTAAAGTTTATTAATTTCATTATTAACAAACACAAAGTTACAAAAGTTTTAAATCTTTTTAAAAAACGGTATAAACTAAGATTTGTTGATTAGAGTTTATAGTTTTATTTCATTCTTAGCCATCTCTTGTCACTAGAGTTAAAACTAAGAATACGCAAATATGTATCATTGTCAAAACAACATATTATTTGCACCAAAACAATATGTGATCTAGCAACCCCCAACAAATATTTAGAAGCATTGTTAAAAAAAACAAATATTTAGAATCCCATCAAATTTTCTCATATCCAAACCTTTTGCTATCCATTAAAGATAGGGTGATAGCTAATATGTACAATAACCAAATATTAGATAAATTTTTTTGGTAGAATGTGGATTAGTTTTCTATTTTGTTTAAAATTAATTATATAACTGAGATTAGAACTTGAAACCTCCACTGTCTTGTCCTGCGTAGAAGTACATGACTTTAATAGTCACGGTGAAAAATAATGCGGTGAAAGTAAACAAGCGGAGTCGGAGTGGGAGGAGAATAATGAAGCACAGATTCTCTGCACCCACCATAACCTAGCAGCAATGCAGATGCTCTCTCTTAATTGTACCAAAAAAACCGATGCCGTCGTTTTCCGACTTGGGGCATCGTGCAAAGCTCCCCAACCCAAACCCGTTCCTCGTTTCTTGCCCAACTCACTCAAAGATTCATCATTTGAAAATCAAGTAATTAACCATTAAAACACATTATCATTATAATTTAACCCTCTAAAAGTGTCCAAGTGGCAATTGGTAACTGTTAACCAACTCCGGCTTGTGCTTAAGGTAATCATTCCTCCTTTTCTTTTCTATTTTTTTTTTCTTCTGGGGAGAGCTGGTGACTGGTGAGGTGACTCAAAGATTCCCACTCATCAAGCACAACCTGCAACTCTGCATTCATGTCTATATAATCTTATGTCACAGAGGGAACTGTAGCCTACAGTGGAGGATAAACCCCGAGGCTTTTTACCCAATGAGGAGAATGAGGAAATGGATTCTGGAGATTTTGTTATTATCTTTGGGAAAATTGGGGTGAACTGAAAGGGCATTATTATTAGCCAACAAAAGATAAAGGCGGATCTTAAGATCTAATGAAAGTAAATCTAATGACAATACAAAGAAATCCAATTGTCCATACAGGCCTTTCATCATCATGGATGATTGACTAGGTCACTAGGGCAATCAAAACAAGTGCAACACACTGTGAATCCATTCCTACATGACCAAATTTTCAAAGGGATAAGAATGACACTTATCCAACATGTACAAACCTCTAAAACTTCTAAATACTACTAGTTTTAATGGTGAAAGACGCTATTGCTAGAAAAATATAAGCAACCATTCCACTACACTACAACAAACTCCAAAACTGTTGCATTGCGCTTAACTCGTGTTTACCTTCCTTTCGAAGATCGCCAACTGCATCCAAAACTTGATGGTTATAACCAAAGAACAGAGATAAAGGGTATCATTTGATGGTAGTTTTAGTTTTAATATCCTCTATTAGCTGGTTGGCTCTGGATACAACAGTCTCCGGCGAACTTCTACACTTGACAAGTTCTCTTGGATCTGAACAAGTTTTCAACACATTAGACATTGCTTCAGCCTTCTGAATTATAGATTTTCTCCTCGCATGAGATTCATCTCTATCTTTGACATATGTATTTGGCAACTTTCTTGAATGAGGAACAGAGGACATCATGGCGCATAGCTTTCGCGCCATTTCAGTCATTCCCTGTTTCCTTAGTTCATCATTCATGCTCTGGAAAGTAAGATACTGAGGAACTAAACCCCTCCGTATCATGTCTTCAAACTCTGACAAAGCTTCTTTGAATTTATTCATCTTGCAGAGCAAATGAATCAACATGGTGCTCGTAGCTAAATCCATATCACATCCCCTAGTTCTCATCTCCTTGCTAACTTGAACGGCCAAATCCAATCTTCCCTCTTCACACAACATCTTCAACAAAAGATGGAAAGTAAGACGATCTGGGGTATACCCAGATTCAATCATTTTGGTATAAAGGTTCATTCCCTCCTCAATTTTTCCAGACTTTGAGAAGTACCTAAAGAAATAGTTATAGGTTGTTGGAGTAGGTACAATGCCCCTACTTATCATCATCTTAAGTATCCTACTAGCCTCTACAAGATTTCCAGCCTTGCAGTAACCCTTTACCAGAGAATTGTACGTTGAAATAGTGGGACCTGATTCTAGAACCGAAAACCGTTCCATCATCCCCCACGCCTCCTTGAACCTTCCAGCTTCTCCCAATGCATCAATTATTGGATTAAACACAACTGCATTTGGTTCAATTCCTTCCCTCCTCATCTCACCTACCAATTCCATTGCGACTTCAGGACGGCGCATCCGACAGTATCCTTCAACAAGTGTACCATATGTTACAACACTAGGTTTCATGCCGTCCCTCTTCATCTCCACCCAAAACCGCTCTGCCCTTTTCAGCTTCCTCGATCGAAACCATCCATTCAACAGGATATTATAAACCCGAACTGATGGAATCCAATCTCGAGGCAGCTTTCTTTTACCATCAAAATATTCTGAAGCCACCCTCACAAGACCTTCCTTACAAAGGGAATCCAGTAAAATCTCAAACAACCTCATTTCTGATTCAGAATTGAGAAATGAGTCTAAATCACTTGCAAATTCAAAAGTCCTAATTGCTGATTGGGGCACTCCTGCATAAAATGGACCACCATCAAATAAGGATGATGGAATCAAAAGCAAATGAAGCTGTCACATAGGAATACCAAGAACAAGTCCAAGGAAAATGCATATTCAAGCCTCCCAATCCAGCAAACACGAATCTAAGTTTCAGCATACAAGAAATTTCAGGCGACCCCATCTAAGTAATGCATCCAAGTTCAGAATTTTATTCAAACTATGCAGGGGACCAAACATTGTGCAGAGATTACCAACTTAATAAACTCAATTCATTTTAGAACTAGAGATTAAGCCCAATTTAAAAGTCCAAATGTCCATATAGAATTGCATATTCAGTTAAGTTAACATAGTACAATCACATTGGGTTAAGCAATGTACCTGCACGAGCATACCGTCTGATCATGATCACAAATGCATCTACAGAAACCAAACCGAGTTCCTTATCTCCACCGATTCGATCGAGAATCAGAGACCACGCAGACTCAAACTCCCGCGCCTTGGCAAGCACATTGATCATGGAGGTGAAGAGCGTCGCAGAGCATCGGAACCCTGGCCGCTTCTCAGCCCAAACAAACAGCGTGTGCAGCAATTTGGGAGACGAATCAAAGTGGTCGAATACATCTTGTAACAGACTCGGACTCGGGTCAATTCCGGTCCGGTCCAATGCGCTCTGGAGGGACGAACCGGGGGAGATGCTCGGGTCGGTGAGTAGGTTAGCGATTGTAGAGAAGTCATTTTGTGAAAATTCGGGGTCGAAATTAGGGTTCGGAATTGGGGCGGGGTTTGGTCGTGGGAGAGAGGAAGGTGGTTCGGGTGGTGAGAGTGAGGGCCACTTGACAAGGGGGTTGCCAGGTACGGACAGCCATGATTGGTTGGAGAAGGATCGTAGAGAGAGAAAACGAAGGTTAGGTTTAGGGTTTGGCTTGAAGAAGATGAGCGCCAGAGAGAGAAAATGGCGGGGTTTATGCGAGGGCATAACAACAAGAGAGAAGATGATGACCGCTGAACTACTGTGAGACTTTGACTGAGCGAGCTCCAAATTTGTTCCTTCAGTAGTGAAGTTCCTAAAATACCCCTTTCGTAAATTGGCTGCTTAAAAGAATGGAAGGCCGGAAAGTGTGAGCAATAATAACGCAGTGAGTGTCGAGCAATCAAGCATGGCTTGCATGCACTTCACGAACGCCATGTCGTTCCGGCCAGAGAATTTCTCCGGCTCCGGCGTCCAAAATTACCAGAAGCCCACCAAGTTTCTTCCCAGGAGGAAGTCGGTCTCGGTCTCCTGCGCCGGCAGTTCGCCGGAATTGCCTCCGAGTCAGCCCGAAATCGAGCTCGAATTCATAGCGGTACAAACTACACACATTCAATTGAACCGTAGCAGTCTCCATTTTATGTTCATGTAATTTGAAAGTTCTGAGAATTTTTTTTTTGTATTTCGTTGGTGGTGGATTTAGCCGAAGCCGGCGAACGACGGGTCGTATCCGGTGGAGAAGGCGACGGCGATTAGTGGAGAGAAGCTACTGAGGAGCATAATGTCGGATAACAAGATCGAGCTCTACGCCACGTATGTGAGTGCTTCACTTCACTGGTCAATATTTAACCACCTCACTGGCTCACTGTGCATCCCGCGCACTTTAGTCATTTCCCATAAGAAGTTTCTACAGTACGCTTGCGGTGTCGGACTGTTTTTGGGCCTTTCTAAATGTGGCCCAATGACATGTCCAATGAAATATGCTGGGCCTGCCAGACCAAAAAATACCAGTCATAAATGAGAAGCATCTTAATGATGCGCATTGTAATGAAAGCTTTTAATAAGCTACTTAGAGTATGATACGAGTCTGATTCATATACTTATCTGGCAGTGACAAGAAAATTACATGTTTAGCACTAATATTTACATATGATGCATATAATTTATGTCCAAATTTATGAAACACCAATGATTGAATGCTTTAAAAAGGGTATTGCTATTGTGAATAGGGAAAACTGATGAACTGTGGAGGTGGTGGAAGCTGTGGGACTTGCATTGTAGAGGTATGAATATTATAACATTCGTAATCTTAAGTTTCCTCTAATTTTTTGAGTTGAATCTTGTGGAAGGTGTAAGGTTGTGATCTTTGAGTCTTCATGTAAGGCAGCTCTAGATAGCTATTTTGTAATTGAAAATGGTAACCTTCAACAGAAATTGCTTTTTGAAAGAGATTGTTTCAATTTTTTGGGAAAAGATGATGAACAGGGTAGCTTTGTATTACCTTCACATGATTCACATTTATACTTTTCAAAGAATTAAGAGTCCAAATGAATATATTATTTGCTTTTCATATTATAATACTGGGTATGGCCTATTTGTCAATGTAGCATTGAGATTAAAAGTAATTATTTTCTTTATTTTTTGGTCAAGACTCGAGAGTAATGACTGACTCTGCATCTTTTATCAGCCATAAACAAAGCTCTAAGTCATAATACCCTTCAGCTTCATGTGAATTCCATGTTTCTATGCAGATTATTGATGGGAAGGATCTTTTGAATGAAAGAACAAATACTGAACTCAAATATTTGAAGAAGGCAAGTCTCTCTCTGTCAAAGACACTGCAGCTTAACACTTATTTCCTATTTTATTGGGAAAAAAAATAAAAATAGAATTTCGGAAAGGCAGATAATTAGTAGTAATGTGCTAGGACAAGAGACACTTCACTACTTTAGTTCATCTTTTACATATGAAGTTTGAGTATGCTAATCTCAAGTCATGTGAATTACTTTGTTCGCTTTGTATTTCCTCATTGATGTCCATGCTCATGAAATTTCTGATTATTTTGAAATTGGTTAAAACATACAGAAACCTGAATCTTGGAGACTTGCTTGTCAAACTATAGTGGGAAATAAAGAAAATTCTGGGAAGGTACTTTTCACAACTCTCCTTTATGTGCTATTCATTGATTTGATGCATTGACACTATTTGGTGATTACTAATTAGTGCACTAAGGTTCCATAACCTGTTCACTAATTGTATAATCCTCATTGATCACCAATGTTTTCCTTTCATGTTGACGTTTTAGAATTCAACGTTGTTCTATATATATATTCTCCTGAGTAAAAACAATACCGGCTCTATCGGACTTCATGTAGTTTTACTGCATTGGTTTAACTTATGTGATATTTATGCTACGGTTACTTTTACAGTTTTACTTGTTCATTTTCTAACAGATATCATTCTGATTTTGGGTTGCAGGTTGTGATTCAGAGGATTCCCCAGTGGAAAAAGTAATTGAGAGCCAGGCTATGTTACATTGCTGGACATAATTACACCTCATGGTAACCACCTCAAAATGTTTTAGCTTAATATGCAAATATTCTCATATAAATGTTACTGGTATTCCATTGACTGCCAGCAGAATAGAATTAGTGCTTCTGTCTAGAGGTTTGTATCACTATTACAGTACCATTTGTAGACATATATGACCATCATCTGTCACTACGAAATGTATCGTAATCCATCATCTCGAAAGGTCGATTTGAATGAGCAATTTGTACTTCAATCCTTATCAATCTACCAGTGTCTTTGAAAAAGGGTTTTGAGTTCAAATTAGTATGATGTGGGGTGGAGAAGATGATAAGGGAGGAGCGGAATAGAGTGTCTTAGGCTCTTGTAAAGTACTAAAGTAGTGGTATTGTGACAAAAGTCCGTCCACTGTCTTCCTTATAATTCCTAGCTTTTTAGGTCAATTTTTGTACTCAGATCCCCTTTTTGGTTAGAAATGTTTGTATTCCATTCATCATTCAAATAATTTCAGTACTTTATTTGAACTTTTTGAGGTACCCTTTTTTCCCATATAGATCTGTTGGGACCGCAATTCACAATTTTCTGTGTCTCTCTCTATTAATTGATTTAATTCTTCATCTACTAAATTTGAGAAACTATTGGACTTTCACTGGCTGAAAAGTTGTTGGGCCCACAACGTGTGTAGATAGAATGGACCACTGTTAAATGGGCTGGATTAGGTTTAGTGAAAAAATGAATTCCAAATATTTTTACCAAAGAAAAAAATAAAGAACTGTGTTATGGGTGATTTTCTACGTATAATAATTGTTTGTATTTTCTTGTTAGATATTAGGTTTGCTTTGCTTTACGCGAGCTTAAGTTTTTATGTAATGAGTGGTATTTGTCAAGTGTAGTTCAATCTGAGAAACTAAATTATCGAACTTTATGATCGTTTAAGTCCCCAAAACACAATATAAAGTTTTTATTGTCTAGGTCAATAATTCTAAGATCATCATATTTCCTTTTCACAAAGATGATTACTAACCATCAATTTGTTTATAGAAGAAAAAAAATGTTAGATTATGTTTTTTTTAAGGGGTTAGATTATGCATTAGATTCAGGTATATTGTCTCCCATAAATTCAGTATAATACTCAGCTACCCATAATTTACTGAATGGAGAATCATTTAACCTCTTGATTGGCATAACCTAAGGTTGCCATAAATTCCCATTTTCCCCACACACAAAAATAAATAAATAAAATCTATGAGTCCTTTTTTGGCAATCTATGAATCCTATTTAATCCATACATATTTTACATTGAATGTGCCATTTCCACAGTTATTCAAACCAATTAATCAGAGGCTGTAACCAATTAATTAGGCATTTCTACCTGACTTGTGGGAATAATTAGTAATAAAACAACTTAAACCCTTTTCCATTTATGCTCAAATCAAAGCAATTAACCCAAATCACTACAAAGTATAAACATAGTACATGAACAAATCATGAAATCTAATTGGATTGAGTTGATTCATGATAACAATCCTATTTTGGACAAAATGAGAGGTCTAATATGTTTCAAAACACAAAGAATCATATGAAATTTGATTGACTTTTTTGTTTTTCAATTCCCTCCCTAACGAGGAAGAAATTTTTAAAAGCCACCATAATGTCGATATTTCAAACACATACAATTTGTACTAGTGTTGGACCACTCTAATTGTCATCGTCAATTTGTCTTTGGACATAAAAGAAAGTATCAATTTGTCTTGATCACCATATTGTCTGGTTAAATGTCTTGATCAACCATTATTAAAACCTATTATCATTAAAAAAGAAGACACATTAGTTCAAACTTAATTGTCTACCTCTATTTAGTCAATCAACAATGTATCATGAAAACATAATTTATACGAAGTTGAGGACTGGGTTTTTCCTTTTGCTCCCCCCCCCCCTCCCCCCCCCCCCTTTCCAACCCCCCCCCTTTAAAAAAAAAAAATTTATACGAAGTACACATGTGTTTGTGGTAGGATCATGAATAATTTTTATTAGGCCAAACAAACATTGTTTGATCTTGTAGTTTGAATTATTTTTCTCCCTTTAATTAGGTCGTGCAGTTTAAATTTTGTCAACTTTACTATATACTTAGTTACTCTTCCGTGAATGAATTTATTGTTTAATTAATAAATAATAAAAAAGTTACTGATTAAGTTTACGTTGTTACTTCAATTACTTTTGTAAGACTCATTCTAAACCCAAAAAAAGCTGACGTATCAACAATACGTAACATTTTCATCTTCAAATTTTTACGAGGTTTCACTAATAGGTTGTCTTAATGGTTTAAAACTAGTGTAACTATTTAATAAAAAAAAATTGATAGTATTTACTTTGAGTAAAATAGGTTCCCGAGG
Source organism: Rubus idaeus (assembly GCA_030142095.1). NCBI lineage: Eukaryota > Viridiplantae > Streptophyta > Magnoliopsida > Rosales > Rosaceae > Rubus > Rubus idaeus. The sequence continues at coordinate 30,783,405 of CM057966.1, forward strand.
TTTTGATATGATGTTAATGGCAACCGTTAAAGGTTTGTAGACGTGGTTAACGATGTGACGAAGACTAGACATAAAACTGTGCTGCGTATTAGATATGGCATTCATGAAGGGTCCTACTTGGGAGTTGGGACAGTCTGCCTTTTTTATTGGCATCTAGCTTGCAACACTAGCTTAAGTGGGTGATAGACAGAGGAGCTTTCAAATTTTCAAAGACCCCCCAATTTTAGGGTCAGCGTGCCCTTGCTTGTGGTAGAGTCCATCATATATAAAAGAAAATGGTTAAGATTTTATTATGTTAATCAAATTGGTGGTGATAGACGACTTATTGAGCAAAACCCATTTCACATTTCGTACTTAAATTACAATTTGTAACGATAATGAGAATGTAGTAATAAGATCCATGATTCAAGGGAAAGGAGAAACCGAGGAAACAAATTCGAGTGGATTGATGGTTTTTTGGTTTTGTTGATTACGGAATTTATTCGTTAAGCGGAGGTGTTTTTCGAGATTACACATTTACACTTACTAAATATAAATGTAAATATAAGCGCATGCATCATGTAATCATTTGTAAATCACTTGTATTAGCTTGTGTTGTGAATTTAAATATTTTTTTGGCTCTAAAATGTGTCAATTATGAAACTCTTTTTTACTACAAAATTCATTTGTCAAGTAAAGTTGTATTTATCAAGATTACACTTAATCTTCAAATTCAAACCAATTTCCAAATCATTGAGCGCGCGAACTATTTTATATGTTTGCAATGTTTTGTAATTCGTACGTATCAACTTATGAAAATTTAAAGATTTTTGGCGCTCACATAAAATTTTAATTACGATTCTCTCTACCCATTTCTTCTGTGCAATTAAAATTTTGAAAATATAAATATCTAAAAGCAAAATGATTAAAATTAATCTGACATAATAATAATAATATTTATGTCTAGATTTAATGATGATGATGATGATGAAGAGGGATGACAATATACAAACAAATAATAATAATAATAACATTAACATAATCAAATCAAATGAATCACATGAGTTAAAGAAGGAAAATAGTAGTAATTCCAAGACTATAGGCTAAATAGGCAGAAAAGACAAATATATATTGCTTCGTTTTTTTTTCCTTCTTTAGACAAAAATAAAAAAATATTCCAACGCAAATAAATAAATAAAAATAAAAACCCCCCCCATAAAAATATTATTTTTTGCTTCCATTTGGAATTTACAAGTTTCAAACTATAACCTGTCCCGCTCACGCTCCTCTCTCCGCTTATATCAAACACACACACTCTCTCCTTCTCACTCACTCACTCCTTATTTCCACACAATTTTTGTCTCCGAAGCTGAGCCTCATAGCTCTACTCCTCCGATAGTATAATTCGGACCGTCACCGGAGGTGTCGGAGCTCCGACCCGACCGAGTGAGCTCAGCTCCCGGACTCTCTTCACGGCCAAAAGCACAGGCGCATATCGCTCCATATATGCAGTCCATGTGTTCGAGCCTTGGCCTTCTGTTCCCCAACACCAGATTCTGACGGAAACGGCGCCGTTTTACGGGGTGCGTGCATAGATCTGGACGCTGGCCGTTGTTGCTTCCGTTCTTCCATTTTGTTTTTTCCTTTTTTGACAAATATTTTCTTTGTTCGCTTGTTTTGGGTTTTGAAATTGGGGTTGTTTTTTTTGTCAAATGCTTTTGTTTTGGGCTTAAATTCTGCTGTGGTTTGATGTTCTGGTGTGATGAAAGGTGAAATTGTTGAAGAAATTAGGGTTTTGGGGTTGGATTTTGGGAGTTTCTTCCTTTTCTGTTTTGGTTACTGAGAAAAAATGTGTCAGAGAAAAAGAGGCATTGCATAACATTTGTCCTTCGTGCACTCAGAACTGGACCAAAAATTAAAAACGCGAGTCAAATCTGGGCTTGGTTGAGGTGAATTTTCTCTTAATTGCAAAAAAAATAAAAACACGGCGGCGAACTGACTGATTAAAGCTGTTGTTTTCATCCATTAGTGGAGTGCTGAGCTAAAAAACAGTAATGGTATGAGACCCTTTTGTGTTTTCTTCTTGTAAAGGCCTTGTGTGGCTTTAACTTGAAGAACTGTCATGGATGTTGTCAAAGGAAAGCAGAGTAAATAGACTTTTTTTTTTGAGAGAGAGAGATTGAAAAGTGGTTCAATAGGTAATGAGCAATGGTTTGGCATGAGATTTCAACTTTTCGAATTTTTGATTCGTGACCGTAAAGGGTCTCTTTTTCTGATTCTTTGGTAGCTTGCATGATTTGCTCTGTCAGTTGATTTGTTATGCTTATTTGTATGGAATTACACTGTATTTGTTGTTCTCGTAATTTGACATCAACTTATTCGAAAACGTGCAGGGGTTCGATGAACAGGAATTCAGTGTGAGTTGATTTATTGCTCTTCTACGAGGCTTGCAAAGATGAATAAAGAAAACAGAAATGCTGCCAGAGTTGAAGAGCCTAGCGTTCGAATTACAAGAGCAAGGGCTAAAGCCTTTGGCACATCAGCAGAGGTACTTTCCTCCTCACAACCTGTTGTCAAACAAGGCCAGAAGCGAGCTCTTCGAGCAAATTCCAAAAAAGGGGCATCAGAGGAGAACAAAGCTTCCATAATTTCCACCATTGGCTTGCAGCATAAAAGAAGGGCAGTGCTTAAAGATGTAACAAATTCAAATGTGGACTGGACTGATGCATCTCAAGTTCAGGTACAGATTTCAGTTCCTAAGCTATGTGCAAATTTGAATTGTCAATGAATGTTATGTTCGTCCCGAAACCTCGCATAACTTTAAATTAGTGTTTAAGCATAAATTAGTGTTCACGTCAATACTTGTTCAGTTATTCTAACTGACGGTTTGTTGGTATTGCTACTGATAGCCTGGCAAACAGGCCAGAAGAGGGCCTGCAAAGAATATGAAGGAAGCCTCGACACCAAAGTTAGCTGAGGATGTTCCAATGGCTCAAGACGACATAAAAACAAAGTTAGCGGAGGAACTCTCCAGAATAAGAGTGGCAGAACCATTAGAGAAGTTGGAAGTAAAAGAAGAGCCAGTACTCCAGAGCACGTGTCATGGCTTGAGACAACATGGAGGAGCAGATCTGATGCTTCCAGTACAGCATTTGATTAAATCTGCTGAGCTTCAGAGGCCTGAAAAGAAAGGTAACTTCATTTCTTCAGAGGCCTGAGGGATACTTCCTAAGCCTAAGATTTGAAAACTTAAGTCAATAATGAAATGTACTTTGTTAAACAAAGAAGATTACTGCTCTGTTGCAGTAATAATTTCTAGATTACTGACTTCTGTTTTTACGTTTATATTAGCAAAGTATGATGATGTTTTGATTGGACTATGCAGAAGAAAATATGGTCTGCGAGAGATTGGGATCCTCAAACGAATTAGACATTGTGGACATTGACGCAAACTTAAAAGATCCTCAAGCGTGCAGCTTGTATGCCCCTGACATATACAGTAATATACGACTTACAGAGGTTTGTGCTGCAGCCATTTACTACAGTATGTTGTTATTTGATTGTAATAAGAGTCTTGCAAGATTAAATGATTATTTGTGTTGGCAGATGAGACAAACACAAGGTTTCCAATATATAATATCTCTAAATGGCATAATATCCATATTCTAATATGATAGGGAAAGAACAAGGACCTCTATGCTACTAAAGTTCTGTCCTTCAGGAACATAACTGATTCTGACTTTTAGTGAAATTCTACTTCCTCAGATAGAGCGAAGACCATCAACTAATTATATGGAAAGATTGCAGCAAGATATCACTCCTAGCATGCGAGGGATTTTGATCGATTGGCTTGTGGAGGTCAGTACCCTTAGATGTACTTATCCAAATTGGTATTAAATTGCTATGATATGGCTTCCACTTGCTTGAAGGCATCCGTACTAATCTCTTCTTAAATGAGTTATTTAAAAAACCTGTACATCAGTCCGAAAGGAGTCCATCTTTTCCTCTCTAACTGAATAGAAGCCAATTTCTCTTTTTTCCCTTAGGTTTGTTCCTTACCTGATTCGAAAGAGATTTTGTCCTGGTCAAGAAATTTAATTTACTATTACTTCAAGGATACACATTTGAGTTCAGATATGCTTTGCTGTTAATAAATTGCGCCTCTTTCAGGTTTCTGAAGAATATAAGCTGGTTCCTGATACACTTTACCTCACAGTGAATCTCATCGATCGCTTTCTCTCACACAACTACGTTGAAAAGCAAAGGCTCCAGCTGCTGGGAGTCACTTGCATGTTAATTGCCTCGTAAGTGCTATAATTGGTGAATAGGTGGATTGTAGTAGTAGTAGTAGTAGTTGTTATATATGATGAATTTTTAGGTTTATTTTTATTAACAATTAATCCTTGTATTAATGTTAACTCAGGCTATTTGATGAAGTCATGCTCGTGGTGTGTGCACTTGCACATTTGTGTGAAATAGGAAGCAATAAGAATATTTAAGCCTTATATTGCTTGATGTGTATTTTGAATGCATATGATTGTATTGTTGATGGTATACTTATGTATATATTCCTATATTCCTGTTGGTAAAGCCTCTCTGACACCTAAGGTGTATGCATTTTGTTATGACTTGAAGGAAGTATGAAGAAATCGTTGCACCACGAGTGGAAGAATTTTGTCTCATCACCGACAATACTTACTCAAGAGAAGAGGTATGCTCTTGGCTACATGATAGCTCTTGGTTTTAAAACACATGCTTCGAATTAAAATCTAGTTCTATAGTTCACATGGGGATCCCCAACATCATGCTTGAACTTTCCTCGTTTCTAATGATATCACTACTAAGATATACTGATTTGTAAAGTTCCTATTTAAATCTTGCAGGTATTAGAAATGGAGAGTGAAGTACTGAACTTCTCGCACTTCCAGCTATCTGTTCCAACAACAAAAACATTTCTTAGGTAATGCACGCTTTATCACAAATTCCATTTGAAATGAATTCAGTAAACCAACCAATTTTTGGGTTTCAGGAGGTTTGTTCAAGCAGCACAAGCTTCTTATAAGGTATTCTAAATTGTATTTGTTGTCCCCCGCTTTAACTTAAAAAAAAAACACAATTTCAGGAAAATGAATGCTTTTTATTTAATATTTTATGCAGGTTCCTTGTGTTGAACTGGAGTTCTTGGCAAATTATTTAGCAGAGTTAACTATTGTTGAATATGGCTTTTTGAAGTTCCTACCTTCCGTCATAGCTGCCTCTGCTGTGTTCCTTGCCAGATGGACACTTAATCAATCAGACCATCCACTGGTCTGTATTTTTGTGCTTCTCTTTGTACTTGAGGTTTTTCCTTATATTGCGATTCGAAACTGTTTGAGCAAAATGTTCATGTTTACTTCTTGCAGACCTCAACTTTAGAACACTATACCTCTTACAAAACTTCAGAGCTCCAAACTTCAGTTATTGCACTTGAAGAGTTGCAACTGAATACCAAAGGCTGTTGCCTAAATGCTATACGCGAGAAGTACAGACACCAGAAGGTAATGCCTTTATCATAGTTTGTTTCCAAGTGACCAACTTTGGGTAGAATACTTAAAACATTTCATCAGTTACTGCATCTAGCAATACCTATTATTATACAGTAGCAGTATGTCCAGAAAATCTGAAAGGTCCTCTTGTGCTTCTCAAAAGAACAGTAACTCCCATACAGATCAAACTAGAACCAAAAACCAGAACCCTTCACAAAATTATGCAAAAAACAGCCCGTAAATGTTAAGTACTGCTTAGTTCTGCATCAGTGAGATTCAGTATTCTGATTTAGTTCTTCATTTGGCAGTTCAAATCCGTGGCTACTTTGACCTCTGCACAAAGGGTCGGTTCACTCTTCTAAAGGTCAACAAATTGCTGATTCTTCTTTAAGGGTTGAAGGCTCCAAGCAGTATATTTATCAGTCTTCCTCCTAGCTGATATGGTGATAAACGCTCTGTCTTCCTCGGCCATCTTGATCTGGTTGAAAGCTCTCTACATTCCGGTCACGTTGAGGGTGATCCAGATCTCCAAATTGAAAGTTACATTAACTTTCCTTCTAACTTTGTTGTCTCTGTCTGTCCTTTGTTGTTAAATTATCTCATTCTGGTGCTTCCAGATCTCTGTTTGTAACGTCATTTTTTAGAGTTTAGGACAGACTGATTATGTTGTGCCCTTTCGGCATAATAATTTACTAAACTTCTCATCTCAGCACATGGGGAGTTTTAAGAGCAATGTGAGCTGGGTTGCAAGTTCGCAACAAGATATGCAACTCCATTGTTATTGTACCCAAGACCTACATATAATAAAAAAAATTATAAAAAAAAGATGAAAATTTCCTATCATTTTCCTTTGGTCTAGCCCATAAAACAGCATACTGATTTATCTTCAAGAGCAGACATTGACACTTTTCCTTACTCCTTGACCGCTGTTTCAAAGGAACAAATTTTTATGGCCATGGTTCTTTCTTCATTGACACCTTTCCTAGTTCTTACAATCTTTATGTTGGTTGGACGAAGTCAAGAAAAAAGGTGTTTATTATTTTTTGAGAATTAAGTTCAACTGTTCAACTGTTCAAGCGCTCTTGGATATGATTAGGCCACTCAGAATGGTTCTTATAAACGAAAGGCAATAAATTTAATCAGGTCTATAATTAATTTGATGTATAATTTGATCTGAGAAAGAAATAGCTGATCATAGCTGAGCATCAGAAAGAGATACAAGGTTACAAAGGACAAAAAGGGAATCAGCCAATTAAGCCATTAGTACAGAAAATTGTGGAAAGTCGCTACATGATCCTCCCCAGAACCTTTCTGGGGATTACAAGATGGAAACAAGGTTACAACTGGCTGTCAAAGGACCATCACAAAAACAAAATCCCACCCCAAACTACAGCCATTTCCATACATTTCTTCCGATTCTCCCACCACCACCAAAAAAGAGAGGAAATTGAGGGAAAAGAACGCTTGGGGATAGCATATCAGTTCAAAAATTAATTTCAGCAGGCAATTGAGGTTGCCAGAGATGTTACCAAAACAGCAGTATTTCCAGTTACCGGCTGGAGACTAGCTGCATTCTCTAACCGTTCCCATGCTTCCTTCCGCTTCTTAGCTTCCGAGCTTTGCTTTGCTTCTTCCTCCATATATTGGGCATGGATGGAGAGGAATAGTTGATCATCCATCTCCACAAACATCTTTCTAACATTTAGAGTTAAGTTGAGTACTGCTTGGTTCCAGTGGTTATGGGCATTCTTCTCCAAGGCAGGTAAAATGATGGGAAGAATGACTTGACGGTTATGTGCAATTAAGTTGACAATGTGGTCGTTGTTCCACAAGAAAAGGGCTCTTTCAGACACCTGAAACATTTAAGATTACATAAATTGAAAAAAAAAATCAAGGGAATAAGCTTAAACCAAGTTTGAAGCAACCCAAAATGCTGACATTTTGGCCCCAGTCCTATATCATGTAAATGTGAACACAAGACTCATATTCCTCAACAAATGTATTAGATTCTGAAAGTTCATCTAACTTGTAAGGTCAAACTCTTCTTGAGTATATTCCATTGAAGGAGAAACATTATAGACACGTTGAAGGGAAAATTACCTGGAAGTGGAAACTGTTAATGCAGGATGCGATCCGGCAGAACAAAGGGACCATAACCTTCTGAAATTCCACCATGTTAACTGCCTCCAAAATCTCTTCTAACTCACCCAAGAACATCACCTCTTTCTGACTACTTGTTATTGGCCAGTATTTCAACAACCCCTTTATAACAACACTCGCCAACTTGGGCTCCTTCTCTATAAACTGTGTGACACAGTAGGACAACTGCTGGAAATACGACCCCAGATTCTTGTGCTTATGCAGAGGAATCAAAACCCTCCACAAGAATATCCTATGCTCCTCTTTCAAGGGCAACGCGAACCCACTAATGATGCTCCCAAATATCTCCAGTAGCTCAGCAATCCCATTATGCCTCTCGGTCTCAAACAGAAACTTATAGAATATGTTGTTTATAGACTTGCGAATGAAGGGCCTATGAACCATGAACTTCCCATAAATCCTATGCAGAATGGTCTTCAAGCAGTCTCTTTCCCTAGGGTCCTCGGAATCAAACAAGTCGAGCAGTCTCAAAATAAACGAATGGTCTACATACTTCTTTGCAATTTTCGCATCCAGACAGGAAGAAGTAACAAACTTGAGCAGTAATTCATACACAATTTGCAAATGTGGCCAAGCAGGATCAAACATTGGCTCATCATCTTCGTTTTCGCCCCCACCCGAATTCGATCGATAATTAGGCGGGAAAACTCTAAATAAATTAATAGCACACATTCTACAGGTTGCGAGAATAGCAGGCTCGCTAAATTTCATGGACCCAGATGACACAAATTCCACAAGTTCAAGCAATGTCTGTCTTTTAACATCTTTCTCAATCGAATTCTTAGTTGGGTCTGTGAAATCAAATGTCACACAGCAAAGGCTCACCTTGCTAACGAAGAGGTTCATCTTCTCGGAACTGGGCACGTCCTTGAAGGGCACCAAGGGCTCGATTCCGGCCACCACGCTCGCCGGGAACACCGCCGACGACATGCGTTTTGGGCCGTTGGGCCGCTGGGCCGGGCCCGAATTATTCCCACCATTGGATCGAGGCGTCCCGCCGCCGCCGCTGCTGCTTAAGCCCGACGGGCCGGTCCGGGAGCTGGACCGGGGTGTGCTCGTGCGCGGCGACTCGGGCCGGTCGCCGGAGTCGCCTTTCAGCGCTTTCCGGGGGAGTCTACTGAGGAATTGCTTCAGCATTGTAGCGGAATTTGAAATATCAACCAAAGACGAAAACTTCTAGTTCAAACCCATAAGGGTCAGTATGATAATTTATGGAAATTGTGAAACCCTAACCTAGATCCTTGTCATAGATCTGGGCCAAAATGTGGGATAAAGAGAAGCAATGTGGGAGATTTACTGGTCAGGGAAATGATGGAAAGGTAAAGTTTTGAAATTGACAAGGGCATTGATGAAATTTCAGATCTTGGCAATGTGGGTATCTAGATTCAGATTCAGATTCTGAACAGAGGGGAAACAATGGAAGATTAGATTTTGAAAGCAAAGTTAGATCACCAATCAAACATGAAACCTCTCAATAAATTTGGAAAGGGGGAGGAAGAAGAGAGATAAATATACATAAATGTATAGAGAGAAAAGGTTGGGTTATTTCAGGTTGTTGATTGATTGCAAAGGCTTGAATCTCAAAGGCAACATTGAGAGAGATTCATGAAAGGAGGAGATTTTGCAAGTGAGGGCAAAAATAAAGAGACATAATTTCTGAGATGGAGATCTAAGGAGTCTTTTATTGTTTTGTTATTATGGGTTGCAGATTATTGTCTGTGATCTCCATGAAAGAGAACCCATCTTTGGTTTTTTACTGGTTTTTTTATTTTTTTGGGTGGGGTGGGGATGGGGCTCTCCACGGTGGACCAGAAAATTGTGGCGCTTTCTCGGAGAATGCAGGGTGTTTCTTTAGGACAATAGGGGGTTAATGAAAAGAAATTGGGTGTAATTATTTTTTTGACTTGAAATTATTTACCCCGTTATTATTTGGTGGGTGAAAATGGGTTTTGCCATTTTATATGAGCTGGATGATTAGATTGATGAAATGATAACACGTAACATAGATCGGTAGATTCTCATAAAAAATAAACATAGATTGGTAGATTCCTTTGTTCTGTTTTGACTAGTTTTTTTTATATAAGAACAAAAAATTGAGATTTGACATCTTGAAATGCTTTGTAATATAATAGAGATTCTGTGACATGTAAAAAAATCTAGGTTTCATTTTGAAATGCTTTAGCCCATCCCAAATTCGACCAAATGGTGGATGAACTGCTATGTCTTCTTCATGTTTGATTATTTACTTTGTTGGAAATTTACAAACTGATAAATGGATATATTCGAGCTCAATGGGGAAGAAATTATGAAAACAAAATGATTCTCATTAAGTTGTTTGTTAACTATATTTAATTATAATAAGAGAACTCATGAATTAGAATACTTCAAAATATTTTGGTACTTATTTCATGTGAGTTTTTTTTTTTGAAGGATTACATTATTAATTTTGATGTGGAAAACTTGAAATCACATGTATGATGTATCTTAATTTCGTTGTTTTTGTTAACAAATGCAGAAGAAATCTAAAGTCGTCATGAGTTCAAAAAATTTCTTTAAGGTTATTCTCATATCCATTATAAGAAAATAAACATTTACATGAAAAGATCACCATACAAGCATTACAATTTAAACCTTAATTATTTAACCACGGAATATGTGGAGAGACACCATTAGGAATTGTTAACAATAATAAATGAAACGACAATCATCAATTGAACAAAATGTTTCTTATATTGTAGCTGAATGTAGAGATAGAATTTACAGATTGCATTCCTAATATCTTTCAACCTAAAGCTTGTAGGTAACTTTCCACTAATTTTCCAACCACCTCAAATTTCTATATATGTGCACCCAACATTACTCAAATTCCTAATTATATCACCTTTGAAGTGAAAAATCGGACTGCTTGTGCGACAACGTCTCTTACTCATGCGAATCACAATAAAAAAAGCTATTGAGAATTTAGTTGCAAGGGCTACCTCAAAGATCAAATGAATACGGGGTGCATTTGCACTCTTTTGTGGCCCCTGAACTAAAAACGCATCGGTTCAGTTCTTGAAGTAGAGAAAACAGATCATCCGACGGGTTTGCACCCTCTCCAAATAGGACCATAATCATACTATACTACCTATAGATATAATTTATTTTAGTTTTATTTTTTCGATGAATACAATTTATTTTAGTTTTCTTCAATATCTTAAGGCATACTATAAAGTATAAACATATAAAATTTGTAAAAGTATGCTCTAAAAGAAATACAAAACGACAGTTTAAATAATAACTAATATAAATTATGTCATTCTTCCCTGAAAGAAAAGGGGAAGGAGAGGCTGTGAAATAGAAGCAGCGAAGTGGGAAACAGGGGTACGAGCTGTTGATGGCATTCAAAAACCCAAAATTTGTCATTCTCTAATTCTCTTAATGTTTTCTTTATCAAAGAAAAATAAAAATCAATAGTGTCTATCAATTCAATTGACTAGTTGTTAATTATTAAGTGTGGAGGTTCTAAATTAATTGCTGGAAGGTGAATGTATAGCATGACATATATGCATGGTCAAAATTCATCAATCATGAAAATCCGACAGCATATGTTGGCATGGGGTCTGGATGAATTATGTGATCTATTGTTCAACACACAATATGCGTTTAATTAGTAGGAGATTACTGGAAATTAAACTTGCTAATTAACTGTGGGTTCATTCATGTATTTAGAGTTCTACTAGATTGGGGCACATACTAGTTGACACAGTAGTTTTTTTTTTTTAGTTATGTACAAAGTAACACCAAATAAAAATTGCATGAAATATAATATTTAATTAAGGACATTAATATTGGTATACGTACTAGTTATCTCCAAATTCTATGTGATACATTTATCTAAATAAAAATTTCATGTCGTACTTTTATCCCAACAAATCTTCTATGTGAAACTAATCTATATATACTTAAATTTTATGTTATCAAATTAATTGTATGCACATTCGTCAAGAGTATGTGAGTCTTGCATATTTGAGATATTGGAAGCAATTAAACATATATACCGAAAGTACAACAACGTTGTAATACCCTGAATTTTCGTATTTAATTTCTAGGAAACTCTTGAAATTAATTAAGGGAATAAATGTTAGTTCTCTTGTCTAGTTTGTGAAGTGAAAGTATTTCGGAACGAATATATACTTGAAATGTTTGTTTTCAGAATATATCCTTAATGAAAACAAATTTGTTTTCAGAATATTAGTTTTATAAAATGTGTTCATAAAATCAGCAATTTTACAGAATGAACATAAAAAAATAACCTAACCATTGAGGTGTACCGACAATGAAATGCACCGCACATTTTTTTGGTTGTTGTCCTTTTTTTTCATTTTTCTACTTTGCGACTCGCCATCTAAGGAACGCAACTAATATAGTAAAAACTAATATCCTATGAAAGAAAGAACGAAAATTAATAAAACAAAAACACAATATATCCCTAGAAGGATGAAGAAGGCCATAGGTAAACCAGAAAAGTTTTGACCAGCAGAATTATATATAGCACCAGGTAGTGTTAAAATTACTAGTGCTGGTATTGGTATTGGCAGATTGTGATCCGTTAATTATCACTAGTGTAACTGATCAAAGGAACCTCCAAGTGACATGTGATATTGGAATTGCCCTTCCTAGTGTACTTGGCCTTGTACCTGTTTCGAACATGGAGCTTCACATCAATATCATGGTAACTAATAGCTCCATCGTCGTTGGAGAGAACATGGTGGAGCCGAAGTTGCCCTAATTTTAAGGACAGTGTCAGATGGGTTGTATTCTTTTTGCCTTGGTAAAAGGAGGTCAAATTCTCAATACCAATCATATGGTGGTTCTTCTGGTAATAAGCCATGACTTGATCGAAGATTATCGTAAAAGATGCCATACTTTTTGTTGCGATTTCGAACTGTGACGTTGAGGTCAAGATCGTAGTGAAGGTTACTACTACTATTGTTGGTGGTGAAGTTGTACTCGGTGAGCGAGGCATCAGTTACGCCAAACATAGCGGGATAGGGTTCGTATAAGTAGATGAGTACGACACCAACGAGAACGGCGATCGTGATAATGATCATTTCTACAAAGCCAGACTTAGGACGGTCGGAATGAGTTGTTGCGGCGGCCATGGCTGAGAACTGTTGTGATAGAGATATTCATAAATGTACATGCATATATTTATAATATATAAATACATACCTAAGGGAAATACCAATTCCTATTCTGATTAGAATATCCTAGACCAAAAACGTTCCAATTAAAAAAAAAATAAAAAAAAATTAAAACCATATATATGCCTTTGATTTTGAAAGGAACGAATTGCTGTGAGGCCATTAATTGTAATTTCAGAAACAAAAATTGCCCACCGTGACCGGCCACCAACACTTCCTAATTCATTAGCATCTTCAGGTTTCATAGATCGAGATGCCATGCATGGCTTTACCTTGAACTCTTGAAGCTAATTCATACATCAGCCGATCGATAAGGCTTTCTACTGGACAAGCCAATAAGTGATGTTATACTAGTTTCTTTTTTCCTATAGTTTTTGAAAGCTATATATAAACTCCCCCGTTTAGAAAATTTAATGGGTACGTTCCTGCGTTTCGAAAGGATTGAGAAGTCCCAGACAACGTACATTGAAACAGAATTCATAGCCGAGTAAAACATCAAACAATGAAATTCAAAGGTCGAGATAAAAGGTATCAAACATGCATGAAATATATTCATGTTAATTATAAGATTACAACATTCTAAAATTATGGATTTCTCATGGTGAGAGAGACCACTTCAGCCTGTAAAGACAACGAGAATGCCTCTAAACATACAATAACAATAATCTGCGCGCAACCAGGAAAAGAAGAGAGGTGCCGGCCTTTTAATTAAGCAGGTGTTCTGGTCACGCCTTTACCATAATGAAGGAAAACATAATGGTCAATTTAACAAATGGTCTGCTCTTATATTAATTGTAGCTAGGTGAATTTACAATAATACTGTTCCAGCAAAACATTACATTGTTTTGTAATGCTTGTGAGACAGACACATTGCATTGAGTATACTATCTTTGAAACTGAGTTTTTAAATTTCTACCCAACATTACCTGAGTTTCTAATAACTTTCTCTATCCTAATCTTTGAAACTCTTCTAACTCAGCGTGCATTAATATCCTATCTATGAAACTCAGTTTCTAAATTTGTACAATCAGTATAACAGTTGAGAATCCTACTGCTATATATATATAACATCTTCGAAGATGATGAAAGAGAAAGCACCGTCTGGTTGGCCCATAACCCGTGCATATGCACTCTTGGATTTGCTACGTACAGTGGAAAAAATGTCGTCGGTCGGTGTTGAACCACCATCGAACATGACCACATAATACCTGTGCAATTTCTTTTCATGCTGCCGGCGACTGAGAATGGGTTAACCCCATCGGCATTCCTTCTTGCTCGGTTTACGCCAACATCTTTCAGAACACCGAGTCAAACAAAAAGCAAACAACTGAAAGGGTGCGAGAGTGAGAAGACGATGTGAAATGAGAAATCGAGAGAGAATGTGAAAAGCGAATTAACCACGGAGAGTTAGGGTTTGTAGGAAACAACGTAAGTGAATAATTTGATTCAGAAATGCTGTAAATGGGGAATGACATATACCTTGTGCCTAGCTCGAAGTTATGAGATGATTCTTGTGAACGTTAGGTGTCACTATCTGATAAGTCCAGACTTGATTCTTACCTGTAAACGTCGCCGTAAGAGTGGGACTGGATTCTCGTGAACGTTAACCCACATTCCTAGCTTTCATACGTTCTTAACTTTGTGGTGGGAACATTATGGGTATTATTGTCTTGTTCTCCTTCAGTCAAACTTATTAGTCTCTTAAGGAGATTCGAATTTCTGAATATTTTCTATCACTAACTAAAAATGAGGAGAACACGTACGTAGCATAGATTGATACCTTGGTAGATTCCTTTGTTCTGTTTTGACGGGCAAAAAGTGTTTTAGATTTGTAGATCACAATGTTGATTAAAAATAGTAGAGTTTTTGACATCTTAAAATGCTTAATATAATAGAGAAAATATCTAGGTTTTTTTTTTCCTGAAAAATTCGGATTGGGATAACATGGGATTGGACAATTTTGGTCCATCTTAAATTTGATCAAATGGTCGATAAAATATTATGTCTTATGTATTCCGTGTCACGTTTACTTGTTTGAAATTGGGACACTCGTGCTTACGAATAGAATGAAACAAATTATGAATGCAACTATTTCGTATTGGTAATGTTTATTGACTCTCATACAATTAAAATGCATAAATAAACCCTAAATAAATGGGTAATAAAATGCTATTGTAAATCAGTAAATCTATAAAGATATTTATGGTAAACCATCTAGCATTCTTTATGGAAAATGTTTTTAATTCGGATACATCGATCACACTCGCATTCCAATATTTCATTGTGTTTTTGTAAACATGCATGAAGCAATAAATTGCAACTATTTTTTCCTTATCTCATACACGTCATTTGGGCTATCTAGGTTGGAGTTTAGGTTTGCTTTCAACCAGGTTCTAGTGCATGTATAAAGAACGAGTAATGAGATATGAGTCGATTCAAGACTGTAAGTTAAGCCTATAGGTCTCAATACTTGTCTTTCCCGAACTAAGATTGATAAAAGTTTGTTTGTTTAAAAAAAAAACATTATTTGAATCCCAAATGTGCAGTCTTTCTATATTTATATAGACTCAACTTGAACGGATTCAAGTCCAAGTTAAAAGTTAGATCCGTACAAAATGCATCGGTCATGATCGAGTTGGCAAATTAAACGAGATGTAAGTTACAAACTTGAGTTATGACTGTAACTGTTTAACATGTTCAAATTAGCGATCTCTTCTCTTAATAATACTAATGACACTAATTAATATATTTTAGCTACACCTAATCAATCTTACCATACCAAAATTAAATAATACCCACAACATTATTGTATGAAAACAACATTAAATATATGGTCATATACTCGTATGTATGTGTTATTTCCGTATACAATACTCCTTTGACCTTTTGCTTAAAATGGAAATAAGTAAATGCATGAAAACAAAGCACGAAGGTGAGCCTGTTGGACTTTAGAGGCAGTTTAGTAATTGCCAACAACCGCGGCCGGGCGAGGGCTTCAGTAAATTCTCAGAAAGTTGAGGGGTGAAACTGATATTTGCAAAAAGAAGCTCTCACGGAAACCCAAGCGGCCAAGCCTTCAGATATTTGCAAAAAAGGCCCAAAAAGCCGAAGGGACAAAAAAATTGCTCAAGGGATAAAAGCTTAAGAAAAATAAATAAATAAAAGGAAAATTCTTTTCCTCAAGAAGGGTCCAAAGCTGACTCTAATTCCTCTCCCTCCAACAAAAACCCAACCCAAAATTTCAGAGAGAAAAAAAAAAAATCACTCATCAAATCCCAAAACGTCCACCGTCCTTCATCTCTCTTTCACTGTGCTTCAATCTGGTACTTTCTCTCTCCCTCCCTCCTTCCCTCTCTTTAATATATAGACATATATGCATATGCCGATTGGAAACTATTAATTTATGGGTTGCTTAAACTCCTTTTCTTTTTGGGTTTAGGGGATGAAATCTGAAACTGGGTTTGGTCTGTTTTGGATTCTTAGAGTGTGGGGATCGTTATTCAAGAATAATCTATGCGTGATTGAATTATGTGTTTTTTTTTATAATTTATTTATTTATTATTATCGGTATTATCATTAGAACTTGGTATTTATCGACGGCTGAACTGAAGCCATGGTTTAAATATGGGGATGTTTTTCGGTTTTTGACTGTCAAGAAGAAAAAAAGGGTGAACTGATGCATGCTGTTTGGCTGCCCAGAAAATCTAGAGCAAGTGTTTCAAAGCTTGTACCATGGAAATGGATGTAGTATTGAAATTAGCTTTGTTTTTTTAGTATGTATGTGCAAAAGGATGAAGAAGTTGGTGTTTTGAAACTTGGGGTTTTGATTTGATGAGCTACATATATGCTTTATTGCTTAGTTTAGCCTGATATGACTATTTGACTATTTGTTATTATAACAAAGCCCTTGATTGGAGGTTTTTGGTTTTCACTGGTTGAGTAACAAAAGTCCTGACATTGTTCTTTACCCTTTACGTCCCTGCTTTATACTTTTCTCTATCATAAGCAAAATGTTGTTATGAGTATATGATTGATACAAGTCTGATATGATATTTTTCTTTCAAGCAGGATTGGAAGTGTTCAAGTTTTCCACCTCTCGTGGTACCGTATGATTCATGTTTGTTGCTTCAACTCAATAGGTTTTTAGGATGAGTGAAATCTAGTTAGCACATTTGAGGAGAGGAACATAAAGGCGGGATTTTTGACCTGCAGTTCTATGCTTTCTTTATTCTCCCTGTGCGTTGGTGGACTTAGATGGATGTTGGCTCATTGAAGCTTCACCTTGAGAGTCAAACTTACACTACCCCGTTGTTAATGGAGCAGTCACGGTCAGAAAATATTAACAGCAACGAGCACATTATAGACATAACTGTGAGTGGCGATGCCTCCTCATCTAGCTTGCCTCATGGTAGATCTTTAAATAGCTTAAATGCAACACAGCAAGACAGACCTTCAACTAGTCCAGTAGCACCCATATCCCAACCTTCAATCTTTTCTTCTAATGGATCAAACTCTAGAAACACTTCAGTGGCAAGGAGAGGAGATACTCGCCGCCGCAGAAGTCCATTAAATTCCGGATTATGGATATCTATTGAACTGGTTCTTACTGTGAGCCAGATCATTGCATCTATTGTCGTTTTGTCTTTGTCAAGGCATGAACATCCACGCACTCCATTGTTTGCATGGATTGTTGGTTATGCATCTGGATGTGTTGCTACTCTTCCTCTTCTTTATTGGCGCTATTGTCATCGCAACCAGGTCTCAGAACAAGAGTCTATTCAAGCTCGTCAGAATTCTCAGCTACCAGCAAGACCATTTTCACTCTCTTTGTCTAGGGCTTCAGAAGGAGAAGATCTTCAGACTGCCACTGCCACCCATAGAAGCAATCAAAGTTCGGCAGTACTAAGCAGAAGGTGAGTTACTTGTCGTTTTAGGGCATTATGCTTTTATGAAATGTTACATATTTTTCTTGTTTGGCGCATATTTCCAATCTTGGAACTTTCTTCCCAAGTTGCATTATGACTGATGATTATTAAAGCATTTTTTTTCTCTCTCTTTCTTCTCTTCCAAATGAAGTGAAGCGCCATGTATATTATGGTCTGGACTCTGCATGTTTCTTGGTATTACTATAGGCTAGATCATTTTTTAGGGCTTTGAAGGCTGTATATCTTGGCGGTGCACTAAAGGGTATTACACAACTATGCTTTTTTTTGTTTTGTATTTTTTTTTTTAAATTCATCAACTGTAGTTTAGAATCTTGAAGTGGAACAATGTGCTTGCCTGCATGATTCTGTTGGATTGTTATGCACGTACTAGTTCTCTGTACCTTAGATGAAGCACCTTATCTATTCAATCCCTCTTCCTGCACAAAAAGAAAGTCATTAAACCTCCTAGTGATGTACGCTGTGGTCATTTTTGAAGTCTAGCTCACAACCTGCTATAAGTGCGTCCAGTTAATTATAAAGGCTTGCTTGTGTCTTTCATTGTCCACTCTGCATTTGCAGTCTTGTAACAGTTGGACCATGGGGAGATGGTCTATTTTAAGTGCATCAGTTTCTGGAGATGCAGGTGCCCAGTCTTTTCGGTGTTCACACTATTTCTGTTTCTGTTGTCTGGATAGTTTGAATTTCCTTAAATGCTCGTGTTGCAGTTGAACTACACTGGGTACAGGCTGGGGATCTGTATCAAATCCTTCATGTGAAAGGGTCTTGGTATTTGATTATAACCGTAAGAAGGCAGTTCTGACATGCTAATCCTATCCATGCCTTTTTTTTTTTTGTGTGTGAAATTTTGAAAGAGAATGGTAAATTTTGTTTTGGTCGATATAATCCTCTACAATTTGTAATTTGGGTTTTTTTTTTTTCTTTTCCTTTTTTTATTAGGTTTCTTGTTTTGACATTATGAGGTTTTGTATGTTTTTGAAATTGTTTATCCATGAGAAACCTATGTTTAACAGCTAGGTTTGCCATATCTCAAGGTCTCTGGTTTTCTTATGGTCATTGCGATTTTTTTGCTTAACAGACTCAAAGTACTTGTGGAATACTTTAAGATGGCTTTGGATTGTTTCTTTGCGGTTTGGTTCGTGGTTGGCAATGTATGGATATTTGGAGGCCACTCATCTGCTAATGATGCTCCTAACCTATACAGGTATTTTGGTCAATCCGATTATTTCGATGTAAACCACTCCTTTTGTGGATGTTTTCAGAGGGGGAGGGGGAAATCATACCAATTTTTCTCCATGCAGGTTATGTATAGTATTTCTAACATTTAGCTGTATCGGATACGCCATGCCTTTCATTTTATGTGCAACAATCTGCTGCTGTCTTCCGTGTATAATATCAGTCCTTGGGTTTCGAGAAGATTTGACACAGGCACGAGGAGCCACGCCTGAATCAATTAATGCTCTGCCAACATACAAATTCAAGTTGAAGAAAAACAGAAATGGTGATAGCAATGAAGGTGTTGTGGCTGCAGGAACTGAGAAGGAGCGGGTGATTTCTGGAGAGGATGCGGTATGTATGTTCTTACAAACTTGCATAATAGATTTATGCCCGACTAATGATGAATGACTGAATGAGTAAGGAATGCATGATATGTTCGCGTAGGGAAATACTTCTCTAGATTTATATCACAACCATTTGAGACTTGTTTCATTCCCTTATTCAATTGAGTGTAGTGTAGTGCTTCTTCATGCAGTCAGTCATGATCCTGATGAAATTAGAGACCTACGTGAAATGCTTTATAACCCACCAAACTATCAAAACTCTTACTTGATTGTATTGAAATTGCTTTGTGTCACAATTTTCCACATCTGGTACTCTACTTACAACTTTAGGTAGAGGGTGATTTGATGCTTGATTACCCCAAAATCTGTTCCTCTGGAATGATTGATAAAAAATCTTCAGCAGTTCCATTAAAGGATTGCATAACAGAGTGTTTCTTTCTTTTTTATTGGGTCTTAGTCTAGTTTTCATGTACTTGACATCACTAATAGTGTTGTAAAATTTGAACAGGTTTGTTGCATCTGCTTGGCAAAGTATGCAAACAATGATGAACTGAGAGAGTTGCCATGTTCTCATTTTTTCCACAAGGAGTGCGTGGATAAGTGGTTGAAGATCAATGCGTCCTGTCCTCTTTGCAAGAGTGAGGTTGGTGAGAGCATTTTGGGTTCTCTCTCTTCGATCAATGGCAGTCAGCAACGGAGTGATAGTAGGGTGGGCAATGAAGTGGCCGAGGTCAACACCGTGTTTTAGGCAGTGAACATATATTCACCTCTGTGACTTGGAGTATATCTGTGCAAGAATGCTCATTTGAGATGGATGGATGATTGTCCAAGTTTTCAACCATACCATTATTTAATCTTTTATCTTGGGTCGGAGGAAACTTGGTAGAGACACCGCACACAGGCAACTGCCTTTGATGAGGCTTTTGTCAGTGTTAAATGGCAATACGGTGCTCTGGTTTGTTGAGGGTGTAAGTAAAAGTAACTTTTGCATTGCAACAACACATGAATGTAAAGATCAGATTCAGGGTTGTTCCAGGATTGCTAGTTAGATAATAAATATATGGATTCTTGTTTATCTTTTACCCTCTCCTTTCTTAACCTTTGATTTCGCATATAATCAATCTTCATACCATACAAGATCCTCCATCACTATTCATCCCATTCCGCTTACTTTTTTTTTTCTTGACCTGCTAAACCCTCCGCAAAACCCCCTTTTTTAACAATGTGTATAGCTATAAACCCTAACCCACCTTGATTTTAGTTTTGTTTTCCGATTCAAAGATGTCTACTCTCTCGTGGAAGAAAGGAGCGGCACTCCTGGATCAACTGTCCGCGAAGAAGGAACAATCAGCGCCGATGGTCGATTATTTGTTGGATAAGGTGAACCTGGCGGAGAATTTGCGCAAGCTCAGTTTTAATTTGTCGGAGCAAGATCTTAAAGAACACATCTTTAAGGGCTTGCCACAGCACTACGTTCAATTTTTCGATGAATGGCGGAGGGACTCACTCACAGTTGTGGGTAACAAACTAATAGCTGAAGAAATGAAGTTGAATCAGGCAAATGGTGGCTCCATGGTTAACCCGCTCCGAGGTCGCCGTCCTGAGAAGGAATCTTACCGGGGACATGTTATGGTTCCGATGATGTTAGTCATAACTCTACTTTTTCAAGTGGCCGCAAAATCAAAATCCTCCTCCGACGTGTTTTCTCCATTGAAGGATCTCAGTAGCTGTGATTGCCACGGTTCAGGGCCTACCTGGGCTTGCGATTGCACCCCGTACGCGCTCGTCATCTACCACGTTGTTCTTGCCGTCGGATTCTCCGTTTCCGTTTTGAGCCTCGTGAGGATTATTTTTCAGATTCAGCATTGCTTCTGGCTATTATCGGGAATTCTTGGGGTGATTTTAGCTTTGCATGGACAGTCTACTCCGCAACACCCATAAAATACCGGCAGTTAGTACTTGTAATTGACTTTACGGCCTTTATTGGTATGGGTATACTTATGTTCCTAGTGGCCTACTATCAGATTCATTGGGTGTCATTGAAGATTTTGAAGAAAGCAGCCTGCTTGGTTTGGACAGCATTGCAGTATGGAATTGTAGCCATATGGGCCCTTACCCAGTTTGTATTTGGCCAAGGATGGCATGCCTGCAAGACATGTGGTACTTCTCTCAAGCATCTTTGGAATGAAGCTTTCATCGGAGCACCACCTCCAGATGATGCAGCACCAGTATGATTTGCGGTTGAAAACTTTAATTTTGACTTCTTGGAGGGCTAAATTTAGGAGATACAATATTGGGGGACAGTTAATGCAATGTTTACCTACAAATCTAGAATATTAGAAAGATTTGGGAGATTCAATGTTGGGGGGACAGTTAAATGTGCAATGTTTACCTAGAATCTACAATGCATTACTTACAAGCTAGCAATATAAGAGCAGAAATTTTTTCTTGAACGTGCATTTGCTTCTAGTTGTTTACCTATAAAGCTGTTCTCTAAAGTTCTCACTTAATGTTGTGTAAATTTTGTGTTACCCCTGTGTCTCTGTGTGTGTCTGTCTCTCTCTCTCTCTCGGGTCTCTCTCTCTCTCTCCAACTAGCACACATGTTTGCATATATACAGTGGGCAAGATTGAAGTGTTACTGTTTTTATGGTCTGTTGTAGAAGTTATGGTACTTGGTAGGTAATTTAATTTTTAAAATATTTTATTTTCTGTATTGATTTTTGTCAGTACAAAACAACAAAGAAGAAAATTACATCTGCATTTATCTCTTCCTGGAGTACTTGATATGAGGCAGAGGCTATCTGAGCCTTCTCAGGTTGTATCAATATATGACTTGTCAGGTGTGCTGATTCACAAGGGAACTGCAGTTAACAGTGGCCACTATGTAGCACATATCAAGGATGGGAAGACAGGGCAATGGTGGGAATTTGACAATGAGCATGTCTCAAACTTAGGTTCTCACCCATTTGGAGAAGGGACTTCACGTTCCAATAGCAAGCCTGTTAAACCCAAACCAGCTAGTTAATCCACCTAGCGCAGAACAGATGAATGCTGTTTCTAATGGTGATAAGATGGATGTCGATCACCAGCAACCTTCAGAATAGTTTTGATGTGGAGACATTTTCATCAGGTGATGCATATATGCTGATGTATAATCTCAGGCACTCCTGGAAGGATGAGGGGAAAACCCGTGTGGAATGCAATGCCAACGATATGACGATAGACGGATAGTGTTTCTGGTTCTTTTCCATTTAATCTTTATTGATGCCAACAATATACATTTAAGAAGGAAGAAGAGATGAATCATATCAAAGAACAGAGACATTTAAGCAGGAAGTACTTTCAATATTGTCTGAAGCTCCTGTTTGATCACTTGAGGACCCCTTTTTTGGAATATAGGATTTGGGAAAAAGCATTAGGCTACTGTCACTAGGTATTTTACCAGCTAAAACATCACCTGAGAACTTTTTCTTTCCATTACCTTTTGATTTGTATATTTTAGTTCTGAACTCTTTCAGCTGCTGTACAATGACTAGGTTTTAATATTGCTCTGTCCTGATTAGTTGACATGACGTAAATTCTTTGTTATTCACCAAAAGTTTCTGATTGTAATGCATTGGTCAGTTTCAATTTCAGCTGCTTAACATGCGTTTTGACAATGTTTCCGCATATGAGCTTTCTGACCAGAAAATGGATGTTCAACAGTTCAACACACTGAAGAGGGTTTTCGTGGGACACTTTCTACTGTAAATATTTCATCTCAAGTTGTTTAAGAAGCATGCTTTTTGCTACTGTAAATATTGATGGTGGGTACTAAAGTTGGGTCGGGGTCCAAATGTTAGGTACCGAAGTGATAGTTTTCGTATGTCAGGTACCAAAGTGATGAACAACTCCCGTATTTTCTATTTATCATAAACGCTCTTTGTTTATTTCATGATACAAAAATAATTATCATGTTCCACTGTTTGTTTCACTCATACAAAATCCAGGCTAATCAACAATATAGTCTTCAGTTTTCACAATTCATTAAAATGATCATGAAATAAAATAATATTGCCTAAACATAGGCATGTAATTGTTTGTTATGTCAACTTTGTTTTTCAATTAACTAACGAGAACCACTATGAATGAGGTCTCAAGTCTGAATCATCCTCCCCACGACAAACAACAAAAAAAAGCAAAAGAAACTTTGTTTACCATACCCTGATTATGAAAATAGTTTTTACCACGGTTAAAGTTTTGATGAAATTTGGTAAAAAACAATCCAAAACTTATCAATTGGTCGCAGGCTCACGAATCATACTAGTCCCATGAAGGCCTGGCTGGAGGTCATCCAAAGTGGGCCCAAGTCCACACGTGTCAAGTCACAGCTTTTCTCTACAGAACCGCTCTTCAGCTCCAACCCGATACGGAGGGGTACTCCTATATAAAATTCCATTCCCATCGCATCGGATTAAAAGGATTTTGCATTTTAGGGTTTTCTATTTTCCGCTCCACGAATCTTCGATACCCAAACCCTAATTCCATACCACTCTAGCCGACTCCCGCTTCCACTCACTTCACATAAGCTTTTCCGGCCAGTCTCCGATCAGCTACTTTTCACCGCCGCTCTGTTTTCGTATATGTAAGTATCGGTTGGATTAGTTTTGTTTCTAGTTTGCTTCCTCTGTCTTATTCGTGAATGGCGATTGGGTTTTGTGTTTTCGAATGTGATTGCTGCTGAGTTAATTTCTTTGTTGCTGATTTAGTTGCTCTGCTTATGAAATTAGGGCTTTGGGATTTAGATTGATGAGAGATCATGGAATTTTTTGTTGTTTATGTAATTTGATGATATTTCTCTTGCGTTTTGTATTGCTTTGATTTCTGCCTTTTGTCTTTCTTCGCATCCATGCTGGTTAAATTGGTTTTCCCGTTTTGCCTGATATTCTGCTATACTATCTCTCTGCAATTGGGTTTTTTTTTTATAGCAGATAGATAGAAACTGATGCTCCTTGTTTTCTTTATACAATAAGGTTTTTTTAAAAGGAAATCAGTGCTCCTCAAGTGAATTTTCTTAGGTTTGGCGAGAAAAAAAAATTGATTATGTTTATGCGTTATCCTACAACCTTCAGAGGAAAAAAAAAGTTCCATGTTTTGTTTTTGTTAGAGTTTTTATTTATTTTTTTCTTGGTGGCTATTTTAATGAATATGTTCATTCTAAAGATGGTCCGTTTCCTGGTAATGTTTTAGTTTTTCAACACTAGAAATATGTTTAACGGACCACCGCAACCTGGTGGACCTCAGTGGTTGGGCAGCTTTGTTATCCAAGTCTTGCTGTATAACCATATTTGACAGGCTCTCGGCCCTCAATCATGGCCATTCTTCAGCAAAATGAAGGATTGCCTATTTGCCTTGAGAATGCACATTGGCTTGAAGACTACAGTACTTCAGTTATCATAATTTGAATGCACAGTTGATTCAGCCTACAAGGCGATAACTCATAGGCAACTGGAGTACTAAACCAACCATGTCTAAGCGAATAAACTGGTGCAGGGTTGGGCCAGTCACCTCAAGCTTTCTTTCTTCTGGCTTTGCAGTATTTACATCTCGTCCTGTGTATTTGACATTGTTTTTGTTTCTCGGTCTGTAAAGGGGCTTCTGCCCTTGTTTGTTGTTGCCTGCGTGGCTCTGCAACTAGTAATTTTAGCTGATGAAATTGAATGCTTTATTCGTGTTCCGAATTTCAATTGTTACTGAGCTACCCAGAATCCTTGGCTAGGTTGAGATTCCTCAGGTTCAAAGCAAATACTACAGCTTTGTCTTTCATTGCAGTTACAAATTTAAGTAAATCAACAAATAAGAAATTATTTAATCCGTAAATGAAATCTGTAAGAGGTTTATACACAACGATAGCGGTAACTCAAGATTCATTTAACAGATGAATGAATCTTGCACCATCATTTTTGGCACTGTCTGAACTCTTACCTTCTCTGCCTGTGCTGGCATGGATGCCAACTATCTCTGGGAGGGCAAGCCTGCCAGAATTTTAATCATGTCTTGTTAGTTGTGACCCGAGAGGTAAAAGAAGATAGTCCCAGATAGATTTGATATGAAAAAGACACAACTATTTATATTGCAGTGCTTTTTCTGCTGCCTTGTGTTTTTGTTCGTGTCTTATTACTTACCAGGACATAGATTTTTGAATCTTGCTGCTTTGAGTTGCTATGCAGGTTTTAATTTTGTGTTTGTTTTTTTTCTTTAAATGATAAAAATATATCTTCTGTTTTATAGGAGACATCTCAATATTGACCCATTTTCTTTTTATCTTTGGTTTATATTATCTACCTTTGTCCTTTGAATCTTGATTACCTTTTGTCCTTTGTGGAAACTCAGTTTTTTTTGTTGGTTTTTTAAGTTGTTGAGGAAAGAGCATGTTTTGATGGATTTGTTTTCTTTTTCCTTGCAGTTCATATTCTCTGTTTTGAGTGACACCCCTTGAGCTAATGTGCAAGTCAGGAAACTAGCATGTCAAGCAATTTTGTGCCACAGCAGTTGCCAATATCAAGCATGGAAATGGGTCAGCTGGAACCCATTTTGAAAAATGTGGGCTCATCAACATCAGAAATTCAATTGGGAGGAATTGGTTCTGTATCTAGTGGTCCTGGATCACAGCAGTTTTTTATATCAAACAATCAGATGGAAATGATGCCTAATTATACTGGTTCACAGGGATTATCAACAGCATACATGCAAATGGGACACATTGCCAATGCTAATGGTAATCTTGGTTCACAGAAATTTTTTACACCTAGCAATCAATTTGGAGAGATGGGAGCCTTGCCTACAAATGTGGGATCATATCAGTTGTTGGCTCCTATGAAGAGAAAGGCACCAGTGGAACCCATGTTTCTTAATCCTGAGACTCATGAGTTGTCTATGCCAAACAAGCGGGTGGCACAGTTGGAACACAGACCATGGTTGCTAGGAGCACCCGCTGCAAACAAAAGAGACCGGCAAGTGGAATCCTTGGCCAGTGCATCAGGATCTCAGAATCCTGGCCCCCCAAATAAGAAAATGGTAAAGATGGAATCCTTTTCTGGTAGATCTGGGCCTCAGCGGTCTTCAGGTCAAAAGAATCAACCCTCGCAGATACAACCATCTCCAAAGGCTAAAAATGAATCATTTGAATCTGTAAGGTCCAAGATGAGGGAAACCTTAGCTGCTGCTTTGGCTTTGGTTAATCAGCAGCAAGAAAAATCTCTGGAATCAGAAAACAAGTCTCAGGGGAAAACACAGGAGAGTCCTGGTCCTGTTAAACATGAATTTAAAGAAGAGCCCAAGGAGAATTTACCTTCCAGTGAAACTTGTTCCACACCGAAAAGCAACATTGCAGAAAGTGCGGGCCAAAGTATTATGTCCAATGCAAATACTAGTGATTCTACATTGACCTCAATATGTGATGGGAAGGAGTTCCAATCAAGTAATATTTTGCCCTATGATGTTTCATTTGGTGATAACTTGTTTGTCAAAGATGAACTTTTGCAGGGAAATGGGCTTTCCTGGGTTCTGGATTCTGATATTGAAATGGCAGACAGAAAGGAAATTCTGCCTGATGTAAAACAAAAGTTGGGTCAAGAGATGGGTAGTCATCCAGAAGAAAAAGCAGTTCAATCTCCAGAACAGTTGGCCTTTGAAATTGAAGCAGAACTATTCAAATTATTTGGAGGTGTGAATAAGAAGTATAAAGAGAAGGGAAGGTCCCTTTTGTTCAATCTAAAAGATCGTAATAATCCAGAACTGAGGGAGAGAGTTATGTCTGGAGAAATATCTCCAGAACGTTTGTGTTCTATGACTGCAGAGGAACTTGCTTCAAAGGAGCTTTCTGAGTGGCGGATGGCAAAGGCAGAAGAGCTTGCACAAATGGTAGTTTTACCTGATTCAGAACTTGACATGAGGCGTTTAGTGAAGAAAACACATAAGGGCGAAGTTGAAGTCGAACAATATGATAATACTTCAATGGAGGTCCCAATTTCACATGATCAGGGCCAACTGAGAAGCAAGGAGACAGAAGTATCTACCCCTCTGAAATCTGTTAAGCCCAGGAATGAGGTTAAAGCTCGGCGCGAAAATAGTAATGTAGAAGAGTCCTTTACTTTTCCTTCTGGCGATGGGAGTGATTTATTGCAAGGGCTTATGGTGGATGATGGGTTGAAAGATCTTCCTCCAATTGTCTCGCTAGATGAGTTCATGGAATCCTTGGATAATGAGCCGCCGTTTGAGATTCCACCTGAGAAAGTGACACCCCTCTCAGAAAAGGAGGACTCAGAGACTGGCTCAGAATCAAAGTCTTCAGGTTTAAGTCCCAAAAATTCTGTTCATTCTTCCCCACAAAAACATGATGAAATTGATGCAACAGATCCAAAGCCCGAAGCTGTTATCAAAACTGAAGACAGTCCTGTTGTCAAAACTGAAGACAGTGTTGCTGTGATTAAAAACAGTGACAGTGCTGATTTGAAGTCCGGTGACATTAGTGCTGGTGTGAAGTCAAGTGACAGTCTTGAAAAAGAAGAATCTACACCTGTTCAGAAACCCAAGGGTGAACGTTTATGGGGAGGTTCCCTCCAGCTGAGTATCTCGACCAAGGCTTCTGTTATTTGCATCTTTAAAAGGTTTGTCCTTTCTGTAAAGATTATGATTTTGCAAAATTTTTCTTGTCTTGCATTGCTGGTTTTAGGCTTATCAGTTTATGGCCCAGGCCAGATATTTTGGGGATATTAGACTGCATTAGTGTTTTTGTTATATGCATCATTGCGTCGCTCCGTATCAACTTTATCAAGTCATGAATATGTTCTTTGCAGTCTGTATTTACCAGTCCTTTCTGGTCTGTAGTAGATTCTTATCCTTGTTCAATTTCTTTTCTTCCTTCCTGCTCCTTCTTGCTCATCTTTGGGTGATTGAAATATGTACAGTGAGAACCAAACATTGTGTGCTATTTGCTCGTGATATGTTTTAATTGATGTAACCTGTATTTTTGAACTGAGAGATTCAAGATATGTGCAAGTGTGGGCTTTTAAAATCATTTATTCTTAATGTTTCATTGATACACTGAAATGAGTGTTTCCTTATGCATATTGCCAAATAAAAACTTTTGAAGTGTTTCTATTCGTGCTAATTGAATTATTATTACAGCGGTGAAAAAACATCTGCAAAAGAGTGGCCTGGCTTTCTTGAGATTAAGGGCAGAGTCAGACTTGATGCTTTTGAGAAGTTCCTGCAAGAGCTTCCGCAATCCCGAAGTCGTGCTGTTATGGTATCTAAAAGTTTTTTTTTATTTTTTGACAATACCTGTATACAACTATGCCTGTGTTATGGTGTTCCATTAATTTTTACTCATGCAGCCTCGGCTCTCCCTTTGGGGAACATGTACCTGTTGTTTGACTCAGCAAATATACAGTTAAAGAGAAAGAAGTTGATTTATCATTGGATTGGGTGTGAATCACAATTTGGATTTTTGCCTAGTCAGTGTTAATTGAACAATTGGGTTATACTGGATTGGTTATAACTTATAAGAGATTCTGCTGACTGCCTTCTCATTTAAATTTGAATTAAAGACTTGGAACTTGTAGTTTGTTTGAGCAAATGAGACTTAAAACACCTGAATATTTTATTATTAAAATTAATGTTTCATTATTTAAATTTGTAATGCTGATGCAAATTTGACAAGGAATATCAAGTACATAGGGAGTTTAATTTGATACGCCAACTTTTAGTGGAAATGGCTTCTAGGTTATAAGCAAATATGAAATATCCGAACAATAGTGTGAAGCATGAAAAGATGGTACTTTCTCTTCAATTAGAGGGAACCCTAGTATCTAAAGTTCCTAAAGAATTACTTGCGCTAAATGTATGCTGTTTGATGTTTGTTTTGGCAAGTTGTAATTAACTTGTGTTCCTTTGCTGCAGGTTGTGCATTTTGTTCCTAAGGAGGGGTCGTCAGAGACTGAATGTGCAAGCCTTCTTGAGGTAACATTCATACTGATAATATATAATCTAAATACTAAAACACGGTCCCAGTTTTTGGTGATTGGTTTTTTTTTAATTTTTTTTTATATTAAATTTTATCTCTCTGCAGGTCCGAGATTCGTATATTTCAGATGAGAGAGTGGGTTTTGCTGAGCCTTGTTCTGGAGTCGAACTATATTTTTGCCCTCCCCATAATAAAACTTGCGACATGCTCAGCAAGGTCATTCAGAAGGAACACGTTGAGGCACTCAACACTATTGATAATGGCCTTATTGGTGTTATTGTGTGGAGAAAATTAACTTCCCCAAAATCATCTTCACACCAGAAGCACGTTTCAAAAAAGCAACATCATACTAGTTCTAGTTCTAGGAGGCAGCATGATAAAAATTCGAATGCCAATTACACTTCCAAACCTTCCCAGCCTAGGGTCTTACCTCCCACCAATACTAAAGTAACACATGATGAGGAGGAGGATGAAGTTCCTCCTGGGTTTGGCCCTCCGGCTTCCCGGGACGACGATGACCTTCCTGAATTCAATTTTAGTGGTGGGTCAAATCCATCTGTGCCACAGTTTTCTACCCAAAGGCCCTCTAGGGGGCCTGGGATGTATCCGGAGTCTCAGGTTCCTCGTCCCGTAGATAAAATGAGAGAGCTGATTCTTAAATATGGACAAAATGATAGCCGTGCGTCATGGAATGATGATGACGATGATGACATCCCTGAGTGGCAGCCAAATGCCCCCCCATCTCAGTACCAGCCTCCACAGCTCCAAGCAGTCAATAACTATCAGCAACCATTGTTGCGACCCCATATCGGTTCTCCGCTTCACCAGCAGCCATTGCAATCTCTGCAACCCCAAATGCATGTGGCGTCAGGCTTACAAACTCCTAATCCTTATTGGCAGCAAGGGAATCGGTGGGCTCCTCCTCCACAGGGTGGTGGCGTGTGGGCGAGTAATGTGGCTTGTCAGCCTGAATCAGGGCAGTTTTATGGAGAACCTGATAGAGGAGCGGCAGGTCAGCCGGGAATAGCCTGGCGACAGAATGCTCCTAAAAGTAGAGGGTTTTAGTTGTTTCATTCTTACTTTCTTTTTCCATGTAAAGTTCATTTTCTTTTTTTATTCTCAAGAGTTGTAGTAGTTCTTGTAAAGCCTAAATGCTCTACGGTGTTGGTTGGTGTAGTTCAAACGGAAGTGGGAGCTTAGTGCTAGTCTAGTCTTTCTAGACCAAATAACCAGGAAGTAGGCATTTAGCTGCAGAACGTCTTTTTAGATGATAATGTTTTGGAATTTTACCATAAAACAAAACCAAGATTCTGGTTGAATGTTTCTGAGACCATAATCAAGCTGTCGCTTTGACATTGTTAAACTGTTGCGTAATATTTGGTTAGCTTCTTTCTTAACTCTGATGGTTCTCATGAAAATGCTATTTCCACTGTAGAATATGTATACGATCAAGCTTCAGTAGTTATACAAAATAAATGCCGATGTATTGTACCTGTGCTTGTGGGTTTATTGTTTTATTCAATTTTAAGACAATGAGGATATTGAACAGGGAATACTTATCAACAAAAGACCAACAACAAGCATTAACATGATACTTGAAAGAATTAGACACTGATTTATGGATATAAGATACAACAAAGAATGGAGTGGGATCGATCGCTTAGAGAGGCGGTACAATATATGAAACATGTTGGAGCAGCACTTGTTTAAAATGCTAGCATTTCTCATAGGCTGCTGCTTGCACACCATAGCCTAGAATATAAACAAATGCAGCTTCATCTTCTACTTGAGTTGTTGACAACTATTCAAACTGTTGGCTGAATCTAACATGGGAAACTCTTCAATTGATCTTCAACCTCCCAAAGTGAGTTTAAGTCCAGCTCGTTGTTCCGGGGTCAATCTTGTAGGGAACCTGACCTCAAATTTAATCTTCAAATCACCCCTATTTCCGGGCTCTTTTGCTATTGGCATACCCTCCCTGGCAACCACAAGCTCATAGCCGGGGCTGACAATTTCAGTCACCGGGATCGATAGGTCACGACCATCGAGTGTTTTGAGATGCACAGTGGTTCCACCTAATGCCTCAGCTAATGACACCTTTTCGTTCACGAGGAGGTCATTGCTATCTCTCTTGTAAACATCATGGGGTTTCTCATCAATCACAAAAACAAGGTCTGCAGGTAGCTGGCCGGGCTGTTCATTACCTTTATCCGGAAATGTGATCTTGGTTCCTTTCTTCCATCCTGGCTTCACATCAATGGTCAATATTTCTGTTTCCGGCCCTTGACGTCTGTAATTTTCATTTTCACCATGGTTACAAACATGACAAGTCAGCTACATTCAAAACCATGTAAGGCATCTGCTAACTTGTAACGGATGGAGAGGAACTCAAGTAGCAAGGAATTAATCTAGACAGGAAAGAAATTAGGGACATACCCATTTGCATCAACCACTGTCCTTGAGATTTTCATTTTCCTAGTTGAACCAGTATGCAGCTCCTCAAGGCTACAAGGCAACTTGCTCTCCACTGCTGGTGGTTTCTTTGGTGTAACGCCTTCACTATATG
The DNA here is from genome assembly GCA_030142095.1 of Rubus idaeus. NCBI lineage: Eukaryota > Viridiplantae > Streptophyta > Magnoliopsida > Rosales > Rosaceae > Rubus > Rubus idaeus. The sequence continues at coordinate 30,815,334 of CM057966.1, forward strand.
ATCGAAAACCATTTTCGCCACCTCCACCAAATCCCCCAAACATCCCTCCTCCATCTGACGAGAATCTCGAAGACCTGCCTGGTCCTGATGACCCAAATCCGAAAGGACTACTTCCAAAGAATTCTGCAAAGATATCCTCAGCATTTCGAGGATTAAATCCTGTTGATCCTCCGCCACTACCACCACCGAATGAGAATCCACCACTTCCAGGTGGTGGCATGTCTTTCAATCCTTCTTCTCCATGCTGATCATAAATTTGCCTCTTCTGAGGATCACTCAAGACCTGAAATTGACACCAACATTTCATTCTTTTATTTTCACTCACTACACCCAAATGAAATCTCAACTCTTTGCAGCCATGTAATGCAATCCGATTGAGTTCTAACACAATTTATTGGAGGAGACATAAGGAGAACATAAATTTACCTGAACAGAGCCTAATAACAACAATTTGATCTAATTCTATAGATGGATCACTATTTGAAGTCCCAATGCAGAAATTTGTTGGTTGATTACCCAGTACCCCCCATAGCATTTCCATATGAAGACTTCATATGACAATTTACAAAACCAACAAAGCTTGAGCCATTTTTTATTTTTATTTTATTCCAATTATTAAATTCATACATAGAAGAATGGATGTGTAACATAAATCCCAGAAGAAAAGATGACATGCCTCATAGGCCTCAGAGATCTGCTTGAATTTGGCTTCAGCTTCTTTCTTGTCATTGGGGTTCTTATCAGGGTGCCATTTCATGGCCAGCCTCCTATAGGCCTTTTTCAGATCATCTTCTGTAGCATTCCTGTTGACCTTCAATATGTTATAGTAATCCACACCCATCCTCTATCTCCTTCTCTACTGCCAATCAAAACCCACAATTTCAATCTCAACAATCACTATCACATCAGACTCAATTCTTCCAAATGACAACTTTTTGCACACACCCAGATCACCATCCACCTCTCTTTTTCTATGAGGCAAAAGATCAAACAGGTGGTGGTCAAAAATTGTCAGAGGACCCAGAAACAAGAAAATGGGAATTTCGAATTAATGATTGGTCTCTTCTGTGCTTGAGAATTTTATTGAAAATGGACGAAGACCCTGAGAAAATTTTGTTTTGTTAAGACCGTGTTAAGTGTTTGATGGATATTTTATCTCATTTCCGAAGCTCACGGACATGTTTAACCGTACAACGTCCAACTTAAGCTGAACCAATGACAGTAAGGGCTTCACGTACAAGGTCCAAGCCTCCAAAGGTCAATGAAGTCAACATTGAGCCGGGCTTGCACATCTCGGCCCAAAAAATTTGGGTTCGAACGAGATCAAGATTTTTAAGTTTTATCAATTGAAACACATTTAAAAAAATATGTTTTACCAACGAGAGACATCATTCCTTACAATAGGTAGAAAATACAGGAATTCATTCGAAACAAAAGAAATTCTTAATGTATTACTAACGTGGAGAGTACGTGGACGATTCGATGCCTAAGAGCAAGTTCACCCGTTGGGTCAAGGTCAGGGTCATTGGGTCAGTAGGTCAGTTACTGTTCATTCACTTTTTTATGGTTACTTCCACCCGTTGGGTCAGGGTCAGAAATTGGTTGTTTTGCATTATTTAATTTATATTTATTCATTTTATTACAAATGTTAAAGATATAATATCAATAAATATTTATGATAAACATTTCAAAACTAAAAAGTTTGAGTAATATTATTTTTGATCTGAAAAATTAGTGAATTTTTTTTTTCCTAGTGAGAGACTCCTCTCCAATAACTTTTTTTGAAATAATATTATACATCTATCAATAAAAAAAATATTACAAATCTAATGGAAGACAATTCTTGAAGGTTTGAAGATCCAATGGCTAACATTGCTTGGAGGCTTTGAGGGCAGCACATGCTGCAAGTTGGTAGTGTTGCCATGCTGGCAACTGGTCTTCAGCCAAGGCACAAAGAGACCGGGCAGCTGCCCCAAGTCACATCTTGCCCAGTCTTCTTTCCACTGTTGGAAGAGACTTTATGCATTTTTTAGGCTAGAATGAGATGGCAACCAGGCTCTTAAGCTTGCGATGGACTTGCTCTAAGCAAAGAGTCCGCCAACCCACACAACCACCTCACCACTCATACACCGTGACGTTAGCAAGACCCAGCAACACTAAATAGACCGTGATACCAACATGCACGAATGCTAGCCAGTAACATGCACGATTGATGCCTCTCATTGACTCATTCCAAAAAAAAAAAGGGTTGACATGGTTTGCCATGTTTGGAGGTGCCACAGTATGTCGTGAGGAGGCGAAACGTGCCAAACCTTGTAAAATATGATTTTTAAAAAGTGTTGCAACTGACTTTGTTCAAAAATCTCGAGTCGTTTAGTTTTTTGTTTTATGAAGTTCAAGTTTTCCGACATTGAAAAATCATCAAAAATAAAAGTTTCAATATTTTTGCGTTATGTCAACTTGAGAATTCCTCAAAAATCATGTTTTGAGTGTGAAATTTTTTTGGTGCGAAAGCAAAAATATGCGATTTTGGCAAAAAAAAAAAACGTGTGCTATACCTACGGTTTTGGGTGAAAAACCAAAATTTCGGGCAAAAACATTAAAATCTCTCAAAATTTTACGAGCGGTAAAAAAATATTTTTTAAAAGGTGTCCCAATTGACAGAACTCGAAAATCTCATATCGTTTATTTTTTATCAATTTTCTAGTTTTCCGACTTTGAAAAATCATAAAGCATGTAAGGGCAAAATATTTGCTATTGGCTATTTCCTATTTAACAAAACCTCTTCCCTTGTATTAGCATTTTCTATGTATCAATGCTAGGTTATTTAAGGGATTAGGAATAGTGGCTTAGGTTGTTCTTGCTCGAGATGGTTCGTGAAGACGCCTTTCTTATCCGGTCTTTTCTCCGGACTTCGATTATTGTTCATCGAAGATTTCGTTCAAGCATCTCAAGGTATGAATCATGCATATGCATTTCATACATTTTGTTTATGCTTAAATAGTAGCACAAATATCTTAGGTTTGCTAGAAATTAATTAAATTTCATTTGGTTAAGCAAACATTTATTTTTAAGATATTTTTCTGTTTTGCTACAGTGTACTGTTCACGTGAACAGTGTTTGCTACAGTGTTACTGTTCATATGAACAGTACGATCGATCGCCTGGAATCGTGCGATCGATCGTCAATAGTACCGTTGGAGAATCTGCCCGTTGCGATTCAAAAATTTGTCCGTTGCTACAGTACCACTATTCATGAACAGTACCACTGTTCATGAACAGTGACGATCGATCGCCCGTGAACAGTGCGATCGATCGCCTAGCGTCTGTTTTGTTTTCTATAAATAGATTCCTTCGGTTTCTTTTATGTCTAACTCTTTCTACTCTTCCATACTGTCTAAAAACGTCTTGAGAGAGTTTTCTGGTATAGTTGAGTGACCCTAGATCCATGTTATAGGCTCCTCACATCTTTGATGTTGTTGATTTAGTTATTGTTCCTTGTGAATAACTAAATCAACCCTTGAATCATATTCAAGGTTTGTCAATTCGATTTGTTTTGATTCTAGCAAGTGTTCCTTGTTTACTTGCTTGTGTCAAACGAATTGAATTCATTTCATTCACTCATACACACACACATTTGCATTGTTGGTGATGCTTGCGGTTGGAGGATTCACGCGGTGAAGTTCTTTCCATTGGAGCGGCTTGAGGTGGGAGCACTTGAAGAAGCATTTGGAGGCTACACAAGGTTAGAGCTGCCACTAGTCATAGGGTTGATAGTGTAGAGTTTGGGATTGTGATTCCCCCTTGTATGTGTTTGCCAATTGGCGTTTTTCATAGTGTTACACAAGAGCGTGGGGTACGGCTCCCCTCCGGTTTTCCCTCTAGAGGTAGAGGTTTCCGGGTGACCATATCGTGTGTTGTTTGTGTGTTTGCTTATCTATTGTATTATGCTTAATTAATTAGCATATTGTATGATTGCTTATTTATATGTCATTGTGCTTAATTGATTAGCATTTTGTGTGCTTGTTCATACATTGATAGATATAGTCCGTGGTGAGCTATTGATGATGCTCACTTTGGGATTCTAGGTTGTACAATTGATTGTGCTTGTTGCATATATATTTGTTGTCAATTGTGAATTGCTTGTGCAATTGTTTGAACCTAGGTTGTTAGGTTGTGGAGAGATTAAACTTTTAATTTGTTCAAAGTTGTATATGCTCTCCGTTTAGTGTTGTAGAACGACTACCGTTTATTGGGACTATTCCGTGCAACCGGAATTTCAAAGCATAAACGGATTGATATTTTTGCATTCTGTCAACTTTAGAATTCTTCAAAAATCATGATTCGAGTGTGAGAATACTTTGGTACAAAAGTAAAAATATACGATTTTGGCCAAAAAACCGTAGGTATAACCCACGGTTTTAGGTGAAAAACTATGATTTCGCCAAAAAATAAGTTAAAAACTCTCAAATTTTTGCCAGCGGTAAATTTTTTTTTTAAAGGTGTCTCAATTGACTGAACTCAAAAATCTCGTATCGTTTATTTTTTTAATGAATTTTCTAGTTTTCCGACTTCAAAAAATCATAAAAAATAAACTGTTCGATATTGTTACATTCGGTCCACTTGAGAATTCCTAGAAAATCATGATTTAGGTATGAGAATATTTTGGTGCAAAAGTAAAAATATGCGATTTTGGCCAAAAATCGTGTGCAACCCACTGTTTTTGGTGAAAAACCAAGATTTCGGACAAAAAATAAAAATCTCTCAACATTTTACCCGCTCTAAATTTTTTTTTTAAAAGTGTCCAAATTGACAGAACTCAAAAATCTCGTATCGTTCATTTTTTATGAATTTTGTAGTTTTCCTATTTTGAAAAATCATAAAACATAAACGGGTTGATATTTTTGTATTCTGTCAACTTTAGAATTCTTCAAAAATCATGATTCGAGTGTGGGAATATTTTGGTACAAAAGTAAAAATATGCGATTTTGGCCAATAATCGTGTGCTATAACCCACGGTTTTGGGTGAAAAACCAAGATTTTGGATAAAAATACAAAATCTCTCAAAATTTTACCAGCTCTAAAAAATATTTTTTAAAAAGTGTCCCAATTGACAGAACTCAAAAATCTCGTATCGTTAATTTTTTATGAATTTTCTAGTTTTCCTATTTTGAAAAATCATAAAACATAAACGGGTCGATATTTTTGATTTCTGTAAACTTGAGAATTCCTTAAAAATCATGATTTAAGTGTGGAAAGATTTTGGTAGCGAATGTAAAAATATGCGATTTTTGCCAAAGAAAAAAACCGTGTGGTATAAGTCTATAACTCACAGTTTTGGGTGAAAAACCAAGATTTCGGGCAAAAATTAAAATCTCTTAACATTTTGCCAGCGGTAAAAAATATTTTTTAAAAGGTGTCCTAGTTGACAGAACTCGAAAATCTCGTATCGTTTATTTTTTATCAATTTTCTAGTTTTTCGACTTTGAAAAATCATAAAACAAAAACGGGTTGATATTTTTGCATTTTGTCAACTTTAGAATTCTTCAAAAATCATGATTCGAGTGTGGGAATATTTTGGTCCAAAAGTAAAAATATGCGATTTTGGCCAAAAATCGTGTGCTATAACCCACGGTTTTGGGTGAAAAACCAAGATTTCGGACAAAAAATAAAAATCTCTCAAAATTTTACCAGCTCTAAAAAATATTTTTTTAAAAGTGTCCCAATTGACAGAACTCAAAAATCTCGTATCGTTCATTTTTTATGAATTTTCTAGTTTTCCTATTTTGAAAAATAATAAAACATAAACGGGTCGATATTTTTGATTTCTGTAAACTTGAGAATTCCTTAAAAATCATGATTTAAGTGTGGAAAGATTTTGGTACGAATGTAAAAATATGCGATTTTTGCCAAAAAAAACCGTGTGCTATAAGTCTATAACCCATAGTTTTGGGTGAAAAACCAAGATTTCGGGCAAAAAAATTAAGATCTCTCAACATTTTGACAGCGGTAAAAAATATTTTTTAAAAGGTGTCCCAATTGACAGAACTGGAAAATCTCGTATCGTTTATTTTTTTAATTAATTTTCTAGTTTTCCGATTTTTGAAAAATCATAAAGCATAAACGGGTTGATATTTTTGCATTATGTCAACTTTAGAATTCTTCAAAAATCATGATTCGAGTGTGCGAATATTTTGGTGCAAAAGTAAAAATATAAGATTTTGGCCAAAAAACCGTATGCTATAACCCACAGTTTTAGGTGAAAAAAAATAAAAATCTCTCAAATTTTTGCCAGCGGTAAAAAAAAGTTTTTTTTAAAGGTGTCTCAATTGATAGAACTCAAAAATTTCGTATCGTTTATTTTTTTTTTATGAATTTTCTTGTTTTCTGACTTAAAAAAATCAAAAAAAATAAACGGTTCGATATTTTTACATTCGATCAACTTGAGAATTCCTCGAAAATCATGATTTAGGTATGAGACGATTTTTGTGCAAAAGTAAAAATATGAGATTTTGGCCAAAAATCGTGTGCAACCCACGGTTTTTGGTGAAAACCCAAGGTTTCGGACAAAAAATAAAAATCTCTCAACATTTTACCCGCTGTAAAAAATATTTTTTAAAAAGTGTCCCAATTGACCGAACTCAAAAATCTCGTATCGTTCATTTTTTATGAATTTTGTAGTTTTCCTATTTTGAAAAATCATAAAACATAAACGGTTCGATATTTTTGATTTCTGTAAACTTGAGAATTCCTTAAAAATCATGATTTAAGTGTGGAAAATGGTACGAATGTAAAAATATGCGATTTTTGCCAAAAATCGTGTGCTATAGTCCATGGTTTTGGGTGAAAAACCAAGATTTCGGGCAAAAAAATTAAAATCTCTCAAAATTTTACCAGCGGTAAAAAATATTTTTTAAAGGTGTCCAAATTGACAGAACTCGAAAATCTCGTATCATTTATTTTTTATGAATTTTCTAGTTTTCCGACTTTGAAAAATCATAAAACATAAACGGATTGATATTGTTGCATTTTGTGAACTTGAGAATTCCTCAAAAATCATGATTTGAGTGTAAGAAAATTTTGGAGTAAAAGTAAAAATATGCGATTTTGGCCAAAAATCGTGTGCTATCCCACGGTTTTGGGTGAAAAACTAAGATTTCGGACAAAAAAAAATCTCTCAAAATTTTACCAGCTCTAAAAAATATTTTTTTAAAAGTGTCCCAATTGACAGAACTCAAAAATCTCGTATCGTTCATTTTTTATGAATTTTCTAGGTTTCCTATTTTGAAAAATCGTAAGACATAAACGGGTCTATATTTTTGATTTTTGTTAACTTAAGAATTCATCAAAAATCTTGATTTGAGTGTGAAAAGATTTTAGAGAAAAATTCAAATTATGCGATTTTGGCCAAAAAAACCTTGTGTGCTATAACCCACGGTTTTGGGTGAAAAACCAAGATTTCGGGCATAAAAATAAAAATCTCTCTAAATTTTACCAGCGGTAAATAATGTTTCTGAAAAGGTGTCCACATTGACAAAACTTGAAAATCTCGTATAATTTTTTGAATGAATTTTCTAGTTTTCCGGCTTTGAAAAATCATAAATAATAAACGGTTCTATATTTTTGCATTTTGTCAACTTGAGAATTCCTCTAAAATCATGATTTGAGTATGAGAAGATTTTGGAGCGAAAGTAAAAATATGTGATTTTGGCCAAAAAACCGTGTGTTATACAAATCATGATTTTTGAGCAAAAAAATAAAAATCTCTCAAAATTTTATCAGTGGGAAAATATGTTTTTTAAAAGGTGGCGCAATTGACAAAACTCGAAAATCTCGTAGTTTATTTTTTATGAATTTTCTAGTTTTCCTACTTTGAGAATTCTTTAAAAATCATAATTTGAGTGTGGGAAGATTTTGGTGCGAAAGTAAAAACATGTGATTTTGGCACAAAAAAAAAACCTTGTGCTGCCCACGGTTTTGGTGAAAAACCAAGATTTCGGCAAAAAATAAATAGAAATCTCTCAAAATTTTATCAATGATAAAACATATTTTTTTTAAAAGGTGTCATATGACAAAACTCGATTAGCTTGAACTCTAATTATCCCCAAGTTAAGTAAAAAAGAAGGTGAGTCGTCAGCAGGGGAGGAAAGAAAAAAAAAACGATTAGCTTGAAGTCTAATTATCCCCAAGTTAAGTTTAGAAAATAATAATTAGCAAGCTTTTTTTAGGTTTGGGCCGGGCAGGCGGGCAGCATATTGCTTAAGCGCGCCGGGCTTTAAACACACCACACTAGGCTTTAACAAAACATCATTTCCGTGACTGGCCGGACTGGACTTTTGTCAGAAATTTGCGGCCCATGGGTTGGGTTGGGTCACGGGAGGAAAGAAAGGAAAAAGATTAGCTTAAGGCTAAGTATCCCCAATTTAAGTTCAGAAAATCATTTAGTTTTGGGCCGGGCAGGGGCAGCATATTGCTTAAGTGGGCCGGGCTTTAACCCTCCACCTACTCTTGCTTTGTACGCAACGGGTCGGGCCGGGCGCCCATGGAATTTTGGGCCTGCGTGTCAAATATATATATATATATATATAAAGAACAAGTATTTACTATAATCCCCATTATTTCTTCTACAACAAAGTGTAATAAGGGTAGTCTTTCGATCTGTTCCAAGCCTCCTATAGATTGATTTGCGTTTATATCGATTTGTTGCTGTGTAGTCATTGGTGGTTGGATACCTCTAGGACTCCAAAAGTTTCTTGTAAAGCACTGCCTTAACAAGCTTCTTGACCGATCCCAGTCCTTCATGTCTCCGATCAAAGGTGTGATAAAGAACCTCATGGGCCTTCATCAGATGAGAGGGACGGCTACAATGGGAGGAACCGTCAGGCTGTAAAGGGCGAGTGCTCTGTTCTATCCTAATTTGGGTGTCAATATACGAGACCCACTAGATAAATAAACCATAATATTTTGGGGTTATCAACAAGAATACGAATCAACAGCAAGAGAAGCATATCACCAAAATGATCCAATGCACAATTTAATTCACCGTTGACTGACATATCACTTCCATTTCAAAAAATCCGCAAGCTGTATGACAACTGCACAATGAGCTTTTGGCCCATAGAAACACCAAGGGGTCTAGAAAATGAGAAGATTGAGAACAAGCATCTAACTATACAACCATTGTCAAACTATGTAAGCATCATGATGCCCCAAGAGAAGATATCCTCTATTTATATACTTCTTACCCTTAACCAAACATGTCAAAGCAAAACACTTGACATTTTTTGTTTCCACAAAGTCAAACAGGAGATGATAGGAGCTAAGGTTTGGGTGAACCACTGGCTTCACCTGCTACATTCTTCAGTTTCCATGCAGAATTTGGTGACAACCCAGATTCAGAAACATCTCCAATGTCCAAACTGTCTGGAAGACTTTCAGAAGACTCAACTGTGTAGAACTGTAAAAAGAAACAAACTCATTTGTTAGATCCACTGGCAAAGTATTCTTGAAGAATTACACTAAAGGTGAATAATTCACATTAACCTAAATGATAAAGAGTTTATTCCCGAGCTGAAGCTAGAAAACATAAAACCAAAAAGTTATTCATTTCAGCCATAAAAGTACCATTCCTTCTTGTATTTTATAACGACAGTATTTCCTCAAGACACATAGTTTAAGTATCCGTCCACTATACCTTCATATCAACAGAACAAGATGATTCTTCACTGTGGAAAAGTTAATTAAATAAATAAATCCTAAAAACTTATAGCAGAAACAGACCTCTATCATATTAAGAAATGTAGCATATAGGTATATAAACTATATTACTATCACTATAAGCTAATTACAAAAGAAAAGGCATGCAGAGTCAAATGAACTTGCAATTTACTAAACAATTTGAGAAAAATTAGGCTCAGAGCAGATACCACCTACACAGTTGATGCTTCAAATTGGATTACAATCTCTAGTTTTCACCTTTTATATATGACAACCCACGTTAACAAAGCATGAACTGCTATAAATAAACAGGGATACCTGAATGATTCAATTGCTTTAAGTACTACACTGTTATGTGTAGCGACATAACAGTAGATGGACGAAGATAATGTATATTCTTCTACCAAATGAAGAACTTAAGAACTCCATAATTCATAGTTACCTCAAGTTGGTTCAGCATGTCAATGGTAGCTTCCAGGTCCCCCTTATTCGCCAAGTAAACATCAGCAAGAGACTGATCAGATATACCAGGAAATGCCATCTGAAGATATTCCAAATCCATATCAAATTCCTCATTTTCTGTCACTTCATTCACATTCTGTGACGATGAACCATAAGAACCATGGGCAGGGTAGCTATTCAAAGCAAACGCTTTTGGACTGAGGAGTGCTGCCGTACCAGGGGAATCAGATCCAAGATAAGTTTTGCTATGGTTTTGATTCTGGGTAATATTCTGAGGGGCCCCAAACCAGATTGCATCATTGCTGTGGTTAAGTTCTTTTGCTGTCGCATAAGTTCTATCATCTGCCTCCCTCTTGGAGAGGGGAATGTATGCTGCTGCATATGGATTCAAAGAAGAGACTCCTGGCTTCATGGCCTTAATTCATAAAACTTCACTGCTACTAAGAAAGAAATGTACACCGGCTATTAGAAGACGACATTCAATTATAGTCATGGAAGAACAAAACAAAAAAAAAATGTAATGCTGCATGCAACATTTTAAGGAGATAATCCATTGTTGGTTCTTGCTTCACTTTGAAGTTACTGAAAGAATAAGCTAATCATTGTACCAAGAATTGTGACCTAATGGTTCAAGTGTAACCGACACAGTTTAATAGTTGTCCTTTTAGCATTAAGAGGCTGGATTAATGCCCAAAACATCTCCTTGATCGTTGATTAAACAAAAGAGCAAGAGCATTCGGGGCTGATCGTCCAAACACCATCTTGCATGTAATCACAAAAAAATAACTTCCCTTGAAAACTATCATACAAAGTAAAACTATAAAATCCTCTAATCCTTCACAAATCGAACAAGTAAGAGTTACAGCTTCTACTTGCAACGTTTAAAAATATCATATAAAGAAGATCGAACACAGATAATATCAGATCAGTATCAAATACACAATTTCATATCAATTTTCTTCAAGAAATGAATCTAAGACGAGAGCAAATAACATCCAGATCAAGATTCACTTTACAACGCATGTACAAAGTAAAATTCAGTACAATAAAACCTCAATTTCGTCACCTACAACTATACATACACACCTATTCATCAAGAAATTGCAAACCGCAAATAATCAATTCGATTCTCATAAAAAAATAAAAGATAAGCCATTAGCTTTTGCACACGGATCATCGTAATTCAGAGCCAAAATATGATTAAGATCAAGAAAACATTTAACAATAAGAAGCAACGAGGTCAATGGAAGCTCACCGAGCGCGAGACGATCTTCAATCCGAAGATGCAACGGAGAATCGAAACCCTAACTTTTGAGATCGGTGATGACGCACGCGAAGAAAAGCGCAAGGGATTGGAACAAAGAGGTTTGGGGATTCTATTTTTCGTACGGTATATTATACTATTATAGTCAGTGCAATAATGAAATGAATTACAGAGCTAATACTAATACTAATGGGATTATAATAAAGTCTCTTCCCTTTGCTCAGCATGACGCGGACGTTTTACTGGGCTTTACCAACTGTTTGGGACTCTGTTTGGAAATGAGGTCAGTGCTATTCTTATTCGTCACTACGTGGCAGTGTTCTAGTGGTCATAACTAGTAATAGACTGGTATAATTATTTTTAGGCTTCTATTTTCTAAGAGCACCCTCTGTTATCCTTACTATTCTTTTTTTACTTGCTGAATGCTATTACAGTATTACTATTCCATTTTTCAGTTTGTCCCGACCTAATGTCCAATATGTCACGAGATGTCGCTTGTGCTCCTCCTTGTGGCAATTGTTCCATTTTGTCACTAACTAGTGTTACAAAATAAAGAAGTATTATAGTAAAATAACGAAAAATTAGACGGATATATCTAATGTTGCAATAGTATTAATATTATGAGACTATTTACAAAAATTTAGGTATCAAAAGTTGCAAATTGTGATAAATTATGCATCATTCGAGGATTTTACCCTATCATATTGACATATAGATACTCCAACAACTAGGGAGATTAAAGGACAAAAATGTAGAGGGTTCAAAAGACAAATTCTTTCAGAAAATGGGCCTCAATAGAAATCCCATAAAATGCATCTGTTAAAACTGTGTAGTTTTTCACGAGAAAGATAACTGTTTTTAACATTAATTGGGAAATGGGACCATTGAGTGGATGAGCTAACAGAGAAGGCAAGAAAGAAAGGAAAGGAAAGCAAAACTAAGAGAGAAAGAAGAGAGAGCAATAATGGTTATTCTCTCTCCCTCTCTTTCTCTCTTCACATCCAATCACTTTCTTGTTCCTCCAAACCTCTTCTTCAGGTACTGTTCTTCTTATGCACATGAAATTGTTCATCTTTAGATGGATGTGTTTTCTCTCAATATGTACTTTATCTTCCTAAATTCTTAGTGCTGTATTGGGTCTTAGAGAGCAGAACAGAACTGTGATGCACCAGAGCAAATGCAGAGTAGAGCAGGTACTTGAACCATGCTCAAGTGCCAACTTAAAACCCTCTATGCAAAATGGGTTTTGCAGAAGAGAGTTATTGCTGTTTGGCCTTTCTTCTCCACTGTTAACAGTCTTCCCATCTTCAGGTATTTTTCTTCGTTCATAATTTGGTCATTACTGAGAATAATTTATCTATTAGAAACGTTTAGAGTTTCTGTTTTGCTGGGAAGATGGCCTTTTGTCTTTAGCAGGTAAAGAACATGAAAATCGAAAAAGTTTCATCTTTCATTTTCTCAACTTTTTTTTGTTATTGTTATGTTTTTGGAACTATGCTGTACGTAATTAGGATACATGTTTTTATAAAATATAATTTAAAGATTTTGCTAAATATCCTCTGTTTTTAAATTAACAATTGTCAAGTGAACCGCCATTGCAGTGTCCCTTGCGGAGAAAGATGTGAAAATGGCTTCGTTTGCTGATGAAATAAATTCTTATTCTTATCTCTACCCAGTGGAGTTGCCATCTAAGAAGGTCATCTTCAAATGGTAAGCATTGTTTTCCTTTTATTTCGAAAAGGTTGGTTGTTGTGGAGGAACTAATATGAATAAGAATGGCAACTTAATGCTAATTAGTAATTTGTGCTCAATGGTCGGAACCTTTTGAATCATTTATTGTTTCCTTCAAAAGAAACTTTGATATAAATAGTTTTCAGTTGGACTTTGTTTTGTTTTTTTTAGCATAAAAGCAAACTAGTTGAATTCTTTGTCATTATTGCTCGCATATAGTACGTGTAGGGACCTGACTCTTTTCATCTAATTTAAGGGTGGAATCGAGAAAGCCAGAACGATATTCATCAGCTGCACCATTGTCTCGTAAGTTCAGCTTCACAAGTAGAATGATGAAAGTCTTTAAACATTGATATATGAGTACCACTCATGACCATTGATGAGCCTATGCTTATAACTTACTTAACTGTGTTTTATATGTTATACAGCTGATGCACGCCTGCGTATTGTTTCTGAGCGTGTTGACATTATTGATAATCTTATAATATCCATTTCGGTAACTCCTGAATGAATCACTTCTTGTAAAATGCAGTCCCCCTTTAGTTATTTATCCAAGGGTTATAATCTAGGTTCATTTGATTCAGATAGGTCCCCCAAATTCCAAGATTATAAAATCACCGGACAAGAGTACATGGACTGCAAAAGATGTTGCTGATTCTGTCTTGGCTGACAAGTCTGCACTGGTAATGTTCCGCTGGGCTCTTTTCTAAAAGTATTTTTGTTTCAAGGCTGATAAGCAGAAATTTTTTCTTGAACTACATAGAAATAAACAGGTAAGTCTATTGTAAAAGTAACAGATGTGATCCATTGTCTTTTGAAACTTTTCCTTGATGTTTAAGTAGGACTGGAAAAAGTGAACTTCACAACCTTAAGCATGATATATTATCCCCGACCTGAGAGTCTCGGAAAATCCAGTGTTCTAATTTTTCCACAACTGTTTGCAGCGAGTCACCTCAACTCAGCGAATGGCTGAGAGTTCAGTTCTTGATGCACATACTAGTGAAGTAAGTTTTCCAACCCTTCTTTGATTTGCATAGCTGAAACCATCATTGTAAAATCTATTTGTTACATATGAAGCTTGAGCCATTGTTTATTCCTCAGATTGATGGTCAGCCATACTGGTATTTTGAGTACCTTGTTCGCAAAGCACCCACAAAAACTGTAAGTCTTCTGTTTAGCAGCAATTTCGGCAGATTCATGTCTTCAAACTGCTTGGTTTCTTCATGATTCTCACAGACGTTATGACTCATGCAGGCCCAAGAATCTAACAGTTACCGTCACTATGTGGCTTCAACAACCGAACGAGATGGTAGGGCAAATGCTTCTCTGTTTATCTATTCTATTGCAAATTTTCAATTCATTTTTTTTCTCACCCACCACCCTATTCTTATAGAGGAGTTGCGATTTTGCTAAAAGAAACTATTGGTGATGTTTTATTCATGAGTTGATATTGCACCTTAAAATCTCGTACTGAACCTTACAGAAACTCAATTGCAGGTTACTTGTACTGTATAAATGCTTCAACCCTCAACAAGCAGTGGAACATTGTAAATCTCTAATGGCCAATTTACTTATGAAGCAGCTGTTTGAATGCATTGTTATTTATATCTTCTTTGCCTACGGATTATGATTCATGTCCTTTGTCCTTTTTCTGTGATGCAGATGGGACCAATCTTGCAAAAAACTGTAGCTTCTTTTCAACTTCTCCCTCCCACAGAAAACTATGTTCCTCCATTCAAGGATCCATGGAGATTTTGGTGACCGCATACTTGATTTTCTTGTCCCACTAGTGCAAAACTTGAGAAATTTGTACACCTTATTCAATTACCATTCAAATTTTGGCTCTAAGTTTCGTTATGCGCATTTCTTTCGGTTTGAAGATGCAAGACAATGCGTTCTTTTGAGAGTGAGAAGACTAGCTTAGGAGGAACAGAAAGAAATATAAAATGCAAGAAACTCCAGTGGGTTTTCTTTAGGTAATCAATGCACTGACATTGAAACTCAGAACTGGTAATTTCCTTTCATTGATGATATATATTGAACTATGTACAAAGTCAACACGGTGAACTTACAAAGGAGCTCATTTAATTTTGAGCAAAAAATAGTGTAATATGTACAAACTGAAACTAAGGAATTTAAAAGCTACAGGTGAAAACTTGATCTGATTCACAGCTAAAAGGATAGTAGCTAGCAGATTAATCCTGAGATGTAGCAGAATATTCAAAAATGAGGCGTTTTGACGGAGCGGACTGTAGGAGAACACGCAAGCGGCTGGAAAGCTGGTAGATCAATGTCCATTGCATTGCCATTTCTGAGTCCTTCATTTGTCGAACAATCGAGGCCTGGAGGAGACAATAATCTCTTAAATGAAAGATATTATTAAAGTCTATAACCCTTAGAAGTGTTAATCAATTGATTATCTTAATTCCCTTGCTCAAGAGACAACCACATTATTGAAAAGAAATAATCAAATCAAATGTGCAACAATACTGAAAGTAAGGAGTTCATTCAAAAATACCTGAAGACGTCTCCCAAGTTGGACTTCAACTTCGGTTCCAAATGAAATATTACTGGCCAGAGATTTGAGAGGATCCACAGTAGGATCAACAGAAAGCAAGCTAGGGATCTGCGGCGCATAAACTAGCCTCCACCTTGCCTGACCAAACTCTCCCTTTCCTTCTATTCTTGGCATTAATTTTTCAAGTGTTGTAGTTGCAAGCTTTTGAAACGCAAGCTGCCCATCACCTTCCAAGATGGACTCTGCCAATTGACTTTCAAAGACTCTAGCAGCCTATATATAAAGTAGATACGGATCAGCTTAAATTCCCTATATAATTCCAGAGAATTAAAACTTGAACTAACTTTTGCAATTCCAAGTGTTTAGTAATTGGGAATCGAGAGCAAATAGAAAGAATTTTGGAAAACCTCATGCAGAGCAAGTAGAGTTCTATGTGACTAAGACGCAAAAAAAACTCCAGAAGTACACAGACGTGTGGACACAAGTCCACAACACAAACGCACAGTGAGAGCCTGCAGATAGATAATTTTCTTTTTGGTCAAGCAGATAGATAATTGTTCATTCATACAGAGATCATTGGTGCGGAGGCTCACAACAGCACTGAACCTAAGGCTGGTAAAAGTGATCTGGCTTTAAAAATCATCTGAAGGACATGCATATGCAGAGGCGAGTAACCCATAGTGTCTCCAAACCTGCCCTTACGTAAAGTTAATTATTTTGGCTTAAATAGCTCTGTCAGTACCTGACGAACAGTTCCAACTATTACCGTTAGTCATTTCTCACAGCTAAAACAAAAAGTTCTGTGCCTCATTCCTCCTTTTTCAGTCATACTAACACCATGTGCATATATAACACTGATCATTCTGGGCTGTTTCACACGTCAAATTCAAAGATGAGGTAGAAGAGCTGAAAGAATTAAAGAAATGAGAACTCATGGAAGGTTTTGCCTATAGGTTGATTATCACACTGGTCATTTGATGCCTTTCACAATCATTATTCGTGGGCCACGTTTGCGGTTTTGCCTATGAAGGGTTATTGAAACTGATAGAAATGAATGAAAAAACATAATTTTTGTTTTCACCAAACAATTCCGGTGACTTAGTTTTCTATAACCAACCCTTGCTATTTAAGCAACTACATACAAATTTTTTGTCTCTCTTACATCAAAACTCATTGCGCCATCCCAATAATGGATTCATCATTTCATGCATGACAGAAGGAACTGAAATATGACCTACCAACATGAAAAGATATTACCTCAGTCGGTGAGAGGGCATCCTGTTCCACAGAACGGGTGGAGGTCACAACCAGTTTTTCCTGCCAGTTGCTGGCTCGACCTGGAATCCTGAATTGCCACTCAGACCCCACCAAAACTAAATCTAGCATTGGATCTAGTCCATGTTCAGGCTCAAACTTTGCAATATTAAGATGCTCCTGCCTGAGCCTCACCTGAAATGAGAAAGGTTGATAAGCTTATAAGCATAAGCTTGGACTCCAAATAAGAATATAAGGTACACTAGTCTACAAGAATACAAAAAATAATAGGACTCACCTGAGTCGCAACAAGATTGACATCACCATTTTCAAAAGTTAAGATGCCTCTTGGTTGTATATATTTGGGATGAGCTGGGCCATTTAACTCAAGCTCTCCACTAACAGCGAAATTTAGAATTAAAGGATATACTATCCTCAACTCTGGTCCTAGAACAAGCTTCAAATCACTAAGTTGAATATCTATATTCGGTTTAATGTTCACTAGCTCCATCTCCTCTTCAGCTGGTTTAACCGCTACTGTCCAGAAAGTAGAAGGTTAATCAAGCAGAGTTTGCAGACATTAATTTTACTAATTGTATATACCAAAGAAACATTACATCTCATATTAGAATATCAGCGCCAGGTCATAAGGTCCACCATCAAACTAATGAGAAAGTGATGCCTTACCTGAAGGTTGAGGGAATTTTGTCCTTGAAGCAGCAGGTTGTGAACTGAAAAACCGTGAAACATACCTCGAGGCAACTGCTCGATCGACACCAGTACTAGGAAGCCTGGGCTCATTTGTTGCCAATCTATTAGGGGCAGCCCCACTACCCTTATCGTGTGGTAGATATGCTTCACCATGGCTCAATTTAATATTTCCAGTGATGTTTGGTTTCAAAATGGAACCAGTTATCTGCATCTGAGTGTCAACCTGGGCACTGTGATTTTAGTAAACACATTAGTTTTCTTTGAGCAGCATAGAAAAGAACATGCAGCTAAGACACCAAATAAACATGGAAGATGGATGGAAAACGACACCGCTCCCAGAATAAGGATATCTTATTTCTTCTTTCTTTTCTTTTTATCTTTTATCCTAATACATGATCACAACTCAAGAACCAATAGAAAAGTCAAAAGGACAACATCGAATTAGAGAAAGTGCAGGATTCTAACAAGAATATGAACCAAAAAGCTAACCTAATCTATGATGCCAATGAACTTATACTAAAAAAATCCATTGTACAAAATTGAGATCAGCACCTTAAAATATTTTTTGCCCGTACATCTAGAACTTCACATTTCAAGTCAATTTTATCTCCGAGGGATGCTTCAATAGTTCTCAGGGGCAGGTTTCCCTTGACAAACAACTTCCCCCTTCTGCTTACTCTACTCTCCAATGAAGTGATGCATAACCTATTTGATTTCACATGAACTGTGCCGCCAAAGTTTGTGAGTGGTTTCCAGAGAACCGGTGATGATATAGATGCCCTGTGGAAGGATGCAGATCCATCCAGCACTGGTTGCTCAACTGTGCCTCTGACCTATTTATTTAATATCGTAAACCTCAGAAAATTGCTATATATTGAATTGAAACATAACAGCATTTGAGGGGGGGGGGGGGGGGGGGGGGAGAACAGTAGAAAAAATTACAGGGCACAAAAAACCTACCTTAAGCATGATGTCAGCATTGCCTTGAAGCCATTTAGCATAAGGAGATAAGGCAGTTAGCATCATCATACCCCCATCTTTAATATCAGCATCTATTCTGACTTCCCCTACATCTAGTATGTTCCAGTTTAAACCTTTGAGGCTTTCCGCTAATCCAGTATCCCAGCCTTCTTCATTTCGCTCTCTTGGAAGTTTCTTTTCACCGGCATCATCACTAGACCCCCTGCCTCTTTCCTTCACCCAACCATGGTCCCAAGAAGTTGCTCGGCTTTTATCTTTTTCTACATCTTCTTCCTCTAACATGTTGTTCTGAACAAAAGTAACAGGTACACTTCCCTGAATGTGAACATGCCCAGTTTGGATGATTGGTTCAAATTTTGCATTGAACAGGAAACGACTGGTTGAGGTGAGGGAAGCAACAATTTCAGCTCGTCCAAGATCAATCCCCCCAACGGCACCATCCAGGAGCCTTACTTGCACATCACATTCTGGTTTAGCAAGACTCCCTCTGAGATCACCTTCCATGTGCAGTATACCTCTAATTGGTGCTAAGAATTGCCGCAGAGATTGAACCGCATCAGTAGCAGAAGATTCAATCACCTGAATCACAGTTGGAACTAGACTAACAGGAAAATTCAGAACAGCAAAGTGGAGATTTGATTTTGGCCCTAACAGAGTCCCATCTGCATGAACTGTAGCATTATCTTTCTGAATAAAGATCTTTTCCAGGCGCAAACCATCATCATTGCTGTATGCACCTACAGCCTGAACACGCTGAGTTTTGTAGGTTCCCCACTCCCAGTCTTCCCCAAGAAAATCGAATTCTGCCTGACAAAAAGATATATTGACACAGCCAATTGTTAGAGGACAAAGCCTATATGCTGGAACCAAGAGTAACCGTGGTAGCTATGTTTTCCAGGTCTAGCGACTATATTTCCTAAGTTGGACTAACGAAAGAAGACTTATATTATATTCATCACCTTAGATGAAGTTGGTTTTCCCTTAAACTGAGATTAAATAGAATTAAGACTATCAAAGTATCAAGGAGCAAAATTTAAAGTAAAATATGTACCATGAGTGCACAGGAGAACTTCATAGCATTTAATTTTAATTGTGTCCCAACAAGCAATTGTTCAAAACTAACTATATATTTGCAATTTTTGATATTTCTCACTGAATTCTCTAGACAAAGATGTTTGATATTTGAACTTGTTCCCGTTATAGAATCGAAAGGATACATACCATTGTGTCCCCATTACCACCACCACTTGCATCAAGAGAGCCATGCCAGCTACCTCTAAGTTCAGTTAAACCTGGAAGATTTACATCTTCTAGAATAACTTCATTTAAAGGAGTATAATGTCCCCGTATGACCTGAAATAGAATACAAAAGTCAATCATAAATACATATAAAATTCTGGTCCCAGAATCACAGCATCTGTAAGGTTTAGGAGGTCCAAACAAACCCCGAAGATGGAACACCCTAACACACACACAAAGAAAAACAAAAGAGCTACCCACACATAACTTTAGCAAAGTCGGATGGTACAAGAAAATGGGATGGTGCAAAACTATGTTATAAAATGATGAGGAAATGACAAGTTAAAGAAAATGGCAGTGCTTCATAAATAATTAAATATTAAATAACATAATACAGTTCACATAATAGATGACTAATTATTACCAAATAGCACAAATAAGAACTGTATAAAGGCATCATATTCCCATTCCATGTGCACCTAGTGATAGGCATCAAGTACTATAGATTCAAAATAAGAATGAACACGTGATGTTTCATCCACAAAGTACCTCAAGCAGTTGATTGATACTTTCCGTATATAATCCCATAGACTGCAAACTTTGAACAAAAAGGTCCTGCATGCAAGGGAAACATGTAGAGTTAGTTTTTTCTCTATTTTTTTATCTTTCAAATTTCTTTCAAGTAAAAAAGGTACAATCCAAGAATTAGAACTCCTCATAGAAGTAGATTCAATCCTTTCATTAGAAAAAGAAAAAAAAATTGATCATTCATTTAATAATGTTTGTGCAAAGAAAAAGTCAGCAAGTCTTAACGGAAAAGAGAAAGATAAAAGAAATCAAATGTATATCCATAACAGTAGAATTATGATGACGTCATAATATAAGTAGATTCAATCCTTTATTAAGCCAAAGTTAATATAAGCACTATAACACTTGGATAATATTATAACAAAGTTAATGTTTTGGCCAGACTGAATTGTTATACATAAATTTTACCAATTTATTTTAAGTGGGATACAACCTTTGATCTTGAGTGAACAGCAGGATCTGTACTTCGAGAAACAAGTCTGGCAAGGGGAAGCATCTCAGCAACCTCAGCTCTAGGAACTTCGAGTCTCATTCTCCACCTTCCCATAGAAGATATGACACTACCCAGATGCCCAGCCATCGCCCTTTTCAATAAGCCACCCCTTTCCTTCCCAGCAGGATTGCGATCTCGCGTGCCAGGCAACACATATTCACCCTGAAGCTCATAACGGCTATTGCTTTGCTCCAAGACTGTTTTCTCAACAGTGATCTAAATGACGGTAATCAACAAGTACCAATATCAGACATATTATACAAAAAAAATTGTAGTTGTCAATAAGAAAGTAGCAAAACACAGAACCGCAAGTCAATGAAGAAATTTTTTTGTTTTTTTCCGGGTATTGCTACTAATTCATGCCAAAAGAGTTTGAAAAGGCTTAAGAAAGTAATTCAATCTCATTATTGTAATCTTAACAAAATGTTTAAACAAAGCTTGATGTACATGGTTGAAGAAATTTGAGCATCCAACCAAAACCCAATTGGCAATATATTCCCAATATGGGGATATACTCTTAGCACAGGTGAGTGTAAATAAATTAATGTATTTAATATTCCATAGTAAACTTTACTTAAAGGAATGGTGTCAATTTCTGGAAGATTCTGCTTCCCATCAAAATGCAATTTCCACTTTTCTTTTTCTTTTTCTTTTCTTTTTTCACAAGCATGGGCATCTTGGTATTGGGAACAAACGGTAACTTAGAACCCTTAAGTATCAACATTCAAGTTTGCAATAGAAAAGACATGAACCAAAGACAATCTTCGCAATGAAAGTCCCAAAGAAATGAATCTACAATGAGGACAAAAGACCAAGGTACTTACAACGTCCCCACTCCATCTAGCAGCCACATCAAGGGCTTCACCTAGCACACCGCTGAATTTTGGCCGAAGTACAGATAGCAGCCCGTGACCTCTTCGTTTCTGAAGATTAAGCTCAATTTCTGCCTGAAAGCAAACAATCAGCTAAATAATTTAATATTAAAAAAAACAACTGCCTAGAAAGTTAACAACTATCACTTATTAGCCTACTAATATATTCAACTAGATTATGACTCCACTAAAAAGCATAACCTAGTCAAAACTAGAACTCACTAGTGATATTATGCATAAAAGAAACAGCGAAAAACCAAACAATATTTCCAGAATTCCTATGGAAAAAGATCAACTGATTCAGGTTTCTAATCCCTTTTTTTTTCTTTTATCTCTAAGAAGTTCCTTGAAGTGATGGTCAAAGACAATGTTATAAACAAGATGCTTAAATTGGCCTTGCAAACATAGAAGTAAAGGTCCTCTTATCATTTGAAGGCTTTATTAGGATGAACATCCCAAGAAATCAAAGTTCCAGTGCATGTTTGAATCATTCTTAACAACCACCTTATAATGATCAAAATGTGCGCCAGAGAAGACTAGGGAGGAGAACGGGAAACAGAAAATGAGGCTGCTGGCTTACCTTCTGTATTGTACCGCGGAGTGAAGCTAACTCCAACTCATCAAGTGGTAAGTGCCGTATCTATAACCAATGACAAGACAAAGAAAAGAATTATGTAATCGATTTGTTATTACTAATAATGTTACCCAGAGAGGGTTGAAATATGAACATAAACAATAACTTTGCTAAATACAGGTACCTCCAAGGTAGCAGAATGAAATGGTTGGAAGCAAACGTTTGCTTTTAGTTGACCCTTCTGAAGTAAAAAAGACAACAACTGTCCACATTCCAAATTAGTTTCACTGTTAGGCTTCAATGGCCCAACAAACTCCATTACAAGACTTTCATCTGGCCGACCTGTGGCATCCAACTGCACTACCAGAAAAATCTCAAATATCAGAATGAATTGTAAGAACAGGAATAAACAATAATAGGGCATCAGTAGTTGCAACACTAACATCTGACCTCTTCCTTCCAACAGATCAAAACAACACATGTCACACTAACCACAGTATTTATCACATTCTAATTGGTGGAACCATGAGTTTGATTCTCAGAGCATATATATGGTAAAACGTACAGCAGAATTTCTGATTATGAAACCACACTTATAAAACATGTTTCCAAGTACTTAACTCAGGCATGAGCATACCAAGGCAATCTATCAATTTCAAAAGTGAGAAGTTACACTCGCTCAATCTTTTACTTGTTAATTGAAAATAAAGTTACTCCTACACAAGTAGCATTGGCACAATGAAGATTAATAACTAACAAAGAGCTTCCATTATAAGATAGACTATAACTATAAACCTTACTCAAAACCAGGTATGCTCTACAGTGAAGAATCTTCAAAATCACAAACCAATATACAAATAAAATGAGAATAGATGAGTCAACAAATTTATTTGAATTGCCAAAAAAACATAACAAATTTATTTGAAGGTTAGAGTGGCAACAATTGAGGACAAGATCACCTTAATATATTTGAGCTCAACTCCAAGGGAAATACGAGGTGAAAAGTGTAAAGAACCTTGGCATTACCTTGATATACTCACGTGAAATGCTTAATGATCCAGACAATTGAGGCGCCAACATCAACTGATTCAATTTAAGACCTGAAATTGAAACCTCTCCGGCAAGAGTATCTGTCTTTCCTTTATCTGTCATGTTGAATTTCTTATTTCTCTCAAAACCGCAATCTTGTTCATCAGAGATACAAGGCTTTAAAACCTTTCCCTGAAACTTGATCTTGCCTGTTGCTTTCAAATGCATAGGTTTTGGAGAATCAAAGGGATAAGAAGACACCAAGCTGAAAAACTCAAAACCACGCATACGTAAATCCAAGTCAATTCCCTCAACATCAAAAGGCACGGCACTCTTTGCATCAGCATCTCTTTTGCTTAGCCAGTCTTCATCATGGTAAGATGTTTGAACTTTTGAGGACAAGTCAAAAGCAGTAGATGAGGAATTGACAGTAATGGAATCATGCGATATTATGATATCTCCTCGAGCATCACTGAAAGACCCTTCAGCTTTTGGAGCGGTCCATTTAATGTCAAACCTCCTACATTAGAAAAATCGCACATAAACCTGAAGAACATTTATCATTAAACAGCAGCAGCCGCATTTATAATATTTTGATGAGCAACCATAACAAAATGAAAAGGAAGCAGATAAGCAACTTGAGCAACAATTAAGAGGCAAGACCCAGGAATCTTACGGTCTCAGTAGGGATCCAGAAAGTTTTGTTTCTCCATTTACATCCCCTAATTTCAGTGGCATCAGTTGAAGATAACCAGGTATATATCGATGAAGAATTTTATCAAAGCAAAAACTTCCAGAGAAATTCACATCCATTGATGTATCATCAACCTCACCCTGTGCACAGCATCACTGGGTTAAATTTCAGAGAAGAAAATGCTTGAGTGCATTGCACAGCATCACAAGGATTTAAAATACAACAGGAAAATGTATTTTCAATAATTTAAAAGCCACTAAGGGTGGCTAACAAACTAAAAGATTGCAGTTTTTCACCCATGCAAGATGGGGCATTATAAATGGCATGACAAAAAGTGCACAACAGCCAGTAAAACATAGCATGACAGGCAAGTGAAAACCAAGAATAAATGCTCTACAAAGAGAAAAAGAATGAGCATGTGAAAGTTGACAAATAAGCACCAAGATGCAGATGGAAGAGAGAGAGAGGTAGCTATGTTGACAACCCAGATCAAACTTAATGTTTTAGTGTGCAGAGGTACATACACACCTTTCCTACCAGGATAATTACTCACTGAGACAAATGTAAAAAGCTTGGCTAAATTTTGTAATAAACACAAAAGGTCATCCTATCTGCAACTACCTACCTCTGGACAAATCCATGCATTCCCTGCCCCTCGAATTTCACCACCATCTACAAGGCTAGCTCTAATTCCGTACAAGTCAGCAACCTATAGAAAATACCAAATAAGCTTACAAGAATATAGATACACTTGGATGATGAAAAATTCAAACTCAATTTTGGCATACACATTTTAGTTGCTCATCCCAAACTTACACAGCTATCAGTGTTAAAAGTGAAATTGGCCGACACGCACGAAAATGGAACACGATCAAACGCTGCCACAGCACCAGCTTCCTTACTTTTCAAAACTGCTTCCGATGCAGCAGATGGAGGAAAATCAGAAACTGATTGGGACATCCTTCTAGAGACCATTCCACTTCCCACAAATATAGGAGCATTTAATGGACCTTGACAGTTAAAGACAGCAGTCACTGATCCAGCCAGCTACATGGAGGTAAATTGAGAGAGAGAAAGAGATGGTTAATTTGCTGTATATCACCTATTATCACAGTATTCTTACTTGTGAGAGCGCAAAGGACTAAATAAGTGAAACTAATGCACCCCAACATTATTATTTGAAATTAGGAGAAAATACTAGTAGGGAATGCACAAATGGTTACTAAGCTACTTGACACAATTCTTTAAGAAACACCAAGTTTTTGAAAGCTCTCTTATCAAGCATTAGCACTTTAAGATTATAACATAACACTTCTTCTACCTGAAAACCAGTGTTTCTAACAGTTGAGGGCCATACACGTGTTAGTCTGAGACTCTAAAGAGACTTATAAAAAGGTGTTTATTTCCTTTACTTATGATTATTAATTATACTTCCCACGATTATCACATGCAAGTAGACACTCAAACATATATAATGAATCAATATAAGTTCACCAAGAGCCATGTCTCGTGTCAGAAAAATAGTTTCATATCCATGTCAGAGTGGCACTTGTGTCTGTGTTACATTACTCTTTGAAAGGGAGAAGTCATGGGTTCAACTGTCTACACATGGAGGGATTCAAGGAGAAGAAAAGCTGGCATCCAAATACAACATAAGCATACCGGAAACATGAGAGGCTTCATGTTGAAAGTTTTCATCAAGGCGTTTACTTCCACGCAAGAAACCTGAAAAGAGAGTAATACAAAGATTACTAGATATGGATGCAGTGAAATTAATAAACAAAAGGGAAATCAAATAAGTGATTTCAAGTTGCAGGTTCAAGCTCAAAGATTACTAGATATGGATGCAGTTAAATTAATAAACAAAAAGGAAATCAAATAAGTTATTTCAAGTTGCAGGTTCAAGCTAAAAAAGAATTGCCTGTTATAAAAAACATGGTTCTAGTAGAAAGGGAATGCATCCGGAACTCTTAGAATACCTTACATGAATATATCTAACAACAGCCAGGAAGATCATCAGTCTCAACTGACAAATGCATATCCTGAAATCCCTCAGCAGTCTTTCTAAAACAAGTTATTTATCTACTTCTATGTAGCTGAACTGCTGAACTAAATTTATGAACTCGTGTTCTTTTTGTTTCTAGCCTGAAATTTAGGAACTCTAGTACCACAATGTTGTAGACGTACTTCCAAGAACATACCTGACACATAAGATGAAATTCTCCTTCCTCAGGATGAATACCAAAATCTCCAGAAGCTTCCAAAGGAACAGCACCAAACCAGCCACTTGCATTGTGTAAGAATATTCGCTGGCCACGAAAACATAAGCTTGCTGAAATGTCCTGCATAGAAGAAACACAAGGTACCAAATAGAAACCAATTTTCAGAATTCAAGAACAACGCCGCAGATAACAAGCATGGAGGTTTCACCTGTATAACCTATGCACGACCAGAAGAATAATAAAGTTCTTATTTTTTGCCTACTATGCACTGTCTACCAAAGAAAGTGCAAATTGCAACATAATCTCCAGGTGCTACCCACCAACAAGTATATTTGGCAGAAAATAAAACATGATGTAACAATCATCAACTGTTCATAAATATTCAAGAAAATCTTTCAGCGACATACAGAAAATGATGATGGAGCATCAATTGTTTGGAAAGCCACCCCTGTCACATCAAGCTGTCCATGAAGATTTGGAAATGATTCTCCTCTTGACATGCACAAGTGAACCTGAAAAAGTGGAAGTACATATATATCTCAAATAAACAAAATAAGACCAGAATGGCACAATCTGATCAATCTAATTTGGATTATTTTCCTCCTACATAATGTGCTGCCGAAGTTATGTGAGAAGAACATATCAATCTAACAGGCATAAAATGAAAAGTTACAGTGAAGTCAGAGAAGCACCTCACCAGTGGCTCTTCCTTTGGACCACATTATTGGAATTTCTAAAATCCGTTCAAAAAGCTGCAGAAGAAAAAAGGCAACCAGCAAACGAGGCACATGAACAAATTTTACAACCTCAGATTGAAACAGAAAGGTCTTGGTATTACTTTGTAGTGTCCAGCTTACCGGAACAAAAAGGTTAGCAACTTTTAGGTTGGCATGCCATTTCTGTTCAACAATGTCAACAAATACATCTGCAGACAACCAGCCACCATCTTCGGATATGGTGTCAGACCTCCACATCTTACAGTTGCCACTGAGTTGTACATGAACGCGACCATAGTGATTTTGAAACTTCACATGTCCATTGACATTCTCCATCTCTCTATAGACAATATATGGAAATCATAAATGCTCAAATTAATGTAAAGGCACGTTTCTAGAAAGTGTCATTAAAATGAGTCATCCTAATCAGTATAGTCAAATATCTATCCAACATTACAAAAAAATTCCAACAGAAATGAAGTCCTTTAAATAAAAATGAGCACAAAATAAAATCATATTCATGATAACATCCACCAATAGAATAATGTTATTATCAAGAGTAAATAGTGGCTCTACCGAGGTTCCCTGTCACCATATGCAAGTACCATGAGTGTTCCTCCTTTGAATTGTACAGAATCCAGTGTAACTGGAAGCATCTTTTCAATACCTTCAGGCTGCACAACATTGACCTCGTCGACAAGTTCTGCAACAATATCTTCAACTCTGGGGCGCATGCTAGATGACAGCTTTTGAATGGACCCAGAGAGAAGATTGGATAATGAATCTCCTGCGTTTCTAGAAAAAGAGGGAAAGCCTAATTTCAGGCTTAGGGGCCAGATGGGAACATGATGATATGTTGAAAAAGAAGGTAGTGTGGAAGTTGAATTCTGCAATGTTTCACCTTTTCTACTTTCTGATTTACCATCATCAGAATGCTTATTTACAACTTCATTTCCTAAATCCTCATCTTTTACATTACAACTTTTGGTATCAGTTCCTGCAACATTTTCAGTGGATGGGTTGCTGGATTTCTCATCTAAATTGGACCTATCTAATGGATCATGTATGGAACTAAAACTACTTAAATCACTCTTAACGTTCTCATTTTCTTTAAGGGCATGGTCTGCTGAATCTCTAGAATGTTTTCCATTACGGTTTTCATCTCTGACAGTTTCTTCACCAATACCTGCGACAGTGTTGGCATTAGTATCAACCTCATTCTTCATCAAATAGGTGTCAAGGTTCATCGCATCATAACTTCCGGATGAGTGTGAAGGTTCATCAGACTTCTCATGCACCAAACCCTGAAAATATGCAAGTGCCCTTGCTGCACTATCCCCAAGAATTCTTCTTTTGGCAGTAATACCAGATGCAGAGATATCAGTCCCATAGCCCTTCCTTTTGAATTTGTGCTTTTTAGGCCCCTTTATCACTCTGGACCAAAATTTAAGCCCTGACCCCGGTATTTTTACACCCAATGATTTCTCCAAGTCCGCATGCTTCATATCATAATCGACACCTGTGTCCATGCAGTGATCTCTCCAGTGCATCTTTTCATCCATGCATAAAAAAGATTCAGAGGTTGTTGAATATGCTGAATGGCTATCACCTTCTTTTGAATCATCGCCTTTAGATGGAGTGGAACCCTTGTCTGAACTAACGTAACCCATCTCCGCAGCTTTCCTAGCTGCTTCATCCCTTTCTCTTTCCCAGCGATCAGCTGCTTCCTCTCTAGCGTGCCTACGGGTTTTTGTTCGATGATCAATTCCTTCTTCTGTTGATAAGTGCCTCTGCAGACTACCTTCGGATGAGGGTATCCCTAACCAAGAATAATCCTTCTTCTGTGCAATCAAGACGGTCGGATGGGATAAAACTGCATCAATCACAATCCTTCCCCTCCTCAGACTCGCAAAAGGACGAAGACAAAGTTTCATGGATGGGACCTCACCACAAGAAAATTCCTCATTATGAGGCCCAACTGAACACGACTCCAATGTGATGCTCAAAGGTGATATCCTTCGAACCTTACCAAAAACTACTTCGCGCTGAATATATTCACTAAGTACTGAGCAGACAGACGGCAAAACCCTGGCTTCAATAAAACCCTTGGCTTTTGTCTGCCCATACCATACCAATAAACATACCCCAGATATCACGGCCACAAATACAGAGCACCTAACTAAAAGTAACCCCTCTTCCCACAGAGGAGATAAAGACCTCACCAGAGCCTTGCTTTGGGAAAAAGGCTCTTTAACACATTGTACCTTCCAATCTTTCAGCTCGAAGGTTCTCCTTAATAAATCCACATTTTTACCCCAAAAATGTGAAACTCGAATAGCTTGAGTAATCCAATAATTTTGCTTTTCGCTCACACACCTGCGAACAACCCTTCTTCTCATATGCCTTCTGTCCCAATGAATAAAATTTCCATTGTTTCTACCACTTAAAGAGCTCTGAATTGGAACCCCAAGAAATGGGCAATGGAGTTTTCCGCTCATTATCTTCCCTTATGCATCAACGTCCAGTTGCAAGTCATCAGCCAGGGACCAAGAAGCAGCTCTTAGTCCCCCAACAATTCAGAAAATCATGAAGCAGCCAGACATTTGAACCCTATGAAAATAGATATCAGATTCGATTAAAAACTGTCACATAATCCAACACAATAAGGTCTACTCATTTCCAAAGATACCTTGTGTGGCAAAAGAAAAATTTACAGGAATAAATTACTGCAAGAATTATGTTGTCTTCTGGTAAAAGCAGCTCAACTCAGCAATGGGGAAAGAACGATAAAAAAAAATAAAAAAAATACCAGAAGCTAATCAAGCTAATTGTTACAAAGCACAAAATCAATTATTTTTAGCTCAACATATATTGCACCTTCACTTAAGAAACTTAACAATGTAGTTCAACAGTAACACTACGACTAACAGCCAAAAAACTGCACAAAACAGCGAATTTTGCATTCGATTAATTAAGTAAACAGCCCTAGAACTTGTCGTCACTCACACTCAAGAGCAGAGAACCAAACGCCGGCAATACATATTCTCTCTACCCGTTTCAAGCCCTAAACACAAATCTAAACACCAAAATTCCAATAGAATTCCAAAATTTACATTCCATTTTTCTGCGAAACAGAATACGAGTGCTTGAATTGAAGAAAACAGCGGGAAATAGAACCTGAAGTGATGGAAAGGAGCATTTTGCCTGAGACTGCTTCTTGCTTCTGTTTCGGTGTTTGCTTGAGAGAGAGAGAGAGAGATGAAGGCCCAAAGCTTTTAGGCTTTACTTCAATTGCTGGTACTTCCAAGTTCTAATTTCTATTTCTCCTTTTCTCGTTCATGTAATCATGTGTATTTATTTTATATATATTCGTGTATATTACGGAAATGCCACGGGGGAACTCGTGAAAAGTCTGAGATGACCTTATCTGGCAATAGCGTACAAGGCAGAACAATATGGATCAATCGTCATTCATCCATTCTATGGTCTCAAGTATCTTACTTTTATAGGACAAAAAAAAAAGAGCATCTATGTAGTCTCAAGTTTGAATTATAAGAGCTTGATTCTTCCCTCTCTAACATTGGGTTTCAAATTTATTTTTTTTTGGTTTGGGTCAATCACTCAATCCCATAAGATCTTGTGATAAACAAAAGTTCTAATTATGGTTTGCTTGTAACCTCGTTTGTAACCAAAACAAATTCTGAAGGGACAAGATTCGGTTGCAACTTGCAAGGGATTAAATTGCTTAGTTCCCTAATGGAGAAATGTAGCAAGGGATTGGTCACTGTATTAACTCATTAAGTGACAAGATTCGGTCGCTTATGACCTACAACATTAGGGTAAAACCAGGTGTGTTTAAAAAGAGTTGCGATTGAATTTACAGCTCTTCTCATGCTCAACATTTTACTGGTTGCCCTGATTCTCTTTCCACTTTCAACAAGATAAAAGTGAGAAAAGCCCAGTTATGACCACAACTGGTATTCCTAAAATTTTGAATAAATTTTAATCGGATTACTGTGTTTCAAAGAGAACTAACATCAAGCAAAATAATTTCTCATTGTGCCCATTCTTCCAGAGTAAGTTCTTAACAGCAACATGGAGGAAGAACTACAATACAGGGATCTGAGATATATCTAGTTAACGACTTTCCAAGGAATAATATGCAATGAGCAAAACTGGCAAAATCCATACGGTCTAATGAGAACTGAGTAAAAAAAACAAAGTGAAACTTCCTGTAGTCAACCGCAATACAATTAAGGCCATCTTCAACAAAACCAGAGCCAAAACCCACACTCTTTATTTCGCACAACTTGGTCATATGAACAATGGTAAATTACATGCTCATATAGAAGATGTTGAACGAAACTGGGCTTTTACCGCACAGGCTGCTGGTTATAATGGTTCTTCTCTTTCTTCTTAGCTGCAGCAAGTTTTGCCCTCCTAGCAGCAGCCTCTTGAGCAGCAGCTTTTGCAGCCGCATCCAACTCTTTAGTAGTTTTCTTCTTCTTTGCATGTGCTACCTTCTTTAGTCGCTCTTTCACATCAATAGTTGATGTATCCTCCTCCATCTGTTCAGTTCCTGCAACTTCACTTGGTCCATTAGTCACCCCTGAGTTGTTTGGTTGATCCTGTGATTCTTTCACATCCTTGGAAGCTTTATCTTTCTTTTTCTTCTTCTTGGAGCTTTTGGACTCAGCAGGCTGATTTTCCTTCTTTTCCGCATCTCCATTGGGCGCACTATCCTTGTCTTGTGCAACACCTGCAAATGCAATACATCAGATGTTGTCAAGTACAAAATTAAACATTAGATAATCACTCCTACTGAGGTCGATGCCACCAATAATACCAGGACTTCGCCTCTGCCATAATACTAGAAATAAATAAATACCACTTCAAAATCAAACATAAATCAATAAGCTTGCTTGATAACTAATATATGAGAAGAATGGCAAACATCAAGAATGACCAAGTATGTGATTGTTAATGTATACAACGAAATGTTAACTATCTTCCTTATATGTTTCATAAAGAATAAGATGAAAGCAGTATTAAGACTTAGATTTATTCTTCTTCAAAAATGAAGTAAATAGATGGGGCATATGATGGCAAACAACAAGAATGACCAAGTAGATGGGGAATATGATGTGCATATATGCAACTGTGTAATGTATACAACAAAGAGTTAATCATCTTCTTTATGTCTATCGCTAATCATAAGATGAATGCAATATAAGACTTTGCTTTATTCTTCTTTAACTGTGTAAATAAAACATTTTAATCAAAGAAAAGAACGCACTGTAAGCAAAACTGAACCAAACGCACAATTGCAGATCACTACAATAAAATCTTATTAAGAAAAAAGGCAGACACTTACCACGTGATTCATCTTGACTGTCACTCTCCTTCTGGGAGACTCTAAAATCAGCTAGAAGAGCCTCAAGTTCTGCAAGTTCCTTTTTCTTTTTTTCCTTTTTTGAAAGTTGCCTTTCTGCCTCCTTAGGTGGGGCAGAAACCTCAGCAGGCTTCTTCACCACGGGCTCAGGATGCACTGGAGCCTCTGGTTCATGATCATGATCTTCCTCATCTTCATCGCCTTCATCAAGAATATCTTCTTCACTCTCACTTTCCTGTAGTCATGGATAGACAAGCAGTTGAATAAAACTCCATTCAGGTTGTCTTCAAAACCTTTCAATGCTGTAACAAATGCATAACCATATAAAACTAAAAACATAAACCAATGAGCATGAAAGTAACATACAGATATTTTAAGCATCATGCTCTACCATATTCCGGTCTTCTATTCCAACTATGTTAAGGTTGACTAACATCAAACCCAAATCATAATTAGAATGTACAAAAAATCAAATACTGTGCACAAGATCGAAATCAGCCACTACTTATTCCAGTGACACCTTATTTCTTTACATACAACAGACACTTCCACATTAGATATCAAACACTGCAGCTGTTATACACAAAAAAGAGCTACATTGATCAAAATCCTGCTATATTCATCATTAGACCCAACTAGTCAAACTAACTCACAAATTTAGATCATTCACTCAAACAAGTTCACCAATGTTGGTTTCTATCAAGCCAAAGACTCTCAACGTTAGCATTTTTATAGCTCCTAGAATAACATCAATACCCAACTAGACTATATCCGTATTCATCAAATCTTTTCTCTATGAAATAGCTGCCTCAGAAAACAAAAAATTAAATTACAACAGCCCATAAAACCAACAACAGCCTGAAAACAAATACAAAATTAAGATGCTAAGCATAAACGAAAAGGGATTGAAGTTCCGACCTCTACATTGCTGGCGTTCTGCTTACTCGGCTGAGGCTCAGAGGATCCCCAAACTGGCTGAATCGGGGCCGTGGTGGCATAATAGTCATCATCATCTTCGTCATCAACGTCGGCCCACGATTTCGCGTTCAATGGAGCTGGGGCCCAGAACACCTGGGGCTCCGGCGCCTTGGGCTGCGCCGACTGGTCCTTGGAGGTTCCTTTGCTCTTCTTATCGGACTTCTTCTTCTTCCTCAGAGTCTCGAGCGCCGCGAACACGTTGGTGTTTTTGATGACGAGCGAGCCCTCGTCTCTCCTGCTTCCACCCCCTACCATCTGTTTTCTCAACACTCAGATTAGCCAACGATGCGCGCACCGAACAAAATTACGGACAAAAACCTCGCGGGTTCAATTTATAATTCACAAACTCTCTGCAAAATTGAATCGGCTCAAGTCGTTCGCAATTAGGGTTTCCAAGCTTCACGAAACGGAGACCAAATATTTATATATTGTATATACAAACAAATTAACAATCAAAAAATTTAGGGAGCTTTGATTATTGATCCCTGGAAACCAATGAGTGTCGGAGATCGGGGATTGTGAGGGTTGGCGATGGATGGTCGATGGAAAATTAGGGTTTGTGAGAGAGGTGGATTGGCGATTAAAAGAGATGAAGAGGGATGGAGAAAAAGAGAGGAGCTATGGCGGATGAGCGAGTCGGTTACGTTTGCAAAGAAGTAGGGCTAATTTAGAGAGCACCGGATAACGTATTGAAACGCAAAAGAGGAGCTTTTATAGGTGGGATGAGTTTTTGGTATTTACAGAATGGGGGTTCCAATTTATCGTATTTGAGAGCTTGCTTATCGTATCTGAGTGTATAGACAGCGTATAAAAATACAATGAAATACTTGCCTATTACGTCACGGATAATGAAAACAGAAAGTTTAGGGTAACCCCTCCTAATTAGATAGTGATTATTAGTGGACGATAATGGTGCAAGAAATGCAAATAATGAGCTTCGGTTGATCTTTGCTCATGTTCGTGAGAAATTAAACAAACCCGAATACAAGAACTCGCAAATTCCTTGAATTTTCTCAAATCATGGAACTTAAATCTCACACACCTCTAGCTTATCTTTTGATGGTTCTCTTGTAACTTCTTATGTTAGATTGAGCTCTCCACTCCTATTTATAATGCACAGGTCGGAGTGTTGAAGCAATTAGGAATACCAACAAAATATAAACATTTCGTAACAATCAAGAGAAATACCTAACCTATCGAAACATGGAAAGAAAGATTTTTCCCCTAATAGTCAAGACTCAAGAGGCAATACCTAAACTGTAGCATGCTCGTGTCATCATAAATTTTCAAGATATAAGCTTTTGTTGAACATATAAGAAATATGATCAAGAGGGAGGTGGATATGATTATTCTGGTACGTATAAAAGTTCTTTACTCGATCAAATATGTGTGAACATTTTTTGAGCGAGTAATTCACCTAAACCACAACGACATGGCACAAGGTTGGCGACTTTAGAATTGTACCATTAGTCTACCATTGCATGGAGCAGATTTATATTTCAATGTGTCAATGCACTTTAGAATTTCCATAATTAACAATTGGGGGCTCAAAAGAAGCATACAGTTTAGGTTCTTCTATGTTTCTCACTAAGCACACATTGAATGCAAGAAGTAGTATTTAAACACTTGTTTTTTGAAAAGGGGGTGTTTGGACACCTAGAAGGCATTCTACCTGGGAACCAAACAGCAAAATATAGAGCAAACTCAGAAGTACATAGATGAATATTTTTTGCCAGTCATTGTTCACAACAAATTATACCATTTTGTGTATCAGTATATATATATATATATATATATATTACACTACTAGGTAATTATCTTGCTCATGAAACGAATAGAAAGGGCTTATATATCAACATTAAAATGACTCAAAAAGGACTTTCTTCTTTTCAAACTGTTTCTGCACTCACTATTATGCCACAAAAAATAGGAAAACCATGAGGAAAAAAATTAGTATAAAGAATATCTTGATCATCAGCCACCTAATTGATGATATGCTATTCAGATACTTGAGCAGTGCCCATTGTGCGCCCTCTACATTCGCCAATGTGTCTTTCATGTTCTCATCAATCCTGCAACAGAAAATACCCTTAACAAAATTCCAATTCAAATCCAATCAAAATGCTATGTTATACAATTCTACTTAAAGCCATCTTTGTTTTCAGGTTACACTTCAAACTACCCTGCACCAACTGAGAATGCCTTGTAAGAGAAACCACATTTTAGTTCCCCACGACTATAACAGTAATAGATATATACAGAGCAGTAGTTGGTGTGTGCAGACATATTGTTTAAAAAAATCCACAGCTTCTGTCTTTTTTTTTTTCCAAGAAGAAAACGCAGGACGATAATGAAAACTAAAGATCCAAATCAAAGCAATGATGGGAACAAGGAAAATGAATAGAAAGAAAAGTAGTACATGTAGCAATGGTACTAAACTTATGTATACACCAATGCAAAGCTACCCATCTTATCAGAAAAATGTTAAATAACTGAACTAAGGATCTTCACTTTTCTATGACTGGGTGTCAGAACCACTACCATCAGAGAGAAACCATTTTATTGTGCAAATATTTATCATGGTCCACAACACTAATTTTACTCAGCTTTATTCAACTAATTGATAAAACCCCCAATGTGTGAAAATAAAGTCTGCTTAGAGCACCCCATCTTCTGCATTAATGTAGAAAGCTGAAATTAGAGAAAAACCTGATGGCAACCTCCCCTTGCTCAGAAACCAATGTCGCCAGCTGGTTGAAAATATTACTCGGCTCATGAATAGTGGACTCAACATTTTGCAAAGCTTCAGCTCTACTCTGCAGGTAACTGTCTTGCAATAGAGCCATCACCTGTTGTTGCTGCTTATGCTGTTGCTGGAGCAATGGTTGACTCTCCCCATCCATCTCCTTCCTGTAAAGTTAGAAACAAGAAACATTTTCTTAAAGGATCACAACCTCAAAATTTGATATTTGTATCAAACTAATCTCATTAGATACCAAACAAAAGATCACAATCAAAAGTTCGAAAGTTAAAATCCTAACATAAAGAGTAAGACTGTATCTCAGAGTCTAAAATTAGTTATGAATTTATAAATGAATTGCAAAGTCAATAGTCTGCAACTCTGCATAGAGACACTGATAGTCCTAAATGTTTAAACATCAACGTCAGACAATTGGTAATTTTCTGAAACATCGTTGTCTTTATGTAGACTGTTGACATCTACATAAAGACACGGATGACCCAGAATAAAGAAACAAAGAGAAAAAGTTAGTATTTTTCAGGATGCTCATGAGGGACAAAGGGTTCAAGAAGCTGCAATATTTCTTCAACAGTGCACAGAAGATAATCAGGATTTTAAATAATGCAACACACAAAATCTACGATGACTTATGAAATGATACATAGACAACTCCTATACTATTTGGGAAACGATAAACCATGGCTATTAACACACTAAAAGGGCTATGTCATATTCCAGAAGCAATGATCCATGACTAACAATTAAAAAGCAATCTCTTACTTTGGGAACAACTGCGATGAAGATGCTGATCCATTAGCCCATGGAGGAGGAGAGGCACTCGAAGAACTAGCAGCTGACCTGGTAGCCAGTGGGCGCTGCCGAACAAAAGGATTTGTGGATTCCTTGGAAGCACTAGAAGAAAACAATTGTCTTCTATTCTCATGAACCTTCAAATTCTTCATGAAACCAATAAACATTTCATTAGTCTTAGAAAACAATCCAAAGAGCAACTTCAGTAGAAACGTCTTGTACTAAGATCACCAGCCTAAAGTGCACAGGCAACAATACTCGCCAACATTAGGCCTTACCTCACTTTCATAACAAATTTTACCACTGTGTATCAGTACATATATATTACATTACTAGGTAATTATCTTGCTCATGAAACGAATAGAAAGGGCTAACCAACAGTAAAATTACTCAAAAAGACTTTCTTCTTTTCAACTGTCTCTGCATTGACTATTATGCCACAAAAAATAGGAAAACCATGAGGAAAAAAAATAGTATAAAGAATATCTTGATCATCAGCCTCTTATTTGATGATATGCTATTCAGATACTTGAGCAGTGCCCCTTGTGCGCCCTCTACATTCGCCAATGTGTCTTCCATGTTCTCATCAATCCTGCAACAGAAAATACCCTTAACAAAATTCCAATTCAAATCCAATGGTTATTGCAGAAGACTTTTCATCTGGAACCCTGTCCTGTGAAGCTTTAGAAATTTCCCTTTGGTACTAACAAAGATAAAATACCATATCACATAAAGTTCTTCAAAAGGATTAAAAAAATATATCTAAAAGGACTATTCAGGATGTAATTAACCAAATGCAGGTATACCTGAATGTATTTTGTCATTGTCGTATCCCAATGTCTCATAGGTCTGAGCTTCTAGATTATCCATGAGAGGCTGCATTAGAATATCAAATTAACTTGTATTTACATTGCCAAAATATTCCAAATATGGTCTCAAGGGATGTTTCTGTACACCTGAATGTCAAGAATTCATATGAAAAAGAGGAACACAATGGGGTAACAAAGTTCATTTTATTCATGAAAAGAATACTGGGTAGATATGAAATTACAGAGCATTCCATTCCTTCACTAAATGTCCATCATATCTAAGTTCCTCAAATATGTCCATATCTAAATTCCTCATATCCTAAGAAACTAAGAAAGTAACAACAAATTTACAGGGAAATCAGCAAATGTGCTGGTGTGGACAGTACTCAATTTCGGGACACATCAAACAGTATGGGCTAGTAGCCTGGTACTGGTGCTTCGAAAACTACAGTCTTGCTACCTTGACTCCTCCAACAAGCTTCTTGAATGCATACTAGCCCTGACTCCTCCAACAAAAAGACCAGATGCTCCTCCAATATCGTACTATAAGCATCAACAAACAGACTGATAGAACTGTTACTAACTCTATTATCATGATAGTCCACCGAAACATCCACGGGGTGATGATGTAAATCGACAATAAAAATGCAATAGCAACAAAGCTAAGTGAGGTCCAAATCCATCCGCACAATCGAAAATCCTTGGTCAGTCTGACCACCATCAGTAGCACAATTGCAAATGCAGCCACCACACTAGATTCAAACATCAGAAATAGAAAGGGAGTACAAGTACATACTTTTCTTGGGCCCGAACCTTCGCAGATACAGTCCGTGTGATTATGGAGAGGCTCAAACAGATTATCGGACGGGTTAGTGCCTACCCGAAAAAGCAGCGTCAGCAAGCACGCCATGATCACAATGCTGTTGCCGTCGCCTCTATGCATCTTTCTGTCGCTCCCGCGCCGACGGCGAGCTTCAAAGACCTCTTCCCGGGGACTGATGATTTCCTTGTCGTACTTGACCAGCTTGCTACAGATCACCTTAAGGGAGTCACCCTGAATTTCCCGGATGTAATTGGCGTACTGTTCCGCCGGAAGCCCGGCAAAAATCAACTCTTTCACCTCATCTTCACATATTTCAAGGCCAATCTTACGATAACTCTCCGCAGCGTCCAACTTATCGGAAAGATAGTGGACCATTGAGCAAGAAGCTTTCTTTCTCCGCGATAACTGACTCTCGAGTAAGGCAACCTTCTTCTTCCGAGAGAAGATGGTGGACGCCATTCTTGTTTCAGATGAAATGTGAGGGTTAGCAATGGAGGTTGATGGAAAGTTAGGGTTTTGTAGGTCCGGCGATTAAAAGAGACGAAGAGGGATAGAGGGTATTTACAGAATGGGGGTTCTAATTTATCATATTTGCGAGTTGGCGTTTTTTTTTTTTTTTTGCCAAGTTGGCGTTGAGTCATGAGTGTACAAAGTATAAACTAAACCTATTGCTATAAAAATACAATGAAGTACTTACCTATTACGTCGCGGATAATGAAAACAGCAAGTTTAGGGCAACCCCTCCTAATTTAATAGTGATTATCAGTGGACGATAATGATGCTAGAAATGCAAATAATGAGCTTCGGTTGATCTTTGCTTATGTTCGTGAGAGTTTAAACAATTCCGATTACAAGAACTCTCAAATTTTTTGTATTTTCCCAAATCATGGTCTAGCTTATCTTTTGATGTTTTTTTTGTGACTTCTTATATTAGATTGAGCTCTTCACTCCTATTTATAATGCACATGTCGAAGTGTTGAAGCAATTAGGAATACAAACAAAATATAAACATCCCGTAACAATCAAGAGAAATACCTAACCTATCGAAACATGGAAAGAAAGATTTTTTCCCTAATAGTCAAGACTCAAGAGGCAATACCTAAACTGTACCATGCTCGTGTCATCATAAATTTCAAGATATAAGCTTTTGTTGACCAAAATAACATATAAAAAATATGATCAAGAGGGAGGTGGATATGATTATTCTGGTACGTATAAAAGTTCTTTACTCGATCGAGTATGTGATAATATTTTTCGAGTGAGTAATTCACCTAAAGCACAACGACATGGCACAAAGTTGACGACTTTAGACATTAGTCTACCACTGCATGGAACCGATTTATATTTCAAAGTGTCAATGCACTTCAGAATTTCCATACAGCTCTGCATATGAATCATGGCTTCTAAGGTACACAATGTCAGTTTAAAGAAACCTACCCAACGGCAAAATTATTAACTTTTAGGGGCTCAAAAGAAGCATACAGTTTAGGTACTTCTATGTTTCTCACTAGACACACATTGAATGCAAGTAGAAGTAGGTATTTAAACACTTGTTCTTTGAAAAGGGGATGTTTGGACACCTAGAAGACATTCTACCTGGGAACCTAACAGCAAAATATAGAGCAAATTCTGAAGCACATAGATCAAATTTTTTGCCAGTCATTGTTCACAACAAATTTTACCATTTTGTGTATCAGTACATATATATTACATTACTAGGTAATTATCTTGCTCATGAAACGAATAGAAAGGACTTATCAACAGTATAATTACTCAAAAAGACTTTCTTCTTTTCAACTGTCTCTGCACTGACTATTATGCCACAAAAAATAGGAAAACCATGAGGAAAAAAATTAGTATAAAGAATATTTTGATCATCAGCCACCTATTTGATGATATGCTATTCAGATACTTGAGCAGTGCCCCTTGTGCGCCCTCTACATTCGCCAATGTGTCTTCCATGTTCTCATCAATCCTGCAAGAGAAAATACTCTTATCAAAATTCCAATTCAAATCCAATCAAAATGTTATGTTATAGAATTCTACTTAAAGCCATTTCTGTTTTCAGGTTACACTTCAAACTGCTATGCACCAACTGCGAATGCCTTGAGAGAGAAACTACATTTTAGTTCCCCAACTTCAAATGCCAAAATATTTCTCACAAGTCCCCACAACTATAACAGTAATAGATATATATAGAGCAGTAGTTGGTGTGTGCAGCCATAGAGAATTCTGCCCTAAAACACGATTGTTTTTATAAAATAAAATAAAATACACAGTTTCTGTCTTTTTTTCTGAGAAGAAAACGTAGGAAGATAATGAAAACTAAAGATCCAAATCAAAGCAATGATGGGAACAAGGAAAATGAACAGAAAGAAA
The DNA here is from genome assembly GCA_030142095.1 of Rubus idaeus. Lineage (NCBI taxonomy): Eukaryota > Viridiplantae > Streptophyta > Magnoliopsida > Rosales > Rosaceae > Rubus > Rubus idaeus. Next base: position 30,856,329 of record CM057966.1, read on the forward strand.
AGTAGTAAATGTAGCAATGGTACTAAACTTATGGATACACCAATGCAAAGCTACCCATCTTATCAGAAAAATGTTAAACAACTGAACTTAAGGACCTTCACTTTTCTAAGACTGCGGGTGTCAGAACCACTACCATCAGAGACAAACCAATTTATTGTGAAAATATTTATCATGGTCCACAACAACTAATCTTACTCAGCTTTATTCAACTAATTGATTACGTCTTGAGCTCAAATGGAGCTCAAATATCAGACAATTAGCTTCTTGCCCATCTCAGGTCATATCCTTCTACCATAAAGTAACGCACCATGTAGTGGTTGATAAAAGATGATGATTAGGTGCGATATGGAAAAACTAACAATCAATTCACCAGTAATGATAAAACCCCAAATGTGTGAAATAATATATAGATCCATTATTAGTAAAGAGTCTGCTTAGAGCACCATCTTCTGCATCAATGTAATAAGCTGAAATTAGAGAAAAACCTGATAGCAACCTCCCCTTGCTCAGAAACCAATGTCGCCAGCTGGTTGAAAATATTACTCAGCTCATGAATAGTGGACTCAACATTTTGCAAAGCTTCAGCTCTACTCTGCATGTAACTGTCTTGCAATGGAACCATCTCCTGCTGTTGCTGTTGCTGTTGCTGCTGCTGCTGCTGCTGTTGCTGGAGCAATGGCTGACTTTCCCCATCCATCTCCTTCCTGTAAAGTTACAAACAATAAACTTATTTTTAAAAGGATCACAACCTCGAAATTTGATATCTGAACCAAACTAATCTCATTAGATACCAAACAAAAGATCACAATCAAAAGTTTGAAAGTTAAAATCCTAACAAAAAGGGTGAAACTGTATCTCAAAGTATAAAATCAATTATGAATTTATAAATAAGTTGAGAAGTCAATAGTCTGCATAGAGACACTGATAGTCCAGAATGTTTAAACATCAATGTCTGACAATTGGTAATTTTCTGAAACATCATCATCTTTATGCAGACTGTTGTCATCTACATAAAGACACTGATGACCCAAAATAAAGAAACAAAGAGACAGAGTTGGTATTTTCAGGCTGCAAAACTTCTTCAACAGTTCACAGAAGATAATCAGGATTTCAAATAATGAAACGCACAAAATTTAAGACGACTTGTGAAATGATACATAGGCCACTCCTATACTATTAGGGAAACGATAAACCATGGCTATTAACACACTTAAAGGGCTGTAATATTCCAGTATCAATGATCCATGACTGATAATCAAAAAGCAATCTCTTACTTTGGGAACAACTGCGATGAAGATGCTGATCCATTAGCCCATGGAGGAGGAGAGGCACTTGAAGAACTAGCAGCTGACCTGGTAGCCAGTGGGCGCTGCCGAACAAAAGGATTTGTGGATTCCTTGGAAGCACTAGAAGAAAACAATTGTCTTCTATTCTCATGAACCTTCAAATTCTTCATGAAACCAATAAACATTTCATTAGTCTTAGAAAACAATCCAAAGAGCAACTTCAGTAGAAACGTCTCATTCTAAAATCATCAGCCTAAAGTGCACAGGCAACAATACTCGCCAACATTAGGCCCTACCTCAGTTCGCATGGTCAGGACTTCTTTAAACTCTTTTGTGGTGCTCATAAGCCGATTTTTCAGGTCATCAACAACTGTGGTTGAATGACTAGTCGTGTCACTAGAAATATTCCCACTTTCATTTCTAGAGTGAGATAGGAGCTGAAGGTCTACCACTGCAGAGTTAAGTGCAGTAATATCCTGCTTGATAACTGCTGTCAGCTCCTGAATTTCCCTTGTAGGATCATCAAAAACAGACGTCCTCTTTGCCACTACATGTCAAGACAAATACACTAAAATAAATAAATAGTAATTTATCAACCACAGTTGTTTATAGCAACAGCAACATAAAACACATCAATATTACAAAAAAAATAAAAAAAAAACACCTTCCAGGCAGTCACTCTTTAGAGAGGAAAAGAATCCAGTCATATAAATATTAAATTTAGTTTAATCATCATTTGAAAGTTCCAATGAGGGCATAAAAGATGGTGCATCAGCTCCCAAACACGATTAAGAATAGAAGCAACACCATGTGTCAGTGTAACCCAGAATCTTGCAACATTTAATGCATGTGGTATGGTCTGCAATTGCCTGGTTCTTCCTTCCAACCGTAATACAAAAATATCTTAAAACTGTTTGATATCTAAAACCATAATATCATGAAATCAATATAGAAGATACTGCATCATGACATCAGTCTTTATATGTTTACATTATACCTATAAACACCATATATATCAATTTGCAACAAAGACTAAAACATTAGAATTATACTACCAATCATCAATAACTCACACTTTGTCAACTTTCCAAGCTTCTGCGACGTCTGGTGTATCCCATACCCGATTTTGGAGGCCCTCTTGTTAAACTCCGAGTGAATCGCGACCGCAGATCGTTGTTCCTGGAATTTCGATCCGCTACTCGGCCCATTCTGCGACGGCCCCGGCGCCGATGAGAATGACTTCTTTAGCCTCTCTGCTACACCCTGGAACTCCTGCGTCCGATCCCGAAAAGACGATTGTGTCCCCTTGGCGTGCATTTTCCCAACCCTAGCTTTTCAAATTGAAACTCTCCAATAACATAACCACCTGAAACCGCAGAAATCCACTTCAATACTTCAATGCCAACCTCATTAGATACACAATATACATCCTCAATAACTTTGAATCCTATAAATAGATTGCTATGCAAAACTTGATTGAATGCTTTCACCTTCCAATCTATCAGAGCATTCAATTTCAAACAGTAGAGGAAAAATTAATCCGCGGAATGGTGAAATTACCTCCAAGAGTGCGAGATCTGAAACCCTAGACCCGCACAATTGAACTTTTCCCGGCAAATTTAGCAGAGACGAATGAAGCTCGCAAGAAAGTAAAACGGTGCGTCTGGATCAAGATCGAGCAAATGTGAGAGGGACTGTGTATAAAGCCTTCGAGATTGAAACTTGAAATTGAAGAGATTTTGATGCGAGCCTGGATCTAATGGAAATTAATCTTGCGGGAAAAGGCTGGGTGTCCTGTGGAGAGTTGTCAATTTGTTATGACGCGGAAGGTTGCACCTGGGATATGTTCATTGTCGGCTTTTGCAAGATAGTCCCTTGGTTTACGTTTAAGTCTATTTGTACCATGGTTTCCAGAAATATTTATAGTTTTGGTCCAACAGTTAAAGTTGAGGAGAAGTGTGGATGTTACAATTTAATAAATTGATAGTGTCAATGGGCCAAGTTAAAGAGCAAAAATGTTCTCCATATATTTTTGAATTTTTTATCCAGTTCGTGCTCAAATGACTTGGCTAAGCTTAGCTAGCGCCTTGGCTCGAGCGATTTTTCCACGTTTTAGCTCGAGTAGCTTCTACTTAAGTTCGATTTTATTCGTGTAACTCGAAGCTGTGATAAATTTTCAAATAATAAAACTCGAAACTTTATGCTAAGTTTGGTTTTATGCAATAGAACTCGAAATTTTATGGTAAGTTGCTTTGCACCTCTAAATTGCACTTTTGGTTCACTTTCATCTGTACATGCTTAGCAATTTTTCTAAAGAAAGTAATTGAATTGGTGCCACCTCAAGATCATCGTAATGTATTTATATTATATGATTGATGAAGCAAATCGGAGTAATTTCGTGCATTTTTGTGCCACTAATACTCCAGTAAAATGCAGTAGTGTTTAACGGGAAATAGTAATTCCCTTTTTCTTTTTCTTTTTTCGAGTGGTGTATTATTTCGGCAAACTGCTCCTTCAATACTGAACATTTAAAAGGCCGAGGTTATGGGGGGGAAAGAACAGAGGAAAAGAAAAGATCTGTACAATGAGATTGGCAGCCAAAATTTCAAAACACCCCTAACCCCTGACTGATTTGAGTAGACCTCGAACTGGAAAAAAAAAATTAAAAAAAAAAAATCAATCTCGCCAAGTAGGAGAATCAGGAAGTCGCAGCTTCATCGGAGCAATGATTTCTTCCCCACCCTAACTGTTCACGGCTCTCTTTTGTTAGAATTTCTCTATGGTATCTGCGAACAAAGACAAAAAAAATCCCACCACTATTGACAAAGTAGAACCAGACTGACTCTACCAAAATCATTGTCCCAGTCTATATCGTAGTCTTCTTGGGCTGCCCAACAGCAAGCTGAAAGGGATGGGCGAATTTCCGTTCTGTCATCTCACATTCTCACATGTAATTTTGATGTTCTACTCTTCACTGTCCGAATCGGTATCCGAGACGGAGAAGGATTCAGACTCGGACTCAGAGTCGTAGTCGTAGTCATAGTCCTCTGAAGAAGCTTTGATTGCTTCCGCAGTCATGAGAGCAACCATAGCCTTGTGCATTGCTAGATCTGCTCTGTAAAACAGTCTGCGAGCTTTTTCTCTCTTACGCTTGGCTATGTTGTGTGCATGCTGAGCAGCACCGGATGCATCACGGAGCCTAAACTCATCATGATCAAAACCATGTGCATTTACGAGCCTTTGAGACACAACTGGTTGATAATACGACTGGCTTGACCACTCAGGGAAACCAATATTCCCTCTATGAACTCCATTTCTGTTTCGTACCACCCTATGACCGTATGGAGACACCATCTGAGGGTCAGCAGGGGATGCTATCTTCCGATATTTCTTTGACTTGCTTCTGTCAATTCTGTGTGGATGATTCCTCTCAAAACCATCATTGCTCATCAAGATTCTAGCGGCATCCCTTGGTGAAAAAAACCTAGGTGACGTCTGAGACAATGGAGAGTCACTAAAGATTCATAGTTATGGCCTGGATATGCAACTTTTTCATCACCAAAGGCAAACCCATTTGATCTCCTTCCTGAGGGAAGAAATAAACCCCAATAAACAAAGATAATTGCAAATGAAATTAGCCATAAAATTACAATTCAAGTCTTAAATAAGGGTGAAAAAAGTTACCAATAGCATGGAAACCATCCTGATCTCCTAACACGGCATTGGTATGTGCAGAAATAGAAAATCTCTTCTGTGACCGTTGTTTTGATCCCTTATTGGGAACTTCCAGGCCCCGTGGTTTCAGACAAAAAGCATACATCGGTGGCTTCTCAACTGGTGCAGCTTTCTCACGGCATCCATTTGAAAGTGTGGTATTCATCTTGGTCATAGCTTGCTCCCACTCCCTCACTTGTTTTTGATACCGTTCCCATGACGGTGGCTGAAAAGAAATAAATTGATGTCATGGATTCTGAATTTCAGATAAACAATGCATAGAAATAGAGATTATCTTTTGGCAGGGAAAAAAAACTTCTAAGGTGGACAGTAATTAATAGACACAAACATCCCACCCAGTGCATTTACCACATGAAATAAGCTCCAAAATAAAGTACAACACTGACAAGATCCAAAACTTGTGTGACAAATTTCAAACTATAAATGAGGGACGAATTATGTAACTGGCAAATCAGTAGTCTGGTGTTCACAATGAAAAACAAAATAAAATATAACTATAAGACACTAACCAAGACTCTGATCTGATGAAAGATCAACCCTTACATAACCAGGCTTTTCTTATTGTATGCACGAAGAATAGTTGTTTTCATATCCACAAATTAACAAGTGCATAGAACAGAGAAGGAGAGAAATTCAGTATGAAAGAGTTAAATGAAGGGTCAGCCCTTACATAACCAGGCTTCTCTTACTATATGAAGAATAGTAGTTTCATATCCACAAATTAACGAGTACCAGAACAGAGCATGAGTGAAATTCAGCATGAAACATAAATGAAGGGGAACAAAGGAATAGATGTGTACAAGCATAGAAGAAAGCTTTTACTTAATACAAAATTGAGATAGAAAGCAATCATTTTATATTACCAAAAATAAAAATAAAAAAAATCTGACAAAAAATATAACAAATAGACATGATCAGCAGGACCAAGTACAGTTACATGCTGACTGACAGTCTACCGAGGGAATGCACTCTACCCAACCACATTACTATACTACCACAAAAAGTTGCAATCCTACACCTAAAATGTTAAAATATCACATAATCGCATATCATAAAAAGATTCAGAAAGTACCTGGAGATGTCGGATTAAAGGCATTCCCTTTCTCAACCGTTTCTGACGCCAATGCTCATAAATGGTTTTAATCAAATCCATGGGCCCAACTCCAGTCATGAACTCTTCTATTTCTTCAGATGTGAACTCATCACATTGCCTAACATATGCAGCCTTCTCAAACATGTCCATTGTCTTCTCAAACATCTCCTCGTCAATCTCTATTGCGCTACTGTTGACAACTTCTGAAGAATTTTGAAATCTTAAAATCCATCGCTCATCATCACTATCCATGTCATACAAGAGACGAGATGGATCTAAAGCCATCTCAACATCTGTTTTTATCTGCTGGAAATACTTCGTAGAACTGCGAAGAAATGTGATTTCTGTTCCATTATCATCAATATCTTCTACTAAGCGAACACCAGGAATAGGAATGTTTTTAACTGACGCAGACCGTAGGTTCCGATTGTAACACTCTTCATGCATCTCCTTGAAAAGGGCCCACTGGCTCCTATCTGGAAACTCCAAGATCCAATCCTTTCCTCCTTTCCACATCATAACATGAGTATAGCGATTTGTTGACCCAGGCTGCAAAAATTGATGTGCTTTGTATGAATACTTCGTAGTCCCTGAAAGTTTTACAGCAAGCTTCCACTCACTATTATCAAAGAGTTCTAAAACTACACGTGCTCCACATTCTCTCCACCCTCTGTCACTTGCAGAAATTAACACATTTGCCTCACAGGATAACAGCTCCAAGTTTCTTTGGGAACCTCTGGAAACATCTGATGACCTCTTCTCGCTAGCCTTTCTAATCCGTTTATTAGGAAGCCCTTTGTGAACATTTCTTTGCTTGGAGCTGACATCAAAACCTCCACAAGGCAGTGTGTATGAGACTTGAGTTCGGGGCTTCTTCGGTCCATTGCCAAAACCATTATGGAAAATGTCAGCCTTTCCATCTGACCAACCATGTGAGATGTTTCCAAATGATGACATACTATTTCTATTTCGCTGCCCTGTACTTCTGGGAGCAGTGGGGCTGGGACTGGGGATAATGCTACCATTCATATTCAATGAAAAATCTGTAAGCTGTTGAGTACTTTGTAACTCCCTCTCCACAGGCTTCTCAAATTGGTCAAACGATGGAATTTCAACAGTAAGCCCGTTCACAATAGAACGGGAACTAGCATCAGATTTATCTCTGCCAGCCAAAGTCCTAGAAGAGGCTCCAGCAACATTAACACAATTTTGGTAAAGCTGAGATGACTTTAACCGACCTTGGTGACTGCAAATAGAAAGATCAGTTTCTGCTACCAGTTTAGTACAAGACCCATCGGAAGTAGCCTCATTTGTTGGAGTCTTCATACTGTTCTCAGGAGTAATTTCTGAATCATGGTCTCGAAAGCAGATATTAGCAACAGAGTGTTCCATAAGCAACTTAAGATGCAAATTAATGAAGAAAGTAGGTGCAGCTGTAAAAGATAGGGCAAGTGGGGGAAGTTTTCTGTTGAGCTCATCAGAATGAGTAGCAGAATGGCTGATATTTACAAAACTAGCTTCCCTGGAACTGCCCATGAAGTTAATGCCCTGCCTGGACCTCTTCCGTGTACCCTGGTTGGAGACAAAATCACAGAAGTGAATACCTTCATAATACAGCATCGAAGAGGAATAAATAACATTATGTCTATCTAGAAGCAGAATTATCTTTTAAAAGGAGGAAGACAACAAAATTCCAGTTTAAGAATGCAAAAGTCAGCGATGTGCAGAAAACATAAAACAAATACCTTGACAGAGGAGGGTTGCCCACAAAGAGACATAAAAGGTGACTGATTTATTCCATTTTGAAGTGCCTGGATATTATCATAGGTGCATTCAGACGGAGGCAGTTTCTTGGTGAGCAAACAATGCCTCCTAAGTTTAGTGTCTAGGTACATCCACTTTGAATTCTTAACTCGAGAGAAGTTATAGAATGCAAACACAAGTTGCTTTCCAAGATGCTGAACACAGGAGAATTTGAACCTGATTGAAGTTGCTGGTAACTGGAAATCGGTTAGCTTCCCTTGTTCATTAGGGTGATGAAATAATGCCAGGATAAGAAAAACAAAGGCCACCGCCTGCTTCAAGCAACCTTCAAACAAGAGAAACCTCAGTCCAACTACATTATCAACAAAAAGCATCTCCAAATAAACCTTTGGCCATGTGATCACCACTGTACCATGCCGAAGCAGCATTGCAGCATGAAACAACCGAAACAACTCTACTCCAAGATAATCATTAATAACTGAATGCAGTGGAAGGCATTTAAATATAACTTTCCCAGATTCTATCCAAGGAAGAGTTAATTTTAGCAACCCTGCATCATCACTATACCACAATGGCCAACTGCGATCCAATATAACGACAAAATCATCTGGCTCTTCCAAGTCCCAACTCTCCTCAAAAGGAGTACCAGAAGTACTACAACGAAGTCCACTCATGGAAGCATACTCATCCTTGTATATTTGAGATAGTACAGAGCCAGTCTTGCGTAACCGCTTCCTATAATAGACAATAGGCATTTTGCCATCTTTGGAGCAAGTGGTGCCATCTGCAGCAGGCTTCTCTTGCCTCACAGCATCAGATGATCTGCCGGAATTTCTGGATAATTTATTTTTATTCCTTCTAAGAGAAACATCACCCAAACACCCATGTAAAGTGGCAGCACTGTCAGGCAAAGTTGGCACAGACTTCAAAGATAGACCACGTGTTTTTTGCTTCTTCACAGAATGAGAAGGAGACTTGATCCGACGGGTAGTTCGCGCCAACCATGAAATAATGGGTTCAGAGTCCATACAGCTGCCTATGCAGCTATCATCCTCCGACATCAAGTCTCTCTTTTTCTTTTCTTTTCTAGGTTTCAAGTTTCCTTCTCTCTCTTCAGAACTGGTCATTTGCATGATTGATTTTTTCTGCTCTGCCTTACCAGGAACTTCAGTAGGAAGTAACAAGAGCTTGAACCTCTCATGTTGAAGATCAATCCATTCTTCTTCACGATCATCATATCTAATATGATGAAGTTTTTTCTCCTTGTCATACTCATTTACAAGGCCATAATACCAACTTTGGTCCAAAGGCCAGAAGATTTTGATCCTACGGTTCAATACCCAGTAAGCATCCAAGTCCCCAAAGAAGATTTCATAGAAGTGGCGCCTTTTCCTCATATATTTCTTTTCTTTGTGCTGCTTCCTCGGCCTTGGCCTCAGTACTCTACCAGAATTATCAACCGATGGAGATTCTGATCCGGAAAATGACTTTGACATATGACTATCAAAATCCTGACCAGATGACTGATAAGACAACCCGTTTGAAGATTGCATCGCAGAAGCCTTGTTGTTTAATGAAAACCCAGTACAGCTTGGATCAAACCTTGATGAAAGCATCCTCGCTGCATTCTCTTCAAGATTCTCCTCCTCGTCTTCTTTTGAAGCATGACATGCTTTAGTAGAACTATTGACCAAAGGCTCAGCTTCGTTTGCAGCAGTTTTAATATCAGGTGACAAGTCCCTCCTTTTCCGACGATTCCTCCGTGACTTTTTCAAAGATGAATTACCATTGCTTACAACAGATTGACTTGCAAGAACATTTTCTTTCTTTGCATGTGGAGCTGCATTCAACTCACTATTTATATTTTCTTTACATTCATCCAGACCTTTCTTTCTTTTAGCCTTCCAGGCCTCAGCTTGAGTACCCAAATCATCACCCTCTAACTTAGCTATTTGATGATTCTGATCAACAAGACTCGTTTTACCGGCAGACTCATCTGACAGCTTCAACACCTGGTCACCTTCAAATTTTTTTCGCCCCACAAAGCCCCTCTTACGCCTCGGGATTTGAATACCATTGTTATCCAAACTAAGTGATGAAACACCATTATACCCACTACTGCTATCCAATTTCTGACTCGACCCGGATTTCAATGCCTCTGGATCATGTGAACCAGAATTCAACCCTCTATGATACACTTTTTCTATACTCTTCTTGCTACTACTAGTATTAACATTCTTGAGACTACTGAGGGACACCTCTTTCCTACTCTTCTTCTTATTGTCCCTGTTCTCATCACCATCCTCCGCACTACCTTTTCTCTTCAAGCTCTGCTTTTGGTCCTCTTTTGTACTCCTGGATTTATACAAACTCTTAAGATCCAAAGATCTCGATTTCCTGGGAATTTCAGTGCCATGTGAAATCTCTACTCTATCTTCCATCAACAATCCCTCAATCTAAACACCCAAACCGAGAAACTACAAACTTCACATTCCATCATACATGCCCCCACACATTTTTCAGATCTGATACACCAAAAATAAAGGCAAAAATCACAAAAAAGTCACTCAAATAAAACCCAGAAACCAAGCGATCACACCCTAATGCCCATGCATTCAGATCATCTCCACACAAACGTAATATAATTCATCAAAATTTGAAATATTTAATTCAATACATGCGTACCTTAACCGTATTACGCCGAATCATCGGTTTCTCGAACCGTAGTGAAGATCACGAAGCCGAAGCATGAATTAGGATTCGAATCCGGTCTCCCGATGTGAAACCCTAAGTCAATTTCACCATTTCGGATTCAATTTTCGAAAATTGTTGAATTCTCCTGTTTTTCACCGGAAGGGACGGACCAGAAGAGCTAGGGTTTTCTTTCGGTTACACGAGAATAAGGGTTTCGATCGAAAATAAGGAGAAAAATTAAAAACCAAATGGAAAATACACGGATCCTTTGGATAATACCACGTGGCTCAATCAGGGATGTTCGATTGGTTAGTCGGAGGTGAGGGTTTTATTCTGCTGCTCGCGTTCGTACTACAGTCAGCTGGAGATAAACAACTTCACGGGAAATATGACGGTCCAATTACTCCTCATAAAAAATAGACGGATCTGATTTGATATTTGATCTCCGCTATAGGGTGTCACTGACGTGAACAGTGATGATGAGAATTTAGTAATGGACGGAGAGATTTTAAACACCGGGCCTCATTATCCGTGAAATATCGAGAATGCCATTTTTGCCTTTGAGTTATTAGGCGCCAAAAAGAAAATATTAGAGCTTACTTGCTACTCGCTATGGTCTGTGTTAGTTCGAAACGCGCTTCCTTAGAGTTACACGTGGCTGGCGATGAGCCTGGACAATCAACGGAGCTACGAGTGGGGCGCGTGAATGAGGTACTGAAGAAGGCGTTTCTGGCAGCGCCCGTAAGCTAGTAACCGTATGGGAATGACGTGGTCAAGGGAAAGAACAAAATTAAGTTGCTACAAGTGAGCAGACAGAAAATGTTGTATACGACACGCTCTGGCTATGTGCATGTGTAGGGATCAATCTGGACCCTCCATCGCTTGAACATTTTTGAGATTAGAAAGGAATTTGATCCATACCTATTATAGTATTATCAAACTTTTTCCATCTCGAATAAAATTATGATTTATATAGACCAACAAATTCTACCAAAGGACTTATCAAGCTTTTGTTTTTATGAAAGAAGAGTCGGTGCGATTACCCTCAAAGCTTGATTAATGAAATTGCAGAGTACAAGAGGGATATGGTTTAAAATATATAAAAAATTGATATACGAATTTGGGAACAATGCATATAAGTGCCTTTTGAAATATGATTTATCTTTAGGGTTCTTGACCCATAAGGACAAAATTGAACAATTTCCTGGGGAGGGGGGTTTATTACGCCTCATTAACTAACATTTACTTACATGCTTCCTATGTTTTAATTTTCCTTATGTTTCATTTTTTTTATAATGACAAATTGACAAATAAGTTTTTCAATTAGTTGAATCAATCTCTACCCTTATAAATTTTATCATAGATCAAAATAAATTTAGTGGCATAAACAAGGGGAAATTCGACTAAGAAAATAAATAAAAGGTTGAGGAGAGGCCAACGTGAATGAAATTGCATGAATAACAACATTTTGTAATACCTTAAAGGGATGAAAAAAATCCTTAATTCGAACACAATAATCATGAACCTAGCAACGGTGATTGAATGAAGTTGCATCATTTTGATTGTAAAACCCATATATAGTTGTCACATGTTCCTCGGTCAATCTTAAAATACAATTATGTTGAATGTTTGAACAATTTCTCATTCACTGAGAACCAAATCCCCTCGTGTCATTTCATGTAGCCATCGCAAGCGACGACGATGTAAACTCGTGTGTTAGCTTGATTGATGATTATCATTATTATTATTTTGCAATGTTCGATTGAGTTTAGTTCGTAAACAACCAAAATTAAAAACAAACTCAATACTATGTGTACTGAGTATTGACATGAACAAATAAGCTTGAACTATGTTACATTTGAATCGTGAAGCACATGAACAACTCGTATATATTGTGAAACAAGTAGAGTTCAATTTCAGCTTGGTTTGTTCTTTCAAATTTTAGCCTATAAAAATTATATTTTTAACCATTTGATTTGGATAATATTTGATAGCAGTACGATCTTCGTTACGTGATGAAGATCGTTTTTTGTTTATTTGTTTCATCCATTTGAATTTGGTTAATTGTAGCCACTGAATCCACGAAACTGAGTAGTTCAAGGCCTGCATTTTGCAAACAATTATAGACAAATCCATGCTTATCCATTAATCCACGGGAATATGATTATCCCTTTTTTTTCTGTTACACGATTGTGATTTCGGATGCAAAGTTTTGTAATTGCCGGTAGACAAAATCTACGTACAATTTATTTCGAATTCCACATGTTAGGTTTGCAATCCCTCAAAATTCTACAATTTTTTTGGGGATTACAAGAACTCATATAATATTTGTTTTTGGACAAAAGAACTCGAATATTATCCTCCATTGTAACAAAAAAAACTCGGACATTATTATTGTTGAGGATGAAGGGATTTTTTTTTTGGGTAAAGAATCAGGATATTCAACGGCTATAAAACATAGACCTTTGCGTTATACACGGCAGCGTTCCCTCCCTCTCTTTTTCTAACCGAATTTCCAGCACAAATGTCCGACTCTAAACCCCCCACAATCCTCACCAACATCTTCTTCATTTTTTCTCTTACACCCCAATTTCTAGGGTTTCTTCTCAATGCGGACGCAGACATAATCTGTCTACACTGCTTATTCAATCAGGTTGGTTTTCTCCTCTAAATTTCAGTGATAGAATTGAGGAAAACAAAGTAAAAGTTGCAACTTTAGCTTCATTTTGATCGAACATGCATAACAATTGTAAGGGAAAATGGTTTCTATTAAGGAAAGGCAAACATTGATGCTCATGTAAGAAAATTTCCCATTTATATTCATTTTTATAGATGATGATATTGAGTAATTTTCTGGAAGATGACATTTTATTTTTTCTTTCTGGACGAAAGGAGGTGCTAGATTTTCTCCACAAACTACTGTGGTTATATACTCAGGTTGGATTTGCTCCTGTAATCTTCTATTGCTTGGCGGGAAAAAATTGGAGTCAAAAAACAGGTAAAGCTGGTTTGTTTTTTTTGCCTTCTTGATTAGATGTTGATAATAATATGAAGCAAAACAATGGTTTCTGATTAAGCTAAGTGATTGGTGACTTGGGTTGGTTCCAGCAACACTTACCTCTCTATTGTTCTTTTTTCTTCAGGTTTCGTAGCTTTTTGAGAAATGGGTAATCGGATAAAGGAAGAGGAGAAAATTGAAAGAATAATTCGCGGCCTTTTGAAACTTCCTGAGAATAAAAGATGCATGAATTGCAACAGTATGGTATGACATATTCTTTACCCATTTTCACTTACATGTGAAGACACAGGTCTATAGTCATTATATTCTACAAATTATATTTTGAATCTGTAAATGCATGCTTATGTTGTTATGTTTCTGTATTTCATTTAAAGAGGCAACTGAGCTTGATAACAGGGTCAGCATTGTTCTAATTAAACGTGTATTCTTTACTCAGGGACCGCAATATGTTTGCACAACCTTCTTGACATTTGTTTGTACAAATTGTAGTGGAGTACAGTAAGTATTCATATCTGATATACACTCATTACCTCACCATGATCCCAGTATTTGTATGTATATTCTTTTTTCTTATTCTTGTTGTGATGGATGCGACGCTCCTAAGTTCCCACATGGTATCATTTAAAAAATTTCTTCTATCAGTGATAACAATTAACATTTTCAATTTTTTCCAGTCGGGAGTTCACTCATCGAGTAAAATCAGTGTCCATGGCTAAATTTACTGCAGAAGAAGTTAGTTCTCTCCAGGCAGGTGGAAATGAGGTGAGCATGCATACCCTTTGATCTCACTATTCTTCTTTGTTATTCACTATGTATGTATATACATTGTTCACTTTATGACTAAAATGTTCATTTTCAGCGAGCAAGACAAATTTATTTTAAGGAATTTGATCCTCAGTACCATTCATTTCCTGATGGCAGGTGACCAAGCATCTCTTATATTAATTTGGTTATTCAAATAAGTTTCAGTCTTCTTTAAAAATGGCGGATATTCATATAGGATGTTTTCTGATTCACATACTTTCTTCCAGTAATATTAATAGACTCAGGGATTTTATCAAACATGTCTACGTTGATAGAAAATACACTGGTGAGAGGAGTGTCCAGAAGCTCCCAAGGCTGCGATTGGTGAGCTATACATTTGTTTGATGCATGCCCATCTGATATATTTCTATTCATATTATATTATACTTCTCTTTTTTGTGGAGAGCTCGGCCATTCCTGATTTGCATGCAATTAACAACAGCAAGAACAACAAATATGGGCCTAATTTTAATTTGGTGATGATGAGAAGTTCTTTTGGGTGCTTCAAGTTAATGATGCATTCATATGTTAAAGATTCTTGTTCATTTTACACAGAGCGAGGAGCCTGATGAAAGCAGGAAGGTTGGTGCATATCATGGTGGATCCAGGAGCTTTCATGATGAGGAGAGGAAGGTTGGTGCATATTATGGTGGATCTAGGACCTTCCGTGATGAGGACTGGAAAGTTGCTGCACCTTATGGTGGATCTAGGAGTTTTCGTGACCACGAGGACAGGTTCGAGCGGAATCATAGTCAAGGATCTAGTCCTAGTGTAAGAGACCAAAATGTAGTAAAATATTACTATGATGAAAGAAGAAGTCCTCGATATTATCAAGAAAATTCAAGAAATGGTGGTTTCATCAAGAGAAATCCTCTCCGTTTTGAGATTGTTGATAACAGGATTCGGGATGATAGAAAAGCACGCAGCGGATTCCCAACTGGAGAATCAAAGTCCCAAAGCAGGACACCTGAAAATAAGAAGAACATGGATAGCTCCTCTTCCCCTGGTGTTCGCTTTGTTAAAGGGAAACCGGGGGAAAATGTGCTTCCTCCACAAGTTGCTCATAATCAGGTTGGTAGATACTATATTATGATTGATATTTATTTTGAGTATAGGTGTTTCTTTTAATGTGGTTGTAATGTACCTAAACAATCGGAGCCTACTTTCTTAATATATGAACTTATCAAGAAAATATGCCATTACTGTTTGTGCTTTTCTCTGCAGATAATGAAATCCATGAGTAGCCATGATGGAAATGCAGTGGAACATGAAAAAGACAATTTGGAAAGCTTGATTGATTTCAATACTGATCCCAAGCCCTCACATGATGCAGTAAAATCACAACCGCAGCAAACACCTCCACTCAAGAATGATAGCAACTGGGCGTCATTCGCATCATCTACAAAGGAGAAGGCATCTCAGGTTCCAAAGCCAGACACTTTGGAATCTTTGCTATTTGAATTGTCAACTCCCACATCTGTATCTGCGATTACTGCATCTGAGGCACCAAGCAATGATGATGCTCCTTCAACTGCGTGCACAAACAACATGCCTGCTGGTGTTGTTGCCCCTGATGCACCTGCGGAGCAGATGCTATCATTATTTGATACTGTAGGTGCTTCTACATCTTCATCAATTAGTAACAGTGTGCCAGTACAGCCTTCTGCTGCAGGTCCTTTGCAAGCTCTTCCTACTAGTGGTGGTGACACCTCTGTAAGAGTTACTGATGCGCAGCGGTTACCAAGTACGCAGCAAGATCAGTATTCTATAAGCTTTGCTTCAGAGAGCGGCTCTACTTCACAACATACCGTTACTCCAGTTGGAGCTTCAAATGGCTTGGTGAGATTAATGTCTCTTTTTCCTTATTAATTTCGAATTTTTGAATTACTTATTCTGAAAACTCGTAAATATCCATGATGCTGTTTTGATACCTGAAAACATGATCTGCAGTCAAGGACATCATCACTCGCACCAAACACACAAGGATCTCTCAGTGTTTCTGCTGAAACACCATCTCAATCTATGTTGCGAACCCAATCTCTTCCGGTGGAAACAAAATCTAGTGAGAGGGAAGAACTTCCAGTGGTATGGAGCTATCTTATGGTGTTTCATATTTGTTTTTAATAAATTTTCTTAGTAATTATCTGAAATTAAAATTTTGCTGCAGGACCTCTTTGCTGCAAGTTACTCATCAATCCCTTCACAGGCTTCAGGTTGGCACACTGGTCCACCTCATGGAATGGGATTCCACATGCAGTATTATCCTAACATAGCGGTATGTGCATTCAACATAATCAAGTAAAATATGTTCGCGTGTTATATTGCTCAATACAATGCAGCGTATTGATATATTGGTTTCTTTTACAGCCTGCTCCTGCATTTCCAGGTTCAAGGAAACCAACAAACCCGTTTGATCTTAATGACAACAAAAGTGTAGTACCTTCCATACATGTATGCACAGCATTCGTACTGATATTTTCATTTTCTGCTTTAGAAATTTATGTTTTTTTCTTGTTGATTTTCCATACTGTCCTTACTAGTTTTATCAGCATTGTGTTCCTTCCCAAAAATAGAAGTTCCAGTGGAAGCAAGAGAACATAGTTTTTACCTTCAAATCCTGTATTATTTTTGTTGTAGTTCCCATCCATGTCATCAGTGGAAGACGCTTTACATAATGTGTCTGTGCCTCCAAGCTTGATGCATACTTCCAGCCTTGGTTCTTATTCTTCACACTTGAAGCCACCTCAATCTCCATCTCACGAATCCATGATGCCTTCACACTCACTGCCTTCCTACGCAGGTTTCTCTCCTAGTAAGTTCATTTTGTTAGCTTCATTTCTTGTCAACTTTCTTTCTAGGCTCCTATTTTTGTTCATCTCTAACACAATCATATCAGGCATGGGGGAGCAATTACATAATAATGCACAATTCTTAAGGTAATTTATTGTTCTTGGTTAATTATACACTTCTTGTTAACTAAACTATGGTTTCCCAATTGACTACAGAGATTTTTGAGTTTAAGCCTGTGGTAATATCTAACAATCCTTAAGGTAATTTATTGTCCTGACAATTAATATCATATCTTAATTTTTGGCCACTACATTCATTGCAGACCACACGAACTTGGTGGATTTAGCAGCAATGAAGCTGCTGTATTTGGCACCTTAAGCACAAGTCAGCAACCAAGCATCAGATACCCAGCACCCAACAACTCAGAAACCTTTTCTCCGATGGGAGGTAACCCTTTTGGATAGATGAACTGTTCTTTTTCTCATTCGAGTCAAAACTTTCTTTGGCTTCTTCACGTCTCAGAAAGAAGACTGCATTTGGTCCAAGAAGAAATGTACTTGGTAATATGGATACCACTCTGTATGTCCAAGATCAAGTGCAATTAGTAATATGGATACCACTCTGTATGATAATACATTCTACAAGTTCCTATGGGGTCCAAGCTATCTTTCAAAGATCAAGCTACCTTACTCTTTGTAAATGATCACTAGACAATTCACACATTGTAAAGTAACTAACAACTATATAAACAGCTGTATATATTTAAGCAAAAATTATGGGGGAAAGAAATTGTTTGTACGTAGTGTATTGCCCGTGCTATTAATTATGCCAGCATGCACTAAATGTCTTATCACAAGGTAATCACTAAACCTCGAATGAGTTGATACCAGTCTAATGAAAGACAATCATAGACTCCTGAAAACCTAAGCGTGAGAAGACAATGATTGAAGAATGAATCAATAATGTATATCAATGGAGGGAGATTGAACCTCTGATCTAACCTAGTCCTAACTCAATTCTCAACCTCCCTTCCCTCACCGGTCACTTAGGCTATCCCAAGGGCTTAATGGCTATTATAGTTTATAATTATGTCACATATGGATTTAATTCTTTAGTTGGTTAAAAAAAAAAGTAGTTAAATTTTTGTTGTTCTGTTGAAAGTAGTTTCTCCGTCTTTTTATCCTAACTACTGGAAGCTAGATTACATAACCATTAATTCAGGGTTTGAATTTAAAGGGAATAATCTAATATATAAAACAAATTAAAGGGAATAATTAAGTTCGATCATGTAAAATGGGTTTATCTTTGATGCAGATTACGGCATAAAATGAGGAATATGCTAGCAAAATTAATGGGTTCTTCTTTTACTATATATGAGGCGCATTTGGTGAAAGTGCATGCAAGTGATCGAATTTAACAAGACTAATTCCTGCAAATTGCAGCTAGCTGATCGAATGAAGGATATTTCTCTCTACTTTGATGGACGAATTAACTTTTAATAAGTTTAAATATTCTTTTTCCAATTTTTATTTTTTCAAAAACAATATGATCGGTTAGCGTTGTGTGCAATTAGGCAGAACATGAGATTAATTGTGTACCATTCTAGCTTTCACTACGTGGATCATTCTAGCAAGTCTAGCGATATTCATGGGCACAGCTGAAAATATTCCAATAAGCAAAAGGAAAAATACAACTAGCTAGTAGCAAGTAGCAACTAGAAAGAGAGGCAACAAATGTATGAACACTATTTTTTATTTTTTTATTTTAAATTCATAGCAAGTAAGACTGATGCTATTCACACTTTTCAATCGTATTTTTGCACGATTTTTTTAGAAGTACATGCAAAAATATCACCATTATGACAATGTCATTTATATTCTTTCAAAGGAGAACACGAAAAATCTATTAAAAAAGTACAAATAGCGCTACCCAAATCAAAATACAAACTCACAAATCCATCCCCACCATTTAGAATCAATTCCAAACCCTTCCACGATCTTAGCAAGCATTTTTTTTGCAACATATACAAGTCTAGTCTACATCATGGGTACGTGTGATCACAACTTTCTATGGACCATGCTGTCCATGCATCCATTCCATGGAAGCAGGTTTGTCCCTGCAGCCCAACTTTCTTAGCCGAAGAAGCACATACACACCCATCCCCACCACAAATCCAAGTGCTGCACTTGAACCCACCAGTGAAACTGCAGTGCAAATAAGCATCACAAAGGACTCTTCTTTGGTATGCATGTCCCTAGCACACATAGCCAATTCAATCCCAGCAAACAAGAGCAACACCCCCAAAACCCCAACTGGGAATTGGTTCAAAATGGTCACCAAAGAAGTCCCCAAAGCCAACCCTAACACCAGTTTGGCTGACCCAAGTAGTGCCACACACCCACCACTCCTCCCCCCAAACTTGTACTGACCAGCCAGCCCGCCCGCCCCGTGGCAACTGGGCATGGCTCCGAACCAAGAACCCACCACATTCATCAGCCCAACCGTCATCGAAATCGATGAGGGAGAGAAATCCTTCTCTGGGAATAGGTCAGAGGACAGTTTGCACACAGCAATCACCGAGTTCAATATTGACAGGGGCAGTTGTGGAATTGCCCCTTTGATGAACCCATCTTTCCATGCATGCCTACTTATCTTCACAATCTCCATAGCAGATGGCCCAAACTCAATTTGGTTCACAACATTCGGCTTTCTTATAAAAGCCAAAATCACACCCAAAACAAAGATCAAGAAAGCTGAAGGCAGTGAAGCTATGATTTTCCTCCACCTCTTTTTTCTGCTGGGCCTTTCTTCATCAACCTCAGCTTCACCTTCACTCACTTGAGGATATTCGTCACCTGCACCATTAACAATGACTATGAAGCAAAGACAAACAATAGCCAACACCAACCCATCTAACCCAAACCAGTGCCTCTCCCCCATGGCTTTTGATTTGGGCAAGTTCTGGACTTTCTTAATGTACTTGACCGCGGTCAACGCAAATGACAAGCCTTGTGCCAATTGAATCCCCCTAACGACACATAAAGGGATAAATTTGTAGACCAGCTGCATCAAACCGGTGGCACCCAAAACGATCAAGGTGGCACCGGTTAGGATTCCGGCGGCCATGATTTCTGGGACGCCGAAATCAGGGTTGGCCAGGGCCGTGGCGGCAATGGCCTTCATGGGCTGGACCGGCATGGGAACGCCGTAGATGGCACCGGTGATAATGTTGTAGACTCCGGTGAAGATCAATGTGGTGCCCAAGTTCAAGTCTCTGGCAAGTGTTAAGGCCACTACTATTGGGATGTAGGTGCCTAAGTCACCGATTGCACCGTTCAGTTCTGCCCATCTGGACCGGAAAATGAGATTGAGTTTCAGCTGGTGGGCAAGTTTGGCCGGAAAACTGGGTCGTTGCGATGAATCGGGAGTGGGTTGAGGAGGGTTTTGGGACTCCATGATCTGGTAGAGTTGTGAATGGTAGGGTGATTTATATATACCACATATTTATAGTAGTCTTTACATGGGAAAACGTACTCTGTTGACATTTTGATAATAGATTATATATTTAGGATTAAATTTTTGTTACTATTATGAATTTTAGAAATCTAATTAGTTAAGTTTTTGCACTTCTAATTTCATGAGTTCAATATATATTTCTTTAATTTTCATTAAATAGTAATAACAAGATGAAATTAGAAATGCACATACTGAACTGATTAGACCTATAAAATTCAAGATAATAACAAAAATTTAGTCCATATATTTAATATAGATTAATAGTTTAATACTGTTCTAGCAGTTTTTTTGTTCACTCCATTCTTGAATAACAAGCTTTTACCTTCTATATTTCATTTTTCAATTTAAAAAAAATGGGTTGAGGTTTGAATTTGAGTAGGGTATTTGATTTGAGTTTGAGAATGGATATGACATATACCTAAACCGTTCCAACCTGTTGCCATCCCTACCTACCATGAGTAAGTTCCTTCTTCACACCACAAAGTATCATAATCTCCAGCAACTGTGTGCTCGATTCATTGGCGAAGCTTAATTCATGTCGTTTTTGCGTTAAATAGCTTCCCACAGTTCTATGGGGCACTCTCACTCACACACAAATCATAAATGCTAGTTTTTATGGCCCATGGAATCTCTATATATATGACTTTGGAATTGATTCCATCACCCGTCGATGACCTTGTTTTTCACCTGAGAATGTAATTGGACCTTTGGAACACCATGCCTTCTATCATAGACTCATAGTGAGATATGAGATGTGAAAACATGAAAATGGAGGCAAAGGAAAGTAATTTTCTTTCCCTATTTTAATAACAAAAATGAGGTCATTCTCAAGCTTTCTTGTTTCATCAATGACACTTTAGATTCATCTACACTTCCAACCAAGCGAAATGGGGAAGATAAAAAAGTGGTTCTCCATTGTTGTCATACTGTAATTTTCATGACTACCCCATCCCAAAAGAAATTAATGTATACTAATTTTTTAAGAATATATTTATAAATAAATTTGTACTATCATAATTTAGGGTTTCTTTTCTCGGTTTTTTTTTCTTATGTAATCTCATGATCTATGATTGAAAAAAATCACACTTAGACATTTTTAAACCGATACATCAAATTGCTCCGACCGACATTAATGTCGATTTTGGTCCAATTAAGTCATCAATTTAGTCCAAGTGGATTGGGGATTACAACCCCAAACCGATCTCCTCTTGCATTTGTAATTCATCACTTTAATTGGTTAGCATACTTTTTTTTTTGTTGAGATTTCGCCTTTGAAGTCTCATCACGATCTGTCTTAGCAGTTGAGAGGTATACGTACTTTGACCACATGCAACCAGCCAAATTATGATTGTCGCATTCCCATAAGAAAAAAAATGTACTGCGCAGTATTATGATTAAAATTTTGTCCCCCAAGCAATGTCCCTTCCTTTTTGCGTGAGTCCTTCTTCCATTATTTTTTTGAATTGATCATCCGCCTTGGTGCTCTCCTCTTTCTTGTGTCAGAAACGGAATAATTGGATGGAATAGTGCAATAACGGTGACAAAAAAGCTGGACACCAGCTCTCATCTCTCTCCTCTTTCCGGTCTCCCATCTCTTCTCCCTTCTTTCTTTTGTTTTCTCTTCCTGGTTTTTCCTGTCCCAGTACACCAAACCACCACCTCACCTCCTCAACGCAGCCCACACCACCAAACCACCACCGCGGTTCCTAGTTTCTCGGCTCTTTCGAACAAACCAGCACCCAGACCCGTGTTTCCTCTTACCATGGCAGCTCCTCAATTCCAGAGCCGCATCACACAATCCATCACAAAGCAACCACCCATCAATCAAGATCACAAAAGGCGTCCCCAGATCGGATTCGTGTCTCAGACTGCCACAACTATACCTGCAAGTTCTCATCACCCAGCGCCCCCGCTCAATCCTTCAATCCAAGAAGACGACGGTCTCGTCGTCGTCTTCTTTGTGCCACCGCTCCAATAACAGAGACCGTGCTCTACTCGTTTCGCTGCCGATCTCCGATTCCAGTCGCCATTGCGTCTTCCACCGATCCAGGCCGCGCCGCTGAAGCGCCCAGTACCTCCGCCGGCATCCCAAGCCTTCGCCGCTTCAGACCTCTAGTCTGTGGAGTTCTATGTCTCTCTCTCGAGAGAGAGTCCGGGTCTCTGTAATAAGAACCCTACTCGTCAGCCCCTGGGTTCTGGAGAGAGATTGGAAGTGACGAAGCCCAACCATAACGGAAGACAATTGACGAAGCCAAAAAACTAACGTTTGCGTGAGATACACGCGCTAAAAAAGTTTTGGGGACATATCCACCTAGGGGCACCCAAGACTCTTCGATGATTGGGAAGCTTTATTCATTGTCTAAGAGGCTAAGAGCCATACACATACTAGCTAGTACAGTAGAACCTCTTTAAATTAATAGCTTTGGGACCACCTAAATTCTAATAATTTAGCGAGATATCATTTTCGATAAATTAATAATTATTAATTTACGAAGATATTTTTAGTTTTTAACTTAACAGTAAACATATTATATTTATTCACTTAACAAGTTCAATGAATTGATTTAGCACATCAAATGACAAGTTAAAATTTAAAGTACTATAATTTTTATATTTAACAATTAAGAGTTCATTGAATTATAATTAGCAATAGAAAGGAAAGCTTTTGGGGATTGTGAAAATTATAGATGAGATTCAATTAGATTTGAAGTTAAAAAAAAAAACTACTATTTATTTATATTTTAAGAAAACTTCATAATCAATTTATTATGTACTTTTTAGTTAGTTATTAATTTATAAAATATTTGGGACTATAATATAAAAGAAAATATTTAAAATGTATTATCTTATAGTTTTATCGAGATTATTAATTTAGACGTTAGTCAGTCGGACGGAAATTTATTATTTAAAAGAGAATATTAATTTATCGAGTATTAATTTAAAGAGGTTTGTATAATCTTTTGAAAAGGAATTTTTGTAACTTTCGATTTGAATTTGGTGAACTTCGAAAATATCACTTTATTGAATATTCTTTCTTTATCTGTTTTTTCGTTAAAACAATCTTCATTAAATTCAGGGGTATTTTAGGGATGTAAGCAAACAATTATTTTTCTACTCTTTCATCATTTTTCCGTAGAACTTGGAACTTTTACAAATATTTATGCTCATTTTATCATATATACTTCTTCATAACAGTTGTTCTATATTATGTCTATTATTTGGTATTAAAATTTCATGATCATCCAACGTTTAAACATTCAAATCTAAGAATTTATCTATATTGGGAAATCTATGTTACAATTTCAAGTGATATATCTATCATTCTTAACCAAATTTTGAATCTTTATATAAAAATGAAGCTTAGAACCTAAAATTTTAATCTGGAGAATATCATAATTATTGGTTAGATTTACATTATGTAACAATTTAAGGAAAACTTGGGCCATTATTTCTGGGCTAACACTAATAGGCAAAGTTTTACTTAAATTGTTACATAATGTAAATCTAACCAATAATTATGAAATTCTCCAGATTAAAAATTCAGGTTCTAAGTCGTTTTGATATAAAGATTACAAAATTTAGTTAAGAAATGAGTGAGATATGATCACTTGAAGTTGTGAAAATAGAGGTTTTCTTGTGAGTATACTAGATAAATTCTTAGATTTGGAATGTTTAAACGTTGGATGATATGAAATTTTAATAGGAATAATAGACAGAATATAGAAACTTTTATGAATAATTATATATGATAAAATGAGAAATATATTTTAAAAGGTTCCCAAGTTGGATAAAAATGATAGAGAGTGAGTGAAAAATAATTTTTAGTATTACATCTAAAATATAATTTAGGAGATAGGTTGTTTTAAGAAAAAAGGAAAAAGTGATAGTTAATAGTTATAAAAGGTATTTTAAGAAAAATAAATCATTTGAAAAACAAAACTACTAATTGACCTTTGTTTTTGTCTGGTTTCGTACAAGCAGTTGTGACTTGTGAGAAAAGAAAAAACTGAAACATGGATACTTTTTTTTTTAATTAATCGAATCGAACTTCACAATGTAAAACAATGTTTTACAATCATTCAAGCAAGTATCCACGAGTATGGTTAACAAAGCTATCTAGCTCTCAATATTATCATCATCTTCATCCTTTACCTAAATAATTCAGTAATGCTGTAGATGCTAGCTACTTAACAATGGCGCATGCATGCATGCGCACGCATCAAAATGATCAACCAACATTGATCGCAAACCACTCACAATTGTCTGCCAACTCCCATCGTCATCTCCAATCAAGCACGTACACATTGCTGAACACACCCATTGAGCTCGATCGATCACATATCCATCCCCACTCTTTCCCACCATTATTATCAGATTCAGCTCTCTCTCTCTCTCTCTCTCTCTCTCTCTCTCTCTCTCTCTCTCTCTCTCTCTCTCTCTCTCTCTCTCTCTCTCTCTCTCTCTCTCTCTCTCTCTCTCTCTCTCTCTCTCTCTCTCTCTCATTATAAACCATTATCAATTTATCATCGATCAAGTTCAAGACCGCCAAACCACCTATCGATCTCTCCTCTCTATGCTTAACGTTATAAACCATCATCATCAAGTTCAAGGCCACCCAAATTTACCATCATCTTCGATCAATGATATTTAATATGTTATTTTATGATTTTAGTGGTCATAGCTGTCATTCTCACCTTATGATCCATCACGAATTACCTTATGTTCCATCACAAAAAAGCGCCACTTACCAGATTAATTGAGTGGCCGGGTGACCTAATCAAACTTTATCAATGTGGGAATTATAGAAGGTGGATCATGAATTAATGATATATAGAATCAAAAATGACAATTTGGGTAAAAAAAGTTTTGCTTAAGTATATATTGATTAGCATCCCAAATGGGAAAGATGAGATCTTTGCCATCTTGGAACAGAACAAAAGGCAACTATTAATTAGCGAATAATCGGATTAATGATCATGTTTTGAAAGGCATGACATCAAAAATAAAGTAATTAAGTGAAATATTAATACCACTAAGTTCAAAAGCATATGAGGGCGTACAACTCATATGCTAATTAAGTGAAATTAATATATACCACCATGTTTTGCCCTCATATGCTTTTGAGCTTCTTCATCACGTCCTCATATAGATAAATTACCACTAATTAAGTTCTTTAGACCTAAAATTGTAAGTGGTAGATAACGAAATATACGAAACTGAGGAATAAACTGATTTATATATTATTGAGCGAAAGTATTAAACAAAAGTGGAATGAGTTAAGATAAATAGCATTGAAATATGCAGTGATTGAGATCCACATATCAAGTGATGGTAATCCTTATCATTGACTATGATTTGCAAAAGAATCAGCATCCGAATAACAACTATCAACTATGATGTGCAAATTGTTATTGTCCTCACACATTAATATGCAGAGTTCTTTTTGTTCCTAACTATTTTCATGCTACCAGAACAAGAAAAGCTCTGGCGTAGACGAAACTGGAAAATCAATAGATAAGCCATCAAATATGTTAGAATTTTTGGATAACGTACATCACTTAATTTTATATATCATTTTTATGATCTTGTAAGAATAAACAGCTAGCTAGCATGCATATCTCTTAATCTGAGCCTGAGCATTGTGATGGCATGGATTCTATTCTCTCTGCAGCCAAACTTTTTTTTCTTCTTTCCAGCTCCTTTCTAGCTACTTTCAGTATTCTCTTATAGTCTTATATATATACATATATATATATATATATAAGGAACTCGATCTGTGTGTGTACGTGTATATAGGAAAGAAGCTAGCATGAAGCTTTAGTAATATTCTATTCTCATGCATACATACATACGAGAGAGAATAAATTAAATATAGACTAGAATGGATGGAGTTTAGACTTTAGAGAGGTAAGTCAGGTAACCATCTGGGTCTCTCGGAGATCATGTGGAATAGTTCTGAATTTGTGAAAGAACTCCTTCTTCTTCTTTTTTGGCATGAGAGTGCTATTTATGATGCTATCATATATCCTTTATATATGATTTGAGTACACAAATGACAAATCTTTATATACGATCTGTTTACTGTACAATTTTTCCTTTAAAATTAGTTATCACAATATATTAATATAATATTTTACCATTTAATTATGGATCATTTTTTAGATTTTTATTAATTTTATCCGCATATATAATCTTCTGCTATATATAAGTATATAACTGCTCAATGTTGCTGCAATTAATGAACAACTGGTAGTTGTAGTTTTTTGTTTAATTAAACCAACAGAAAACCAATTAATTAACACAATAATTAAAGGTATACGGGTCATTACGTACTGATCGATGATTGCTCCGACAGTGAAAGAGAAAGGAAGAATTTAAGCACATACAAATATTGAAAGAGATATAAAGTTATCTATTAGAACGTACAAAAGGTCTACAGATCTACATCCTCTCATAGTATGTAAATTAACAAACTAATCAAAGTAACAATTAAACTTGTCTGACTAAGGATTGAAAATTTAAACATAATAAATTGTACATGATAATGGGGTAAATATTAATTAAATACTTCAAGTAGATTTTATTTTCTTGTTTCTCTTTGATTATCAATTAGGTAATCAAGAAAATAAAATTATTGATTAGAGTAATGGCCGGTATCTGTCATTAGAGTAAATTATTGGTAATCAAGAAAACAATAGCCACCATTAGGCGACTATCTGTCATTCCCACAATCAAGTAGTAGATTTTTATTTTCTTGTTTCTCTTTGATTATCTTATCACCTCGACCATTTGACTCATTTCACACAAAAAAAACAAAAATTAGGTTTTGAAGTGGGGGCTCACATTAATTGTTTAGGGTTTTTGAATCTACCCTCAATCCCATTCCAAATACCTAATGACTACTACAAATCTGTAAAAAAGTGTTCCTAACAAATAGGGTGAAATTATTGGTGGCTATTGCATTAGAGTAATGGAATGCTTATGGGACATTGCTGGATTTGCTTATTAATTAATTGCTTCTGTCAAAACTGGAAGACGCAGAAATGAAAAAAATTTAAATGAGACGGGACGCCAAGTGGCCACTGTACCCGGCTACAATGATTGGCCACTGTGGAATAAACAAATAATTATAGAATAAAATATTAATCAAACAAATAATAAAATATTGATGATAACCAATTACTATAGCCGAATATATGGACAAGCGGCGTATCCAGCTCACTGAAAAATCTCTCCCCATAAATGGAGTAAAAAAAGTAGTGAAATATTAATATAATGCTTTAGAGAAGTGTAAACCGTAGAAGGTGTGGACACCCATGCATGCAACTCCTTCTCTAGAAGGAGCTGCATAGAGAAGGATGAGAGGTAAATTTTACACCAGAAAAAGTAAATTAATTAGCATCATTGTACATACTTTTGGTTTTAGGTCAAATTAGAAATTTAATTTTCTTTTATAAAAATTAAATAAAAAAGTTTGCACACTAACTTATTTTGTTTGTTAAGTTAGTTATTATTTAGTCTTGTTGGGGTAAATCTTGAAACACTTTACCTTCTATCGATCTCAAATTGAGATCATGAAAAATAATCATTAAACTACTCAACCTCTTTGCTTACTCTCGTATCGTTGTATAAATTGTTGTTTTCTTATATTGAAAAACTAAATAAGTTTTTTTTGGTGGTTACATAGGAGGGAATTAAATCCTTGATTTAGCTTCATTTTTTTTGTTTTTGTTTATTTTTGTAATGACTTTATCGGAAGAGATAAAATCTCTAATATAGCTTAATTCTAACGTGATTCTCCATCCTCCCTCACCAATTAGGCTAACTCCAAGGACTTCAAAACTAAATAAGTTTGAAACAACTTTGGATTAAGAATAACTATTTTTTTTAATTGTAAAAAACAACTCTCTAATTATAATACCGTAGTTTACCAACTTTTTGGAGTGTGCTACCGTCCGAACCCGTCTCATAATTCCTGATGAATAGAAAAACAATTGGCTATGAGATCCGGGTCGGATCCAGAATTGGGTTTGGGATATGGGTTAGGCCGGCAACGCAGGTTTGAGATTCAGGTCGGATTTATCTGCCCCAAATTTTATCAAGCACATAACGGGCCCGAATTTTGATCCGGTCCAAAACAAAAAAGCCGAAAGTCGTGTTAGCCCAAAATGACGAGAGAGAAATGAACGCAGAGGTGTTTCGCTAAATTTAATAGCTTTGTCTGCAGAGTGCAGAGTGCAAAGTGGTCACTGATCACGGAAAGCATAAGCTCCATTGAAAGCTCGAAGACCTCGCATCACTCTCTCATGGTTTTCCATTCAAGTTGCAGACACTAAAGGTATATTTATCTCTTCAATTCTACTACTTCTAAGGCTTCACTTTTTCTTTTCTTTTTCTCGATCAGCTGCTCTTTCAGTTTCAAAGAAATAGGCTCAATAATTTACTTGCGGGATGATATTTTCAGAGTTTACGTCTTTTGAGCTAGTTGGAGAAGCATGAAGGGCCATGAGCAGAAGGTAAATTTTGTCCAATTGCTTTTACCTCAGAAGTTGTTATTGTGCTTTTCTGTAGAATGTTATGCACTTTAGTTGGTGATCTGAAATTTGTTTGAATCTTCATAGCTTGGTATTTTACTTGTTTATATTGAGTTAGAGGATTGAAGGATCTAATGGGTTAGTGCCAATTGTGAACCTTATTTACTTTTGTAAGGCACAAAAGATTGCCATATATCGGGTGTATCCTCTTTTGTGTGTGTAGGTATTTGTCATTTATGAACACTTTATTAGCTTGAATTTGAGAATGCAAAAATTATATTCAGGTTCTCTCTATTACTTTGTGAGCGTCGGTGATTTATCTTTTCAGAGGAGTTATGTTTTGATTTTCATTTTGTTATACAGATGGCTAGAATGGAGGACATTCTTAACCTTCCGGTACAAGATCCTCCGTTTGCAGAGTTTTCTTCTGCTCACATAAAATGGGTAAAAGTAGAAGGCGGACGCCAGGGCGGTGATGATATTGCCCTGATCCCATTTGCGAGAGTGGATGATTTTGTAAAAGGAGAATCTTCAAATGCAGAATGCCCTGCTAGCTTCCGTGTTGAGTCAAAAAGGAAGAGACCTGAAGGGAGCGTCAGCAAGCCAAGGGTTGATGGCTATCTTGAATATACACTGTATGTTGTCTCTGTAGGTTTGTCCTTCTTCTTTCAAATTGAAATGCTGTACCATTTAAGCTCACTAATCATAATTTAAATAGAAGTAATGTCAGAGAATATTAGATATTGACTTTGACTTGCAAATATTGTCAGCTATAATATGATTACATAGACAATCAAATTGAATGCATGGGAATGATCTTCAACTTAAATCTGAATAAGATATTTTTATAATTTTATGTATGGTCATTGATCAGATACTGGTGTTCCTATGGTCCTGAAGACTACAGAGAAAGCGAATCCGGTATGGTGGATGGTTCTAGTATGATGAAGCCTGCATCTGGAAAGGGGAGCAGGCCTGGGAGGCGTCACATGATGAGAGGCTGCCTCTGCCATTTTACCGTAAAACGCTTATATACAAGGCCACTAATTGCTCTCATCATTTATAACCAGAGAACGCATGTAGATAAATCAGGAGCCCCATGTCATGGTATACTTGATCAGGATGCTATGGGAACAAGAGCTATGTATGCTCCACGAATTTCAGAGGAGCAACGTCAGAGAGTGATGTCTATGCTTTATGTTGGAATACCTTTGGACAATATAATTCAGCATCACATTGAGGTGGTCCAGGAGCATGGGGGACCCCATAACCGTGATGATTTTTTGAGTCGAAGTGATGTTCGTAACATGGAAAGACTGATTCGTAATTCTTCTCATGAGTTACATGCAGATGATGGATGCAGTGTAAATATTTGGGTTCAACGCCATCGTAAGCATGTTTTCTACTTTGAAGGTAGCTCTAGTTCAGAACCATTTGTTTTAGGGATACAGACAGATTGGCAGCTGCAGCAGATGCTCCAATATGGACATAATAGTTACATAGCTTTCCATTCAACATTTGGCTTAAAGAAATTTAAGGTATAGTGATTTCTTTTTCTAGTTATTCGAATGTGATTTTTCATGATTTTTAATTTTTATTTTGTTTGGTGTCCATGTTAGAAACATTCCCAGCAGCCAAGTTAATGCATGGTTTTAGAATATTTGCTTGCAAACATAGTTATCTAAGATGTTGAAATGTTTTCGAATAAAAATAGAATAATATCATTTGGGAATATATAAGGTTGGCATCTGGGAACCAAAAATAGAAAAAGAAAAAAGGGGAAATAATTTTAGAATAATTCTGAAGATGTTTAGGAGTCGAGAGAAAATAATGCATGTAAGTCAGAAACCTGTAGTATTATATAACCTAAAATTGTTTAATCATGCATAATTCAACTTAACTAATTACGAAGTTGCATGTAATGGTCTCTTCAGGGTTCAGAAAAATTTAACCAGCATGATGAGCTGGTGGCAGTAGTGTGGCACATGTAATTTATATTCTTTATTTAGGCGTACAAGGTGGTTTGGGGTTCAGCATATATCTTTGACTGGAAGTACTTTTGGTCAGCAATTTTTTTAATCAAATTTTGGTCTCTTGTTTACAAAGAAAGAGGTTTGCTGTTTTTGATGTATACACTGCAGCCTCCTCTCCATGCTTATAGATTACAACATTATACTTGATTTTTTAGCTGTACTTAGATTTTGTACACTTATTGTAACTTTTGGCCTCTCTTAACAGTATCCCTTGTGTACATTGCTTGTTTTCGATACATCCCGGAATGCAATACCAGTTGCTTGGGTCATTACATCTTCTATAGGCAGTCAAGTTATCCATAAATGGATTGGGTTACTGGCTGAAAGAATTCGAACCAAGGATCCTAGATGGAGACTTGATGCCTTTTTAGTAGATGATCCGTCCTATGAGATTTCTATCATAAGGTAATATTAATAGGTTTCCCTATGCAGTTGTCTCTTAGAATTTTGGTTTGGAACTAAAGGTACACTGTGACTCTTTATCTATTGGCAGAGAGGCTTTCCAATGTCGGGTCTTTTTATGCATCTGGCATGTTCGGCGTGCTTGGATAAGAAGCCTTTTAAAGACATGCAGAAACTTCGATGTGCAGCGAGAGATGTTTAAGCACTTAGGCGGGCTTTTGTATTGCACAAGAAGTGGGCCAAATGCTATGGATGCAGTTGAGGAATTTCTGCAAGTATTTGTTGATCAATGTGCTTTTATGGATTACTTTAAGAGGCGATGGTTACCAAATATAGGTATTTTCCCATCTATGGTTGACCTTTTAGAGTTTTAATGCTTCGAAGAGATATTTTCTCTTAGACAGGCTGGCATACCTGAATTCTCTCAAAGTACCAATGTCTTATCTTCAGGAGACTGTTGACTTTTGTCTTCCATATCTGTTTGATACTGTTTTTGGTGCCTTAACATTTTGCATCGCCTGTCCTGAGCCCAGTGAGAGGAGGGTTATTTTTGATGATATGTGAACTATTTTGTAATTTGCAATAACGAATTCCAAAATGTGATATTCTTTTTATGAACATCAATCTGACAAAATGTCATTGCGTGAATATTATGATGGCTGCTGCAACCTTTAATAGTAACCCAAAACCAACACGCCACATAGGGACCAGCATTGCATTTTTATTTGAAACCTTGATTTTAGCAGTATGACATATTCTGTTGTTGTGCAGAGTTATGGGTCAATGGCATCAGGTCTCTTCCTGTGGCCACTCCAGAGCCGAATGCTGCAATTGAGTGCTATCACTTGAGGTTGAAATCCAAGCTTTTCAATGAGCAATATGTTAATTCCTGGTCCAGAGTTGACTGGTTAATCCACACACTTACAACTGAATTTCAGTCGTCATATTGGTTAGACCAATATAGCGCAGAGACCGGGTATTTTGAAAATCTGAGGGATAAGTCTTTCTCAACCAATTCTTGGTATCAGGCTTTGCAGATCCTAGATGTTGATGTGATCATTGATGAGCAAAATCTACAGTATGCAAAAGTCATCTCACAATCAGACAGAAGCCTGGCATACACTATCTGGAACCCTGGTTCAGAATTCTCTTTGTGTGATTGCCCTGGGTCGATGCTGGGAAATCTCTGTAAGCATATCATCAAGGTGGCAATCTTGTGTAAAAGTCGGCAGGTTGCGAGACCATTATTGGCTGCTCAAGTTTATAGGCAGGTCTTGCTTACCCTTCTACAAAATCCCCCAGATGACCCTGTTGTTCTTGATCATGCTATTTTACATGCAACCCGCTTGCAACAGGACATCAAAGGCTTGGAAGAATTATCCAATAGTGGGTTGCTCCAGTCTTTACCTTCAGAGGTTAACTCTCATGTAGCTGATGGTATACTTTTTCCTCGTGTCCCTTGATTTCGCCATCCAAAGGAGATGCTTATGTGCCCAGGCTTTCACTGAGGATGTTAAGCTATGGCGATGTGTGATTATGCATTAATACTTGTTTTACAGTTCAGACTTTGCTTGGTAAACTTTTAAATGCTATAGCATTCAAGTCTCTCTCCCTCTCTCTCAGAATGTGACACTACTGAGGTATGTTTTTATTGCTTTCACGCTTCTGATTATATGGGAACTTATCACTGTCATTTACTTGTTTAATCAAACTCTGTTTTTCTCGTAATTGAACCATTTTCAACCGAGTCGATATATTGATTGTGTAGGGTTCTGCATCAGTTTTTTTTCCTTTATCAAGTGAAAGAAGATTCTTGGCTTTCTGCCTGCAGAAAAGATCTTACTTAACAAGTGAAGCACTATAGAAGGTAATATTGAAGCCTAATTGCTGTTAAATATATTTATAAGCATTTTTTCTTCTAAAAAAGAATATATTTGCAAGCATTTTGAGCAATACCGTGATTGTGCACCTGTCCAGTAGTCTTGATCCCTACCAATGGACAGAGAAAGAAATTTCCTCTCTCCTTTCTCTGGAGGGTTGGCTGTAAAGAGAGGCTCTTTAAATTAAGCTTTTCAAGACGTTTTGATTGAATTTGGTCCTAAAAACATCAAATGCTTCATGTGTGAATTGTGAAAACTTTATTTAGCCACAAGTGTTTGAACTCTGCAGGTAGCAAGAAGCAACCGAGGTGTAAAGGTTTATTTGTAGATTTGAGTCATTTTACATTATGGAAGGTAAGAAAAACTTTTCCATCAGTAACTAAAGAATCCTGATGCATTTGACATTCATTTCTTCAACTATTAATCAGTTGAAGAAATGAAGGTTAATGCTTAATTTCTCATTCTTTGCTTTACGTCTCCTCAACCTTTCTTTCTTTCTTTTACCTTCTTTTGTTTTGTTTTCAGCTGGATTGCTGGACTAGATAACATATTTTCAGGTGTTCTTAATGCTTTCCTTAAGGATGAGGTTAGAAACTTAGTAGCTACTAATTACTTTGTATGATGGTTCGTGTTGGTGTTAATTGGGTAGCTGAAAACTTTTTTTTTTGTTCTTGTAGTTGAAAACTTGAAACCAATGCACACAAATTTCCTTAGTTTTTGTTATGTCGCTGTTTGAACAAGTAAATCCTTTTTTGCCCAATTGGCTTGAGGCCATTTGGCCACTATAGCTCTCCTATACAGAGGTTTGATGCTTTATTTGGCTCCATGTTAAAAACTTAATTGTTTACTTCTGCCCCCATTGTTTGAACCCCTGGACAACCATCACTGATTGCTCCCTTCAAAGATAAACTTAGTTTTTTTTTTGTTTTACATAATTGACATTGCTCTCAATTTACTTAGGAGTGTGCTTTAATTACTCTTGGGCAACAATGTACCATTCAGGTCTAAATAAATAACTAGCTGCATAAAAAGGCAACAGAGCTCACAATATAACCAAAGGAAAATGCTTTAGAACCTAATTATTTTTTCAACTCTCTCACATAAGTTGAGAACTCGAGATTTATGATATTGTAGAACAAAAATTTAAGTTCTATATCATATTCCTGTAACAGAAATATGAGAATTAGAAATTAATACATTCCGAGCCTATTACTCTATATATTCCAAACTTATTATCTACTAAAACTTATTATCTACTAAAGATACGTCCATCAAGTTCAAAATAAGGAAAAAAAAAAAACCTTCCTCTATGCACCGTGTTCCCATGCCCCTTCTGTTCACTTTCCCCTCATAACAAAATAGATTATCATTTTGTTCCCTGCGTCTTCCTTTGCAGTTGTGGAGATGAAGAGTTCATGGAAATATTACACCAGATGTGGAAATACTTTTCCAGGTCATGGAAATTAACTCACTAAACTGTATCCGTTTCTAAGCTGTCTAAAAGGTGGAAAACTTTTAGGATTCACTAGTAAAATGGTGTAGGTGGTGGTGAAGGGTATGGGACACCAATAATTGGTGGCAACGAGCCATCTCATGCTGGAGAAGGTGGTGGTGGTGGAGAATATTCCAGACATGGTGGTGGAGATGGAGGTGGTGGAGGCTCTTTACAAGGAGGTAAAGGGGGTGGCGGAGAATAAATGGGCAGTGGAGGCGGGGATGGATAAGATGGTGGTGGGGGAGAATGTGGCGGAGATGGTGGTGGGGGAGAATTTGGTGGAGGTGGTGGTGGAGGTGGTGGTGAATTGTAGTGAGGACTTGGAGATGGTGGTGGAGGAGAATTTGGTGGAGATGATGGTGGAGGTGGTGGTGAATTGTAGTGAGGACTTGGAGGTGGTGGTGGGGAATTTGGTGGAGAGCGAATGCAGTATACCGGTGGTGGCGGTGGAGAAGGTGGCGGTGGTGGAGGAGAAGATGGTGGTGATGGATGGCATCCAAAAGAACTACAATCAACAGGCTTAGACAAAAACAGTTTACATTGCAACATGGATCTCTGCTTTGGCCTACGCCGCAAACAGTTCCTGCTATCATCAAACTCCTCCAAATCTAAACACACTGGTGGCTCACCCGTGAAAAAGTTGTTCCCAAAGCTAAAATTTCTCAGATTCGGAAGCCCACAAATGCTCTCTGGTATAGTCCCTATGAGTTTGTTATTAGCCACATTCAGCTCCTCCAAGCTCAACATTTGACCTAGTACCTCTGGCAACTCACCCATAAGACCATTATGACTCACATCTAACACAGTCAGATTCTTGAGCATTCCTATTTCCTTTGGCAAACACGACTGTAACCCATTTCTTGCGAGTATCAGCTCGTTTAAACTCTTGGACATGTTGCCAAGGCTGGCTGGTAAACATCCGTGGAAGTTATTGTTTGCAAGAACAATAACCGATACTGGCGAGCTTCCTAAATTATCCGGCAGTTCAAAGGCGAATCTGTTGTTGTTGATGAAGATGGCATCAAGATCCTTATCAAACAGTTCCTTGGGAACTCTACCTTCGAATTCATTGAACCGAAGGTCAAGGTATTTAAGTGCTGGCAGTTGAAGAACAACAAGAGGGAATGCCCCAGCAAAGCGGTTGTTACTTAGATCAAGCTCATGAAGAAGCTTCAACTTGCTGAAACTCCTTGGGACAGTGCCACAGAAACGATTGGAGTTGACGTGAAACAATGCAATATCCAAAAGAAGGCCAAGCTCTTCTGGGAGGTACCCGGCAATGTCAGCATGGTTTAGATCGATGCCTGCGATGGTTTCGATTGTTGGGTCGTCGAGAGCTTCAGCGCAGAAGACTCCGGTGTAGTTGCACACATTGGATCCCACCCAATTGGCTGTGTGTCCCAGAGGGTCTGAGAGCATGGCCTGCTTCCATGCTTGGAGAGCAATGTAGGCAGTCCTGATTCTCGGGTTGGGAAAAATAAGCGAGGGTGAGACCGTGACAGTCTCACCTCTGGAACCATCTTGGTCTATGTAATAAAGTAGCTGCCTTTGCTTGATATGCGAGTCTGTTAAGCCTGCATTGTGGAAAATATGGGCAGTAGTAGCACTGTTGAGGCAAAAGAAGAGTATGAGAACAATGTGAGTGTGATCAATCTTTCTCTTCATCACATACAAGAGAACATTTATGGGGTTTTGTCTTTCTTAACTTTTTGCTCTAAGATATGAAGAAGAGAGGATTGTGGAGCTGGAAAAAATCCAAGGTAGAGATTGTTTAAAGGAGGAGGCACGTTTTTTCAGCACGTGACAAGCGTGTGAAAAGGGAAGACAACTGTGTCAAAGCTGAGATTGCTGGAAGTCTGGAACTGAAGCACATTTCAGGGGCAGTTCCCGCTTCTTTCTCATCAAACGGACCTGATCAGCTCTTTGACACAATGTGGCAATGGGCGGTCTTCGAAGATCCGAAGAAAAGTTATTGTATTTTGATATTGATATGTGATTAGAACACGTGTATGCGAGACCCCGTTTTTTTGTGATCAAACGGTCATGTACAAGAAATTCTATAGGGAATTAGTTGCAGATTAGAGAGTTTTATGAGGGGATAGTTCTAAGACCAATTATACATAAATGGCTGGGCCTTGGGTTGGGTCAGGCTTATAAGGCCCAGCTTGGGGTGGCTTAAATTAAAAAATAAGCTGATTATTTATTAAGTTAAGCAAGTTGGGTGTTTGGTAAAACAAAAATAAATAGCTTTAAGAATAATCTCACACTTTTCGAGAGAGCTTATGGAAGTTGGAAATTTGATACTTCTATAAGCAGCTTCTAGCTTTTGTTGTATTTCCCTTTTGACTTTACCTATATTAAAGTTTACCAAACACTTAAACACTACTTTTTGTATTCACAATACTTTTAAAAGCAAAATTTACCAAACACGCATCTATCTACTTAATTTCACATCTGATTATTCTCAAAGTACAGCTACAGCTGCTTTAAAAATAAGTTAAACTCCACCAAACTGGGCCTAAGTTTCACACACATGAACAAGAAACTGGCCCATGACCTAACGACTATGGTTGAGCTTTGGGGTGTTTATTGGTTCAAAATTACAAAATGCTCGACATTAAGCTTGGATTTGCTCATAATATGCTTGAAATTTCTATGCCACGAGGAAGACCAAATCCGAATTATAACCGTGGATGGAAGTGGAAATGATTTCATTAACCGAACGTCCAAAACCACAATTCTACGAACCTCAAACACCCAAAACCACAATCCCTCTACCACTAGGAAAATGAGACGGCACTCATTTGCGAATGTATTTTTCTTAAAGGACAAGCATTAGCATAACATTCATGTCATTTACATGATCTCCCCGATTAGCACGGTTTTCTCGTTTTGCCAACGTGTGACTCTCTCATTGGTGTACTATGCTATCAACAATATCATCTTCCTACTTTTGTCATTGGTGGTTATTAATTATCATAGCAATATCCATGTAAGGATGAACTTCAAATTGAGAGAAGAGCAAAGGAAGAAAACAATGACATTATAATGGGAAGGACACGCGTCAGTGCGTCACATCACAACCGACCACCAAAGACTTTTCTCCAATAATTATTCACATGCCAAAAACAACAAATATCTTTCATATCATTCGTATCCTCCCACGTCATATTGCTAAGTTTTGCCCACAATCTTTACGAAAGCGCCAAATCATGGCATGTAATTTAATGTCATGACTAATCTAAGTAACACGCGTCGTCCTCATACTACAACCCGATCCAAAATCCAGCTCAGTCTGACGTGTCACTCAGAAGATACTTTTCAACATACCGACTTTGGAAGACGCGTACGAAGTAAACCCGCGCGCACGTTAACCGCCGTAGTCTTCCTTCTCTTAGCCGTCAGATTAAACAAAGAGCTACGAAGACCGTCGGATTCACGGATGCGGTGGACGCGCTTGCACTGAATGAAAATCCTGGAGGATATTTACAGACAATTAGTGTTGCGAGCTGTCAGTTGTGAAGCAAACGGAAGAAAAAGTCAAAAGAGCAGTGGCCCTCCAAAGCTTTCGTTTTCGAAGGCTCTCGAAGAAGATAAAAATCTCACAAAGTGCTATATATAAATTGGGCTCCATTTCGAAATCTCTGATACACACATCGTTTTCTTTGATTTCTTTTATCTCGTCTCTGATTCTCCCACACACATAGCACAATCTCTATAAGGCGAATTGCAGCTCCGATCGCGCCGTTTAGTGTCGAATTCGGATCGGCGACTGCGTCCGATTGCAAGTTCGTTGTTCTTTAAGAGTTCGTATTCTTAGTTTGTTTTTATTTGAATCACTGAATCGCTTTTGGTTGATTAGGTACTTCGATTGTTCAATTTTTGAACTTTGTGCGTCTGCGTGTGAATTGTGTGTGTTGAATTGTTTACATATCATAGATAGTGGATGTGATATGTTTAATAGTTTATTTGATTGAATCTCTTGTTTGCTACTGTGTCTCTGGTTTTTCTGATTTATGGGCTGCTGATTGTAATGTAATTTTGTTGTTGATGTTCATGATGATGATGAATATGTAATTTCTGAAAGCAGTTAGGTGCCTTGGTCTGTTGTTTAGGTAGAAATGAACACCAGCTTAGTTTTTCTTCTATTTTCGGGTTTTTGGTTCCGTAGGGGTTTAGGGCGCGCTGCTATGCAATATCATTTTGATTTTGATTGATTGTTCATTTTGTCCTCAACAGTTTAGCTTAGTAGGTCGCGTCTTTTTTTGAATTTGGATTAGGTATCTAACCTGCTAACTTTGGGTTGAGCTTGCGTCGTGGTATGGTGTATTGGTGCTGTGTTGAATATTTGGAAGTAATTTTTGCATTCAATCTGATCAAAAACGTATTATGTGCTTTCCAAGTCTTGTAACTTCGAAAGCACTAATTTTACCTTAGAAAGAAGTCCCACCTAACTTCCTGCTTGTAATGTCTACATTTGGTTTATTGGCGGATGTGGTCATTCTCCTGTGATGCTTGAAACGTGACTGTTACATAGGGAGATGGCGGAAAAGGATGTGGCTTTCTGAATTTTAGCTTGAATCATGGTCTGTTATGGCTGCTCGTTATTTGTTATGGTTTCTTTTCTTCTATCCTCGGTGATTGTGCTTCGGAATGCAATTGTTTTTGGCCAACGATGATTTAGAAAAGAAAAGGAAACTAGGTACTTGTCTAGTTTCAACTAGGGACGGCCAATCATCGTAGTTTTTATTGCGTCTCCAGCTTCCTTGCAGCATGAAATGTGTAGTATCTGTAAAAATTTAGGGAGGGAGGCTGCTTTATCAATTTCTGTCTTGAAGATTCATTTCATTGGAAGATAGGGGCTTGTTCCTCTGGTTATTAATACAGTGAGCTCCTATTGTTTGCGAACGTGGATGAGTAATTATGTAGGATTTGAGGGTTTCTGTGTACGACAGTATTCTGCTGGATGATCATAGCTATGCTACAGGTGAAATCACCAACTCCAGAGAGATGTTTGTTTCTCATGGTTCTG
This sequence comes from Rubus idaeus, assembly GCA_030142095.1. Taxonomy (NCBI): domain Eukaryota; kingdom Viridiplantae; phylum Streptophyta; class Magnoliopsida; order Rosales; family Rosaceae; genus Rubus; species Rubus idaeus. Next base: position 30,896,406 of record CM057966.1, read on the forward strand.
ATGAAGGAAGGTATTAGAAGTAAAAAGAAAATCACATCTTCATCCCAACAAGTCCCACCCATATCTCTTGAAAACCTTATTGTGAAGTTACCATATCTTAAAATCCTGTTGGGGAAACAGCTCTTTTGGGTCGTCTCATCTGCACCCTTATGCAGAAATGATCTCTAGGATCCGTCCATTTGTTTCATTCTGTCTCGAATGGTAAAATGGCCTAATTCAATTGTAGAATTGGTTTGCTCTCGGTTATGAGTTCTAATACTCAATACTTGGACTAAATTCTTCGATATTTATATCTTTTCATCCCCAAAGTTGTTTACGAAAGCCACCAAGTTGCGACTAAGAAAATTTATTTGGAAACCCATGAAGTTTTAGTGTTGCAACTCCACTCTTCTTATTGGAGACATGCAGTGGTCCTTGAAGGGGAGTTGTCTTCTATCATGGTATAGAGCTTTTAAGTTTTTGCCTATTGAGTAAGTCCAGTACTTGAAGCGGACATGATGCAGAATTTTCAATTGAGGTAGGGCTGTTCTGACAATTAACCCAAAACATTTCTCTATCTCTCACACTCTTTCCCCATTTTTTCCTACTTTTTAGAACACATTTGATCGTGTGATATATTGCTTTTACCATAGGTTGGGCCTTCAGTTCATCGTTGGATTTGGTCCCAGGAGTTCTTCAAGAAATCAAGTGATGCAATGTTATTGCTTACTTTAAACAGATGGAAGCTCTGGAGACCCTCAATGATGCATTGTAGTTATTGTTTGGGTTCTTATAGATCTGCTTGTTTTGATGAATCCTCCTCTTGGAGAAATGCTGATTGGAGCTGTTCAACCTTTGCTTGGATTTTGTTGTTGCTGATTGCAATTGTCTTCAGCAGTATAGAAGCAAGCAGAGTGTCATGGGGTGTTTGCCTGGCTTTATTGGCAACTATGCCCAAGGCGTTTAACAAGTGTTCCTAAACGGTTTATACATGCAGGTGCTTTAGCCTTGTTGCCAGCTTATAAACATTGTCATACGTTAGGAGAAAGCAACGTATAATGGTTACACATACAGTGATGGAGGATTCCCACACTCATCTATCAAATGGGAAGTTCATGCTCACAATAGAAGCAAAGGACAATGGGAAGTTCACTGAATTGCTAGATAGAGGACTCATGGAGTACGGGTAATGTTCTTTCTTATTTCTCTTCTAATTTCGTTTTTTTTTCCATCCCTTTTAGGGAAAAACGTTAATACCCTTTCTTTTGCAGATGTTCACATTATAGGCGAAGATGCCGCATTAGAGCTCCTTGTTGCAATGAGATTTTTGATTGTCGCCATTGTCATAATGAAGCAAAGGTGAGTATTTAAATTACTTCACTTGAATTTATGCATGTAAATAGATCTCTCTCTGTCTTTTTTTTTGCTGCTAATACTTTGTTGACTACTTTCAACATTCATTAAAATTTTGTATTGGCGTGCAGAATAATATTAATGTTGATCCAAAACTTAGACACGACATACCGCGTCATCAAGTCAAGCAGGTAAGTCCTCTAATGATTTTGGTTATCACCTTAGCCCTGTTTGCTTTGTTCATAAACTATACTTATATTTCTGCTTTATAGCTGACGAAGTAAATGTATATCATCTCAGGTGATATGCTCACTTTGTGACACTGAGCAAGAGGTGAGTTTGTTTATTGGTATTTTATACCAAGTCATTGAATTATATAGATTGTACAGTGGAATATGCCTGTAATTAACTAGTTATTAATATGTTAATTTGTTCTTACTATAGCTGACTTAAGATGTTTGCTAAATTCTCCAATTAAAACATTTCTTATATACTTAGATTATAGCGTGTATTTTCTGATTCCTCTTATGTTGGTTGCTGGTACTACCAGGTTCAACAAGTCTGTGTCAACTGTGGTGTATGTATGGGGAAATACTTCTGCGAGGCATGCAAGCTATTTGATGATGATGTGAGTTGCCAGATTTTATGTAAGGTGTTTATCATGATATCTAACAAGCACGTTAAAGATGTCCATTTAATGATTCTTGTCCATGTATTTGATGTTCTCATATACTCTTACACTATTTTTGAATCATGACATTCATGACTTAAGTACATGACGGTTTCTGGTAATTAGGAAATGGAACAGGGGTTTCTATTGGCCTTTTATGTATGGTTTAGATTTTAGCTTGCCATGAGAGATCATGATACTTTTATTCTAACTAGATTGAGAGACTGAAAATCCTTTCTGTTTTCTTTGCAGATATCTAAGAAACAATACCATTGCAATGGCTGTGGGATTTGCAGGTAGAGTTCTCTTACTTTCATTACTGTCTTCTCCTCTTCATTTGATGTCCGGTGGATATTAATGGGGGTGTCATGTTATGTGCTTTTTGTCGCAGAATTGGAGGGTGTGATAATTTCTTTCATTGTTACAAGTGTGGTGAGTAATCTTGTTTATTTTCAAAATAAATTGATCATACTGATTATATTGTGGCAAGACTGATTTGATTTATCTTCTTGTTAGGCTGCTGCTACTCAATTATGCTGAAAAACAGTCACCCTTGTGTGGAAGGAGCAATGCATCACGACTGCCCTGTTTGCTTTGAGGTAAGAATAGTAGTTGCAAATTCTTATGATGGGCATCATTTTTTTTTTATTTCATTTGTTCATTTTTTTTTCATCATGTTGCTATTAGTGTATGCTATACTGAAGTACTGAACCATAACACACATGGTGATTTGCAGTTCTTATTTGAATCGAGAAATGATGTTACTGTGATGCCATGTGGACATACTATTCACAAACATTGCCTGAAAGAGATGAGAGACCATTTGCAGTGAGTATTCGGAGACTATGTTCTTTGATTTCTGTTTTTAGAGCATTATAAGCACATTTGTCCTAATCTTTTCCATTTGGTGTCAGATATGCTTGCCCTCTTTGCTCCAAGTCAGTTTGTGATATGTCCAAGGTATGGGAGAAATATGACATGGAGATTGCAGCCACACCAATGCCCGAACCTTATCAAAACAAATTGATTTCGATTCTCTGCAACGATTGTGGGAAGAGCTCACAAGTTCAGTTTCACATTGTGGCCCAGAAATGCTCAAACTGCAAATCTTACAACACTCGCCAAACAAGAGACTGAGCAAGTGGCCATGGCTGCACCACATCTGGTGAAGGCAATTCATTCATTTGGCTTAGGCTTTCATTGCATATCTGCAATGGCTTGCAGCAGCAACAGTGTGCTGCCCCACATCAACATCAGCGGAGGACCGAGGAGCATTGTGGTCCTGCTCTGGCTCGGGTTCCGTCGTGTTTGTTGTATTATTGTATTTTGTTTGTCATCTTTGTATCGCTTTCTCCTCTCGAAAATTAGTGCAAGACTAGCCATGATTTACTTTCATGTTGACAGCTTATTCTCTCTCCTTACCATTTTATTAATTTATTTGTCATCATTCTCCATTGCATTTTGATTACACCTGAGATCCTGTTGTTTGCTACAGACTACTGAGTCTTAAAAGGAGGAGATGAGAGAGGGATCTAGTGGTTTTACGTGGAAGTTGGGGTTTTAGAGCCTTGGATCCAAGTCCTTTTCATATTGGGCTCACGTGAGGACAAATGAGGTGTCGGACAATATTGCAACACAATATCGGAATTGGAAATCTGATTCTGTTGCACGGGCGTGTGATTGTGATTAATTATGTTTTGAGGCAGTCGAGTCCTTTTCAGAATTGTTTGCGAACTTCCGATTCTAACCTTGGATCCAACTTTCTCAGAGTAATTATTAATACTGACCAGCATTGAACGGCCGTTGATCCTACTTTCCTACTCTAAAGTAGTCGAGCACTCGAGCATGAATCTTTAAATTCTGCAGTCCTTGAGTTAAAAAAAATTACTGGTGTAAATTTATTTCAGGGACACGAGTATGTGTAGTTGTGGGAGATGCAAGTGTGATATTGATGTTGATTAGGGGACCAAAATGGTTAGAGGTTATGTAAGCTGCTAATTAAGTGCCTGGTTGATCAGATGAGGCAACTAAAATGGAGGTCTAAAGTTAGCATCAGAATACAGATGCTAAGAGTGATATTGATGTTGCTTTCTCACTTACATCTCCCATACTCAATGAGAAAGCATTAGAATACAGAATTAGCTAATTTAGCAGAGAAAGCAAATATAGAAAACCTCTGAATAATGCTGCTTATGCTCTTTTTTCAAACATATCTAGCATATGAGATATTGTGAACTGGGTAAGAAACAGCTGCATGAACTAGGTGAGAGTAAGCAACCAGAATGTAGTCTGATAAAACACATTAAATGCTGAATATGAACTGTAAGCTTGGCCTCAACCCTCAATCTGAAGGAATGTGTGAAACGCTGGATTAGATGAAGGATAGATTGTCAAAAAAGAAGCTAACGAACCCAAATCATTGCTTGCAATATATGCTAACATATATCTCATCTCCATTCAAACTCCAAAAGGTAATCAAAATCTCAAAGAGACAACAGGTTGTATGTATTTGTAATAGTACTTAAAATATTCAGTCAAAAACTGGTTCAGGATTACACAACTCTTGCCACAACAGAGACCAAGGTTGAAGTAGTAAAATTAGGGAAGCCAAAAAAGTCGGCTTTCACCCTTCCACATGAATTACAAGGCAGTAATAGTACTTTGATGGCATACATCAATGTCTAATTTATGGAAAGCAAAACTAGTAACCTATCATCCACCAAGACCATGAAAGCTGAAACACAATTAGCAAACGCAAACATGTACAAAACGATCATCCATGGCTGCCAAGCGATGCACACAAACAGCTCCGTAAACAGATGATCAGGGGCGTCTGCCTCTACAACAGGTCTCATCAAACATGGTGTGGTGGGTGGCAGAGGAGAAATCTCTTATTTATCAGCAATGAGGCCAGTTTCAAAAAAAAGTTCCTTGCCATCATCTGACTCAAGAGGTTTTTCAGAAGATTCGTCATTGCACTTTTCCAATTCCTCATCTTTCAAAATCTCCACAGAACGGCAACTCAAACTGCAAAATGCTTTCTCACCCCTGCAGGATTTCAAATGATATATAAGTACTGAAATTCAAAACTACTTATCAGATCTTTGTTCATTAAAAGACTAGTAGATGTTTCGGTTTCATACCTGTATATATAAATGTCTTTCCCCTCCTCCAATTCTTTGTTACAACAGTGGCAGAAGCTCAGGAAATTGTTTGAGGGGTACTGAACAAAACTCCCCAAGGTAGGGGATCCAATTTCCTTCTTCTCATTCTTACCAAAATTGCTCAAATCTTCAGAGTGACATCCCAAAATGCAGTCACCAAAGATATGAGTTCTTTTGGGATTGGCACCATGAGAAATTACACAAGTATAATCCTCAGAAAGCTCAATCTCACTAGCTGAGAGAGACCCAACAAACACATTGCCAGAATCAATGGATCCAACATTCATTTGGGTGGTTGAGTTGGGGCTTCCTCCAATAAATTGTGGGTTGGTTAAATTCTCCAAGCAAAAATTTCCAGTATTGGAATTGGGGTTAAGCTTGCTTAAACCTGATAGCGTAGAAAAAGTCCTAGCAGAATCCAAGGAGCAAGACCTTATTTTTCCAAATGACTCAAGTTCAGATGGGGTTTCTCCAATTTCAAAAACAACATCAAAGCTACTCTCTTGTACAGGAGACTTGACTTTGGAATGTGGGAAAATTGCATAATTCTTAGGCAGAGATCTAGGTGACCCAAAAGAGTTGGCATTGGATTGAGAATCTGGGGTTTTAATCCTCATCCCAGGTCCAAAAAGAATGTTCTTACTCTCTGATGACCTGGGAACTTTGCCAGAAAATTTCACATCGTCATCAAGAGAGTCTATGATGCTTAAGCCTACTTTACTGCTACCCCAGCTCCTCTTATGCCCATCAAGAGGTGATCTTGGAGACCTAAAGGGGTTTCCCAGATTCGAAAACACCCTAAAATCTAGAGGAGAAGTTGGGCTCCAAACTGAATCAGAATCTGTTAAACCTATAGGACTCAACCCCACAAACAGACCAGGGACTGTGAAGAAAGAGTTGCTTTTGGGATTCGGTCCAAGAACATCAGACCGGAAATGTGACTCAGACCCAGCATCCGAAATTGGCAGATGACCCATTTGGTGTTGATCTTGATCCTTCTGAATTGACCTGGTTCTCTTCCTCAGCATTATCTCAAAATCCCCCTTTAGGGCACCAAAAAGCCCTCTTTTTCTGTACACAAAATCAATACAAGAACTAATCAAGACTCAAACAGCTAATAGCCATCAAGAAAAGAGCATCATCGCACCAATCCATGAGCTACATTGCACAAAAGAAGTACAATAAACATGATTAAAGTCATCACCTACAGTTGAGATGAAAGAAAATCTGGGCAGTGATTCAATGATATCAACAGTTGTTCACTTTTATTTTTGGGGTTGATTAAAAGCATTAAAGGGTGTCTGCAACGACAGAGAAATGTCTAATCAAATGTAAAGTGGAAAAATAGTTTATTTGGTAATAAATCGAAATGAAGAGGGAAAGGGGGGCTGAATCCCTCAATGTCATTAATCAATTAGCAAAAAATAAATCCACTTAATAATAAGAAAACCCAGATAAGAAACCCCAATGATGCAACACAGAGAAATCCCTAATAATTAGATAAAACAAACAAAAGAAGACGATCAATGACCAATAAATTAAAAGCTCGAATCTTTCAGCTCAATCGCGCAAAACCCAGAGAGCAAAGATCAATTGAAACTTGAAGAGCCCAACATTGGATTGAAACAATGAGTTAAAAAGTAGAAGAAGAAAAAAAAACCCACCTGGTTTTTGCTCTCTCTCTCTCTCTTTCAGCTCTGGAAACTTCAGAGAGATGATGACGATGGTTTTTCTTTCTAACAGGCCCCAAATGCAGTAAAATAAAAATAATGAGGCTTTGGTTTTTGACGAGCGGTGTGTCTCTATGTGTGAAACTTGCACTCCACTCCTCTCTATTTCATGCCTCAAAATCAGCGAAGCACTGAGCTTCTGAAGTACTCTTCAGACTCTCTCTCTCTCTCTCTCTCTAGAATAATAAAACAAATGACCGACTGTATGCAATAATGCAGTTTTGCCCACAGGATTGGCTTTTGTACGTATTTTACCAGCTTTTGTACTACATTCATCCTTTTCCAGTTTCCTCCTCTTTTACTGCCACCTCATCACCTTGTGTAAATAAATTTACAACGAATTTCATTAAAATGCATGTAAAAGTGAACAACGTGAATTATTGGAACATAAATGATGTATCATCTCCCTCCTATAATTTTGATTTAGGCAATCTTAATTAATAACAATAAATATGGTAGCAACTTTTGTTAACGAACATGTGTTTATCTTGTAAAGTAATTTTATTTTTCAAAAAAAATATTTATATTAAAAATGACTAAATCAATTGTCGTTTAATTATTCAACTTTCAAAAATTATTTAATCATCAACTTTCGAAAATTATTTAATCATCCAACTATTATGTAATGATCATACCATCGATCGATATTATCGTAGTTAATTTTTATATCTTTTCTACAAAAAAATTAATAGAAATTCTTTTTCTCTAAAATTAAAGGAAAGATAAGTTAAGCTAAGAGTAATTATCTGGGGTAGGTAAAGTGAAAATGGTAAAAGGGAACTTTGCAGAATTGGAGGGTAGTACCAGAGAGGAAATGGAAGTGGGTCAAAGGGCAATTAATTCAAAAAAGAAAAGTTGGGTATTACTTTACTCTTTCTTTCTAGCTGAGTCACCACAAGACGACAAAAAAGACCTGTGGATTCACAGAGGCGCGGGGTTTTTATTATGACTGTCTGACTGACTGACAAACCATTTAACGTCCCTTAACGGGAGCCGTTTGGCCGCGTAAATGGAGTCATTTTAGTCAAACAGGGGGCTATATTTGGTATTGCATATACAACTTCATGACAGCGTGACACGTGCCCCCTGTTAGAGGTAGAGTACATTTTAAGGTGCTCAATAGCGTGACGCGTGTCCTCTAGGAGCTTTACTCTTTTCCTTTTTTATCAACATCGTAAACTGATGTCATCATGATGTGGGGAATACCTTGCTGCACTTTTTTCAGACTAAAAGATACAAAATTTAATCCCTTATAATTATTAGGGAGTAAATTACTAAATTTCCTTTTAATACCTAATATTAAAGTTATACAATTTTTCTCCTAGTACTTGTTTTTGTGTTGAGCTTAAGCCTATGTCACACAAGCCCTAAAGTTCATTATGTTCCTGATAATCCTCCTCTTCCTCTTTGAGTCTTTGCAACACAGTAAAATTACGCAAATTCTATTTCATACCTAAGTTATTGAGTGGTACCCATGATTATATTTTAAATTTTGTAAATCCCAAAATATCTCTATGAGCAAGTTTGAACCGGAGACCAATGAGACTATGAAATTATATTAGTTAGCTGCCAACAAAAATTTATTTTAAAAAAAAAAAACAGGGTGAAATGTAAGCACTCTATAAATAGTTTAGCTTGCAAAGGAGATCAATGTATTATGGTTGGAAATATATATTTAAATATGTTTACTAAAACTAATGCTTATATCTTGTTCTTTAAATAAAAAATAAACTAATGCTTATATCTTATTGGAAATAGATGAAGTATATGGTGAGAATTTAAATTGGTAAAAATACAAAGCAGTACCACATTATTTGATGAATATAGTGGTGCCCCTTTATTGTTCTCCAAGGAAGATTAATGAAACAATTATTGTATAGTAATTGTTTATTAATTTATGGGAGTCATAATTAACGATCATGCCCCTTTTATAAGGCGTACATGTATTTAGAGTTTTAGACAAGCTCCAAAAACAATGTTTGGTGCATTTTTCGTGTCTTGTATCCATTAGTTTTGTAATTAACTATCTTATCTTATTAATAATAAGCCTCCTTTCTTAATGAGATGCTAAGCCTTGAATGATTCGAGACTTCAATTAATACCTGATTTTTGTGAGTATTGTTTTAATGTCTTGAAGAGGACAAGACATGTAAATTGATTTTGAGGTGTCGTGTGTTACGTATGTATGAAGTTATCTTAATCAAGTGTTTAGTCTTTTTTGATGGAAACAAATGAATGAAATAATGTATTGTGGAAAAATAAGTAGGACCATTTCCATAAATTCCATTTCGAGAAGATTGTGACAATATTGTTCTCATGTCCCTCACATTTGTGTTTCTCTCACAACTCCCATGAACGTGACATTTCCTCTTCCTCTCCTTTTCTTTTTTTTGACACACACAAAGGGAGGAAGTAAACTGCGTTAAGGATATTTTATCCTGGATATATATATAATGTCATTCCTATCAACTTAGTAAGGAGAAGTAAAATTTTGAAAGATTCAACCGAAAATGTTTTCACCAATCCAATTAAGACACTGTTACTTAAATATATTGATCTTTCTTAGAAAAATTATTAATTCAAGATTAGCTATTTATATTTTGTTGTAATATTGAGCGAGGAGGTAGCCAACTAGAGTTTTTATTTTGTTATTGAGAAAGTCAGGTTATTTAATTGCTTCGAAGAGTTGTGTTTAGGATAGTCGATCACATATGTGAGTGATTTTTGATCATCAAATATATCAGCATAGACATAAAATTTATTCTTTAATTAAAGAGAAAGAAAAATCGATAACTAAATATTAACTCGTATTGTATGTTGTTATATTCGATAAGGATAAGGGTGGTAAGGGTTTTTATTTAGTTGTGAATAAAATTTATGTTTAATCATTGCTTTCAAGAATTGTGCTTAGGAGTTAGGGTAGTCGCTCAGACTCCATATTGTGAGTAATTTTCACTTGCAATATCAGTGTAGACATGAAACTAATCCTGCATTTTTTTGGTAAATAATTCCAATACAAAAAAAAAACCCTTTTTGGGTCTGAAACTTGAACATTTTTTTTTGGTTACATAAAATGGTGGTCCAAAGTGGGCTACTACTCCGAGGTCGGGAGCAATTGAGGTATGACCTCTCCCCAAGGGATGTTTTTCACAAGTTGGGGTTCAAACCAGCGACCTCCTATTACCAGAAGTATCACTGTAGCGTTCGCCCCATTTGCAGCCTAGCATGCTTCCACTAGACCAAACCCATTGGGTAAACTTGAACATTTTTTGCATGACTTTGTGGGTGTTAACTTGAATAATTGAATATATTCTCAATTTCTCATCATCATTATGACTTATGAGAACCAACCGGATTGTGGTTTTTTTTTTTTGGAAAATGGGCTCTTCATATTTTAATAAATTGAGTTCTTTCGGTACTGCTAGCCTCAACTTTGATTAACAAAATATTAAATAATTATTATAGTCATTCACACCTCCACACCGAGTCTAAAACTATAAAGTGTTTGATTAGTTTGTCTACTAAAAGCATGTCATATATCAATACAATAGATTTGCTTTGTACGTACCATAGTAATTGCTTTACTATAGTGTACATTGTACAAGGTCTTTGTTTTTAACCATGTTTTTAACACGTGATAAAACTTTGTTTTTGATGTTAATTATTTACTTTCTTTTTCAATGGGGAACACATGGGATTAATATTCGCATGTGTTGGTCATGTCGGAGTAATAATTATGTGCATCTGGCCTTGTTTTTTCCAATGGTTTTTTGAACAATTGAACATCCCAAGAGAAAGAAATCAGCATCGACCAGTTAAAGCTCACTTAAATGATAGTTTTTAGCGAGAGATAAGTGAATATAAGTCATATATATTAATTTTAAATCTTATATTAAAAGTAGAATTACATGAGAACTTTGAAAGAAACGTTACATATTAGAGAAGAATGAGTATTAGAGAATCGATTACAATTGAAATGTTGGCAGAACCCATATGGCTGGACAATTGGTCATCTTCAAAAGAGGTATATCAAAACGTGTAATGATTTGACTTTTGACGTTATACACACCAGAATCACAATAATGACGTCCAAAATCATTATAATTCTTATCATGACAAAAGTATATGCTATTTGCTTGACATCCTGGAAAATTTGAGGTTGACACAGATATTGAAGTGTTATCACCAAGAAAGAGAGCAACATCACCCAAGGTATTTTTCTCGATCCAATCACACTCATCAAACTTAAATGTAAGAAATTTGAACCCTACCGTCAATGTTGAGCTGCCACCAGTTAAGATATAATACCTCTGAACCATCAATAGTTCATTCTCATTTGAATTCACAATGTACTTCTTGTCGAATAGCTTTCCTTCAATGCCTTGTGCTACCAATTTCACATCTGAGTTAGACTGAGGAGTAATATCAAAAGATATAAGCCTACTCCAATGATCCACAGCATAAAACCTATCTTGAAAGTAAGTCACTTCTTCAACTAAGCGCCATCTTCTATCAACACTTTCATCAATATAAGTCCAAGTTGAGTCTTTACTTAACCTAATGAAAGCCATTTGACAAATTTCCTCATATATAATGACCACAATGCAATCACTTGCATTTAATATTGGATCTGCTGTCATTGTAGCCTTGACCCCGTAGTACTCAGATGTTCTAGACCATTGACGCTTATTTAACGGAATTAACTGGGGGGTCAAAGGAGGAAGGCGAATGATTGAATTTTCTTTCTTCCTTCTCCCTTTAACCCTAAAGAATGGATTTACCAGAGTCACAGCAAAGTTCTTTTCTACGGTTATTAACCATCCTTTTGAAGATCCACAATAGCGCTTATTGGGCACACTAATCTGCAAATCTAGAATCTTGTTATCCATGACCCTATATAAATGCCATGTATGTTTTTTATTAGCAGAAATCAAGAGCATTGGAGTTGTCATCTTGGAGCGTTGGCTTTTATTATCCTTTGCTACAGAACACCATGACTTACAAACAAAGCTGAATTGAAAATAAACCGAGGGTAATGCTAATCTCTCCACAACTGAATCTAAAAGGTGCTTAGGTAAATTTGCCCAATCTGAGAAGAAAAACAAATAAAAAATCATTAGAGAGGACGATAAGTCGACAACGAAGGAGATTGACGAACCTACTGTTCAACATAGTTTAATGAAAATAAAAATAAACTAAAAAGTAAAAACGTTATTATGGAACAGTAGCGACAGAGGAAAATGAACATCCCTTGGTATTTTCAAATACAAAATCATAGATCACCTTCTTTCTTCTTCCTCAAAAATGGAATATTGTAACCAACAGAAGAGTTGGTAATCAAACAAACCAATCGTACAAACAGGGTAAAACCATATTATCCAAGTCTTATAATTTGATTACAATATACATAGATCTGCGAAAGAACATACCTGGATCCATAATTTCAATCCCAGAAACTGGAGAGCAGCGGCGTCGTCTAAGTTTCTGATCTGCAGAATCTATCTATCTATCTCTTCAGTACGGCTGTGCAGTCAGTCCCTGCGTTGGTTTTCATAGTACTTTTGTTCGTGCGAATGGTGCAATAGACAGCTGGCATGTTTATGTCCTTTTCCAATGTGATTTAGGGTTTCATTTGAGCCATTGGATTTGCAAATCTTATGGTGATCCAATGGTCAGACTTTTATTCTTAGCATTTACCCTATTTCCAGCTTCTGTGTTTTTTTTTTTTTCGGCCAATTTACCCGATTACAGCTAGGATACAGAGTTACAAACCGCAAAGAGTCAAAGATTAGGAAACCTGTCTCCAGTCTCCACTAGGTATTTGGGAATCGGTTACTGATTGTGAAAGTCATATTTTACCCTTCTTTTTTTTTAAGAATTTAGTTGATTGAAAACATGATAGATTTGTTAAGAAAAATATATGTCAAATAATACCTGGGGAAATAATTTTTTAGTCCACAAAACCTTGAAATGTTAATAGACAACGTGAAAACAATGGCCTAATTGCCATGTAAACATTAAAATTAGTCTTGAAAAGGCCTAATTTTTAGCCATTAAGAGTCATTTGCTTATTAATTACTGAATTTGAAAGCTAAGACAAAATAAGGACGTATAGTAGCCAAAGAATCCATAACCAATCATTAAAGGATCGCATGATAAAAATGACTTAATTGTTTGAAGGATGAGAAGATGAATACCCATAATTTTTGTATCGAAATTGTCGTATCCTAAAGGTTTTCTAGGCCTAAGGACTGATCCACTCGGTGACAGTGTCAAATTCTCTCTCCCACTGACCAGCCACATAATGAATTGAGATTTAATTTCAAACCGTATTGAATTGAGAGACAAGTGAATATAACTCAGATGTATTAATTTTAAATCTTATATCAAAAGTAGAATTGCATGATCAGAACTTTGAAGGAAACGTTACATACAATTAAAATGAATCAAATGATGTAAATAAGAGATGAATGAGCAAATTGGAGAATCGATTACAATTGAATAGTTGGCACAACCCATATGGCTGGTCGATTGGTCATCTTCAAAATAGGCATATCAAAACGTGTAATGATTTGTCTTTTGACGTCATAAACACCAGAATCACGATAATGACGTCCAATATCATTATAATTCTTATCATGACAAAAATATATGCTATTTGCTTGACATCCTGAAAATTTTGAGGTTGACAAAGATATTGAAGTGTTATCACCAAGAAAGAGAGCAACATCACCCAAACTATTTTTCTCGATCCAATCACACTCATCAAACTTAAATTTAAGAACTTTGAACCCTACCGTCACGGGGGAGCTGCCCTCAGCTAAAATATAATACCTCTGAACCATCAATAGTTCATCCTCATTTGAATTCACAATATACTTCTTGTCGAATAGCTTTCCTTCAATGCCTTGTGCTACCAATTTCACATCTGAGTTAGACCGAGGAGTAATATCAAAATATATAAGCCTATTCCAATGATCCACAGCATAAAACCTATCTTGAAAGTAAGTCACTTCTTCAACTAAGCGCCATCTTCTATCAACACTTTCATCAATATAAGTCCAGGTTGAGTCTTTACTTAACCTAATGAAAGCCATTTGACAAATTTCCTCATATACAATGACCACAATGCAATCACTTGCATTTAATATTGGATCTGCTGTCATTGTAGCCTTGACGCCGTAGTACTCAGATCTTTTAGACCAATGACGCTTATGTATCGGATCTAATGGAGAGGTCAAAGCAGGAAGGTGAATGATTGAATTTTATTTCTTCCTTCTCCCTTTAATCCTAAAGAATGGATTTATCAGAGTGACAGCAAAGTTCTTTTCTACGGCTATTAACCATCCTTTTGAAGATCCACAATAGCGCTTATTGGGCACACTAATCTGCAAATCTAGAATCTTGTTATCCATGACCCTATATAAATGCCATGTATGTTTTTTATTAGCAGAAATCAAGAGCATTGGAGTTGTCATCTTGGAGCGTTGGCTTTTATTATCCTTTGCCACAGAACACCATGACTTACAAACAAAGCTGAATTGAAAATAATCCGAGGGTAACACTAATCGCTCCACCACTGAATCTAAAAGGTGCTTAGGTAAATTTGCCCAATCTGAGAAGAAAAATAAAAATAAAAAAATCATTAGAGAGGACGATAAGTCGATAAAGAAGGAGATTGACGAACCTACTGTTTGACATAGTTTAATATAGATAAAAACAAACTAAAAACATAAAAACGTTATTAACAGTAGCAACAGAGGAATATGAACATCCTTTGGTCTTTTCATATACAAAATCATAGATCACCTTCTTTCTTCTTCCTCAAAAATGGAATATTGTAACCATGCAGAAGGTTGGTAATCAAACAGACCAAATAATTAATCGCGTACGTACAAAGCATGCATATGATCCAAGTCTTATAATTTCATAACAACATACATATATATATATAATTTTTTTTTTTGAAAGATAACAACGTACATACATATATAGATCTGCGAAAGAACATACCTGCATCCATAATTTCAGTCCCTGAAAATAGAGAGCGGCGGTTATTGAGTACGGCTTGCAGAATGTATCTAGTACTTTTATATATTCCATTCCATTTTTATTTCCTTTCCAATGTGGCTTTGGCTTTCATTTGAGCCATTGGATTTGGGTAATCTTATGGTGATCCAGTGGTCAGATTTTTATTCGTAGCATTTGCAGTTTTTTTTTTGTCAATTTACCCGGTTAGCGCTTGGATACAAACTACAAAAAGAAAAAGTATTAAGAGCATCTCCAACAGTAGATGTTATTTTAGCTATGCAATATAGCTAAAAGTAAGATATAGCTAGTCAAGTTTTTACTTTTGCTCCAGCAAAGCTAGCTATTTTCAATTCAATTCAATCACAACAACTGCTCAATTTCATATCCACTTTCGGAACACAACAACCTCTAATTCCACAATGGAGCCACCCACAGCTCCACCGCCATGTTTGCATCTTAATTAGCCCATGGCTGCCACAATCACACCCAACATCGATCACAACTCATACCACCTCGAGCCATGCTCGATATTCTCAATTCCCAAGGCGCAACTAACACCTCTAGGTCGTGAGGAGCTCGCGTGAGGACGTTGTCCCTTATGAGCTCTCTCAAGCTTTCTTCTCTTATCTAGCCGAGCCGAACCTGGTTCCAAACCTCTTTCTTCTCTCCGCTCAGCCCAAACCTCTCGAGCTCAATTCTCTCTCTTTCGTCACTCGATCCCTTCAATTCACAACCACAATGCCCGAGCTATTCCGACCGTGATGGCGCCTCAGAACCAGCGTCGATTAGTTCCAACTTGCGTCAATCTTGCACTGATCTCTCTTGGTCTCTCTCACTTTCAACTATCTCTCCCTCCAACTCCCTAAAACCCAAATTATAGAACAACAAACATCAAAACAATGAAATTCTGTTTTCTTATAAAGAAAAAGTTGTAATTGGAAGTTGGAATTAAAAATTAGGTTGATAGATTTAGTATATTATCTCTTTATCTCTATAGCTAAATATAGTAAATTTTCTAAAAGTTAAATTTATTTTTTACTATTGTTGACAATTTTTAAAGTAGTAAATTTAATTTTTTTAATTTAGCTAGTCTGTTGGAGATGCTCTAAGAACTTTAATTACTCCATTAGGGAATCATTGGATTTTTATCCGTTAATTACTCCCTTAGGCCGGGTTTTGGGTTTTGACTTTAGGGTTTAGGGTATTGGGTATGGTTATAATTTAGGGTTTACAGTTCATATATGTCTCAGTCTCTTTTCCTGTCCTTGTATTAGATTCAAAGAACAAGTTGAGAAAGCCGCTTATGGCGTTTTACATGCAGATGCTCAACAATAGACTGTACGTGAGCTCTTCATTTTTCATCCTTATCATGGCTCAAATAATTTAGTGATCGATTGATTATACATCATCTCTTTTCTTGTTCAAAAGATGATCGAACAAGTGATCGTTGTCTCTGAAAGCATTCAATTCTTCAACCTGTGAACGGTCGGCCAAGATAACTGTGCTTCCTCTTTTTCTTTTTTTCCAACATTTTCTCTACATTCACAAAATTTAACAGTATGTTAGGAATTGTATGCTCTCAATTAGTAATACTGCGGAACCATTGAACTGTTTGGCCTTCTTTAATTCGCTTTAGATTCTCATTTAATCCTACTCAATCGATAAATGAACCCTTACCGTAAAACTATTTTAAACTATGTTGGGTCGTCTAAATCGTATAATCCGATTGTGTCATTTTGTGCATGAGGCTTAGATATATAGGCCTTCTGACTACTTACAATTTATTTGAAACTGGGACGGCGACAATTGCAAGTATATAAATATACATATTCTAGTATCCACTTAAAATTAGTGAAAGCTAACAGCATGCATGCATGTATTAGATTCAGAGAACAATTAAGTTTTTATGCATGATGAGAAGAAAAAAAAAATAATTAAGTTGAGAAAGCCGCTTATGCCGTTTAACATGCAGATGCTTAATAACAGACTATACGTGAGCTCTTCATTTTGCATCCTTATCGTGAATTACATTATACAATGCACTTATGAGATCAATCATGGCTGGAACAATTTAGTGATCGGTGATTATACATCATCTCTTTTCTTGTTCAAAAGATGAACAAGTGATCGTTGTCTCTCAAAGCATTCAATTCTTCAACCTGTGAACCGTCGGCCATGACAACTGTGCTTCCTCTTTTTTCCAACTTTCTCTCTGCATTCACAAAATTTAACAATATGTTAGGAATGGTATGCTCTCAAGTAGTAATACTGCGGAACCATTGAACTGTTTGGCCTTCTTTAACTGGCTTTAGATTCTCATTTGTTCGAGTTTGTATTCGTCACTCATGGTTTGTCCTTTGGCAAATCTTTTGGTACCGTGTTAGAAAATAAGCTAGGGTAAGTTTTTGAGTATCATTTGGAGGTTTGTGTCTCAAATAGAGTAATATATACCTGCTAATCCCAAAAGGCCTTGTATTGAATCAGGCAGATGAATAAGTTTTCCTTTCGAGTCACCTTCATTTGGATGATGGCCATGAATTATCACTCTCGTGATGATTAGCCCTGGAGCAGAAATACCTTCAACATTTGCATCTCCATGGTGATTCACTGATTCACGATCATGTGTATTCTCATTCGATTCCATGCGCTGCAAATAAGATGGATAAAGTTGGGAATGTTGAAATAGCATGTGCAAGTTTAAACAAGAGTTTTAGAAAATTAAGGTCGAAGATATCTATAGCATGCTTTCACAAACAACTTAAATAAATTGCATATATTTTTTGCTTGAAAGGACTTCGAAATCTACTTTTGGAAAGACAATGTTACCTGAATGATGAAAACCTCAAATCTTTCTGATTAATTAAATTCCAGATAAGTAGAATCAAATTTCCATTCAAGGTATTCAATGAAAGTGAAGAAGTATGTACGTACCTGATCTGTATTCATTTCTTCCAGCAATTCTGTCAGAAATGGTATTTCTTGTAGCACCTCTTGTTTTAAGTCCTTCAAGTGCTGAGAAGGAAAGAGTCGGGATGAAATTTTTTTCAATATATCATTACCATTTATTAGATGAATGATATGTTTGAAAATCTACGTTTTTTCAGTTCATAAATTGAAGTAGGTGGTCTTCTCGGGTTTTTTCTGCCAAACCATGACGGTTCTGAATCTCATTCGAACATTAATTAACCAACTGCATATATGCTTTCCTAATTAAATATGAATTTCAACTCCTTGCTTCCTATTTGAACAGTTTTCCATCAGAAGTTTTCTTTTATTTTTCTTCATTGATTGGATATAAATTTCTCTTGGCCGGAGTTGCGTAGCAACAATGATGAGGGACGGTAATGATAGATGTCTATAGTGTTACAGACCTGAGTGAAGTTTGTGATAATTATCTTTCCGTCTTCATTCTGTGGTTGGATCATTTGCTTGAAATGCTGGTGACTGATCCGGATAACCTGAGAGATTCTTTTTGTTCTCACCGTAAAAGGTTGTGGGATATTGAAAAATACCCCAAACTCTCCTACCATGTCTGCAGATCCTAGCTTTGACAAGAACTGAAGCCACTCCGATGAGAATAATATCCATCTATAATGACAAATTGCACAGCTAGAAAAACTGTAAATGAAGTTTTCAAAGATACCTGTTCTGTACCGTTCTTGTATTTTAGCACATCCTGCAATTTCAGATATTAATTCTCTCTGCAATTAAATTATGTTTCTAGTGATGCACTTTGAACATTAACATGTGAGAGCAAGAAGCAATACCAAAGCTCCAGATACTAGAATGTAAAAGTCTGTTGGAATTTCGTTTTGTAAGATAATATCAACTTTGGGTGGAAAATATTCTGCTTTCATCTCTGAGACCTGTAACAAAAATGGTTAGTTTTCACAATTAATATTGCACGGTCAATATTAATTATTTTGATCTAGTATAGAATGGAGTTGGAATAATTGAGAATTGTTATACCAATTGGACAGTAAGCTCTTCAGAGATTCCTTTTAAAAGGTAGGTTTTATCAATGGTTTTACGGAAAAGATGGTGGGCGATGCTGGATCTTATAGCTTTTGGAAGGTCTAGTAGAACTTCTTCCTGCTGTAACTCTGCTGTCTTGAACTTGAGTTGCATGTGGGCAAGCATTTGCTCTTTCAAGCCTTCTGGAAGTCTGTTCTTGCTTGCATATCTGAATATCTCATTGATGGAATCCCTCTAAATTAATATAGAAAAACAAAAACCACATTCAACATTATAAATTCATAATCAATTGCTAAAAGTTCGTTATGCGAGTAGTTATTGACACATTGTTTTAGAGCAATGGTAACGGAAATCATTCAAATAGTTGATGCATGTGAACCCTAGCTTAATTGTAGTGGGTTTCGACATTAATTCACCAACCGTACGTTCATGATCAATAAATTACTTGACCGGCCGGACAGTATAACAAGTTAGATATCTAGCGAGAGATCAAACGTAATTATGTAGAGAAAGAAAAGTTACCATGAATAAGGTTCGGACAGCGCTATGGACAACGAGATTTGTCATGTTTCCAACCAAGTAAGCAAAGAGGCCAATGTTGAAAAGCATATAGAAGATGCTGAAAATCTTCTCTCCTAAGTTAACTGCGTGCAAGTCTCCATAGCCAACGGTGGTGAGGGTGACGGTGGCCCAGTATATAGCATATGTGTAACCTAACCAAATGCTTCTCTGCTCAAAATTGTGGACCTCAGTTCCAATCCATGTATCAGCTAAGGTTTTGTGATGTGTGGCCAGCCAGTAATAGAAGCAACCTGCCGAGTGCACTGCGAATAGAGTTACCTGTCCATCCATCGCAAAAGATCGATCAGCATATATAGCGGTTATGTAGAATCATGTTCCAATATGTTTTCAACAAAATCTAACAAGAGAACATGAGCTAACGCTATCCTCACTCCTTAGAAAACATAGCTTCGATGCATGCATGCGCTCTTTCAGAA
The DNA here is from genome assembly GCA_030142095.1 of Rubus idaeus. Lineage (NCBI taxonomy): Eukaryota > Viridiplantae > Streptophyta > Magnoliopsida > Rosales > Rosaceae > Rubus > Rubus idaeus. The sequence goes on from CM057966.1 coordinate 30,916,306, forward strand.
GGGTGCATGCATGTTGCTTTAGCTTGAGGAGTACAAATAGCTAGCTCTTTTCGGAGTAAACTAGCTAGTACGTACACAAATGAGTTTAACGTATCTGATCCAAAAGTAACTAAAGCGAGTGTCTTTCTCTAGCCTGCAGCCAAAACATTGATTCATAATCGATCAGATAGATATAAGCTAGGTTTGAAATTAACTAAACTTGATTAGTGATAAAGAGAAAGTAGGTCGTGGGATATATGAAATACCTTTTAAAGAGTTCACTGACGCGCCGGAGACGCCAGAGCCGAAGCAAATTGAGGATGCCAAAGACCAGACCATTGTGAAAATGCCCAGTAAAGATTCTGTGAATTGACTGAAACGGTAGAGTCGAGGCTACGTCCATTACGAAGTAATATCTTGTGACATACCTGCACCATGCAGTTGCTAGTAATTAATTACCAACAAATTCATTAAACACAAATCTTATCATATATATATACTAGAAGGAAATCATACACTATGTGTGTGTATTTATTTTTATTTTTAAAAAAAGATTTTTATTTTTATTTATTTTATGGTGTGGAAGTTAAGAGTGTGAGAGTGGGTAGTTATAAGTAGTTTTTGAAAGTTTTTTTATTTTCTTTTTTATTAATTATTTGTGTTTTGACCTTATACTTAATGATTAAAGTAAATATATAATTATTTAATGTTTAAAGGATATTAAAGTAAAACAAAATATTTTGGTTGACAACAAGTGTTCTCTTAATATATAGTATAGACTAGTGTTACCTAAATATTGATTTGAAAATCAACTTTTTTTCAACTTAAATCCTATATAATTATTATAATTATATCTTATCATAAATGGGATCAATGATTAATTTTGATCTGTAGTTATTTAATTAGATTTAACTTCCTAATTAAATATTTTTACCTTAAATTATAACATGCTACTATTGGAGATTCAAAGAACAAATATCATGTTAATTCAGACCAAATTCAAGGGAAATTAAGTAATGTGCATATAAATTAAGGGTAATGCTAGGGGGCCTTATTAAGGCCTAAGATGTGGAGGCCTTAATCCTACGTGGCATTCCATGTCACATTAAATAATTAATATTTTTATATTTTTGTCAATATATATATTTTGTCCAGTCAAATTTGACATAGCCAATACTAGCCTTTTATATCCTGCAAAAAAAAAAAATCTTTATATCTTTCATTCAATTTGTATACATTTGTTTATGAAAATTTAACCAAAACAATTATTATAAACCCCCAAATAATTAAACCCTAATTTTCTAAGTGAAAGATATACGGAATGACAAAACCAAAAACATAGAAGAGAGTCTGCAACATGCTCTCAATTTTCTCAAGGAGTGAATGACGCATCATGCATGATAGGTAGTTACTGTTATATTTGAAACAAGAAGCTAGTTCAACCAAATTTGATCTAATGGGTAGTGATAAGGGTTTGATAATATATGGTCATCAACATGGCATATACGATGTGGAGGGTATTGATTAATTATTATATCAGCACATATATGTATATATCATCTTTTAATTGATGTTTCTGCATATGGGGGAAATTTCGAAGGTGTACAGTTGAGAGGTTTCATGGCAATGTTGATATAATATATGTAGATCATTTGGTTGGAAGATAAAGCAATGACCATGTATGTGAAGATCTAGAATTGTAGATGACGACGACATTTGTAAATATAATTTTAATAATATTTATGTTTATATTATTTCTAAAAAATACAATAAATAAGATGATTAATTAGAGTCGTTAAATTGAGATGAGTAGTATAGTATTTCATGCAAATGACGTGGAATTTAAATAATTTGAATTGGCAAATTGTGAATGATGTATATATGACATGTATTGCCACATATGATTAATGCATCCACATTGCATTAATGAAGCCAATAATCATTTTCCATAAATTAATTACCTCAAAGCGATTTTCTTGTGATCAAGTACCAAGAGGTAGGTTGACTTGTCCAGGTAAGCCACAAAGAAAGTTAGGATTATATCAACGGCGAAGAAGGCATCTACCACCAAATCAACGGGCAAGAGAGACCCTGTTGCCACTCTTTTGAAGGCCAACTCGAACGGCGATGCCCATGCGGAGTACAACACCAGTACCACCAAGAACGTCTGCCACCACCTTATTCATACATCACATAATTAACTACTTGATTCCAATATCAAATACAACTATAAATGCATAGAAATGCGTGTATACTGGTATAGAAAAAGAGTTATATTAACATAACATGTCAGACTATCGATCGATCGATTAAGAAAAAACTGAAGTTTATGTAAACATACATACCGATATCTCCTGTCATACGGAGCAACAACAAAGTTCTTGGTCTGCATGTGGCCTTCATCGATGACGGTTCCAAAAGCCGGCAATATGCTGCTCGAAACTGAGGCCAAATTCCTGATTTCTCCGCTCGAGCGCCTTCTGAAAAGCAAAGGCAACGGCGTCGACATTGTATCACTACCAGAGTTGAGAGAGGGCCGGGATCGAAGGGGGAGAGGGAAGAGAGGGAGAATATATAAGTCTTGGCTAGCTCTTGTTTATATGCAATTGAAGTCTATGATCTCATTAGAATAATGTTTGATAGCTTCTAATTGTTTGTGCAAGTCTACGAGCTAATTAATATATATGTGCATATAATATGGGGAAGGTGGTAGAGAGCTTTCACATGAATCTTTTATATATTATTTAGTCTGGTATCATAATTTGCGGGGAGATAACATAGATATAATAGTTTTTGTAGCCGATTTGGGAAATGAATTTGCATACATGATATATATATCACATCCCCTAAATAAGTCAAATCCTTATGAAAATGCCAAAACTGGCATTTTCGTCTCTATCCTAGCCGCTATATCATCATACTGATCATAGTCATATGCATACAGGGTTATATTTTAATCTTGGAATTTTTGGAGCCTTTGACAATAAAAGCTAAAATTTAAAATAGGACCACTTGTGTACATATCCACAATCCTACTAGAAAATTAGTAAAATTGATTAGATATTATATATAAAAGGGAATTTCAATAATTTTAATAAACTAATTATACATAAATTTTTATTTTTATCTTTCCAGCCAAGACTGTGTATACATATATTTTTTTGGACAATAATTGTGTTGTATACATAGTTAAATGATACACCATACCGTGACTTTCAAGAAAAAATGCTCACTAGTCGATATATAATAATTTTTCATTATGGAATTGTAGTGGTGTCCTCATAATTTAAATTAGCAATTCATAAAATACTTGTCACCATTCGTAAAAAGAACAATCTAACAATCAAATTTATATAAAATAAGTGTAAAATAAGTTTTTATCAATAATCTTTCATTTTCCCTCTATCGATAAGTGATACTGATTGTTTTGCCTAAAAATAATAATTGTCATAATAGTTCATTAGTTTGGAAATTAACAAATTATCGGCGGCCGTGTCATCTTATAAATATTTTTTTTTTAGAATCATCTTATAAATGTCTAAGGTGGGTTTTAAAAACCCAATTTTCAAATAAGTTGAACGAAATGGCTTGTTGTATAGCACATAATTTAACATGAAAATCCCATTTTGTATTTTTAATTTTTATGTGTAATACACTAAAAAGAAAATTGAAGACAATAGACTTGTACTTGTGCCGATACTATAAATAAAATATAAGAACCACATCGTGCGTAGAAAATCAACATTTGAATATATTTGTTTTAAGGGCAAACGTTATAAATGGTCCCTGTGGTTTGGGGTCATGATTACGTTTTCCCCTGTGGTTTAAAAATATATAATTTTGGTCATGTGGTTTAATAAATCTATCAATCTTGGTTCAACTCTAACATTATGTCCAACACCGTTAGTCAGCCTCACGTGCGCATCACATGCTTGGGTAATTTTGTCATTTGCTTTTAAAACACATTCACCCACGTTTCATCTGCATATCTTGGTGCTGTTGTCAGAACACCAACAAAATTTGAAAAATTAAGGCTCCTAATGGATGGAAATATGATCAAAAGTTTTATTCGCCATGATGACAGGTAAAAATATATATCTCCCTCTTTCTTTGTCTTTGATCTTCGAATTGGGCAAAGCCCTTTTCGTTTTCGGGCGAGGTATTGAAAAGTTTCAGATTAAGATTTTGGGTTTGATAAATCATGTGAAGGCTTTTCTTTTTCTGATTGGTGTTTTGCAGATGTCTTCCCAATTGCAGATGTTCAAGTTGAGGAAATTGAGGGCGGAGCAATTAGAGTGAAACTCAATTTTGCTTGAATAGGTGGAGAGAGATCAATGCCGTTGTGATCTGTCTTCATATTATTCCTGTCAAATTCTATGTAAAGCATGTAAAATTGGTTGGTGTGTTTTGGATTGTAATTAAGCCATGTAGTTAATGTTAGAGGTTCTTGGGATATTGTTGTTATATGTGTAATAACTGGCCAGTGATGATATCAATAAACTTCATTCGGTTCATATCAATTCACTTTCTTTTTGTGACCTTTGCTCTAAAACTATATGTGAACTGCAGCAAATTCATATACGAAGCACACATAATTGAACTTCAACCCAAGCATACGGAATAGAGTGCCAAACTCTTTAATTATCCCAAGCACATTAACAAGACTTCTTTGAATATCAAAATAAACTACAAATGACAAAATTACCCAAGCATGTGATGCGCACGTGAGGGCTGACTAACGGTGTTGGACAGAAGGTTAGAATTGGACCAAGATTGATAGATTTATTAAACCATATGACTAAAATTAGTTATTTTTAAACCACAGTGGCAAACGTAATCATTACCCCAAAACACAGGACATTTATAACGTTGCTTGTTTTAATGATGCCAAATTGGTCAAATATAAAACTTTGAAAATTCTGATGGACACTTGATAACTGCCTCTAATGTGGAGGTTAGAAAACTTATGAAACAAACCACATTATTGTTTGCGGAGTAAGATAGTTTAATTACTTTTTGTTTTTGTTTTAAAAATAAAATAAAAAACAGCTTTTTTTCAACGATATTCGGGCTAGTTTGGGATTGATGCGACTTAAAAAAAATCGATTTTAAAAAAATCAACTGTGAATTAAAGCAGCTTTTAGAAGTAACATTTGGGTTGCTTCTATAATCTGCTTCCACTGACCCGTAATTTTTAATTAAAGTTGTTTTTTACTAATTTACCAAATATTTTAAGATCTTAAATGGTACGAAAAAACTGATTTTTTAAAAAGCGAAGCTGTAGCAAACTAGTCATTCGTTGGTGGGGTGGTAATGGTTGATTTCCAATATTTTTTTTCTTTTTATTTGAGAAAATCAAACAACTATAGACGATAACTCCATGTGGTTAGGCTGAATCCATCCTGCAAAAAAAAAACTAGCAATCACATCATGCGCATAAATACTTTTTTGTTTTCATTTATATATTTTTTTTCTTAACGATGTCAAATTGATTGAAAATTCATCCTAAACAGTATAACACATAAATTTTAATAAAGATAACTCTTTTCAAATTTACGTTGATTCTTGAACATGAGTTACATTATGGAGGTTAGAATCCTTGTGAAACAAACCGCATGACTGATTTTTTTCAATAGAAAAAAAAAAAAAAATAACTTTTACCGACGAAATATTCGTCGGCAAATATTTACTTCTATTTTAATTAAAAATTAAATAAGATAAGTCTTGAGCCTTATTTTTTGTTCATAATTTACCGTCCTAGTTTCCACCTAACGGTGTTAAGTTGGCGGTTTGTCACAGCTCGTCGTCTCAGTCCAGTCCGTCGCCGATCTACTTTGCAGACGCGTCTTCCTTACTCAACCAATCCGTAACCGAAAAAATCTATCCTTTCTCCCGCGTCCACTTCGTTCAATCCAACAAACCACCATTTGGTATACTTCCACAACCCACAGCTACACTGCATCCCCAATCACCCTAAATTAATGAACTGAAACTCAAAATTCTAGGCCCGGTGCTGCAATGGACAAAGAAACCGAAATCCTTTCCCGCCTGGCGGCAAACCACCTCTTCCTCGGCCAATTCGAGCCCCTCCGAGCCATCATCATAGCTCTCCGCGCCCGAAACCCCGAGCTCGCTCTCGCCGTGCTCCAAACCATCGTCGCTCAGTCAGGTCGATTCGAGAACATTCTCTGGTCACAGTCTTGCCCTTCCCCGGCTCTTCTCACTTACCTATCGACCGTCGAGCTCTTACAATTCGACAACGCCTCCTCGGCCTGGGGGTTCGACCCCGAAACCCTGCGATTGCGCGCCGAGTTTTTGTTATTAGTTCAGAATTTGATCGACCGGGTATCCGAGAGTTTGCGGAAGAATTTCGATTTGGAGAGCATTGAGAAAGAGAAAGACGGGTTGGGAGAGAGCGATAGCAATGAAGAACGAGCAGAGTTGTTGGACAAGAGTGAGGATACAAGCAAGGATTTGAGAGATGCCAGTGGTGACTTGGATAGCTGTGTGAGAGTTTTGGACAGGGTATTGGAATTGGGGGTGAGCAGGCTGAAGCCAGATTCAGTAGTAGTAGTAAGTGCTGCTGAGAATGATGATGGGAGTGACAGTAATCAGGCGGCAAGCGTTTTGTCAATTGAGGAAGGCGAATTGACGTGCTTGAGGAGCGTAGTGTGGGAATACGCTGATGTATTCGACGCATTGTGTTGGAATATACAGAGGCAAGTGAGGGGTTGGGAGAGGTATGATTCTTCGGGTTTAGCCATAACAGTGAGGAGGGATGAAATGCCTAATGAAGAGGATGTGAAGGTGGTTCTTCGTTTGATACAGAGGAGTGTTCAGTTGGCTCACTTAGATGCTATGAAAGAGTGCATGAAGGATGGTGACGTGGATGGAGTTATTTCGCGAATTCGTTTTCTTCACCTTGATTATGGAGTGGAGGAGACTGAGTATCGGTATGTGTTTAAAATATTTGAGCATTATTGTTTGCATCACTTGCGTAGTACTTGGTAGATTTTGTTTGTGCTTATTTCAATGCCGTTACGTTATGTCTTGCACATTTGTTTGATTCACTACTTAACACTTAAATTGTCTTAAACCATAAACACTGAGAGGTTTGTTGTTGGGTTAATAACTGAATATATGGTTCAGGGTGTTAGCTACCAGGCCTTGTTGTTTGGTTTGTCTGAAATCTGAATGATAGGAGGATTGTTCAGTTTAATGAAAGCTGTATAAATTTTGGAAATGCTTCACGAATTGTGGGCGTCTTAGGAGCGTGTTTGTGGTGTTCAGATGTGAGATTAGGAATATAGAAGTTATCGTTCTTGGATGAATTTTGAGAATGGCAATATCAGAAACAGAAGTAGTATTTACCAGGGATGCTACAGGATATCTGGTCCTTAGCACTTTGGAGTTTATGTCCCAGCTTTTACATAGAAAACTGAATCTAACACCATAGACATAAAAAGGAAGAGGAGCCCATTATTGAAGAAAAGGATTCTACTGGTCATCAACCTAGATGAACTTTAGGTGTTGGTTGCCTCTGTGTTATTATCTGTGACGTGCAAGGAATCTTCTTGAAATTTCTCTCTCTCTATTTTTATTTTTTCCCCTCCTTACCATCTTTTTGTTGCACACCTGCAATGATGCCATGTATTTTTTTTTAAAATTTACTTACAATGTGCCTGTACCTTTTAAATGGTTTTATTTTTATAGATTGCAAACTATAGTTCTATGGGCATATGAACTTCCTGGATGTGGTTTTGGTTCATGTTGCAGATCCACTTTAGAGATTGTATGGTTCATGAAGAGGATTTGGGGGAACCATATATATAAATTTATGGGATATATATTGTTAAAATGGTTATATCCTTGAGCCTAAGTTACCTTCTACAGTAGTTGTATCATATCTGATTACAAATTTATTCTGTCCTAGTGCAACTGTTACGTTATATATATATATATATATATATCTTACTTTAGAGATTGTATGATTAATGCAAGAGGCTTTGAAATGTATATATTCTAATTAGTGATGTTCTTAGTTTTTGTCACCCTTTGCTTATGACAACATTGAGCAATATCACTTGTCTCATTAATGTTAATGTTTCCTGCTTGGTTTTATTATTTGATTCTTTTCTTTCCGTTTACAGCTTGTGAAGGTTATATCCTTCTAACCATATATTTGCATTTTTTTTTATAGCATTGCTTTGCAAGATCTCCTCAAGATGGTGTCATCAGGAAAGGAGGGATATGGAGATTCCTGGTGTGACATGCGAGAAAAATTACTGCAGATTTATAGTGCAGCTCTTGCGTCAAATTGTGGGCATCTTGTTGAAGTGATACAAGTAATGCTTGTTTGTACTTATAAGGGGTTATTTGGTACAATCATTGTCAGCAATCGTTTTTGTTTCGAATTTATGCTCATAGTCTTGCAATTTAATTTCTTATAATTAGATGATTTCGCTTGAGGGGTTCTGGTTTGGTCCTTACATGATGTATAGCATACTTTGTTAAAACTAGCTTGGCCAGGATGTATGGAAAGCTTAAATTCCCAATTGGAAAGGATATTTGGTAAGCTTTCCTTATTTGAGTGTTGTCTCAAAGCATCTCAAAACTTACATCAGTGAACTGTTTATACCTGAAGTAAACTATACCATTTGTGCCAGTTTCATAGGTCCATAGGCTTGTTTGAATCTGATTATGGTGGTTATTCTGATGAAGAAGCTAGTGAGTTTACAATGAATGTCAGTTTTCATCTTTCCTTTATTATCTATAATTATCACTAGTATTTTCTTATGAGAGGTAAATTGTTCACCCATTATGTTGATATAGTAATTTGAGCATTCCCCATCAAGCATGTACAATTTTTATCACCCTGGGTCTATTTAATATGTATAAGTATATGAATATATACTTGGAGGGGTATATTGAATATATATGGCTTTCTGCAGGTTCTTCAGGACGAATTACTCGCAAAAGAGATTGAGATGTATAGATCCCTTGATAACAATCAGATTCCGCCACCTCTTGAACGTCTTCAAAGATATCTTGAAAAATTAAAACCTGGCACAGATGTATATGATAAAACTTCTCCCTTCAATAGTGTAGTTGCATTTTGCTTGAGAGACATGTATCACTATGCTCGTGTTTCTGGTTTACACCTTCTTGAATGTGTCATCGATACTGCTTTGTCTGCGGTGAAGAGGGAGCAGCTTCAAGAAGCTAGCAATGTATGTGCCCAGTTTTATATTTAAATTGAATATTTGAGTATGAAGGTGATGTTCTCATTATTCTGTGGATATTTTATTACTTGATGTTGGATTGCTAATATAAGTACAAGCCTTTGTTGTTCATCTATGTGCAGATTCTTTTATTGTTTCCCCGTCTTCAGCCCCTAGTAGCCACCATGGGTTGGGATTTATTATCTGGCAAAACTGCAGCACGAAGGAAATTAATGCAACTTCTGTGGAAAAGTAAGTCGCAGGTTTTACGGCTGGAAGAATCTTCCCTTTATAGTAACCAGTTAGATGAGGTACTTGCCCTTAAGTTCTGAATATTGTGATTCTTACTCTAAAAAAGAAATATGTAACTGTAATTGTTATTCATTGGCAGATATCTTGTGTGGAATATCTTTGTGATTCTTTATGTTATCAACTCGATCTTGCCTCTTTTGTGGCCTGTGTCAATTCTGGTCAATCGTGGAACTCAAAGTTATCACTGACATTGTCTGCTAAAGAACAAATAGCATTCAGTGGTGAAGATGCTCAGTTAGACCCCTTTGTCGAAAACTTTGTACTGGAAAGGCTTTCCGTTCAAAGTCCTCTTCGGGTAATTCCTCAAGTCCTAATAATAACCATGTGGTAATTAATTTATTTATTCTAGGATACATCATTTTTATTAAATTAAAGTAAGAACAACAAGAATGGACAAGATGTCCATCAAACTCAGACCTCTCAATCATGTCATACAAAATCAGATTACAGTCAGCCCAAAACTCTCTCCACAAGATAAGTACTCTAAAAGTGGTATCTTTAAAATGCTCAACAAAGGCACTCGAAGAGAAGATAAATATTGTCTCTTATCTGAAGAATTACTGCATGTCAGACAATTTGGTTGGTAGTCTAAATAGTTATTGCTGCTGAAAAAAAGAAAAGAAGGATCATAATTTCTTATCGGGTTGCACCAATCCCCGGACGTCTGATTGGTTGGTATTTTAAAAAGCTTGATCGAACAATCATTGTGGTTTTTGTTTTTCTAATATTATCTCTCTTCACAAGTAGTAAGGATATAGGGAGTATTGGAGTGGTACTCTTTTTGAACACTTCTGTTATACTTGAATGTTGAAGTATGACAGGATGCATTTCTGTAGGTACTGTTTGATGTTGTTCCAGGCATAAAATTTCAGGATGCTATTGAATTGATAAGCATGCAGCCAATTGCTTCAACTTTAGAAACCTGGAAGAGGTGTGTATTCATGCATCATAGCTTTCGTGTACAAATGTTATTCATAATTATGTTGTCATTATGTACGAGTGGACGTACAGAGAAGGACAAAAACAAAATCATCTTGTGAATCTAGTGATTTTAATGTGCTATGACCGCTTACTTCTTTTTTAAGTTGGTAATCTGCCGAGCAAGGAGTTAGTAGTGCTTGTTTTCATACATCACATAAGAATGAAATTTTTCTTGCATTAATCATGGTTACATATTTGAAGTATTCTTGAGTTTGCCCAATAACATGCTGCTTGATTTATTTATTCATATACTTGGACGTGGATATATTTAGTTAATTTTATTTTTGCAAATTAGTAGACATTTGTTTATGAAGTCACGACGACCCCGGGGTGGGAGGTCGGAGGATACACGAAACTTAAAATTGTAAAGAAAAAAAAAATCTAGCAAAACAAAATTGAAAAGGAATAAGACCTATTCCTTTAAGAGAGATTTATGCTTGGTCTCAAAAAAGAATGTTCCTTAAAAGATCTGCAAATTATCTGTGCACATCAGTCCTGTGTATCTTATATTTTTGGTATTGATTTTTGTTATTCTTTGTCTGGATTTGATACGCTTTTCTTAATATGTTGATGTTTTCACCTTTCCATATTCTATATTATTATATGGTAGGATGCAGGATATTGAACTTATGCACATGCGGTATGCTCTTGATTCAGCCGTTCTTGCACTTGGAGTGATGGAAAAAAGTATGACCTCTGAAAGTCATCAAGTTGCGTTTTGCCATTTGAAAGATCTGCAGAATCATTTGGAGGCTGTAAATACTATCCCCCGCAAGGTAATCTGATTGTGAATGTGGTTTCTTCTCTAACATTTGAAATTTTACCTCCTTTATGTGGTTGTTAAAACTGGTGTGTTCTTATCTTTATAAAAGACAAGTTCAATTTGCAAGCACATGTCATTTGTTTCCTTGGCCAAATGGGTTGCATGTTGTTGTTGGAAGTTGTTGTGCATAATATCAAAATCATGGAACAATGAATTGAAAATTATTTAGTCATCATGTACTGATATAGAATTAGCAATTCCAGATGGATTGTTTTCGGCAGCCCCTCCAAATTCACATGAACTTTCAGTTTTTGTTTCTTCTTCAAATCTAATGCTCTTGATTTGTCTGTAAAGTCATCAATTTTATAAGTTCACTGCATTTCTGTTCCTGTTATTCATTTCCACTATTTCAATGGTTCTGTTCAATGTTGCAGATCATGATGGTGAATGTCATAATTTCGCTTTTGCATATGGCTGATCTATCTCTCAATTTGACTCATTGTGCCTCACCAGGGAGTTATTCTGAATCACACTACACATGTGCTTCAGAACAGATCGATCTAACTACATGTGAAGGGGGAAATGAATTGGTTATATCTTTCACAAGGAAACTACTTGATATATTACATCACTGTCTTCCGTCAACAATAACAGAACTCGATCATGCTCTAAGTGATGGCATAAATAGGGGCGGAAGACAAGCAGTGGAGTGGAGAGTGTCAATTGCTAAACATTTCATTGAAGAGTGGGAATGGCGGTTGTCAATTTTGCAGCGTCTTCTTCCATTATCTGAACGTCAGTGGAGATGGAAGGAAGCCTTGACAGTATTACGTGCCGCACCATCTAAGTTACTTAACCTGTGAGTTCTATAGGCCAGATGATAACTGCATATTGGTTAATAAATCAGTGGTTTTCGTATGGTAATTATGACAATTATAAACTATGATGATTATCGCATATACCAAAAGATAGAAATCAATGGTGTTATTTAGAAGATGATAGTTGATAGAATTTGAACATCCAACCCAAAACTAATTGGCAATGTGTCCGTCGAATACCTTATAAGCTCTTATCCATGGTCTCACATTTCTGTTGTGGGAAATTGCACTCAACACACCCCCTTACTGTGGTGAGACTTTGAGCCGTACACATGGACAACTTATATTGGGTGAAGTGTGAGCATGTGTAGCTGTTGGGCCCGACACTCGGACAATGCCATGATAAAATTTGAGCATCCATCCCGACACCAATTGTCAATGGGTCCCAATACCTTATAAGCTCTTAGGCAGTGTCTTACATTTCCAATGTGAGACATAACTCTCAAAAATAATAAATAGTCAATTAATAATTTAGTATTAATAAATTGCTGATACCTTATTTTCTAAAGATGAATATTATTGTTCTTATAACACGCAGTTGCATGCAAAGGGCAAAGTATGACATTGGGGAAGAAGCAGTGCATCGATTCTCATTGTCTGCAGAAGATAGAGCTACACTTGAATTAGCTGAATGGGTAGATAGTGCCGTCAGAAGACAAACAGTATGATTCCAATCCAATAATTTGTAACTGCTTACTTTATGCTAATGCATACTAAATAGTTCTACTGAATCATCTATTATCTTCACTTCCAATGCACCAAAAGAATCTTCATTTCAAATTTTGCTCAACTTTCTTTTCTGTGGATTTTTTTTGGTTGGGTTTTGTATCTTGTGGCGCTCTGACATGATGACCACACATTACTGGCTTTTCTAGGTAGAAGATGTAGTCTCTCGTGCCGCTGATGATGGAACTTCTACAGTACATGATCTGGATTTTTCCGCTTTACGCTCCCAGTTAGGTCCTTTGGCTGCAGTAAGTGCTTAGAATGTTAAATCTCTGTTTCCCAGAGTCTGGTGAGGCTGAATATCTTAGTTGATTTATAAGGTTTAGGCTGATATTTTATGTATTTCATGTCAGATTCTTCTTTGTATTGATGTTGCTGCTACTTCTGCTCGGTCTGCAAAGATGTCTCAGCAGCTTTTGGATCAGGCAATGCTCAAATATACTTGAACTCTGAGATCTAAATCCTCGAAAAACCACACATAGATTTTTTATCTTCGTAAATATATGTTTGGGATTCATTTGTAATTTTTGAATTCTCTAGTTTCAAGAAGATAAAGAGGTGATTTCAAAACAATTATGGAGCTTTTACTGCATTATTGATGATATTGGAATGGCCAAGTTACCCTGAGTTTAAAATATATTGTGTGAGAAACTGATGTGATGTACTGAAAGTTTTCCCGATTACTTCATTATTGATGATATTGGTTGCCGCTAGTTCTGATTATTCCTTCTTGGAGGAAAACTGTTTCTTAATCTATCCCAGATTCCCAGCATTCAGAGTCTTTTCATTTTCTCTATAATTTGAACTTCTCTTCTCTTCTTCATTATTTTTTTGTTTTTGTTTTTTGTTCTAATTTGTATTTATTATTATTTATATCCTTTTGCTGTAATCTTATTTTATTTTTTCGACCAGACGTATGGCCAGTTGTTTGGTTTACAGTAACCTTTGATTTTCATACATACAGGCTCAAATTATGCTGTCTGAGATATATCCTGGAGTTCCTCCTAAGAAAGGCTCCACATATTGGGATCAGATCCTTGAAGTGGGAGTTATTTCTGTTTTAAAAAGAATCCTTAAGCGTTTACATGAGTTCTTGGATCAGGTGAGAAGTTGGTATTCCTTTGTTGAATTGAGAGGTCTTATTGGCATTACAAGATGGCACTAACTTATTTTGAAGACTGCTGGATTAAGATATAAACAATTTAACTTATGGTTCTTTTTACTTCTAGGTAGTTTCATTCTGCCCCTAATATCTTCACTGCTCCAAGCACTTAATGTTTTAAACACTAAACTTAAAGTAAGAGATTACTTAGTTATTGATCCTTGCTCTTGATCATTCTTATCTAGGATGATCCTCCAGCCCTTCAGGCCACTCTGTCTGGGGAGATGTTCATCTCCTCACCAAAGGATTCCCTCCGACTGGGACAACGGGAACGTGTTCTTGATATGCTACATCATATGATTGAAGATGCTCACAAAGGCAAGCGGCAGTTTCTCAGTGGTACGTTTTCTGTTTTCCTCTTAGTTTTGGCTGTGGAAAGAAGGGGAAATATGCTCAACGGCTGCTCTGCTTCATATGGCTGTAACATGTCATTATTCCATAAATTTATAGGTAAGCTCCATAATCTTGCAAGAGCTGTGGCTGATGAAGAATCAGAGCTCAATTTTTCTAAAGGAGAAGGCCCTCTTGTGGACCAAAAGGTTCTATCCGATTTTGACAAGGATGGAGTTCTTGGACTTGGGCTAAGAGTTGCCAAACAGATACCTTCAAGTTCCACAACTGGAGAAACTAGTGTGCAGCCTGTTGGTTATGATGTAAAGGACAGTGGGAAGAGATTGTTTGGTCCATTAAGTACCAAATCCATGACATATCTTTCACAATTTATCCTCCATATTGCTGCAATTGGTGACATAGTTGATGGGACAGATACAACTCATGATTTCAACTTTTTCTCCCTCGTGTATGAGTGGCCCAAGGATGTAAGATTCATTTTCTTTCTTTTTATATGTTCTTTGCTTGCTGACGTTCTGTTCCCATTATCACTTTTTTAGGTGAGATTTGATTATACATGTAATATATCATATTATGATAGTGTTTCGCACACACACACACACATTACGTATCATGATATTCGGACTCTTAGGCCAGTGCATGATGGAAATAACTGTAGAAGTAGTCCATATTTTAGTTATTTTTGTGCGTATTTAATAGGAATTTTGCACATGCATGCAATTAATGTATACCTGATCATGGAGTGGAGATTGACTATTATATGAATGATTTCCCTTGCCTCTCATATTTGTAGAAGTTGAAAGTAATCCAATTAACTATAATAATACAATGCTATTCATTTTTGAGAATCTGATAATCCTGATTATATATCCTGAGGAATGCATGGTTCTAATGATCATTGATGATGGTAATGGTAATATAAGAGGGTTAACAGTGTCTCTGTTAGGTTCAGAACTTGCCGTCTTTGTTCATTTTAACTAGCTTGTTTCCCATAAAAATCCCATTGTTGAAGGTCTGGATTACGGATATGTTTTGGTTGTTGTATTTTGCAGCTTTTAACTCGTCTTGTCTTTGACCGAGGCAGCACTGATGCAGCTGGTAAGGTAGCTGAGATTATGTGTGCAGATTTTGTACATGAAGTAATTTCAGCATGTGTACCTCCAGTTTATCCTCCACGATCTGGCCATGGATGGGCTTGTATTCCGGTCATTCCCTCCTTCCCTAAGAGTGGTTCAGAAAATAAAGTATTGTCCCCCTCTTTCAAAGAAGCTAAGCCTAATTGTTACTCACGTTCGTCATCGTTGCCTGGAATTCCTCTATACCCTTTGCAGTTAGATATAGTAAAACATTTGGTCAAACTATCCCCAGTGAGGGCAGTCTTAGCATGTGTTTTTGGTAGTAGCATTTTGTACAATGGCAGTAATTCTTCTATATCGAGTTCCTTGGATGATGGACTTCTACAGGCACCTGATATTGACCGGTTGTTTTATGAGTTTGCTCTTGATCAATCTGAAAGGTTACCTTCATGCCTGAAAATGATTTCTCCATCTGATTTACATTATGATATGTAATTTTACTTCTTGTTTGACCTACAGGTTCCCAACTTTAAACCGATGGATACAAATGCAAACTAACCTGCAACGAGTTTCAGAGTTTGCTGTAACAGTTAAGCAAACTGACAATGGTGGTGAGGATAGAGAGGAAGCAAGAGCTGCTATCAAGAGGCTGCGCGAGCTTGACAGTGATACTGAGTCAGAAGTTGATGACATTGGTTGTAATAATGTTTCAACAGCTTTACCAGACCTTGATAGCCAAGGTGGTGCCGCTCCTGATTCTTGGCGTGATTCTTATAAATCTGATGTTTCTGAGTTTGACACTTCAGTTTTCCTTTCTTTTGATTGGGAAAATGAAGAACCTTATGAGAAAGCAGTACAGCGGTATTATACAACGTTCTCATTCAGCATTCCTTCATATAGACAATAACTTGTTTAGTTCAGTTGACTTGTATTGTTATCTTCTGGTATTCTGTATAGCATCATGCTTTTGACATCCTGGCATACTTGCGTTGAATTATATGGACTGGCATTGCTAAATCAATTTTAAAAGGATGACCTACTAAATTATGAACTCGGGAGATCTTCCAGTAGAAAGAAAGCATGATAGTATGACTGATTCTGGTGCTGGAAAAGCAAACTAAAAGAAGTCGTCTCAAAGATAAGGAAATTAGGAGAATTATATGTACATATGTTGGAATAGCATCTTTGGTTTCTTTGAAGTTTTTATGCGTAAATTATCTGGTTTAGGGCACATAATAATATGGAGTTTCCTTTTTCTTTGAAGGGAGGGTATTACTGGGGAAATTGTGTTCATATTTTGATTGGTTTTAGGAGAGTATTGTCCTCATACTTTCAAGTGATTGTCACATACTATTTCCCGTCACTGATGCTTGCATTTAACAGATTGATAGATGATGAAAAACTTATGGATGCTCTTGCACTTTCTGATCGCTTTCTACGCAATGGAGCTTCAGATCAATTACTTCAGCTACTCATTGAACATGGGGAAGAAAATCAGTTAGTCTCTGGACACTCTCAAGGTTATGGTGGCAATAGCATCTGGAGCACTAGTTGGCAGTATTGCCTGCGGTTGAAGGATAAACAAGTGGCTGCCAGACTTGCTCTCAAGTATGTAACATTTTATTTTTTTGAGAAAGAAACTGAGATTTTATTAGGAGCCAAAAACCATAGAACTTTGAGGACAAGAAGTCTTCAAGACAAACTAAAAGAACTCATGACTAACAGGAAACTACAATAAAAAACTAAAACTATTAAGACACTACTGCTTTCGAATCTAACATTAAGGCTGAAAGGGAGTAGTTTCTAAACTCAGGGTGACCGATGCCCAAAGGGCAGACCAGAAACTAATTCGATCCTAAAGTGCTTCTACACACAGCCTGGGAAAATTATTAAAAATGTATCCTGTTCCGCTCCATCTAAATAGCCCCAAAAAAACCAACATTCTACAGCTCCAGAGGGTTTTCGCCTTCTTGCCTCTTCCGCCACAAGTGTAACGAATACTTAACAAATCATAACACCTTTTAGGAATGACCCAGGCAAACTCCTTGAAAAATCTAACAGACCAGGATATCTCTCTATGGCATCGGTTATATTTGATCAGCTTTCTTCCATATGTGGAGCAGTGTTTTGGTCTAATTATGTGCCTAATTGATATTTCATACTTATATTTATGCAGAATTTTATAAATTTTTAATTGTGGGGAATTTCATGAATATTTGCTGATGTCTTATCAGAATGTGTCCTGTTAGTTGGAAACAGAAAATTTGCCCCTCATTTTCTCCGAGGCTATTTATGTTTTAGTCTTGGTGCCCTGCCATTAGATGTTGTGACCTGTGAATCATCCCAATGATATTCTTACTGTGGGGTAAATGGGGTTAACCGTGCTCTTCTTTGTCCTTATTTTCTTTCTTGCTGCTGTGAAGTGTGAACTTCTTGTCCACAGCATGTGTTTCTTGTTTCTGTTCCTCTCTTGTCTTATCTATACAAGTTTGTTTCTCGTAGACTGGAATCAATTTGCTTCTTTCCATAGTCTCTCTCAATTCTTACAAAGTTTGTTCCAGGTATATGCATAAATGGGAACTGGATGCTGCTTTAGATGTTCTCACCATGTGCAGCTGCCACCTACCTCAAAGTGACCCCATTAGGGAGGAGGTACTGCTATTTTGTTCGATAAATTGCTTCCTTATATTCTCTTAGTGCTAATTTGCTATCTTGATGATTACCTTTTGGATGCTTAGGTCATGTATAGGAGACAAGCTTTGCAGAGGTACAGCCACATTCTAAGTGCAGATGACCATTATAGCAGCTGGCAAGAGGTTTTAATTCTGGCCTATGTAGACTAAAAAAAAGTTAAAAAAAAAATGATAGAAATATTACAACATATTTGGGCTAGTCTACCTGCATTATCACACAAACTTCGTTATTATTGTTTAATCCACTTCTTTTTTTTTCCTTATCTTTTTTAACTCCTTTCATTGTCAGGTTGAGGCAGAGTGTAAGGAAGATCCTGAGGGGTTGGCACTTAGATTAGCTGGAAAAGGATCTGTTTCTGCTGCCTTAGAAGTGGCTGAAAGTGCAGGGTTATCCATTGATTTGCGTAGAGAACTGCAGGGCCGGCAACTTGTGAAGCTTTTGACTGCAGATCCTCTCAATGGGGGAGGTCCAGCAGAAGCTTCACGATTTCTTTCTTCACTACGTGACTCAGATGATGCTCTACCAGTTGCCATGGGTGCGATGCAGCTTTTACCTGATTTGCGGTCCAAGCAGCTTCTTGTAAGCAATTCTTTTTGGTAGTTTTTTGTGGAAATTTTATCTGATCTCATAAAGTAGGGTATTTAAGTTTTGAATGTCATTTATGTTGGTATAATTTTTGTGTTTTGACTCTTTGTAAAGGTTCATTTCTTTCTCAAGCGAAGAGAAGGGAATCTTTCAGATGTAGAGGTTTCTCGGCTCAACTCATGGGCCCTGGGTCTTCGTGTTTTGGCTGCCTTGCCATTGCCATGGCAACAAAGATGTTCTTCCTTGCATGAGCACCCTCATTTGATACTTGAGGTTCTTCTGATGAGGAAACAACTGCAGTCTGCTTCTTTGGTTAGATATAGCTTCTTAAAGGCCTTCAATCACATAGACTATTTATTATATTTTGTTTTCAGACTGATTTGAGCATCGTATGACTATTTGTTACAACTTACAACTTACAAGGCGTAAAAGTTGCATTATGTTTCCTCATCGAGTCTGGTGTTTTCCTTGTTTTTATGTGTTTTTTGTGTTTCTATGCTATTACTTATTCACATTTTTTATTTAACAGATTCTCAAAGAATTTCCTTTGTTGAGAGACAATAATGCGCTTATTGCCTATGCTATTAAAGCTATTGCAATCAGTTTAAGCTCTCCCCCAAGAGAACATCGAGTATCTGTTTCAGGGACAAGATTAAAGCAGAAAACAAGAACAGGTCCACCTGTGAAATCTTCTTTCACTAGCAGTCTCAGTAACTTGCAAAAAGAAGCGCGGAGAGCTTTCTCATGGGCTCCACGAAATACTGGAGACAAGTCCACTCCCAAAGATGGTTACCGTAAAAGAAAGAGTTCTGGATTGACACCCTCTGAAAAAGTAGCTTGGGAGGCCATGGCTGGAATCCAGGAGGATCGTGCTTCAACATATTCTATTGATGGGCAAGAACGACTTCCTTCGATATCAATTTCTGAAGAATGGATGTTAACTGGTGATGCAATGAAGGATGAAGCTGTTCGTGCATCTCACCGATATGAAAGTGCTCCTGACATAACGCTTTTCAAGGTAGTGAACTTGGCTAGTACTTTCTGGTTTTCAATCGACAAAGCACCGCTAGATGCATAGTAAAGACACAAGAGCTAAATTTTTTTCATACTGCTATTTCCCAGTCTTATGGAGGTATTCAAACTTCTGAGGAAAGCCAATTTTATCAGTTTGCTGTGCACCTATTCTTAAATTATACTTTCCTTGGATGATTTTTTTTTCCCGATCTGTAAGAATTAATGTAAATATAACCAGTTAAAGTAGTTGTGTTTCCAGCATGCCGAGTTCTTGTTTAGACGTGCTGCTCCTGTTGCTGAAGGTTCAGGTTTTCTGTTTGTAGGCACTGCTTTCTCTATGCTCAGATGACTCTGTGTCTGCAAAAAGTGCATTGGATTTATGTGTAAATCAGATGAAGAATGTACTGAGTTCCCAACAATTGCCTGAGAATGCATCTGTGGAAACAATTGGTCGAGCATATCATGCCACAGAGACGTTTGTACAGGTATATCTTCACAAAGCACTTGGAACGCATGATCGGAGTCTATCAATAATTTAGGTCAAGGTTCCAATTCCATAACCAACAAAAGCCATATTCATTTTTCTCTTGCAAAGACAGGCTGGCAATTCAGTCTGTGAGATGCAACACTAATTCTTATGACACGCTTATGCAGGGGCTACTTTATGCTAAATCTCTGTTGAGAAAGCTTGTGGGTGGTAATGATTTGTCGAGTAATTCTGAAAGAAGCAGGGATGCTGATGATGCATCTTCTGATGCTGGTAGCTCTAGTGTGGGTAGTCAGTCCACAGATGAGCTATCTGAAGTTCTGTTGCAGGCAGACATTTGGCTAGGGCGTGCTGAGCTGCTTCAGAGCCTTCTGGGATCAGGAATTGCTGCTTCTCTAGATGATATTGCCGATAAAGAGTCATCTGCCTCTCTTCGTGATAGGCTGATTGTGGAAGAACGGTACAGCATGGCTGTATATACATGCAAAAAGTGCAAGGTAATAAATTGATGGAAGCTTTGGTAGTTAATTACTTAATTTTGCTGCATTGTTGAAAGTATGTGGAGCTTATGAGTATTTGGGGCTTCTGTCAGATTGATGTTGTTCCTGTTTGGAATGCATGGGGACATGCTTTGATTCGAATGGAGCACTATGCACAAGCTCGTGTGAAGTTCAAGTGTGTGAAATTTATTTTTGGCATACTTTTTTTGGATTTAGTGGTCAATAAAACTAGTGATTTTCCCTTTTTCTAGAATCTGTATTCCCTCTTGCCTCCTCTCACTCTTTTTATTTCTTTCCCCCTACGAGTGACGGTACATGTGTTTAGTGATATTATTTTTCCCTTCTGATTTTTAGGCAAGCTCTTCAACTGTACAAGGGTGATCCTGCTCCTGTTATTCTCGAGATCATCAATACAATTGAAGGAGGTCCGCCAGTTGATGTTTCAGCTGTTCGTTCCATGTAAGATGCCATTCCAGCTTTGAAGTCTGAATTTTTATATTTATCTCCTATTCTAAGTTTCTTTCTGAAAAATTCCTTTTGGGTTACTCTCTGAGCTAGATTTTAAGATAATTTTGTCGGATGAGGTATCTCTGTCTATCATTATGGATCATAAACCAGTGTTAAATAGGAGTCCAGTTTGTCCAATTTAGTAATGGCTAGAATACGATCAAACTTCTTGGCCTATATAGTACATCTTTGACGTACATAGCCTTTTAATTGGAATGGGAAAAGACATCATATTGTTACCTGCATATATATGCATATATCTATTGGTATGGCCTTGGTTGAATGAGGCACTGTAGTGTTGATCATGTACCAAGTCCTAGTTATGCTAGCTGAGTTTCTGAACATGACACCGTCTGACATGCTACTCTGATAGAATTTTGGTGTACTCTGTACGCTGAACTGTTGAGCTGAATAATGATATCTATGCTCAAAAGTAAAACACTTTTTAGATGCTGTTTGTTGTAAATAAACTGGAAATGAAACTTATACTGCAGGTATGAACATTTGGCTAAAAGTGCACCAACAATTTTGGATGATTCTCTTTCTGCTGATTCATATCTCAATGTGTTATACATGCCATCCACATTTCCTCGTTCAGAGAGATCCAGGCGTTCGCAAGAATCTGCAAATAACAATTCCGCATATATGTCAGACTTTGAAGATGGACCGCGCAGCAACTTAGACAGTGTTCGGTATGTTGAGTGTGTCAACTATTTACAAGAAGTAAGTCTTCTACTCTCAAGCTAGGCTTTTATGTTTAGTACATTGATGCCTAGCATACCTGAGAATAAATATTAAGCATTTTCTTAGAAAGAATAAAAAATTAGGTGTGGTGTTATTAGCACACCTTAAAAGTCAATCTACACACACTTTATTTTTCTATCCTTTTAATATAACTTTATTATGTAAATTGCAATGATATCCTTTTTGAAGGGAGTATTGTATGTATAAGACAAAGGGTATTATGGACAATTTCATAATAGAGTTATATTAAAAGGAATACAAAAAATAAAGAGGCTGTGTAGAACTGCAGATTGACTTTCTTGGGGTGAATAAAAATTCCCAAAAGATATTATCTGTTTGTGTTTGGTAGTAGAAATCTTAGTACTAATTAAGGTAGTTTTATGTAGTTGTTTGTATCTTAATGTTATTAATAGTAGTATTCTCGCTATTCTCTCTCCTGTGCTATTGTGTATTATAAATGTTGTATTTTTGATCATATTAAGATCCTTGATGTGTAATTATCTTTTAATCCTTTGCAGTATGCCAGACAACATTTGCTCAATTTCATGTTTAGGCATGGCCACTATAATGATGCTTGCGTGTTGTTCTTTCCTCCAAATGCTGTACCCCCACCACCTCAGCCATCAGCAGGGATGGCATCCTCATCTTCATCCCCTCAAAGACCAGATCCTCTGGGAACTGATTATGGGACCATTGATGATTTGTGTGATTTATGTGTTGGGTATGGTGCAATGCATGTTTTAGAAGAAGTGATTTCAATAAGAATGTCATCTACAAACCCACAAGATGTAGCAGTGATCCAGCATACAGTTGCTGCCCTTGCCCGTATTTGCGTCTACTGTGAAACTCATAGGCATTTCAATTATTTATACAAGTTTCAGGTACAGTATTCATTTAATGGTTTTTCACGTATACCCGAAATCGGATGGTACTCCAAAACACACACGGAGCGCCTATGTTTCTCAAGGAAATTTTAGGAAAAACGTAAGAAATGACATATCACTATTTAAAAAGCATAATTCTGAAAAGTTATAGCAGAATACGTTCCAACTTAATTGAGTCATGACACAGGTTTTTTTTTTTATTAATTTATACTTTTTATTTTGGCAAAAGCAAAATAGTAAAAAAAAAAAATCAAATTACAACTCCAATTATTTCTTTATAGCAACTCTTTTGTTTGAGAGAATCTTAATGGTGTTTGAGAAACTTGACCAAGACATAACTATGAATTGTCCTTGGCTAGCATAAACTTTAATCTTGATTCCTCACAAAAATCTAGTATATAAGTTATAACATAGGAATTAATGACTTAAGTTTAAACTACTCATTTAGTGCTTCTTAGAGTCCCAAGATGCATTCAGTAACTCTACTATATTTTTCCATCCTCATTAAATGTATTTCAACATGGGGCAGTTTAAATCTTAAGAGTATCCCTGTAAAAATGCTGCACCATTTTATTGTTTGAAG
Source organism: Rubus idaeus (assembly GCA_030142095.1). Lineage (NCBI taxonomy): Eukaryota > Viridiplantae > Streptophyta > Magnoliopsida > Rosales > Rosaceae > Rubus > Rubus idaeus. The sequence goes on from CM057966.1 coordinate 30,939,753, forward strand.
GTTCATCCAACTGTATCTTTCAGGTTATAAAGAAGGACCATGTTGCTGCTGGACTTTGCTGCATCCAATTGTTTATGAACTCTTCTTTGCAAGAGGAAGCTATAAAACATTTGGAAAATTCCAAGGTATACTTTTAACTTTTGCTCTTGGACTGACTAATTTTTTTTGGTAATTGCGAGATGGCTCTTAATGTCCACCTTTATGAATTTCAGCCCAGTAGTTTGGGAATTAGCCCTGTTGTTTGGATATGTAAATAGGTTTGAGAATCTAAAGAAGGAATTTAAGAGTCGGTTTGGTTGCTAATCCAAAAATGAGATTCTTAAACTAGGATACAATTTGAAGCACGTTCCTTTCCATGTTTAGTGCTTTTGCATACAGAATTTGACATGTACTTGCTTTATACGGAACTCTTGATTCGAAGGGAAACCTTTGACCTGAAACTTTTGATTTACAACCAAAGGATTGTTTATAATTATACCAGTATGTCTAGCTTTTGTTCTTTTTTCTTTTTTTCCCTAAAGGGCTAGTGGTGCAATTGCAACCATTACATGCAAATGGTAGACCTAATCACTGATTCACCACAATGTGTCACCTTTGTGTGTGTGCGCATTAGTTATTATCTCACGTTTGAAAAATAAGACTACAAAAAAGCTTATAAAGGCTATGGGCCCCTCTATCCACCATTTCCAATTTACTTGGGTTGGATACCTAGATTTCCTACTGGTATCACAGTGGGTTAACCGTGTGAAGCCCAACAACTTTATGTCACCCAGTTTGGGTTGTACACATGTTGTCATGTTTGGCTCAAGTCTCTCAGCTTGTGAGGGGGGCATGTGAGAATGTGGAGTATTGTTCCACATTGGAAAAATTGGACCTTGCACAAGAGCTTATAAGGTTTTGGGCATCTCCGTCCATCACCTACTGGTTTTGGGAGAGATTCCTAGATTCCTTCAGTTACCTATCATTTTGTGTTTCAAAATACACTGTTTGTAGTAGTTGTATATATGTCCTTCATTTATGGTTTTCATATATCATCCTCTTGGTTGTAGATGCACTTTGATGAAGCGCTATCAGCACGGTACAAAGGTGGGGATTCTACTAAGCTTGTGACGAAGGGCGTTAGAGGAAAAAGTGCCTCTGAAAAGCTCACTGAAGAAGGACTTGTTAAGTTTTCTGCCCGGGTATCAATTCAGGTAATTGTATTGATGAAGTTTCCACATTACTATTTACTATTTAGTATTCTGTACTCCAGATGTGTCCAAATGAATAGCCGAGTTATATAAATAGGTTTTTATGTTTTTTGAAACTGAAATCCGAATTTAGTCCAGTGAACAGCTTTGTTGGTTATAGTCTCAAATGATTCTTGTGGGTTTGTTGTATGTTAGGTTGAAGTTGTGAGATCCTATAATGATTCAGATGGACCCCATTGGAAACATTCACTTTTCGGAAATCCAAATGACTCCGAAACATTCAGGTTTATATCCTTCTGATCAGATATGGGTGTCTTCAATTTGTTTTTTTTATTTTTCATAATATTGCCAAAAACTTATTACTTCAGTATCTAAAGCAATTTATGTTGCCATGTATTTTCAAATATTTCTATTTTTGCATGAAAGAGTATTATTTTTTTCCTACCATGAAAGAGTCTATTAGTACCCGAATTTGCAAAAGCTTTGGATTTCCTCCTCGTTTGCCGACCTTGGTTCTCCCTGACCTGCCATCCCATCCCCCTGAAACCTCCTCTCTTCATTTTCTTTTCCTCTTTCTTTCCTTATAACTCTTCCTTCCTGATCTGTACTGATAGGAGGCCGGTGACTATACAGTAAGGAGGTGGGGCAGCAGGACAGGGAGACAAAGAGGAAAAAAAAATTAATTATTAGAAAAAATTTAATTATTATTAGGGAGAGAGTGGCCGGCTCTCTCTTTGTTTTATTTGTTTATTCTTTTTTATTTAATTTTAAGGATAAAATAGTAACTTTTGGTTGAAAGAGTTGCTTGGGGTACTGTAAGCAATAAGCAATCTGCAATCCAATTGTATTTCCCTTCATGTGCAGGCAACAAGCAATAAACAATAACTCTTAGTTTCACTATCAACAGTTATAAAGAGATGGCATCTTTTGTTTCTACTAGGGGCCGTGTTTTAAACAGTGTTGTTTTCTGATTAGCTAATATTGTTTGCATGTGTTTTATCAATATACTAATTGTTAATATTTTTGATATGATGGCAAAGGAATTCATTTCTTTTTCCCCTCTTTTTGCAGGAGGAGGTGTAAAATTGCTGAATCTCTTGTTGAAAAGAACTTTGATTTGGCTTTCCAAGTGATTTATGAATTCACCCTTCCAGGTAGCCATTACATGATGCCTTCCTTTTTCAATCCTTCATTTCTGTGATGCAGTAATTAGCGTCTGGAATTAAGGAGCTTTGCTATTAACATTACATCCTCTCGTAACTTTCAGCTGTGGATATATATGCTGGTGTAGCTGCATCGCTTGCTGAGAGAAAAAAAGGTAGTCAGCTGACAGAATTCTTTAGAAACATAAAAGGGACCATTGATGATGATGATTGGGACCAGGTAACGTGATCTCCTAGTATTGTATCTACTGTCAATTATTTGGCAAGAACTACTCACTCTTTGTGGAAGTTGGAAATTTGTTGTATTTCTTGTGTTTGTTTCTAAATTGATAATGTGTATCTTTGGATTATTGTAGGTCTTGGGAGCTGCAATTAATGTATATGCCAACAAACACAAAGAACGCCCTGACCGTCTTATAGACATGTTGACCAGTAGTCACAGGTAATCATTTCTATCACTAGTCTTAAACATTTCTGGACCCAACATTATTACAATGTTGCTTGGTAGATGATCATATATGCCTACACCTTCTTTGTTGGGTTCTATTATTCTGCATACTTAAATACGTGGTTTGCTTTTATCACACTCAAATAATTGGTGAGTCGTACAACAGTGGGGAGAGGAGCACAATCATGTTCTTTGTGGTGTCAGTTTTGCAAACAATTCATGATGGTTTTCTTATGTTTTCTGTTTTAGTTTCAGACTGTTGGAATATTTACTTCACTTGATTGAACATGGGACTAAGTTTTGGTCCATTTTTCTGTCTTTATTATTGATACATCAGCACCCTCTTTACATATATGCAGGAAGGTTCTGGCTTGTGTGGTTTGTGGACGTCTGAAAAGTGCATTCCAAATTGCTTCTCGTAGTGGAAGTGTAGCTGATGTCCAATATGTAGCTCATCAGGTTGCCTTCCTTTCCTCGGCAATGCTCTCATTTGATTTAACAATTTCCAAACTTGTTGAAAGAGATTATTCACACTGATCTTATAACTTCATTTGGTCTTAACTTTGTGTTTGTGATTCTAGTAATGTCAGCTCATTGCTCATATGCTGTATTCATATCATTGTACTATCCTTTTTGCAGGCATTGCATGCGAATGCACTTCCTGTGCTTGATATGTGTAAACAATGGTTGGCTCAGTATATGTGATCTGTGGCTTGAGGAAATCAGAGCTGATGCAATTCAGTGTTGGTCTGCTCACATTTATTGCAACACTGCTGTACCCAGAAAGTTTGAAAGCCATGGAGCCTGATCACGCGAATGGATTCAGTTGTTAGGGTGATGATACATGCTGATAACTTTGAACACCAGGCTTTCAACTTCATTGGGTGCTAGCACCTGCCACCATTTTTGTTTTGTGTTGTCAACACGTGCCCTCTGCCATGCTAAAGCTGTTCGTGAAGCATTGAGTTAGCTCCATTTCATTAAGAAAGTTCCTTGGCCTAAGTTCGTAAAAACCAAAGAGAAGAAATATTACATCACAAGGTTTTGGAAATTGAAAATGATTCATGCCAGTACACCAGAAGTTTGCATGCTGTACGTCAGTCTGGGAATAGTATGGTATAAAGTGGAATATACCTTATAATTAGATAGATGAATGGAATTAGATCAAGTCCGCTGCTGTAGATAGATGGGAATACAGTTAGAATAACTTGTATATATTTGTGTTTGTGTTTGTATTAGGTTCTGCTCTGTAAAGTTTTGTTGCTTTTTAATGTCCACCGTATTTTTTGTTGGTACAATGATCACGATACCAAAACTAGGGCTAAATGTAGTCCTTTGAAAGTTTTTTTTTATTATAAGAATAGTCCTTTGAAAGTTGATATAGCATTATAGCCTTTTAACCTCTTCTTGTTGGAGAGCATTGTCTGCCCATAAGGTCCATATGTGGCCCAATAACCTAACCATTAGAGATGGCCTAAGCTCTGTTGATCCTTGAGCTATTTTGAGCCCCAAGCTACATCTGGGTCTTTATTTAATGTGGGCCGGTGGTCAGGCCCAACTTGGATCATTTTGGATCGTGAACCACAAAAACAACCACCATGCATTGACTGATGAAATAATGAGATACCGATTAAAGGTTGCTATGCAAATTTATGACAAAAAAAATAAGGTAAATATGTCTGAAAAAAAAAATCCTTTGAATTTTTGTATTCTTAAATTTGTTATTTTATTGATGTAATTGTGAAGAAAACTGAAATATGTCATATTCGAGAATACGGGTAAAACAATTGGACATATAGGTGGTGTCAATTAAAAAACTGGAAAAAACCAACATAAGTTGCATTACACTTTTTTTCTTAAAGGTAAATTGCACAACGCTTCAACGTCCCAACTTGTAGGAAGCACTTCGGCAAAAAAAAAAAAAAAACTCTCATCATCTGAAATTGCAAAAACGCTGCGTTTGGACCTGATAGAACCGTAGGGTCTGGAGTCCAAAAGACGGACCTCAAATTAACCTAGAAATGTAACCTTAACCACGATCTGTGGTAAAACATTTAGGCGGGAAATCACCATTCGCTCCCAAAATTTAGGCGTTACGGCCCCTACTGAATTTCACAGCTTTCGCTTCGTTTCCCATCTCTCTCTCTCTCTGAGCATCTTGTTGTCCGTGAGATATGGCTGGGGTTCGTAGGTCCAGCCGCGTGGTACCGACGACGACGACCGAGGTCATCGGAAACGAGAAGCGGTCGGCGAAGGAAGATGTAGAAATGGTGGTTTTGGGCGAAGAAGAAAAAGATCCCTTAAAAACTGAGATTGCGAAGCTTCGTGAGCGATGGGAACTGGCCTCCGTCATCAACTTCTTGACGGTAACGATCCTATTTTTGGGGTATCAGAGAGAGAATGTTTTTGTGTTTTTTATTTTTATTTTTATTTTCCATTTTTTCTTTTGTGTAGGTATTTGAGCCAGTGATTGGGAAGCTTACTAAAGTATCAGCAGAAGAGATCGAGATGGGATTAATAACCCCAAACGATTCGCTTGCTCAGCTTCACATTGCGCTTTTGAAGGTTTTTGATCCTCATTATTTGTGTTTCGATTAGCTTGATTTCACTATTTGCCATGAAATTGTGTACAAAACACAACATTTTCTCTGTTGCTATAAGAATGTGTGGCCAAAGGTTTCTCTGGATTGCTGGTGAAAATGTGAACGTTAATGCTTTTTTTTTGCAAAGTAATTTACAGTTTGCTACTGGTCATTAGCACGAATGAACCTCTGGTTTGGTGTTTGGTCTTTTCATTGATAATCATCTGATAATTTTCTTGATATGGAATACTGCTGTAATGAAGAAAAAACAAAATTCTATGCATGGAATACTGATATTATGAAGAAAAGAAGACAAAATGATGCGTATTGGTTTCTTTTGCTTGTTAAGAGAGATTCGTGGATTCAGTATAATTGTGCCTTTGATGATTGAATTAAACCACGTTTCATACATAATGGTAGTTTTTTTATTTAACTTGTAGCATGATTATAATAACACATATGTTCTGGCTGGTAACGTTGTTTACCCAAGCTTAAATGAAGCAATAGTTTGTAGTGGGCTTTGCCATATTGCTTGTTTCGGCAAGTTATTATCGGTTTTGTTTGCCCAAGTTTGGTTATGTTATATGATTCTTTCTGTATTTGGAATATCGTGGTTGACCGAATGGTTGGTTTTGGTCAAGAGTGAAGACACAGTTGGAGTCTAGCCTTTATTACTAAATTAGGAAGGGAATGTAGTGGTTTCAAATGTCCCAAAAGGGACAATTTGATTGTTTTCAACTGGGTCTGATATCCCTAGGTGTACAGAATGTTCCTCTATGTTTATCTTCATCTCCTATCTTCTCTGACCTGTGGTTTTTCCAGGGAATACCACCAGTAAGTAAAACATTGGATGGTTCTGATGCATGGGTGACTGTTCTTTGCAAGAAACTTGCTACATGGTGGCCATGGGTGAGTACTTATTGATATTCCTTTTACCTCCTTTTACCGCCTTTTTGTATGGAAAATGCAAGACTTGCCGAATTTGTTTGCCAAATTTGCTTAGTTTGTCCATACACATGCAGTTTGAAATAAATGAGATTTATTGTGGACCCCTATTCCTTATTTGGATAATAAATACTTCCACTTCCACATCCATATTTTTTTCTTTTTGATAATTAGCGATATTAGGGGAGGGAGGATTTGAACTGAGCATCTTGGGCATAGAGATAAATGTTCCCAAACATTGCCACGTTATTTGGTGAAGAAAATTTGGTAAACAGAATCCTTGAGTGTAGCAGTGCCCTTTTGTATATAGTGTGTGTATAACTAATTTTCATTACTGCAGGTTGCTGAAGGGGAGATTCCACTCACGGTAGCTAAAGGGTATTGACAACAAGCTAGATTGACTGAATATAGTTTGATTCAAAAAGTGATATCAACTAAAGGCCATTTTTTTTTTCCATTTGTGCTGTATCTGCAGAGAGGAGATATCTCATTATAAAGGACTTGATCCAACAGAACGTTTACTAATGTTAAAAGCACTCTGTGAACTCCGAGCCGATGTATTTACTCCTTTGTCATGCAGTTTTTGTTTCCGAATGTCAAGTGGTTTTCATGCTTTTCAATATTGGATATCCTAGCTATATGTGCCTGAACATGTCAATATATGTTCCAAGTATATGCAGGAGTCTGTTTTGTTTTTCCCTCTTGTTTCTGGTGTGAAATAATTAACTTATTCTTTTTGTTCCCAGCAAGATGATACCTTGGCTTATATTAATGATGCTCTGAAACAAGGAACTGAAATTTCTTTGTTCCGCAAAGATAAGATAGGAGGAGATGGAAAGGGAACTTCTTATTGGTAATCTTTTGTATGTCATGATGAATTTCATGTGTTTGATAGCAAAATTGGTTTTAATACACACTTACTATATTTATGTCAGGTATGATGGAAATACATTAATAGGTCATAGATTATACAAGGAAGTAACTGTGGTTGAGTCGAAGACAAAAGTTAGGGGAAAAGGGTGCTCAAACCTACCAAATATCAGTTTGAGGTGGGAAACATTAGCAACCAATCTCGAGGAATTTCAGAAAGTTAGGGTAAGTCAAAATTTTGTTTAGTCCAATACTGAAATGCATCATAACTATTTCTAACTGTAATGACAGGATGAACTCTCATCAAGCAAAGTTGCAGGAGAACTTGATGCTGCTAAGACTATTGAAACTGATGCTATTCCTGCTCTTGAGAAACTTCAGAAGGCAAAGTTTTGCTATCCTTTTGTGGCTATTAATTTTAAGACTCGGCACTTAATCATTACTGATTTAGTAGCAATTTACTAGTGAACTTTATTTAGTCTTATTCTTGCATATTTTGGTGTTACATACACAAAATGGTGTATTCTACAGAAGAAAGAAAGGGAACTGAAAAAGAAACAAAGGCAAGGGAGGCAGCAGAATGTTCTTACTAATTTTTATGGTGCTGGAATTACACGTTCCTGTCGCAACCGTGGGCCTGTCAACTACACATTTGGTATGGTGCAAATTTTGTTTGCTTCACTTCTCAGTATGTGTCCTGAGTCATGGTTGAATTTTAATAATCTCCTTGTAAACCTGAAGTCATTGTGTCAGTATGATCAAATGAAACACTGCCCATGTGTGAGAAGTTTAAGGTCTATAACTCTATATAATGAATTCTTTATACGTGGTGAGTTGCAGTTTAGGTGGAAAATAGTACTTGGATCACTTCAGTACTCTAACTGATATTCTTTTCAATGTGATGCCTGGGAAATTAGAGATGTTTCAGTACAAACTTTGAAAGTTTTGTACCTTTTTTTTAATAACCAATGATGATTAATTTATTGTGGATGCATACTGGTATCACATTATTTACTTATTTTCTTGTTTCGTATCCTTGCATTCTAAAATAAATGTTCTTTTGGATAATGTGCAGATGATTACGACCGGGTCATTCATGAGGCTATAAAAGTAACAAAGTAAGATATCTGACTGTCAACCTTTACATACAAATAAATGATCTTCTTTGTTGCTTTATGGCTTCTGTAGAATGTGTTAGTGCACCATAATCACAAACACAAATTACTGAAATTAGAGAAGCACGACTATCTTTGACTTGTGGGTTGGTAGGGAAACTGTATTGTTGCCCTATTGAAAGGGGAACTGCACAGACCTGCATCTATTGCAAAATTTTCTCTAGTAAAAAATTATATTCAGATTTTTTTTACCCTCTCTGCATTTGTAGTCTTTCATAATTTCTTTCTTGTCTGCTCATAACTCCAAAACTTGTTTTTGAATCTTGATAGGATTCTATCCGTGACATGGTCTGTTCTTTTTCTCTATTTAATTGAATCTTGATAGGTTCTATCTGTGACATGATCTGTTCTTTTGCTCTATTTAAATTTTCTTACCGATATATTTTACTTTGTGTTCAGTAAGAGGAAAACTACTGAAGAGAAAGTGCAAGAAAGGAAGAGCAGAAGAAATGACACTCCCAACAATGATGCCCCAGAGAGAGACGCGAACTCAGAAGATTCAGATAAAAAAATTGATTCCACCAACAGTGACAATAACCATTCTGGTAAGACGGATGATGAGGAATCTGGTAACCATTCTAGTGACACTGAAAGCAACATGCTTGAAGATGTTGGTGGTGATGATGATGATGATAACAATTATGATGATAACAATTGGGATGATGGCACAAAGGATGAAGATAATGGTGATCTCAGTGACAAAGGCGATTATAAACCAGAGAAGAACAATGCTCAGACTGATAATATTGCCCAAAAATGGCCGGCTTTTGGTGTGCGCTGGAGTACAAGACTAGCTGGAGGCACTAGCAATCAAGTCTTGGAAAACAGAAACTTGGGTGCCAAGAATAGGTCAAGACAAAGACCTGTCTGCAACTCTGCCCTCGACTCGGTTGTGATACAAGACTCTGAGGATGAAAACTCAGAGGGACATGTAAACAGCGAGACATCAGGTCCTGAAAACCCATCCCCAGTTACTGATCCAGAAGAAGTCGGTGAAAGCTAGAAGTATCCTAAAGCAGAACCTGTTATGGAAGTCAGTACGCAGCGGAAGATGCTCAACTTTTGTACTACGGAAAACACATTTTTGTAAATCCAATATGAGCTCTTGTTTTGTCCGCCATGGTATCCAGCCTCAGTTCCAGATATTGATGTTTATTAATGCAATATGCGGTCTGTTTTTCGCGAAATCTGCTTCAATATGCAATATACAACTTGATTGGTGTAAGGTTTTGCCCTAATCAAAAGTTGTAGACCTCAGTTGCATTGTTGCAGAAAAATAAATGGGAAACCAAAATTACTTGAAAGAACCACAGAAATAAGCCAGTAACCGTCTCAACGTACACACCATTACAACTCATAAAAAGTAGCCAGTAAAATTCATATTTGTAGCCAGTAAATTAGCCAGTGATCATTGTCCCAGCTCCTTCATCAGTCAAAACCTCAAGCAACAAAGAATGGGGCTTCCGGCCATCGATAATACTAGCGGTCCTCACTCCCTGAGCCAGAGACCGGACGCAGCAACTCACCTTCGGAATCATTCCACCGCCGATTTTCCCATCCTCCATCATCTTCTTCACTCCCTTGATGTCAATCTCCTTCACCAAGCTACTCGGGTCGTCGCGATCCTCCAGAATTCCGGCCACGTCAGTCAGCAGAATCAGCTTCTCGGCCCCCAGCGCCGCCGATATCTCGCCTGCCACGGTGTCCGCATTGATGTTGTACTGCTGCCCGGACACGTCCGACGCCACAGACGCAATCACCGGAATGTGGCCGTCGTCGACGATCGACCGGAGGATGGCGGGATCCACACGCGCCACCTCCCCAACGAAGCCCAATTTGGTTGCATTCGGGGCGGGGCGGGCCGTTACGAGCCCGCCGTCCGACCCGCACAGCCCGATTGCCTTGACCCCTTCACGGTTGATCAAGGAGACGAGGTGCTTGTTGACCTTGCCGGCCAAGACCATCGAGACGATCTCCATCGTCGGGGCGTCGGTGACGCGGAGGCCGTCGTGGAAATTAACCTCGATGTTGAGGCGTTTGAGCCAGAGGTTGATCTCGGGCCCGCCGCCGTGGACCAAAATGGGCCGGAGGCCCACGCAGGCGAGGAGAACGAGGTCTCTGACGACTGTGGCCTGGAGGGTCTCGTCTTTCATGGCGGCGCCTCCATACTTAACTACAATAGTCTTGCCCCGGAATTTCTGAATGAAGGGCAGAGATTCGGAGAGAATGTCGACCCGGAGCTGACCCGGTGACGGGTCTGGTGTTTGTTGGTTTTTGATTGAGAGTGAGTACGAGTGTGTTGGTTTGGGACGAAAGGCAAAGAGGCTGTTGGGGAGCTTTCGGGGATTTGGAGAAGGAAATGAGAGAGATGGAGAAGGGTTTGCTAGGGTTTTAGAAGCCAACATTTTCAGTGAGTTGAGTCCCCAAAGGGTTTTTGGCTCTGATCTCTCAGAAACCCCAGAAATTAATTGGGGATTGAGAGGGAAACAGGGACTCGGGTCGGGTTTAAGCTTGAGAATCTGCGGATGATGGCGATGAGGGTTGCTAATTTCCCAGGGTTTATAAACCAATCAATCAATCAATAAATAATAGGGTTTTGTAACCAAAAAAGGAAATAATGATGTGGCACCCCACCATTGGTTTGTGTGCTGACGTGGCAGTCTAAGTAAGGTCTGTTCTAGCATCATAAAAAGCATCACTCCAATTCCTTTGCCCAGAAATATTGGTCTCTTTGTTTGAGGCTGGAAAGTCACTTTTGAATTGTGATTGGGACTTTGGAGTTGGTTATCCAGCATCTTTTGAGTGTGATACCTTCTAGTGCTTGATTTGGGATGCCATATGATGGAGTAGGTATATTACAGTCTAAAGATAACTAAGCAACTTGCAAGCTCAGGCTAGAAAGACAAGGTGCTGATAGAAAGACAAGGTACTGGATGTTATTCAAACCACAAAAGAGCATCACTACACGCTCCAACCCTATTCCAAATCCACCGTGGGGAGGTGCACCATATCTGTAAGACACTAAAGCTACCTAGGAATCATGGTAAAGCATCTAACATAAACTAGCAATTTTATGCTGATTTACCCACATTAAAGTTTATGCAACATTGTTGACAAGTTGAGAAAGGTAGATGATGAAAATCCATTGCAAATAAACCTGAGAAATTATCACCTCAATTATCGTTGACATATTTAAATACGGTATAAAATAAGAGATGTATATGTTCTAGGGTAGAGTCGTAGAGACTTAGAAAGTGTGTGTTCGTTCTTATTTATACTTGTAAGAGTTGGGCCTTTCAGTTGGGTATGAGAAATACGAAAATGTTTGGGCTCATTTGGGCTCCACCAAATATGTACAAGAATTTCGCTCAATGAAAAATTATTATTATTATTTTCGAGTTACCATATATAAACTATAAACTATAGTAATTTTGACTATAGTTACCAGTTACCACATATAAACTATGAGATATATTGGGAAAAGTTATGTAATTCTGACTTTGATATCTAAATTAGTCATTAGTCCAAAATAATTGATAAAAGAAACCCTGTACTTGGCTAGTTTTTATCAGACTAGCTACGCAAGTTTCCAATCATTATTGAACGAGCTAGTTAACTGAAATGGGAGTGTATGAGCTATAGCAGCAAGAATTGCAAAGCCTAACAGTGAACTCAATATATAAAGATTATTTTTGTGACTAGAAACTCTATATGTTTTGACTGGACGTTTTATGAGTTGTTCGATATGTTTAATTCTTGAACATTCTCCAAAATTCCGGCGACGTCAGTCAGCAAAATCAGTTTCGGAATTTATGAAACTGACGACTGTGGCCTGGAGGGTCTCGTCTTTCATGGCTACGCCTTCATACTTAACTACAATAGTCTTGCCCCGGAATTTCTGAATGAAGGGCAGAGATTCCTAGAGAATGTCGACCCGGAGCTGACCCGATGTCGAGTTTGGTGTTTGTTGGTTTTGATTGAGAGCGAGTACGAGTGTTGTGGTTTGGGACGAAAGGCAAAGAGGCTGTTCAGTGAGCTGAGTCCAAGTTTGCCCAAAGGGTTTTTGGCTCTGACCTCTCAGATTCAGAAATTAATTGAGGATTGAGAGGGAAACAGGGAATCAGATCGGGTTTCAGCTTGAGAATAATGAGGTTTGGTCTTTCGATGCCAATGGCTACTCTGCCTACTCATGATATTGGCAGACGTATCATGGAATATGGTACATTATGCCTTAACGCAAATCAACTCAAAATGAATAAAGTTTTTATCACTAATAAGGTCTAAACTTTCGTATACCAGAGTTTTTATCACCATATGATGTGCTAGAAAATTCATAAAAAATAAACGATTAGATATTTTTGAGTTCTGTGAATAGAACAATTTTTAAACAACATGTTTTACCAATGGTAAAGTTTTTAAAAAATTTTATTTTTTTGCCGGAACCATGCTTTTTCACCCAAACCGTGAGTTATAACACACGAATTTTGGGCCAAAATTGCGTATTCTTATTTTTGCACCAAAATCTTCTCACACTCAAATCATGATTTTAAGGACTACTCGAGTTGACAAAACGTAAAAATATCGATTTTTTTAAGTCGTAAAACTTGAAAATTCATAAAAATAAATAAATGATTCGAGATTTTCGAGTTTTGTCAATTGGAACACATTAAAAAAAAACATGTTTTACCAGTGGTGAAGTTTTGAGAAGTTTTTATTTTTTTTTGCCGAAACCTTGTTTTTTCACCCAAAACCATGGGTTATAAGTTATAACACACGATTTTTAGACCAAAATTGCATGTTCTTATTTTCGCACAAAAATCTTCATACACTCAAACCATGATTTTTAAGGACTTTTCGAGTTGACAAGACTCAAAAATATTGAATCATTTATTTTTTACGGTTTTTCAAAGTCAGAAAACTAGAAAATTCATAAAAAATAAACGATCAGAGATTTTAGATTACTGTCAATTGAAACACTTAAAAAAAAACATATTTTACCAGCAGTGAAGTTTTAGATTTTTTTTTTTTTGCCGAAACCTTGGTTTTTCACCCAAAACCGTAAGTTCTAACACACGATTTTTGGACAAAAATTATATGTTCTTATTTTCTAACCAAAATCTTCCCTCACTCAAATCATGATTTTTATGGACTTTTCGAGTTGACAGAACGCAAAAATATTGATCGTTTATTTTTTTATAATTTTTCAAACTCGAAAAACTAGAAAATTCATAAAAATAAATGACTTAAAATTTTTCAAGTTTTATTAATTGAAACACTTTTTAAAAATATATTTACTGTTGGTAAAGTTTTAAAAAAAAATTTGCTGACACCTTGGTTTTTCACCCAAAACCGAGGGTTATAACACATAATTTTTTTGCCAAAATTGCATGTTCATATTTTCGCACAAAAATATTTCTACATTCAAAACATGATTTGTAAGGACTTTTCGAATTAATAGAACGCAAAAATATCGATTTATTTATGTTTTATGACTTTTCAAAGTCGGAAAACTATAAAAAAAATTAAAAAAATAAAAGGATCAAAGATTTTCAAGTTTTGTCAATTATAACATCTTTTAAAAAAACATGTTTGACTAGTGGTAAAATGTTTAGAAATTTTTATTTTTTATTTTCACCCAAAACTTTGGTTTTTCACACGGTTTTTAGGCCAAAATTGCATGTTCTTATTTTTGCACCAAAATCTTCCTCCACTCAAATCAAGATTTTTAAGGACTTTCCGAGTTGACAGAACCCAAAAATATCGACTCGTTTATTTTATACGGTTTTTCATAGTCGAAAAAGTACAAAATTTATAATGAATAAACGATTTGAAATTTCCGAGTTCTTTCAATTGGAATACCTTTTTAAAAAACATGATTAAATTTAGTTTACCCTCTGAACTTTACATTAAACATCATGTTAGTCTCTGCACTTCTAATTTCATTAAAAACACCCCTATACTCTTTAACTTAATCAATTTAGTTCTTCCATCAATGATGTGGCATGCACAGTCAGCTTGGGATGATGACTAGGCATGCCACGTCATTGTCAAGTCAACCAAGAATGGGCTCCACTCATGTTATGCCATCACTTCACGATTAAAGTTAATGGATTGACTGACAGACGGACTAAACTCGTTAAATTAAAAAGTATATGAGTGTTTTTGATGAAATTAGAAGTGAATAAACGATAGGAGATTTTCGAGTTCGAGTTCTTTCAATTTGAACACTTTTTAGAAAACATGTTTTTACCAATAGTAAAGTTTTGAGTTTTTTTTTGGTTGCCAAAACCTTGGTTTTCCATCCAAAACTGTGAGAATACACGATTTTTGAGCCAAAATTGGATACTCTGATTTTTGCCCTCAAATCGTCCTACACTCAAATCATGATTTTTGAGGACTTTTCGAGCTGACAGAACACAAAAATATCGACTCGTTTACTGTCTACGATTTTTCAAAGTCGAAAAATTAGAAAATTCATAAAAAAAATAAATGATTCGAGATATTCAAGTTCAGTCAATCGAAACATTTTTTTAAACACATGTTTTATCATTGGTGAAGTTTTGAGAAATTTTTATTTTTTTTGCCAAAATCTTGGTTTTTCACCCAAAACTGTGGGTTATAACACACGATTTTTGAGCAAAAATTGCATGCTCTTATTGTCACACCAAAATCTTCCCACACTCAAATTATGATTTTTAAGGATTTTTTGAATTCACAGAACGCAAAAATATCGACTCGTTCATTTTTTATGATTTTTCAAAGTTGGAAAAGTAGAAAATTCATAAAAAAAAATAAAAGATCCGAGATTTTCGAGTTCTGTCAATTGTAACACCTTTTAAAAAAACATGTTTTACCAGTGGTGAAGTTTTGAGAATTTTTTTTTTTCAAAACCTTGGTTTTTGATCTAAAACTGTGAGCTATAACACACGATTTTTGGGCTACAATTGCATGTTCATATTTTCACACTAAAATCTTTCGACACATAAATCACGATTTTTAAAGACTTTTCGAGTTGACAGAACACAAAAATATCGAGTCGTTTATTTTCTACGGTTTTTCATAGTCGGAAAATTAGAGAATTTATAATAAATAAATGATCTGAGATTTTCGAGTTCTTTCAATTGAACCACCTTTTAAAAAACATGTTTTACCGGTGGTGAAGTTTTGAAAAAAAAATTTTAGGAAACCTTACTTTTTCATTCAAAACAGTGAGTTACACACGATTTTTTGGCAAAAATGGCATGTTCTTATTTTCAAACCAAAATATGCTCACACTCAAATAATGATTTTTAAGGACTTTTTGAATTCACATAACGTAAAGATATCGATTCATTTATTTTTTATGATTTATCAAAGTCGGAAAAGTACAAAATTCATAAAAAAAATAAATACTCAGAGAGTTTCGAGTTCTGTCAATTGTAACACTTTTCAATAAACATATTTTATCAGTGGTGAACTTTTGAGAAATTTTTTTTTTGGCCAAAACTTTGTTTTTCACTCAAAACCGTGAGATATAACACACGATTTTTTGGCTAAAATTGCATGTTCTTATTTTCGCACCAAAACTTTTTTACACTTGAATCACAATTTTTAAGGACTTTTCGAGTTGACAGAACACAAAAATAGTGAATAGTTTAGTTTTTACTGTTTTTCAAAGTCGAAAAATTAGAAAATTCCTAAAAAATAAACAATCCGAGATTTTAGAGTTCTGTTAATTGGAACACATTTTAAAAAACATGTTTTACTAATGGTGAGGTTTTGAGAAAGTTTAATTTTTTTTGCCGAATTCTTGATTTTTCACCCAAAACCGTGGGTTATAACACACGATTTTTGAGCAAAAATTGCATGTTTTTATTTTGGCACCAAAATATTCCTACACTCAAATCAAGATTTTTAAGGAATTTTCGAGTTGACAGAACTCAAAAATATATATTTGTTTATTTTTTACGCTTTTTCAAAGTCGAAAAATAAGAAAATTCATAAAAAAGTAAACGAACCGAGATTTTCGAGTTCTGTCAATTGGAACACCTTTTAAAAAATATATTTTACTTGTGGTGAAGTTTTGAGAATTTGTTTTTTGCCAAAACCTTGGTTTTTAACCAAAAACTGTGGGTTATAACACCCGATTTTTGGACAAAATTGCATGTTCTTATTTTTCCACTAAAATATTTTTACACACAAATCATGATTTTTAAGGACATTTCGAGTTGATAGAACGCAAAAATGTTGACTCGTTTTTTTTTACGATTTTCTAAATTCAGAAAAATAAAAAATTCATAAAAAATAAACGATTCTAAATTTTCTAGCAAAATCAATTGAAACACCTTTTAAAATACATGTCTTACCAGTGGTGAAAATTTGGCATGGGTAAAGTTAAAGGAAAAATGGTTTAGTTAGGTCATGCCAAAGTATGACGTGAAATCTCCAAACGTGTCAAACCATGGCAACCCCTTTTTCCTTTCAAATTTGTTCGTAATAAAACTTTGCCAATGTTAAAAATAATTTTTAAAACTTTTTCAACTGACTTTGCTCATTAAAAAATAAACGATTTGAGATTTTTGAGTTCTGTTAAAAGCTCAGGTACCTTATTAATCACTTTTGAAAATTTTAATAGGTCAAATAACTTCTATGCCCTCATAATTAACGGACAAATAAAGAAAAATGGGCAAAGGTATTCTGATGATGTGTTTTTGAAAGTCTAAGGGCATCTCCAATAGAGTACCCATTTCAAAATAAATTTAAAATTTGACTAATTTTAAGACAATTTAGCATTCCAACAGAATATTCAAATGAAAGTCAAATTTAACTTTTACCAAAATCTCTACATATTTAGCTAGAGAGGAAAAGAGAAAATAGCTAAAAGTTAAATACTCTAACAGCTTTTTTTTTTTCATTTTCAACGTTCTTTTTTTCAATCTAACTTACATATAGATAGAACTGTTGGAGCAGAAGTTAAAAAAGTACTAGCTATATTTAACTTTTAAGCATTTTAGCAAATAAAAATAACTTTCATTGTTGGAGATGCTCTAAGTACCTTATTAATCACTTTTGAAAGTTAGATATTTTTATGTCTGGTGCATCGAAATTTAGACTCTGTTGGTGATAAAAAGCCAAATGAATATAGTCAACTTAAAAGTATCTTGGCTAAGAATGAACGAAAATTATACACCTGAAGTTGGTCACATAATGTGTCCCGCACATAAATAGGAGCATCAATGAGAGCTATGCCCACAACTTGCCATATATGAAAGAAAATCCTTATATGGAAAAGAAAATATCAATTAAGACCATTTGTGGGTATTTGCTTGTTCCAAATATGAGTCGAGCAGATCATGCAAGCGAATAACAATAAATATGTCGATGACCATTTATAAAAGACAAAATCTTCCAAAAAATCCCAAGATTATAAGCTAAACCCATCTGTTTATCTGCCCCCAGAAACTGCTAGTTGTTTGATAAACCCATCTGATTGAAGATATCAAGGTGCTAGCCGGAGCGGATCACGTGGGAACAAGGATGTTTTGCGGATGTTATTCAAACCACAGAAGAGCATCACAACACGCTCCAGCCCTACTCCAAATCCACCGTGGGGAGGTGCACCATATCTGTGAGAGCCATCAGAAGTTTTATTAATAGTCTGGGATGAAGAGAACATATATGTCACACTACGATATTGGCAGCATAGTTCAAGGGGTTCATAATTCATATATATATATATATATATATGAATCATAACAAGATGTACGGCACATAAATGTATTCTAACCTGAAACGCTTTTGAGTGCATACACTAAAGTTCCCTAGGAATCATGGTAAAGCATCTAACATAAACTAGCAATTATGCTGATTTACCCACATTAAAGTTTATGCAACATTGTTGACAAGTTGAGAAAGGTAGATGATGAAAATTCATTGCAAATAAACCTGAGATATTATCACCTCAA
Source organism: Rubus idaeus (assembly GCA_030142095.1). Lineage (NCBI taxonomy): Eukaryota > Viridiplantae > Streptophyta > Magnoliopsida > Rosales > Rosaceae > Rubus > Rubus idaeus. Next base: position 30,958,070 of record CM057966.1, read on the forward strand.
TCATTGTTGACAAATACTTTTTTTTTTTAATACAGTATAAAACGAGCATATTTTTCAAATACATGAACCTGAAACAACTGGTTTAACAAAGATGCCTTACTGCTTAAGGTTATATCACATTGCAGTTACAGATCTTTCAGTTAGACATAGCTATAGTAAGAACATTTCATATATGTTGACTAGAACATTTGAAAATAACAACAACAAATAACATGGGCAACAACAGAATAAGAGTACCTGAAGGAATCAATATATGTTGTTATTGTCTTCACTTCAATTCCACATGCTTCTGCACGTTCGGCCAAGAATTCTGGTACATGGACACGTTGCGCACCTGATATAATCTCCTCACCTGAGGGATAAAAGAAAAAAAGATATTTAGAACTGAATTATGTGAAATCAATTCAGTATATCTGGGGTATACAAGAAGAATCAGAAAAGCTTCTTTTCAACAGAAGACATAGTAAGCTCGGCCTATAGTATCAAATTAACTGGGCAGAAATTCAGGATACAGTTACTGATGATTTACCTCGAATGAAGACATCAAATGAATTGCTGTAGGCAGGATTATCGTAGCAAGGCATGGTATAGAAAGGCCTCACAGCCAAAGGATAGCGGTGAAGTATGTAGAATTCAGTGCCATACCTATGAGCAAGTAAAACCAAGTTCAATCATTAATGATAACAACAAGACTTTAATTATAATAGAAATGATCAAACAGAAGGTACAATATAATAAATATAAGCAGAAAAACAAGAAAAGTCAGATTTACTTCTCCAAAACTATTTGGCCCAACTTCCTCTCTGCTTCAGTATTTAGGTCCCCCATAGGATCTACTTCGACACCAGCATCCTGCACAAGCAGGTCAAACTTAAAATAATAATAACAAAAGAAAAAAAAATTCTGCAACTGAAAGCAGGTCATGCATGTTTTAGCATATAGTCAATAAAGTGCAAGGGAAGATCCCCCTCTCCCTCAACCCCATCATTGACCTTCAGACATGCAACAAGGCAACTGCACATCCACTTTCATGGATTTTATATGTTGCTCAAATTTTTTTAACCAATATACAGAGACATGTGGTTTTAACAAATAAGAAACCATATCTACAGCAGAGAACCATTGAGTTTAGGAACATTCAAATGCTCATTAACGAAAAAAACCTAGTGAAACTAAAAAAAAAAAATCAAATCAAATCATCTGGAAGACTGGCTACATCAATTTCCTGTTTTCATTGATGCGATGCTGCATCACGTGATGAACAGTATGATAGTTCAAGGGGAGTCAGTGCCTTGAAAACTATGGTGTTTCAAAGATACCTAGCCTCTCACTTAGTAGCAATGCCTTCATGGGCTTATTACTCCATCAAAAACCATCCAAATATCAATCACACTATAATCACCCCTCAAGAAATATCAAGTTAGTATCCTATACCCTCTTCAACTTCAAGGGACTAATGCAACCTCTAGAATCATGTCACTCATAAGGCAGATGATATTTGGCATCCAAATAACAATCACAATATAACCACCCCCCAAGAACCCATCTATTAAGGTTTTCTACGTAATTCAGTCCCAAAATGATATATATATATAGAGAGAGAGAGAGAGAGAGAAACCATATAGTATTCCTAACCTTTAGCATTTGAACACCTTCTTCAAAAGTGAGACGCAAAGTCTCCGGCAAGTACTGCAAATTCAGAATGGGTAAGGAATCAGAATCCCAAAACTGAACAAATGACTGAACAACGTCTTTTAAGTAACCTTTTTTGAAAAGAATATCACCCCAAATGTTATGTCAATCTAAAACAACTAAGAATCATGACCTTCAAGGGCTCAAACGGATACTGCCTCCGTACAGCTTCAAGCTCCTTTTCACAATTTTTATTCAAATTGTCAAACATGGTGACAAATAGCCGGTCAACAACATCCATCACCTTCACAAAAAGTATCAGTTGATCAGTAAATCACCACAATCACTATATTCAAGTGCTAAGCATAAAAAATCTCAAACATTACCTCAGAATAGTGCCTCTTGATCTCCATTTCAAGATCAAGACCAGTAAATTCGCATAGATGCCTATGTGTATAGGAGTCCTCAGCTCTGAAAACAGGACCAATCTCAAAAATACGACCAAAGTCACCGCAGATAGACATCTGCTTGTGGAGCTGTGGTGACTGGGCAAGGCAGGCAGGTTGCCCCTTGTAGTCCAGTTTAAACACTGAAGCCCCTCCTTCACTTGAGCCCGCGATCAATTTTGGCGAGTGAATTTCAAAAAACCCTTTGGACAGCAAGAACTGCCTGAAGATCTGCATTATCAGTTTATCACCCAACCAATTACATACAGAATTCAAATTCAACAACTTTAATAGAAATAAAGACAATACATAAAAACCATATTTGCATAAGGTAATAAACTTACAGTTCCAACTTGACTCTGGATTCGGAATATCCCTTGGTTAGCCGGTGTTCGCAAGTCAAGTACTCGGAAGTTCAAACGAGTATCCTGATTAACGCGGACCAGTTGTTCTCCCGCCTAAACCAACCAATCGATCCAATAAATATATAGGCAAACACATCCAGACACATGAAGTTTCAATAATACAATTCATAAGATGCTGTCAATTCTGATCTTACTATCTCAGTGGTCAATGTACCTGCAAAGCTTTATCAATTTCAGCTTCACTTCGAGCAGCATCCTCAATGTTAATAGGCAAGACAGCGGCCTTACTTATACAGTATAACTTTTTGACTTGAATCTCCACCTTCAACAATTAAAACAAAATTCTGTATGAGCCTAAATATAACTATTCACTAGCTCACCAGTCACCAGTTGATTCAGAAATCTAATCAAACATCAAAGAATGAGAAAAAAAATACCTGTTGGGTAGCACCTTTGATTGCAACACCAGGAACAGAGACAATCCCTTCAATGTCAATAATCGACTCGCGGCTCAACGCGGCCACATACTTCACCATCTGCCGGCTCACAATCTCCGGCTGAACCGTAGCCACGCACTGAACCGTGAATCCCTTCTCTCTCACAACAATAAACGCCATGTTCTTCCCCACCGCTCGGATCGTCTGCGCCCGTCCGCGTATCAGAACCTTCTGGTCCTTCAACGCCTCGGTCAGAGCTCCGACCTCCGTCCAATCCTTGACGTCGGCGACCGTCATAGACTGAAGCTCACGGAGCGGCACATCGCCGTAATTCGAGGCGAGTGGGTCCTCTGGCTCTGCAGACTGAGCGCGAGCGGCAGCCGCCGCTGCTTCTTGCTCCTGGCGGCGACGTAGCTTCTCGAGTTTGGCCGCTTCTTTCTTCGCCGCCTTTTTGCTCACAGAGGCTGACTCCTCGTTCTCTGGCTCGTGGCTGGGCTCGGAAGCGGGCTGAGATTCTGACATTTTGGGAATCTAGGGTTTAGAATCTGCGTAAGGAATGCGAAATGCGGAGATGGCGTTGTGTGTGTTTGAGGTTTTAGACTTTTAGTGAGATGGACTACACAGCAGAGGAAGAAGAACAAGAATATATGGCGGCTCGGGTGTAGCGAATTTTGCTTGTCGGGCGGGTTAGGGTAAGTGGGCCCATCTGTCCTAATTGAAAAAATTTGTATCGTTAATTTTTCTTAATTGTTTTTTTTTTCCCTTGGATAACAGAGGTCAGGTTTTATATTTGGTCATCGTAACATGAAAAATTGAAAAATGAACCGATAGCAAAGACAAGAAGGTGAGAGATTCATGTATAAATGATGAATGAAGCTAAACCTTTTCTCATTGGTAAACAAATCATGGGAAAACTCAACAAGAACATAATTACATCATCTTCTCATCACCTAGAAGCACCGATCTAATCATTCAAAAGATAGCTGTGTTACAGTTAATAACCAAAACCATGGCCCCCAAAATCCTCCTCATCACCACTGCTAAAGGATTCAACCAGTTCGCTATCATCGTCATCATCGTCACCGTCTGTCAAAATCTCCAGCATTCCACCTCCTCCGTCAAAGTCCCCATCCATCATATAATCCCCCTCATCATCGTCATCGTCAAGGTCGCTCCCGCTATCATCCTCATCATGACTCATATCACTATCATCATCCCCGTCAAGATCAGGGCCCAGTAAAGTGTCCATATCCGCATCATCATCTTCTTCCTCATCGTCGTCGTCATCTTCACTCTCAGCATCATCAGGATCAGAATCATCGTCTGTTGGCTTTCGGCGACCAATTTCATAAACCCTAGCCGAAGCAAACATCTCATCTTGGTCATCCATTGTAATCAGCCCAAGAAAAGAATCAGTTGGCTCTGTTGCAAAGTCTAGGACACAACGATCAACCGGAATAGTGGCAATGTCCGAGTAGTTAACTGCATCCACTGTGCGGAAAGCAGCAAACAGAGGATGCTTTACACGACGGGTGTTAACCGCTGACATTACATCATCAAGATTTCTCCGGAGGATTGCATAAATTACATCACCACGAGCATTGAAAGTTATTGTTGTTTGGTCTAACGAAGGTACACTTCGGAGGAGTCTAAAGTTCCGGAGATCCCAGACCTCAGAGTTTATAATCACCTGTTGAAGTGAAAATAATATATATATCAGAAAAGAAACAACCACGAATAAAGGGTAGAATACAAGTTCGTGAAATAACAAACATGAATGCAAACAAGGAGACCAAAGTGCATCCAGGAAAAAGTTTACACTAACAAATTGTCCATTTATAGATGTATCCCTTCCTAGAATGAAATTGGGGCAGGGTATTGATTCTCAATTCATGATGCAAAGTTAAAAGAGGTCATGAAAGCCACAACTCCCATACTGATCCTATTATAAGGTAGACGAAGGAATCTACATACCTCGTTCCCAGCGGGATGGAATCCACCACCCCCATAATCTGTAAACTGATCAAAACGATGAACAGGGCTAGAAACACGCCTGTCCCACAGGACCCCATTCCAGAGCAGCATTGTGTCCGACGGGTTGAAGTGTATATGAGAATATGAATGTCCGCGACCTGTAGAGCTAGCAGATGTATCTGACAGTTTCGATTCTAGCTGGTTAGTTTGGATATCATATATGAGAATTTCTCTTTGAGCCAGCTCTGATGATAGGGCTGCAAAAACATCCCCAGAATTGCTAAATCTTGCAGCCTTACACCCTTCATATGGATGCATTGGCCCAGCAGAGACTGTAGATGCATCCCACAACCTCACATCCTCTGAGCTAGAAGAGAGCACCAACTCAGTTTCACCTGAAAGATACGTCTGAACAAGCGTTATAGGAGACTGGTGGCTTGGACAACTCTCCAGGACATTGCTGCTATTAGAATCAAATATTTTTAGCTCTCCACCGTGACTGCCTACTGCAATACGAGCAGTATCACTAAGAAAAGAGATGCATGTCAAAGGGGTACCAGTATCATCCCTACAAGTCCGCCATGGCCGGAATCTACTGTAAACAAACTGACGATCCCTGCGATTTCCATGGACCCCACCATACATACTTCTGAACTCACGAGTGCCAAGCCGGGCAGTTACATTTGAAGGGGCATCAAGGGTTCTTCTTGGTTCGGGACAAACATGTGGCTGTAACAGGGAGAGTGGTGGAAGAGTGGTTATAGGAGCAGGACACTGGCGATGCTGGTGCTTCAGATACTGAACAACCAAAGAGTCTAAAGTCAATCTTTCTGGGTTGCTTGGTTGAGGGTCGCTTTGAAGCCCAAGTTGGGAGGATGGTGTTGCAAGGCCCATACTAGAATTACCATACTGGTTATCATCCAGGTACTCTGATGACAAACAAGCTGGTGTTGATCGACAATGTTGGTCTCTCATGTTGAAAGTTGGGGTTGAGAAACCTGCCAGATCAGTTAGAAGACCGCTTTTCCGCACAATATTAGGTGTGGGAAAAAGCGGAGACCGAAATCCCTGGTCACCGGTGTGGATGCGTTTCCCAGGTGATGGCAAACATCCAGGATCCTTTAACTCGGACAATTTTCTCTTCATTGGCAACAGGATGGGCGTCTTGCATTGGTACTCTGTATCAATATTAGGTTTGGGCAGGATTTCTGATGGAGCATCTGATGCATTTGCAGGTGCAGATAACTGTTTTGTAGCACCGAAGACATTTGTGGCCGATATTGGGTGAGAGTCATGGGACTGAGATGGATTCCTCGACTGTAGACCAAAATTTGGAGAGAATACCAAAGGTTTTTTCTTTGAGTATGAGTTAGTAGAATCACATTTCAAGCTTGTATCCTCCTCCCTTGCAGTAATCTTTAATTTGTTGGTAAGAAAACCAACAGGGGTGCGACCAGAGGGCCACTGAAGTTGCACAGAGGAGGCTTCTTGTGTAGCTTGATGCATAAGAGATGAGGGGGCAGCCAAGGATGGCAAAGGCATCAACTGAGCCTCTTTTAACAGTGAGGCAGCTGTTGTGGCCAAACCGGATGCCTGAAGGTGTTCATGTATTAGGAGCAAAAGCTCCCTGAAATTTCAAGAAGGGAAAAAGGAAACAATCAAAAGAGGAAAAGAAAAGCAATCAATTTTAAAAAGTAGATAATCAGCTCTTCTAGAGGCATTATACCAGAAATTGAAAAATACCTGGAATGGTAAGTGATAGGAGTAGCAGCAGCAATTGCTGCCCGTTCTATGCGCCTCAAAGTTGGCATAGCAGCATCAGTGGCAGCCAATGTGCTAGCTCGGCCAGAATTCGTCACAATCTACCAAAAACAAATCATGTATTATACATTTAGACTGAAAAGTAAAAGTGGATCGGAGAAGGGGGGGGGGGGGGGGGGGAATGAACTAAAAAGCAATTAATATGTCCTTTCCATATAAAGTAAAGTACTTATAATCCACAACCCTATATCCTTTTTAGAACTGATTTTCACAGATAAACTAACATCTGTATGCAACCCGTAATTGCATCATTAACAGAACAACAGAAATGCTTACCGCCATCAGCTCAATTGCTGCCTGTGAAAGTTCAGATTGCCACCTGCCTTGCTCAGCTCCATGTGTTTGGCTCCCAGAATCCCGAATTAGTTCTGATAGTTTCTTTCCAACCTAGAACATCATGTTAAACTTAGTAGCAGGAAAAAGAAATGAAGACAAATAAAAAAAAAAATGGACTTTGGTCCACTTTTGAAACAGTGAAAGAACCATGAAATAAAAGCTTCATGACTAATAACTCCATAGATAGAGCAAAGAATATCAATAATGGTTGTGAACTGTTCAAAGTGAAATCTTAAGCAGGATAAAGAAAAATGAACCAGACAGAGAAATATCTGGGGCACAGTTCCATTTATGGCAAACAATGAAGATATAGTTATTCAAACCACCTTCAATTTGAGCAAGAGAAGCAACACTCATTGTAGCATTTCTCAGTCTGCTTCCCCAGTGATGCTTAATCCTCACTTGTGTTAACAGAAAGATCTAAATGTAGCTTTGCTAAGAATACTAAAGTTGAGGATGAACTTAAAACTTTGCTCTAAGAATTCCTTTCTATTTATCTTCTAAGTTTTGGAAGGGGTACTATACTCATCTCCATTAAGCCATTATCCCTCTCGCCCCACTCCAATTGAGCAGTCGGCTAGCGGTTCCCTACTTAAGGCAAACGGCTAGGGTGAATCATCAAAAACAGGATCCCTTGCTGTGGAGGCATTAAGTCAGTCCAGGAATGCAATGATCTCTCGAAACAGTAAAAGAGATGGGCATGCCCTGGTTTTCTGTATTCAATGTTTTTAATTTATAAATCCTTCATACCAGCATTCAAACAGAAGGGCTCCACCCACCCACTAGGTATTGGATTGGATGGCAATTCATTATTCAAATATTTTTATCCTTATTTTTTCTTCAGGTCTTATAATGTACAACATAAGAACTCATTTCATCTTTGGCTACATGAAAGTTATTTACCTGGAGCTTTGTCAATATGTGTGCAATTGTATCATCTCTGGCTAAACCAAGAAGGACTCGGCAAGCAAGCGCACGTAGACAGTCAAGTGCGGCAGGAGGTGAATATATGCGTGGTTGGAGGAGATGCAGGAGAACCTTTATACCATTGGTGGCGCGAACAGACTCTCTTGCTTGACGATAGCCTTGCTCCAATTGTGCTGCAAGGCCGGCACATCCTGCCCCAACTCCTAAAGATATACGGCGATCCCCCACCAATCCAGAAGTTGGTGTGGGAGGAGGAGCTTGTGCATTGTTACTGTTAGACTGTGTACCAGTACACAGTGCTGCTGCACCTCGATCTGCGACAGCTGATTCCCCAGCTCGATCTGAGACATTACGTTCAGTGTTTCTCTCTCTAGTCTCCATAGCAGGAGCATTTGAGGTTGGGGCAGAAACAGACTGTGCTAATAAAGGTGGTTTATTGCTGATTGAAGGTGGAGGACAAACGAGATTGACTAACACATTTAGAGCTGGCTGAATGATCTGAAAAGATACATAACCATAACTATAATAACTGCATGAAAAGAAAGACTGGCATCAAATTTAAGAATAAGGGTTAAAAAGAATGTATTTACCTCAGGGTCCACATAACTACCATTAACACTTGCTGCATCCAAAATAACTGCTATACCAACACGATTGTTGCTCAATGTCGAATTCACGATCATCTTGCGACTGCTAGGTACCAATGTAACAATGTGCAGAACACCCAATGCATATTGAAGTAAATCATGTAAATAGCGTTCAACAGGTGGGGCCTGCAGAAAACACACAACCAGAGAAGCATAAAGTTAAAATATACAGCGAAAAAAATTATAAAAAATTATTTAAAAAAATTATATAGGACAGTTCGAGTGGCAAGGGTGGGAGATTTCAGTATATATCCTTGGTTGGAAACTTACAAAGGATAGATAGATAAAACCTAATGTATACCTGGCATAACTCCAGCATAGTAATATGTCCATTATATCCCAAAAACCTATCAACTGCAGGCCAACGAGTTCTTACAAATGCAGGACCCAGCTTCCGGTCCTTCTGTAACTGCAGAAATACTGCATCAATAGCTTCGTTACTGAGGTCAAGTGGCTTGTAAGCTGCCCTTACACTTGGAAGATTTCGGGCCGCACTTCGAGTGTTTTTATTTGGACGAAGAGAATCCACGAGCAAAATAAAATGAGCTCTAAAGTACTGACGCAAAGCAACACAGGTGTGATAAGCAATCTGTTTCTCTGATGAGGTCAGTACTTCTGTAGGTGACCTATCATTTCGAAGTGATCCTGAGGTAGAGAGTCCTAATGGCCCAGAATTGACTCCAGATCTTACTGATGCAGCATCACTTAAAAGACCCAGTACTTTCTGTAAGCCATCCTGAGCATCAAAAGCATCAAGAACTGCCCTGAAAACAAATGCAGCAGAAAAAAATAAGGCTGCATTTTTCCTGGCTTGATCCTGTGGGCACTCAAGAAGCTGAAGAGCTAACTCAACCACCTGGTAAACCAGGTCCGAGGGAAGAGCACATACACGCTCCATTATACCCTGAAGCAAAAAACAATAATTATTATATCAAAAGAAATGAATTTCAGCCTAGATACATTATAAGATCATATTGCAAGCACATGTAATTCTAAACCTTCTAACAGGTAAAACATCACATCACATGTCATTACCTGCAGAGAACCGATCGTAAACAAGCAAGAAGAAAGGCCAAAATAGGTTTGAGAAACTCTAGGGACAGCAAGCAGTTTCTGCATGCCACCCCTATCCACAAACAATGCAGCAAATTTCCGGTGAGCAGCCAAAGCACAGATGAGCTTCATTACATCAGGCAAGAGCATTGCAACCTTTGACGCCTCTTTATGTCTTGAATTTCGTTGCAACAAGGCAAGGCATACATCTACCCCCTTTTCATGCAATACAGGTCCAAGAACTTCAACGTATTCTCCAAGAGTCTCAAGACATTGAATACAGTATTTTTCTCTCAACTGTGCAAGGGAATCAACACTTGGAATAAAGTATTCTTCAGCATCTTCATGGCTTTGGGGTTCAGAGCTGCTTGAAGTTATTGGTTCAGCACTAGCAGAGGTATGTACTGCGTTCGCACTAATCAGCAAAAATAACAAGTGAATAAGTTATTCAACTCACCTAATATCTGTATTTATACATAATTTTTTCTCACACCAATTCCAGTGCATATAGAACAGAATACCTACCTTAGAGCTTCAATTGAATTGGCAGCATCAATTACAGTAGAAGCTGCTCTTGAAGCAGCCAAAACTGCAGCTTCTTCATTATTTGTAGTTTGGAATTCCTGCACAGTTGAGTGGCAAAGAACTGAGATGTGAAAAATACACAAAAATAGTGGGGGGAGAGAGAGAGAGAGGGAAAAAAAAACTGTTCATACCTCTAAAGCTGCACTTTTGACAACTTCACCAGCAGCATCACCAGCAGCTTTGATGGCCTCTACAGGTGCATTGGCTGCTCTAGCTTCAGCTTCTGCAGCTCTAACTGCTTTTTTTACTAGATCAGAGATATCTTTACTTCCAACGGTGCAATCCTGGAAGCACTCATCGTTATCCTCTCTTTCCAAAAAGAAAACATCAGAAGTATTCCTGCCCAAACACTTCCTAGAATCTGGTATTTTTTTCACATCCGAATTCTTTGATGTACTCTTGTCTCTAAAGCTTCGTCCCTGTCCCAACCGAATAACAGATCCTGGTGAGTTCAACAGCTGTTCATTCTCTACACCGCCTTCGTTTGCCCTTCCCTTCCCTCTAGATCGTGCCCATCCACGGTTAGGTCTGCGCCTTGAAGAGTCATCTCTCCCATTTTCATCAAAATCACAAACTTTTATTTTCCCATCACGAAAATCACGAGAATCACTGGCATCAACATCATTGATCTCAACCCCATCATCCATTACATCAGGTGGTTCTCCTCCATCAACCCAACGTTCTCCTCCAAATGCTTGCCTACTGATATTTCTTTCCTGATTCCCTTCAACACTCTGGTCATCTAAGCTTCTCTCACTAGTCATCCTCGGATCATCAAAGTGAGTTGTGTCCACAACCTGCCGAACCCTACCCCGACCTTCATCTCTACCTCTTATGCAAAGAGCACCCGAGGTATTTTTAGTCTCTGTTAAATGACTAGAATCCTTCTGACTAAAACTTGTTTCCCCCAAAACACGGACACGAAGATAACGCATAAGTTTGGCTGACAATCCAGACGTCAACACATCTTCCACTACTTGACCACCCCTGGAATCAACACAAATAAGATATGTGAACAAAACTAGTCAATAAGAATAAGATGAGGAACAAAAGAGGAAGATCTACAATAAGAGCATACCCAGTCAAACATACAGCAAGAAGTCCTGTAGAAAACGTCTTCAGCATTTCAAAATCTGAGACCTCCTTTCCCCCCAAATCATGCTTCCAGTTCTGGTATTCAACTGAAACGCTGGAAGTCTCATCCATCACCCAGTCCTTTATTTTCTCCAAAACGTCTTCTTCAAAAACATGAGGATACTGTATCACATTTAGGCTTGTCAGATTGATGATACAACATAATAAGACTTAACATTTTTTTTAAAAGGAAAAAAGGAAAAGTAAATGAAACTCAAATCTTACAATCCAAGTTAGTGAACAGCTCAGAAGAAGCCTTGCAGCAGCAGCCTGGACAGAGGCTGTGTATCTTGTATCTGACAAATACTTTGAAGATATCAATTCAAAGAAGTCATCGTGTTCCTGGGAAAGAGATAAAAAAAAAATTAGGCCAAAGATTTCCCACAAATGATATAGCAACCTTCCCAAAGTTACCCCACGGACCCTATCCCGAGAAGATTAAATAAAAAAAGGGAACCACAAGGCAAAACTAGTTACCCGAACCAAGTTCCCTAGCCGTCCAATGTTATGAGAAGCACGACCATTGCTGGAAGAATGACCACTCTCCTCCATGTATCTGAATAAATGATGATTTATTTGGTAGAGTTTGAAATGTATGTACCCAAAAACACAAATTTAAAAATGGCAAAAGACAGATGCATTATATATGTTATGCAGACTTGTGTTGTGCAAACAAACAGTGAAAAGTCACCATACATTACATATATAATTACCAAAAACATTCTGGTGTTGAAAAATTATTGGACTATTTATAGCTGCCACCATCTTCAGTCAATATCCATATCTACCCACCCTATACCCCAAAGCTACTTCTCGAGTAGAAAGCTCATACATTTGAACTGTCTTTGCTAAGAAGAATAAGTCGACTACCACCGGGAAAAATTTAAACTCATCAACTTGGCATCCTAAAGTCAGTTGCTTTAATACATGTATTGTATTGGCTATGAAAAAACCCAGACCCCTTGATACTATTACAATCTTAAACAACAGCAAGGTTTATGTCACATAATACCATATCTGGTTTCCAAATTAGAATGCGTTGACACAAGTACAAACCCATAGTGCTAAGTTAGATCCTACTCTACATTCTGATTTATACCTCCAAAAATTCTAGTTTAACAAAAAATGACTAGGAAACAGCTACTCAAGAGTCCCAACAGTTGAGTAATGTTTCACAAAACAATTAATATTTTCTTTACACCGATTAACTGTAAATAACAGCCGGTCTTACCAAATTATCATGCCACCAGCCAGAGCCAGTCTATAAGTAAAGCTGAAGAAATATGGCATGCAATGAAATGAAACAAGCACTATCCAAAACAGTGCTCCAGTCTCAGTTATCTACCATTTCCACACAAAAACAAACAAATATAATATCAAACAAACACACACAATGCCTTTAAAATCCGCCCCGATTAAATTTATGACCATTACTATCAACTTAAACAGCTCGTATTGAAAAAAAACGCAAATTTTTTAAAACGTCGGGCACAGCATTACAAGCAATTCTTGGAAATAAATTAGCATTTGCATTAGGAGCTTCAAAAAAAACATGGAAGAAAGAAACCGAGTGTACCGTTTCTCTTGCGTTTCAAGAAGGGAGGCAAGGGCGTGAAGAACAGTAGGGTTAGGGTTATCAGGCGCAGAAGTGATCTTGTCCATGAGCTTCTGAGCCTTGGCAACCATTTCGTCATCTTCATTCTTCGGCTCCTCATCTTCGTCGTCTTCTTCCCCCTCCTCGCCTCCCTGCGATTCAGGTACGGGTGGAGGCGGTGGGGGCGGAGCTGGTGGCTCGGCTTGGCCTTGCTCTTGAGTGGTCTGCTGCTCGTCCATGGCCGCCTCCATATTGCTTATCGGATACAGAGACTGAAATATACAGAATCGCGCAGAATGAAATTCAAAGATTGATTATTTGTGTACGTATATGATTATGTACTTGTTTATCTTTTAATAGGTTTCAGGGTTTGTATTTATAGGTTGAGAGTTTGCAGAGCGAGAAAAAAGAAAGAGGAACCAAATCGTTTCTGCCCAGTGTTGGTTCGCCTATATAGAGGAGAAAGACTGAGAAACACTACGAAAAATAGAGGTCGAATTGGAATTTCCGGAAATACCCGACCCGCTTCTTTCGAACCCTACCCTACCGGCGTTATTCACTTATTTGTGACCCGGGCGTGATTTGACCCGTTTACGTTTTTTTTTTTTTTTAAGCATATATAACGAATAGATTTTGCCAAATATGCTTTCAAAATCCTGCTCAAAATGCTTGTATTCTGCTGATCCTATTCAATAAATCTTTCTTCTCAAAAAAAAAAAACACCCAAATTCTTGCTAAAAAGACAAGTAAGACTGGTTCACCCAAAAAAATGGGTGTAAATTATGTCTTCTATACTTGCATGAATATAAAGGAAACTATTCTTTTTTAAGAAAAATCAAAATTTAAGTAGTATTCACATCAAATGTAAACGAGAAATTTTATTCATACATGACTAAATACTAGATACACACCCCGTTATTAATACACCACCTATTAACTTTATTGAAACACGATTTATTAGATACACAACCTCAAACTTCCTAAACTACCCTAATTTTAAATACACACCTTATTTACTAAATACACATCTCACATCTTTTTTTTTATAATATACGGACAACGTCTCGTTTCAAAAACAAAAAAAAAGATACAAACAACATTGAGAATAGCACAATCGCATCCGCTCGAGTATTCCCGAAGAAGACTCAACATTATGCTAGTTGAGATGCAAACAACTTATTTACTAAACTCAACATTATGCAATTATTGATAGCTAATGAATTCATGATCATGGTTGTGCTACTGCCATATCCTCTTCTTGTCATTGCTCCTCATATCAAACAACAAACCCTAAAATCTAAATTTTGTAGTAAATCAAATTCAATCAAAGATAGAGAAATCATACCTCGCTTAAGGGTTGAGAAACACTAATAGAATCCATTACGTTGTTTTCTAATATTGTATGGAACTTTAGAAGTTCATCCATGAGTGTGACCAATTGTTTCTAATTAAGGCTTTCAATCTTCACCCACGTCGTTCTCGTAGAGGATAAGAAAACTCTAACGCATGATTGTTTATTTCAACTATGTTTTTTTAGTTTTAATATATAAATGTCTTTTTTGGTAATTTTACGTACCCACAAAGTCTTATGTAAATTATAGAAAAATAGGGGTGTGTATCTAGTATATAGAGGTGTGTGAATAAAATTTCTCAATGTAAACAAGTTGTTATTAATTTCCTTTAAATATTTGATTACACATTAAGTAATGGGTAAGTAAACCTATTATTTAGAAATGTTTGGAGGGGGGGGGAACAATTAAAATTCATGAATCTATGGTTGTGAGTTGTGACTAGTGACTAAACAGAGGATTTCAAATCCTCCAACCAAATATGGCTCAAGCCCAATTTTAAATCGGGTTCAACTCCATCAGTCCCAATTTTACGTACCCAGCCTGTTTTCCGCGTTAGGCTCCTTTATTGTTCGATTCATTGACCACAAAAGTCAAAAACTGAAGCTGAGCTGATCACACAGCCCCAGGCCCCGCCATAAATCTCGGTTGTATGTAAATTTACGATCTTAACATGGAAAAGATATCCCACGCGCCGGTGGAGTCATCATCTTCTTCTTCAACACAACACAAAATTTGGGGAGAGTAAGCAGAATAAGCTCTTCACAATTTCTAGGCTTTCTTTTTTACATGTTTACATACCAATTTTGAATCATGGGACAAATTTCAGGGCGCAAGATGAGCTGAAGCAAAAATTAATTGCAGAAGATGATTTCCCATGGAGATTAGCTACTACAGCCACAAGTGACCAAGAGGAGGTTTTGAAGTATGTGGGTGGGGTTGATTTAAGCTATTCAAAGGAAGACCCATCAATGGCATGTGGGATCCTTGTAGTTCTGGACCTCCATACTCTCCAAGTTGTCTATGAAGATTTCTCTATTGTCACCCTCAGTGTCCCTTATGTTCCTGGCTTCCTTGCCTTCAGAGAGGTCTATTTCTTGTTGTTTTAGTTTATATTTTCTCAATGATTAATGTTCCAACAGTTTTTTTGGGTTTTATATGTCAGTAATATGAATCCATGACTATAATTTACATACATTTTTTTATGATAAGTAAGTGATTGACTGTTTGATTCAATATTTGGTGGTTCTGTATTGATCTAGGCCCCAGTGCTTCTTGAGCTTTTGGAGAAAATGAGAACCAGTGCTAATCCTTTTTATCCACAGGTGATCTACTTTGCATTGGTTCCTACTCCTTTGTCTTGTGTGCCTTCATAAGTGGCGTTTGTAGAGTTAATTATAAGTCAGATATTTGAATTCCTTAAGAATAGTTGAGAGCCGTTTTTTTTTGTTTGAGAATAAAGAATGGTTGAGAGCCGTTTGAAACTTTAGTAAAGTCTTAAACTTTGATTTTGGGTTCTTACGGTTTAGTGGTTTACATACAGATGTATAAAATTTTATTAAATATAAGCTACCAGAGGTATATGATAGGATGTTAACCCTTATGACAAATGTGGCTAAAGTTGGTACCCTACATGCTGTTTTATGTAGTAAGGAGTTTTATTCTGTCCATTAGTTTAAATGTTTAATTCAGTAATAACACAACACTTATCTTTAATGTTTACAGTTGCTAATGGTAGATGGAAATGGAATACTTCATCCTCGAGGCAAGTCTTTTACACAAATCCTGGTGAAATATAAGCTTGCCCTTTGTAAATGGAGCTCAAATACCGTTTTTTCTTATTTATTTGCTTTTATTTTCTAATGTGGTTTGAGGTCCAGGATCAATCTGAAGGTCTGGTGTGTCTCAAGAGATCTTTTTGGAACCTGTTAGTTCATCTTGCAGAGTTAGATGATACGTTCTGTTGGAATTCTGTCATTAATTTTTGTTGCGATAGATTAAAACCAATTAGCTTTCTTACACAACTGAACTACTGAAGAATATTTGAAAATGGTAGAGGAATTTTTTTTTTGTAGGCTTTGGCTTGGCTTGTCATCTTGGCACTCTGTCAAATCTACCTACAATTGGGATTGGAAAAAATGTAAATACTGACAGTAAATATCCATCAATTTCATGATTTCAGCTTTCTCTGCTCATGTGACTTTTAGAAATTAATCTTCATATATATTCAAGTCATGACAAAGTACCATATTTCAGCTTCATCATGTGGATGGTCTAACATTATCTAGTGTGCGGCAACTTCTTAAAGCCAAGGAAGACTATTCTGAAAATTTTATTACTTTGACAGGATCCTCAGGGCGTATATGGGGAGTGGTAAGAATCTATAAAACTATTTTTACTATAACTATTTTATTAACTGGGCCTTTTGCCAGAACTACTTTCACACATATTCTTGTGTGTCATATGATTCAATGAATTTGATACCGCATTCTGTTCTTATGTCCCAGGCAGTGAGATCTACAGATGGCTCCTTGAAGCCTATATTTATTTCAATTGGTCACCGTATATCGCTTGATACAGCCATCAGAATTGTAAAAATGACTTGCAAGTATCGTGTCCCCGAGCCTGTCCGACAGGTGAAAACTCTTTAGAAATCTTTGACTTTTAGTGTCTCCATATTCACTTTGGTCATTTCTTAGTAATACGTGAACCTATCATTAAACCGAAGTATAGAAACAAAGTATGGATATCATGGCCTTTCCTGGATGCTTAGATGCCTTGTGTCTCTAATCTCTAGTGCAGCGTGCAGGTCTTCGGTTAGTTTCTTAAATGTGAAATGAGTACTTGCATATACTGAAGTTTCATGCAGTATAGTCATAGCATGATGGGTTTATCTCATTAACATGCTATTGTAGCCGTGCTGCTTGTTCATTGATTGAAGAAAGCTGCATGTAGCCTAGGTTCTCTGATTAGGAGACATTATTTAATGGCTACACTGCTTAGAATAAATTATCTAGCTAATAGTATACATATGAATGGAGATAATCTTTTATAAGGTTTTTTCATAAGTCGTCCAGAAAATCTCATTGTACTAATTTTAAATTGTCTGGTTGATCAAGATTGTTCTTGAGAAAGGCAATTGTTGACCACAAAATGGAAGATATGATGTGTTCTAGTCATCTAATGCTGTTATCATCTCTCAAGTTAGAGCACCGAATATCAATATTGGAGAGTTTATGTTTAACATCATCCTCCTTCTGATATTGAGGCAGGCTGATATCAGATCTAGAGAATATCTACGGAAGCATCAAGCAAGGATGTCCAAATGATTCACTTCCATGAATCTGGTAGGTTCACCTTTTTCGACGTCTTTCTTATGATAAACACGTAAAATAGTACATTATATGGTTGAATTAACAAAGCTACAAAAAATCCGGAATGCCACAGGAACATGGACCAGGTGTTTCCAACTTACAAATTGTAATTTAAATTGAAAACAGCTGGTGTTGCTTTAGTTTATTGGGAAAACTGCAATATTAACCAGGCAAAATTGTATGATTTTAGGGCCTGCAATATCTCTGCTCCTCCAATATATGCAATGTTGGATATGCACATAGAGCTCATTAATGGTCGCTTTGGTCCTTCCATCCACACTGGAAGAAAATGCTCAGATCATGACTGGATGATCCTACAATGTTCAGTCTCCAACATATGGGAAGTGTTCCCATGACAGATCCCAATTTCCACATGAAGCCCCATATCGCAGACCGGGGACCAGGGCAATCAACGATGGGAGATTCAGAGTTAGTCGTGAATGAAATGAAGCATCAGAAGGGCCAAGAAAATATCCCCCAACTCGAAATTACTGTCGACACATTGACACATTGTACAGTCGTTCTATTATTCTGCTTCCCACTGGTTTTGGATATAATTTTTTTTTTCTGAAAAAGGGCTGGTTTTGGATATTAGTCGTTCACAAAATATAAACCGACTTGTATGATACTAGACATCAGTAAATGTAACGCATGTGTCCTATTTTAAGCAAATAACGTGTGTTACAAAACATAAAATGATTGTTCCATCCTATGTAAAAAATGTTGAGCCTTAGGCTCCTGCACACACCTAAATATGCAAGAAAAATGAAAAGTTGTACAATATGCTTAAAAAACAAGTAGTGAATATATTACTTGAAATCACTAATGTACACAGACCCCCACAAAATCACATAATTGTAAACAGCAAAACAAACACAAACAGAATTATACAAACAGGCTTTCCAGGAGCCCTAGCTCTGCCATTCGCGCTACTTGAATCATACGGTTGGATCATGATCCTAAATTTGCAGTCTCCAGTTGATGGATCGGAGGTGGTGACAGCTGAAAGATTCGGAAACTTACAAGCAGTGTCCAGCTGATCATGGATCTGATAGTAACTGTTAAATGCATACGAAATGTTTCCCTTAATGTCCAAGTTTCCACATGAAGTCTCATATCCAAGACTAGTGCAATCAGCATTTGCACAAGCGTAGCTCACACTTAGAGCCACTTGGGGATCATCAAGATTAGCTGATGATGACAGAACGCACCATTTCTTAGCCAAATATTGCACACCACTTGCTCCTACCAATGCATTTGCAGTGCCCAAACTGAGCTGATACTTGGGTGTTCCATCAAAGTAAAACAACCCCCAATGGCGTTCGAAGTTACCTGGTTGAATGCTCTTGGCATCTTCATCGACAAGGCTGAATAAGTAAGCATCCACAGGGCCGGGTCTCATTGGGGTCCCTACATTGTTCTTGATCCGGGTCATGAAGCCCTGGTTGAACCGCTGAGCATACTGTAAATTTGCATTCCGGTCCCCATCAGTAGGCCAACCGATCTCTCCAACGATTATGGACAAGTTACCGTAACCATTTTTCTGTAATGCCCAAACAAGAGTGTCATGGTTTGCATCAAACACATTCTCATAGATTTTTCCATTGTCATCAATGGGAGTTGAGTATCCGTTGAAGAAGGCATAGTCAGCAGGAAAACTGGGATCATTGTAAAGACTTATGAAGGGGTAGATATTGACGGTGAATGCAGCACCGTTGTCGCTCAAGAACTTGACAATGTTCACCATGAGATCCTTTGTATCTGCCCGGAAGTCACCATCAGAAGGTTTAGTTGAGGAACCACTATCATAGACGTCAGCGTTGAGGGGAATAGTGACCTTAACCTGATTGCTCAAACCAGCTTTTATAAGAGCCGACTGGACATTCTGCAGAGCAGGGAATATTGTTGTAAGGAAGCTTCCATTGAAAGTGGACAAGAGTGGTTCATTGCCCACTGCAGCATACCTTGCAGAAAATGTATGAATAGGTAAGTCTCAAGACAAAATTAGACAAAAATTTGGACGTATTTAGAACGGGAAAAGCTGATATGATAAAAGCGGTGACTAAGAATGGTTCACCTACACCTTCCAAAACATTAACCTGATCATGAAATTCTGGAAATATCTGCTAGTGGTTTTCTTTCAGTACATCATAGCTAATAGATTGAGCTTAGATTATACTCTAAACTTATAATCCAATCTAAAATAAAAGGCAAGGTTTTTGTTAACTAAATCTGTTGCCTCATTCCCTTGACAATGCACCAAGCTCCATAGCACTTCCTGTAAACTTATCCCAGATCTCTCTAAAACCTATGAGGACCTATATATCGACTAACACTGCAAGTCGTCGAACAAGATTCATGTGCTAGGTGCCCAATGGTAATTCACTAATTTGAAGACCAATTCAAAGCAGATGGTCCTGTATAATGAAGTAGTATCATGCTGTAGGCATTATTCTACAAAGCCATATCCATGAAATAATAATAAAAAAAATTCCAAATGACAAAATCACCGAGGATTTCTGAAGCAAACTTCAATGACTGCAGAAGCATGAAGCATTATGTGAAAGATATGCTCAAAACAACTAAAAAATTGGAAGCGTTAGCAGGATGGCAGAATGTATAATTTGATAGGGATGCTCCAACTAGCTCTGGGAAGGGAGATGGAACATCTACAAAATAAAGGAGGCTCTGTGGATGTTCAAGAAGTTCGTAAAGGAGATGATTTGAAAACAAGAGAGATTGCAGAATATTATTCTAGTGAACCAAAGTCCTAAAAAATTAGCGCGCCCAGGTTCCAATACAAATTTGTTTGCTAACATGGAGATGCAAAAGAACTGAAACAAAGTACGAGAAACCCCAAAAGAAAATTCAAACACTTAACACCAAGGACAAAGTGAGACAAGGGCCAGCCTAAATTAGATGATGACTGAACAAGGTCATACTTTCTACACATAATATTTCCTTCAAGAAAAATGAATTACATAGCAGATACACCAAGAAGTGAAATCCAGAAGCTAGTGTATCTCAATGAAATATATAGATTCATCAACTAACCACTTGTTCTATGCCAGAAGATCAATCTCACAGACACATATTCCCTTAGTAAATTCATTTTCATAGAGGCGAAAACCAAAGAAATTAGATATCTATATGATTCCACTTGAAACGAACTTAAATCCATAATTAAACAGAGCTAAAGGGGTAGTCAAAAGAGAGAGATTTTACCTAATATCTACACCATTGGAGACATGTGAGGAGATATTCTTGGAAACCCAATTTTCAGCTGCCGCCACACTTTTAGCCAAATCAGAAAGCATTTCATTGGGAATACCCACCATGACCTGAAGCCCAGATTTGCTCAGAGCATTCAATATGTTATAATCGGCGTCGAAAAGCTTAACCTTCTGAATCCCGTTATCCTTGATCATCTTCACAACCGTCGCCGGCGGGATAGCATGTGTATCTTGAGTTCCCCAGTTGACTCCAATCCCAACCACAGAACCCACCGAAACATTGAAGCACAGTAAGCCAAGAACAAAGCCTCTAAAACTCATAAAGGACCGCATAAAACCCTTGAACTTCATGGGTTTTGTGTTGAGAGTTGATTTTGTAGCAAAAAGGATGGGTTTGAATCTAAACTTGGCTACTTACTTGCAGGAACTAAATGTGGGAGAATATGAAACTAGAAGAAGTAAAGCATAAAGAGTCGGTCACCCAGAGGAGGAAATATTTGCTGATGGGGTTTACAAGTTGTTAATGGAGCATAAGTTTCATAACCAAAGTTTTGAAAAGAACCAAACCCTTTTTCTTTTGGTACAAAATGCTCAAAGAAATTGGTTAATAGGTAAGATGCAAGTTACATAATACGACAGGGTTTGCTTTGTTTGCAACAAGAAAGGAGAGAGAGAGAGGACGAACACGAATCGGGAATCGGGAATGTTTTACTTTTTTCGATGAGTATTGAAGCACGTTGATTGGTCTGTTTAAGAAAAATGGTTTTCTGAATAATTAACAGACGTGGATGGAACATGGAAGGAAACTAGGAATTAACTATTGAAGAAGAATCTTGAATGAATGGGCAGAGTTACTTTGGACTTCTCTCACTTCATGAACAGCGTAAGCAAAGATTCGGTTGAGGTAGTTAGTTACCTACGAATTGATACCGGAAATTACTCTCTGTATTTGTACTCGTATGTCAGTGAACGAGTGAACTCAGAGAGAATATCTTCAACGATATACACAACACTTTGATAATGACCCATTAAATACAAACTGTTCCTTGAATTTTTGAACAGGTGATTTTCAACAAAGAAAAATATAGAGAACACGGAAAATAAGACTCAAACATAAGCAGTGATGAAATATATTTTTTAACAAAAATAATATTTTTTGGCTTGTTAAAGTATCACTTTGTACTTAACGTACTAATTCTACAATAATGTTTCGCAAATATTTCGAGAACTGCACTATAAGAAATAATGTGATTCTTTCACCAATCAAAAGTGTCATTTTTGATACGGTGTCTAAAAAATGTATTTTTGCTTGTGTTCAAATGTTATTGTTGATATATTTTAAAAAATATATTATACTTGATTGATGTGATGTGTATATGTCATATTCCGAATATTTTTGCGTTTAAATAGAATTGACAAAATATTCAGAATAATATTCCCCTCGAAGAAAAAAAATTCATAAAGCCACCTCATTAAAGGCAAAAGTAAGCGTCAACAAAAATACCCCACAGTAAAACTTTTTTTGTATGACTACACACATGTAAAGTTGTAAATGGTAAACCCAAGCTCAGAGGTTTTCTGATTACTTTTTTTGTTTGATATGGTTGATATAATTAAATCCTTAATGAAGTAATTAGTTCTCCCTTTTGAAGAAGTTTAAAGGCTGTTATGCTGTGAAGTGTGAAGTTGCATGAGACCATCTGGCAGGACGCAACAGCACTGGATTCTACACCCTGCACCTTCTTTTTTTTCTTTTTCCCTTTGGTCTCACAATTATGGGATTGCCACGTTTGAAGTGACCCACCTATTATCTTTTGTGTTTATTTGGTCGGTTCACGTAACCTCCCTTGGTTACGGAAAAAAAAAGTAAAACGTAACCTCCCCCGGTAGTTTTTTTTTTGTTATTATATTTTTAAAAATATTATTTTGATCACTCAACTTCAATATTGTCTTTCAGTTTGATCACTCGACTTCAATACATTTTTTACTTGAGTAACCAAAATGATATTTTAAAAAATATAGTAATTAAAGTGTCAAAATTATCATAATTAAATGATCATTTGTAAAATTTTACCAAAAATATTGACGTATGGATCTTTTGTGTTGGGTCTTGGGCCTCTGTTGCACCAAAAAAAAATATTGACGGTAGGAATTGAGATATTGATATGTATACATGTAGTTATGTACACGTCCTCAAGCTCCCCAGCCAGCCACCAATGTTTTAAAAGATTGCAATCCACTGATGTTGAGTCTGTTTTTGCTCACCTCCCCATAACTGGGGGAGGCTCACCCCCCCTCCCTAATTGTGACACATGTCCAAACTCTTAACCAAGGTTAAGATTTTTCATTTATTTCTCTCTTCTTCCTCTCTGCCCCCCCCCCCCCCCCCCCCCCCCGCGGTTCTGTTCTCTTACCTGCAATTCATCGTCGATCACTCCGGTGATTCTGTGAAGTGATGGTATGGTGAATGTAAGGAGATGCACCCCCCCCCTCCCTAATTGTGACACATGTCCAAACTCTTAACCAAGGTTAAGATTTTTCATTTATTTCTCTCTCCTTCCTCTCTGCTCCCCCCCCCCCCCCCGCGGTTCTGTTCTCTTACCCGCAATTCATCGTCGATCACTCCGGTGATTCCGTGAAGTGATGGTATGGTGAATGTAAGGAGATGCACGGTGGAGCGAAGGTGCTTGAGCGCGGCGTTGCAAGAGGGCAGAGTGGTTGCGGTGATGGTCGAATCGATTGTTCTGCCGGAGAAGATTGAAGACATGAGAAACCTGGTCTAGTGCGGTGGCGTCTGGGAATTGGCAGAGAGACGCGGCGGAGTTGCTTGAGAACGGGAAAGAAAGTGAACCGGAGATGGAGAATCCAGCCAAGAAAGCAAAAGAAGGATCGGAGCAGATAGGAAGGAGAGAGAAAGAAATAATAAGAAAAGAAAATGAAAAATCTTAACCTTTGGTTAAGAGTTTGGACATGTGTCACAATGAGGGAGGGGACCGGGGTGAGCCTCACCCTTAACTAGGGGAGGTGAGCAAAAACGAACTCACTGATGTTGTCTTGTTTTATTTTTAATTTTTTTAAAATAATAGGGAAGATTGAAACCCACTTCTCTACGCTAATGGTGATGTGGGACATAATTTGATAATAATTTTTGGTGTGCATGCCCTCACATAATGTCACATTCACACAAACGAGTAAGTACAAAGACAAATCCAAGTTTCCTAGCCGCCCAAGTAATGCTAGTCCATCATAAATTCTGTTTACACTTGAAGCCGACTTTTATCAGGTCGATCCAAACTCCGAACAGAACCGGAGTCGCTGTCTAGCTAGGATCTACATGTATGCACACAAAAATATATGATCTAATTTAAAGAAGTTGCATTGCCAGAAACGGGTGAGTTTGATTTGTTATTCGGTTTTAATGACAAAAACTGTAATGAACCAAAATCCCTCGGATTCTAATCATATGTTGCATAATAATTATTGTGCATATCAAAAATATCGTGTTTGCTTAGAATATACAATAACTTCAGTAGCTTATCTTTAACGAATTATTATGAATGAAATGTTAACAAAATTAGTAATGATCAACTGGCATATCAATGAGCAAATGAAACTGCTATCTTTTGCTAAATCATATCTCAATATTAACTTTTTTTGGCAAGTGTGCTACCACTCAAGCCGATAACTGTATACAGTAAAGCTCTCTCCATGGAATGTTTTTTCGCAAGCGGATGATCGAACACTAAACCTCATAGAGTATCCATCTCACATACGCTTGACTTGCAGGTTTAGCCGGTTTCCGTTAGACAAAACTCCTAGGGTTCAATATTAACATTTCATTACATAGGCTATTAGATTATTACGAATATTACGATCGTTTGCTATATACTATTGTCCAGGTAACAGAGCACTAGTTTAATCTTAAGTCGCAAATTGCCCTAAACCATGTCACCTCGGGGACCAATAACTCAAGCTTGACCCATTAATTATATGAATTTGGGCCGTCTTCGAAGCCCTACTTATTCCTTAATTATATGGGATCTCTCTGTGATGGAATCCTTCTCTAAATCAAATTGTACACTTCTTTTGGAACACTAACTTGTTCTTAATTACAATCATATATATAAACCATGAGCATGAGAATACATACATACCTTCAAGTTGAAAGTTGAAGGTGCGCACAGGGGATTCGATTCCATTGTTACAAGTATAGTGGCAATGGCAGCCACTCTGAAGAAGATGTCTGTGCTTGTGGCAGCATTGGGTATACTTTCGTTTGTGTTTGGTATTCTCGCTGAAACCAAGAAGGTACATTGTAACCCTATTTGAAATATATATCCCCCCCCCCCCCCCCCAACCTCTAATTTCTATACATTTTTTTTTTATCATATCGAGTTAACATAGGTGTACAAAGAGACGTGGTTTTAAGTTTACATAGGTCTATATATTTGGATTTGGTTTGTGCTTTCGTATTCTATCAATTAACTCAAAGAAATTCAGAAATTTTGGAGACAGAGGATTTGAACTCGTAATCTAATAGTCATTTTGGTTTCTTTGTTTCTGCTTTTGGTTTACTCTATGTACTAAGTGTACCTATTTTTTTTTCTTCTTGGTACTAAATCAAATACCTTATTGGCTACGTTATATATATAGCCTGCAGCTGGAGTCCCTATAATAGGGAAAGGCATGATAATTTGCAAGTACCCATCTGATCCAACGCTTGCTTTTGCGTGGCTATCGTTTGGATTTCTTGTGGCATGTTCTGCGGTTGGTTGGTTCTCTCTATTTTATGCCTACAAAGGCAAGAAAGCTCCCACATCTGCTTTCTTTCAAAGCTCTACCTTTGTCTCCTTCTTCGTCATTACCCTGTGAGTAACACTTTCATTCTCTCTTAGTATACATAAAATGGATTTTCATTCCATGCTTGGCTTGGGCCTGAAGTTCACTAGCTTAACATTTGGTTTTATTGGTTATGTTTTATCTTTGAGTTTTAGAGTAATCTTTTTAGGTCGAAGATCTTAGGTTTATAATACGAAACTAATAATTCATCTGAGCAAACAACATAATGTTACGCATGCATATATACATCCTTCTTTAAAAAAATTATTGTTCATCCTTAATTGGTTTAATAACTACTAATATAATCATTTTACGTTTTATAAAACCTTTCTTCATTGTTGAATGGTTTAAAACTTTAATGATTTTGAAATTGTTTGATTTTTGCAAAAATGATATTTGAGGGTAATCTATAAAATGAAGAACTTTGACTAGGTAATAATAGTCTAAATAGGTGGTTAGTTTTGTATAATGAATCCAAGTTACTCTATAGTGATTATTGAATTTTGTTTTAGTAAATTACGAATATTTTTAATTTCATAGTGTTGGATTAAGTTTGTTTTGTAGCTTTGGGGATAAGTTAGCCCTCATCTAATATTGTTAAAATTTTGGGACTCTTTTGTATTTTCGCTAAATAATGTAAGTTGTGGAAAGAAACACCATTAGACTAATAATCAATCTCATATATATCGAAAGTCAAACTGAACAAGCATATATAGTATCAAGTTCCATTTGTTTTGACAATTTCTTCCTCTTTGGGCTGATCGTATTGTGTTTGTGATTTGAACAACGCAGGGGTGCAATAGGATTAGCAGCTTCATTTTTGCTATGGCCTATAATAACGCATCATCACCCGAAATATAACATTACTGGGAATCAAAATCCCAGCAGCGCGACTTGCCCAACTGCCAAAACTGGTGTTCTTGGCGGAGGTGCCTTCTTGTCCCTCAACTCGTCGCTATTGTGGTTGGCTTGCTTCATCTTGGCTAGCAATGTAAGAGAGGACTACTTTGAAGATTTGGATGATGTTAAAAAACCTACACATACACATCCACACTTTGAGGAAGCTGAAGCTGGACCTACGACAGACGTTGACAGCAGCGAGATCACAAGTAGCTCCCACTAGGGTAGGAACCAACATCTTCGGCGGATATATATGTTCATGTCTTTGGTGTTGATCGTGTGTTAATGTCCAAAACGCCTTTTTAAACAAAAAATCTAAAAAAAGAAAGGTGCCAACAAGAAGTCGATTTTAAGAGTCTTCTATTTGTATATATATTCCTACGAATTAATTAGTGGTGTGATTTGTTGGGGTTAATTTAGACAACTAGTTCTTTTAAAAATTATTTATTTTTGCTTAACGTAATGTTTATTTTGATTGACAATGTTAAATTTCTCATTCGATTAGTTGGGTGAAAGCTTTTGATATATTTCTAGTGGATTACTTGTTCAACACTCAGACATATGTTTTTTGTCATTATGATATGTTAACATTTCTCGTACATAATGAGGAGATAAAGTTTTTGTTAAGGTAAATAAGGTCCTCGATCATTAGAGTAAATTAAGTTCTCGTTTGAGTAACTAAGTCATAAAAGTGGTAATTGTAATATTTTACGTCTTGACGACACATATTACAACTTCGACAATTCATGTAGTAATTACGAAAAACCCTCGTTAAGGTAAATATAATTCTCATTAGAGTAAATAGGTTATCGTTTGAGTAATTAAGTCATAAAAGTTGTAATTATAAGTATATATGACATACGTTAACATACACTAGAATTTTCTCAAAATAAAATCCTACTTGTTCAACACTCAATTGTTGTTCATTTCAATCAATTTTTCTTGTTTCTTATAAAAAAGACATTTTAATAGAAAGGAAAATTGATGATATTTAGTTGAAACTATTACAAAATATATATTTTGAACAACTTGTAGCGACGAACTGTTCGTCGCTACAAGTTGTTCAAAATATATTTTTTAATTTATTTTTTATTTGAATGTATGTAAAAGTATTTTGTTTTTAGGACTCAATGAATTAAACAATGCAAAATAAGTTTGGCAAGACATGGAAATCAGGTTTTCACTTAGTTTAGGTGAATGGTGAAAAATTAAGAAAAAATTCATTATCGTAACACATGATTTATTTTAAAATTACCATCTTAGATATTCTCGAGGCTGGTTTACTTAAGTGCGCAAAAGTATTTTAAAATGTCAATAAAATCCAACGTGAGATCTTACAAGCACCGGAAGTGCTTAGTTTTTATTTTATTACATTGAAATAAAAAAAAATTGAAACAGTTTTATCGACAAACAATTCGTCGCTAAAGGTTGTTTAAAATAAATATATATATATTTTTACTTTTTTAATTTGAACAAATGTAAAAAATATTTTATTCTTGGACTCTTGGGCTCAATAATTAAACAATACAAAATAATATTGGCAACACATTGGTCATCGAATCATACAATATATATATATATTTTCCTCGAGAAATCTTGTTCATTTCATGAAACAAATTTCATTAATGAATTTTGGTCAATTACCTTGGATTTCTAAATAAGCTATAGTTACCAAATTGGGTGTCAAAAACCTAAATGTAAGTCGGTTATGACATTACTTGTGTGATCGCAAGAAAATCAAAGATAAATTCATCCACGATGCGAAGAATATATATACCAACACTAGTTTTCCTACGTGTTCGCTTTGCAAAAGTGTACCAAAAACTAACAACCGTTGAAATCTGTTATACAGCTTCAAATTATTTTTTTCTTGAATTTTGACATTAAAAAATAATAATAAAAATTGTCAAATTATAAAATTATAAATGAAATTACGAAAATTAGGATTATTCGGAATAGATTTCCAACTATCGTAGCCATTATCAAATGTTGCATTGTACGTACGGGGTTCGACACACAAAGAAAATATACAAGAATCATCAATAATTAATGAATCTGGTAATGAATCTTTTTTTTTTGGGTTAAAATCTGGTAATGAATCTTCTTGTAATGTTGAATACTAGATGCAATCTTTGTATTTTTAATTTCCTACTCGTAAACCTTTCTTAAACTAATGCATGAATCCGGTTAAATTTCCATGCAACATTCCAATGCGCTAGCTGGATTTTGGTGTCCTTAACTTCCACGACACTCATCCTCAACCGTCGGATCACGAACAATCGTCATCGTCCGGTCCAGATTATCGGTAGTAACCAACGCGCCAAAGGAGGAGAGATTCAGGGACCAGCTGTTGACTACTTGTTATAGATTCTCTTTTAAGTTCTGCACCACAAACCAAGTCGTCGTCATTTCGATTCTCGCAGACAGAGAATCCCAAACGTCGCCGTTTCTTGTTTCGTCCCCGATTTAATTCCCCCCACCTCTTTTCTCTCCCAGGTAATATTGGTATCCAAACTTGGGTAAATTTGTAGATTCAAGTTTTTCATTTTGGGTTTCGTTTCAGGGCGTTGGTGAGATCATTTGCGGCGATGGCTGTGACGGTGAAGCAGATGGCTTTGATAGTGGCCTTCTTTGGCGTACTGTCATTCATATTCGGGATTGTTGCTGAAAACAAGAAGGTAATTACTGTATTATGCATGGTAGTTATTGTATTATGCATGGGATTATGTTTGATGGGTGAAATTGGTGATTATTATTTTAGAAACTGATTATTTCGAAACTTGTGCATCAGTGAAATTTGATTCAGGATATTCTAGTATTCGTTATTTGTGGATGGTCCCTTTGTTCTTCTTGGGGCTTAATTGGAACCATTTAATTACGACATCAAAGATTGAATTTTGTGTGTGTCCTATCCCTGTGAGTTTGTACTTTGTAGGGTGTATTTCAATGATTGTAAGACTGGTGGAATTAGCAGTTATTTCCTAAATCTTCTTCCTTTGGGTTATTGGGTACCGTCAGTATTGCATTAATCACTGATGCCTTAGAGCAAAAGACTTATCGGTGCCTGGATAAATTCCGATTAGCAGTCAGTGACTGAGTATTGCTGATTCATTCCCCAAAACCCTTGTATTCGGTTGTTTCATTAATGAAGGTTTGAGGGCGGCCGGGCCCTTGTCTAAAAAAAAAAAAGGGAATAGTTTCTCTAAATATATATCAGAGTTAAAATTAGAGCAGAAACTGAGTCCCATCCTATAAGCCCTTTTTAGTTGAGTAGTTACTCGTATGCTTGGCTGCTGACTAGATACTTTATTTTGACCTATTGGCAGCCTGCAGCTGGGACTCCAATCACAGGGAAAGATGTTGTTATTTGCAAGTATCC
Source organism: Rubus idaeus (assembly GCA_030142095.1). Classification (NCBI taxonomy): domain Eukaryota; kingdom Viridiplantae; phylum Streptophyta; class Magnoliopsida; order Rosales; family Rosaceae; genus Rubus; species Rubus idaeus. Next base: position 30,988,095 of record CM057966.1, read on the forward strand.
TTCTGATCCATCAGTTGTTTTGGGATATCTGTCATTTGCATTTCTCCTTGTATCCACAGTGGTTGGGTTCTTGTCGCTGTTTTACCCATATCAAGGGAGGTCCCTTCCACAAGGTGCTTTGTTCCGGAGCACGAGCTTTGTTGTGTTCTTCAACATTTCTTTGTAAGAGTGCTTTTCTATGCTGTGCTTGTTTGCGATATAAGCATTTTGATACCTGAGTTGTACAAGATTCATCTTACCTCTAGTTCATTATGCTTTGCATTGCCTACATATAAGACATGGAGGTGATATTATTTTTTTCTTGATAGAAGAGGTGGTATTTTTGCTTCAGAAGAATCACTGGAATAGATGAGATAGTAATTCACTCCTGTGAAAGAGTTTGAAGAATCAGACCTAGTGTGTGACTTGCATTGCATTATGGCATCCATCTTGAACATCATATCTATCTATTTAGAGTAGCATATATTCATGTTGAAAATCATATCACATAATGTTTGGTATAATGCATTGTTTTAGCTTACACCATCATCTTTCAGAGTTGTGGGCGTTCTGCCCATAATTTTGGTCTACCCTTTTTCTAATTGTGTTCCTTTGATGGGGGTGCAATTACACAGGCTTACAGCTGGACTAGCTGCAGCTCTGTTGCTATGGACTACAATAACGGAGCAACTTCATCTATCGCGAAATGTTCACCATAATCTTCAGACAGCGTGCCCCACTGCTAAGACTGGTCTCCTTGGTGGCGGTGCTTTTGTATCCCTCGATTCATCCCTTTTCTGGTTGGTTGCCCTTATGTTAGCTGACAATGCCCGCGAGGACTACTTTGAGGAGGTGGAAAAGGATGTTAAGGGTGGATATGAACAGATTGATGTAGCTGATTACGGAAATGTGGTGAAGGGTAGTGCTTGAAGTCTATTGCCTTGACAAGAAGGGCTTGGATGCCTCCCTGTTTTCGTTTAGATTCTCTTCCATTTTCAATGCCATACTCATAAGCTTGTGAATCAAGCAACTTTATGCAGTGTAATTGAATGTAGATAATATTAATTCAAGATAGTTGTGACATTTGCCGGGTTGTATGGAACCTGAATAAGCTTTTTTACCTATGTTACTTTTCCTTTATAATCGTTTGAATCATGCTTTCATAGTTTCATTTCTTCTGAACATGAGTGATCTCAACTTTCTGTTAATAAATTCGACATTCATGCACAAACTCATTGTAAAAGGGACCAAAGTTCTGAGTTTTAAGTTCACCATTGTGAAATCTGAACAAACACACAAAAAAAAAAGAAGGGCAATTGCCATCATGGCTGATTGAGGCTTGCTGTGTACGTACCATGGCCGGCAAATAAATGGGACAACCAAAATCAGTGACTCCATTCCAACTCTTACAAATACGTTCTTGAACAATTGCAGTCGGAGACAAATAGCAGAGACGATTTTTGTTTTTTTATTAAGGATTCTCTTTTCAGGAAGGATCCCCCAACTCCTCCGGAAGATAAACTGAGAGACTAATCTCCGTTCGCAAAACAAGCTTAGAGACGACCATATTCTTTTTCTAATGACTAAATCACTAGTTTTACTTTGTGATGGTGAGACCTACTTTTTTTTATGGAGCACCCGCTGTTGGGCTTTTTAACCCGGGTCGTAATTACCAAAGCAGCCACTTGGGTTAAATCCCGGTACCCAAAACCCTAGTCCTTAAAGCTCCGCAACCCCCCATATATTTAGAGGCAGCCTTCGCTCAGTTCACACCAATCAAAACCCCTCCTAAACCCTCCTCAGTCCCTCACTCTCGGAAAGTAGAGAGAAAAATGCCGCTTGGGGAAAGACCAGGGGACAAGAGCGAATCTCGCTACTGCGGAGTGGAGACGGAGTTCAGCGATGACATGCCCAACGTCCTCGCTTTCAATCTCACCCATGGTTCCTTCGATTTCGTCGTCGCTACTCTGGTCCGTACTTCTTTCTTTTCCGTTTCCTATTTCGTTTTGTTTGTCTCTGCGTTTCAGCGTTTAGAAATGGTGGATGTCTGTTTAATGGTGACTAACTAGCCAGTCACATATTGGCTGCAAAACAGCTCTGTTTATGTGAATGGTCAATAAGCTCACCTATAACAATGATGCGTTAGAGGCGGTCCGGTGCATCTGCTCTACTGTGCGCTTTCACTCTACAGCCACTAACTACATTCATGTCAATGTAGTAGTAATGTTCGATAACGTTTAACTTCTAGTGCTTGTATGGTGACTAACTAGCCGGTTACATACTGGCGGCTGCAAAGCTGCTCTTGTTATGTGAATGGTCAATAAGCTCACCTATAACAATGCTGCGTTAGAGGCGGTCCGGTGCAGCTGCTCTACTGTGCGCTTCCACTCTACAGCCACTAACTACATGTCAATGCAGTATTAATGTTCGATAACGTTTAACTTCTAATGCTTGTATGGTGACTAACTAGCCGGTTACATACTGGCGGCTGCAAAGCTGCTCTTGTTATGTGAATGGTCAATAAGCTCACCTATAACAATGCTGCGTTAGAGGCGGTCCGGTGCAGCTGCCCTACTATGCGGCTCCACTCTACAGCCACTAACTACATTCATGTGATTTTCTACTCAAAAGATAATTGGAAATGTCAATGAATTAGTTGGTATTTTTTTAATGTTTAGGATATACTTATCTTTGTGGTTATGACTTGCGTTGCTGCTACTAAAATTGGGTCTACATTGTCTAAGATCATTCGTCTGACTTTATAACTTTGTTTGTAGTAATTCATGCTTGCATGGTGTCTCCCCCACTTATTCCATGGACTTTTATGCATTGTCTACTGCTTCTATGGTGGCTAATTAGCCAGTCACATACTGGCTGCAAAGCTGCTCTATTTGTGTGAATGGTCAGTAAGCACACCTATAACTATATTGAATTAGAGGCGGTTCGTTGCAGCTGCTTTACCATGCGGCTTCACTCTACAGCCACTAACTACATTCATGTCATTTTCTAGTAAAAAATTAATTGCAAATGTTAGGTTGTACTTGTAATTATTTGTGGGTATGACTTGCGTAGTTGCTTGTAAATTTTGGTCTACACAAGTTTGATGATTAATACATATCAAGTTTATAACTTTCTTTGTAGTGATTTATGCTTTTTGCTTGTAAATTTTGGTCTACACAAGTTTGATGATTAATACATATCAAGTTTATAACTTTCTTTGTAGTGATTTATGCTTTTACGTCGTCTTCTCTACTTATTTCGTGTACCATTGTGCATTTGCTTTGCTCCTGGTAGCTAATTAGCCAGTCATATATTGCCAGATGGCTGTTGTTTTGTGTGTATGGTCAGTAAGCTTACCAAAAGTAACGCTTTGTTGGTGGCCTTTAGTAGTGAAGCATAACTCTGGCTTTACCTTTAGGTTATTAACTACATAGTTCAATTTGTGGTACCTTTGTACTTCTACTTTATCCTTGTGAGGTGTGAGGAATTTTTTTTAGGTCAATAGTTTTTTTTGTTTAATTACTTTTACAGACAAAAATGTTCAGTCACGATGAGACTAAATTGTTTGGTTGCTCCTGGTGGCTAATTAGCCAATCACACATGGTCAGTGATGGCTGTTGTTTTGTGTGGATGGTCAGTAAGCTCACCGAAAATAATGCTTTGTTGGTGGCCTTTAATAGTGAAGCATATCTCTGGTTTCACCTTTAGGCTATTTACTACATTGTTAATACTTCTTCTCCATGTTGGGTATGGGGAATTTCCTTTGAGGTAAACAGGTTCAAGCTGTTACCACTTCTGTAGAAAAATTGCTAGAGTGTCTCCAATTGGGTACATGAGAATTTGTGAAAATATTTAAGTAATCTGATTCGACCATGCTTCCTATCATGCATGGGTGTGTTCTTCATTATATGTTCATTGTTAATATTCTGACCCCTGTTCAATTTTTGTTTTTGTGTCTCTAAGGTGCCTGTTTATGATTCTTTATTCTATATTCTTTCTCTCTTTGTCCTCTGAATCAAAGTTGGCAAGGGGTAGTAATTCCTGTTTGATTTCATTATGTAGATGGATCCTGCTTATCGGCCAAGCTTAATGCAAAAGAATGGGGGATCTAGTGTTCTGCCATTTGCTGGGTCAGACTTGGTTTTGAGCCCTGCCCAATGGAGCAGTCATGTCGTGGGTAAGAACTATTATAGGCTATTTTGTTGTGTTACATTCTCAAAGTTTGTTGTTTTATGTGTTGGTTTGTTTGAATGTCCTTCAGAATTGATTTTGACTGTTTCAATTCGTTTTATCTATTTTACTTTTATCCAAGTAATATTCTGTTGGCAATTAAATGTCCTGGTTTTTAGTCCGTTTACTTTTCACTATATCTTTCCTTGATTACTAATACCTTGGCTGCTCATATCGGATTCTTGAAAACTTTTCAGGAAAAATTAGCTCCTGGATTGACTTGGATTCAGAAGACGAGATCCTCCGGAGTGACTCTGAAATTACCTTGAAGCAAGAGATAGCTTGGGCGTCTCATTTGTCCCTGCAGGTATGTATCATCGGAATTTTTTTTGTCAAAAAATTTGCATTGCTTTAACAGACCACATTGAAAAGTTTCCTGTGTGTTCTTTGGTGAGCCAATTGATTCTTGAAATTGATGACTGAATTTGTTTTTCATTCTGGCATTTTATTGTCATGTATTGCTTGGTGCAGGCATGCCTTCTTCCGCCTCCAAAGGGAAAGTCCTGTGCTAACTATGCTAGGTGTGTCAATCAGATTTTACAGGGCCTACAAAGTATGCAGGTGACAATTTTAGTAAGAACCTGTTTATAGTTTTCCCCTGTGTATTCTACTTCTCGAATTCGTTATTAATCACATTTCCTGTTATTTAGTTGTGGCTTCGGATTCCTTTGGTCAAGACTGACAATGACACGGTTTCTGTCAACTCTGATAATTTGGTGAGTTGCCTCTTCGTCATTGTAATTCTTGTTGTTGAGTGCTTAGCGGGCAGTCAAACTTATATGTGGCATATAGATCCTGTGTGAACTCGCTGCTTTCTTTATGTGTACGATTCTTCACATATGTTTGTGCTGCACGCTCATTTTTGTTTAAAATTATTATTTCACCTATAACAGGCATAATGATTGGCATTCCATATCGTAAACCGCATATTCATTTTGTTTTTCACATGCAGGATGATTCTTGGGAGATTTGGAATTCATTTCGTCTGCTATGTGAACATCACAGTCAATTATCAGTTGTCCTTGATGTTTTGTAAGTTCAACATTGACCATCCTCGTATAGTTCAACTAATATGTGATCATTCATGGTTTAAATTTTGATAACTTTTTTTTCTTCATTAGGAGTTCACTACCTTCTGCAAATTCACTTGGACGCTGGTTTGGGGAGTCTGTTAGAGCAGCCATATTCAGTACCGATGTAATCTTATGCTTTAGACTGTTGGTTTTTCATGGAAAGCTCAGGTTACTTGCTGCTTGTTGGTTCAATGGTTGGCCAATTTTGTGACAATGTTCTTGTTGATTTTCCAGTGCTTTCTAACAAATTCACGAGGTTATCCGTGTCTGTCAAAGCGCCACCAAGAGCTTGTTCCTGGGTTTTTTAATCATTCTATACAGGTATTTATGCAGTAGAAGTTGTCAGCAGTATCTCTTTGTTCGATTGAAATTTCTTCTCCTCTTTCCTTGCAGTTGCAGTATAAGCCACCTGCAACCTAGGCCCTTAGGGAAAATGCTCGAGTGATATATCCGAGTTTTTATTTTATTTTTTTGGTGTAAAATGTTATCAATTGAACTTTTTAGTGACGATAAATTAGGATGTGGCATTGGTGACCATGATAGAATGAAGTTGGATGAAACCTACCTTTTTTCATAATGGTTTTGATGCAAATGGATTTTTATGAGTGAATATTTCTAAGCCACGAAACCTTGTTTTCTTTCCTTCAATTGGTTCCTTGCCCGTTGTTCCAACGTTACTCTATTTTTACTCGGCTAAAGTATGACCTTGTGAGTTTAAATTTTCTTCATAGACATCATTAGATTTGGATCTTATGTCATCACCGCACTGCCATTTTTACTAATCTTTGTCACGGGAAATTTTCAGATAGTTCTATCCGGACAATCTGTACACAGTCTTACCAAGATAAATTCAGACTTAGCTGCAAATAATAATGACAACAATGTTGATGGTAAGACCTTACCTTTAGTTTACAAATGCATCATCCTGAATATTATTAGTAGAATATTGAAACAGTAACTATTTCCTTAAAAAAGTAATTGAACTCGTTGAGCCAGAAAAGCCATGTCATCATTTTTTCAGAAGTGCTTCTGATTGCCTGTGATGTAATTATTACCATTTGCATACAGGTCCTTTTGGTCAGCTATAAGTTGCCACCTGTTGTTATCTAAAAGATATTTCCTTCATTTGTGAACCTCTGGAGTCACTATAGATGCAGATGCAAATATGTAGGAAAATAGGAAATGATGTAATGGGCAAGACATTTATAGATTAATCTCACTGGCACTGAACAATGACCAAGAAAGAAATTATAGGATACTTAAGACTAGAACAAAAAACGTTCAGAATTGAAGAAAAAATCTTTCATAAATGAAATGAACTTTGTTACCCCAAGCATAGATGTTGAGTACCTCTTTTTCATATTTCCCATTGTGTTAAAGGATTCTTGACATTCAGGTGTACAGAAACATCCCTTGAGACCGTATCTGGAATATGTTGGCTTTCTCTACCAAAGGATGGATCCCCTTCCTGAGCAAGAACGGTTTGAGGTCTCTCTCTCTTTGTGTGTGTATGCACGCATGTGCTTGAGTGCGTTTTTCTGTGTGTGTGTGTGTGTGTGTGCGTGTGTTTTTGGAATGTACATGTTCCCCAGCTATTATCTTTTGTTTGACTCTTTTCATATCTTATGCCAGCTTGGATACAGGGATTTCCTGCAGTCACCTTTACAGGTGTTGTGTCTTTGCCTATTGCTCTCTTGTATTATTTTTCATTCGTATTTTTAAAAAAGATTTCTTTTTATTTGAAATATTAAATCCTAAATTTCATTCTTACATTGTATCTAGTGATTTTCTATACATTTGAAATGTAAATACAAGTTAATTCGATATTCTAATGCAGCCTCTCATGGATAATCTAGAAGCTCAGACCTATGAGACATTTGAAAAGGATACGACGAAATACATTCAGGTATGCCTGCATTTGGTTAATTACATGCTGAATAATCCTTTTGATATTTTTTTTATCCTTTTGAAGAGCTTTATGTGATATGGTATTTTATCTTTGTTAGTACCAAAGGGCAATTTCCAAAGCTTTACAGGACAGGGTTCCAGAGGAAAAGTCTTCTGCAATAACCACTGTAAGCTGCTCACTTGTTACTAATGTAGTTTCATGGTTTTTTTTTTTATTTTTATTTTTCTGAATGGTTTTTATTAAGTTTGATAACAAAAGATATGAAGGTCATGGCATTGCTTATGTGAATTTTTCATTTGTGGCAAGGTATTAATGGTTGTAGGAGCAGGACGTGGACCTCTAGTTAGGGCATCATTGCAGGTGCCTTCCTCTGCCTCTTACTTGTTTGTGGACTGGATTCTACATGCAGCAGATAATTTTAACCTTTCTATTTCTTCTGTTCATATATAGGCAGCTGAAGAAACTGGGCGCAAGCTTAAAGTCTACGCTGTGGAAAAAAATCCAAATGCAGTTGTTACACTTCATGTGAGTTTGAATTCTCCCTATTGTAACTTGAACTGTGACAACTTGCAAGTTAATATTCCTGGGATGTGCAAGCCATCTTACTGAAATTATTCTATGGTTACGACGCTATGGGCAACATAGTTATGTTTGTGTAGGTGAACTATGATCAGTGAACTTATTAGTTATGCAACAGTGGTGATGTTTGCTGCATAAAGTGTAATAGATGGTGATATGTTATATGGTTACTATTTTAGTACAAGGCATCATATTCATGTTTGGTGTAGGGTGAACTATGACCGGTGTAACTTATTAGTCTTTTGGAACGGTCTATATGGTTAAGTGTTTGAAGTAGACTTCCTCTGTGTCGGTGCAACATTTTATATATTGATGTGTGTTTGTTGGAGCAGAGCTTGGTTAAACTAGAAGGTTGGGAAAACATTGTTTCCATAATTTCAAGTGATATGCGTCACTGGGATGCTCCTGAGAAAGCTGACATTTTGGTAAGCCACTATACTTATGGTTAATCATCCTTTTGTTTTGTTTTGTTTCTGGTACTAATATTGCCTTCAATTGCATTACAGGTCAGTGAATTATTGGGTTCTTTTGGTGATAATGAGCTGTCTCCTGAGTGTCTTGATGGAGCCCAGAAATTTTTGAAAGAGGATGGAATCTCAATACCTTCATCGTATGTGTACTTTTGTTTTATTTCTCTTGAAGTGTTGCCCACTTACGAGCTGCTCACTAGTTAGTTAGGTCTAAATATCTTGTTGAATATTCAGATTTCTTCACAAATCTGGTTATTTGAAAATCTTATATACCTCTTTTTAGGTATACGAGTTTCATCCATCCGGTGACTGCTTCAAAGCTTTACAATGATGTACGCTGGCATTTTTCCCCCCCAACATGTCTCAGTATTGTCTGTTTTGAAATTTTGAGGACTTCATAGCAACTTGTGAAAAAAAAAATTGCAGGTTAAGTCTCATAAAGATGTTGCCCACTTTGAAACTGCTTATGTTGTTAAATTGCACAACATTGCAAGACTGGCTCCTCCTCAACCTGTGAGTTTTTCCACACAGCTCATTTCTTGATATTGATTTTAATTCACTTGTTTGTGTTCCGTTTGATAGATCACTTCTATGGAATAATTGTTTGACGAAGAAAACTTGTTTAGGGTTCTTATCATCTGATATTGTTTTCCACTAAATAGGTTTTTACATTTACTCATCCAAACCGATCAGCTGACAAAAGCAATAGCCGGTATACGAAGTTGAAGTTTGAAATACCCGGTGATACTGGATCTGCTATGGTTCATGGTATGTGGTGGCATAGTGTTTTTGGTGAATATATTAAAAATTCTTGAATTGTGTTGCATGCTGTTAATGTGACTAAATTCTTTGATTGTGCGGCTGACACCTGAATGACGGTCTTCTGCCTATCTGATTTATAAAATTTAAAATATTAACAAATCATGTTAAAATCAAAGTAACACTGAAGGGCCAATCTTTTGCTGTAAATTTTATCTTTGTTTCTGTATGATATCATATGAGTTACCGTAAAAGATTTTTTTATAAGAGAATTAGAATGACCACTCACTTGCATCTTGGAGGTGAAAATGAATGATGGAAAGAGAGCAAAATACTCTGTGCATAACAATAGTACGCATGGCAGGATGAGAACTTGAGGAACTTAAATAGTCAAAAAAATTTGTAATCTGATCCTGAACAAGCGTAGACACAGATTATGTTTTAGGAATGAAAAGTGAAAAAGTATATAGCAATGCAAATGCAGTGGTGTTGCTCTATTGCACCTGTGATGGAAAGAGAGCAAAATACTCTGCGTCCAGCTGTAACAATAGTACGCATGGCAGGATGAGAACTTGAGGAACTTAAATAGTAAAAAAAAATTGTAATCTGATCCTGAACAAGCGTAGACACAGATTATGTTTTAGGAATGAAAAGTGAAAAAGTATATAGCAATGCAAATGCAGTGGTGTTGCTCTATTGCACCTGTGATGTGTAAGATCGCTACTTAATTTTGTTCTTTCAAGTAGACCAACTAACCATCTGAATCTATATGTGCTGGGATAAAGTTACTGATGCACACATATGCACATGTAATTGATAGAATTTCATATTAGGAGATATCTTGCTGACTTTTCTTCTATGGCTTTTAGGATTTGCTGGCTATTTTGATTCCACACTGTACAAAGAAGTTCATCTTGGCATTGAACCGTCAACATCAACACCAAACATGTTTAGCTGGTATTTTCTTGTGGTTGAAGCATGGCCTCTGTTATATTCTATCAGTGGCTATGTCCTATATATTTGTTTGTCATCATGATGAACCTGAAATTTAATGATTTTCCTTCTGTAAATCATTAGCATTGTTGAGCATGGTTGACCCTCTGTGTTGTGCTTTCAGGTTTCCCATATTTTTCCCATTAAGGACACCGATTTGTCTGCGTCCTGGTTCTTCTCTTGATGTACATTTTTGGCGTTGTTGTAGTCCTACCAAGGTGATTAAACTGTTTCTGAGTTTGTAGGTTTTGATGAGTAACGAGTCTTTTAATGTGTTCCTATGGAATGTGATTCAGGTCTGGTACGAATGGGGTGTGGCATCACCCTCCTGTTCACCCATTCACAACAGCAATGGACGTTCTTACTGGGTTGGGCTTTAGGAGAGTTATTTTACTTGATCATTATTTGTGAGGATGAAGACAGAAAACGGCGTGAAGGCTGTCAAAGAGAGAGCGAAGTTGAGTGCTTGATCTGTCCAGAGAAAGAAACTAAAGCATATATGCCCACCAGAATTCATGGTGGTGACTGGCGAGAACTTACACCCGGATACATGAAGTGCTCAACCTTTGTATTCAAAATATAAGGCCAGTAGCACTGTATATCGACTGTATGTATGATTTTGACCATTGTTGTTTGTATCCATAACATAGCTCTTGAAAAATAGAAGTTTGGGAAAATTTTTGGGTTTGTTAAGCATGGCTCTCGTCTTTCTTGTATGCGTTAAGCACAAGGATGGTCCTCTGTTTAGGGTTGGGCTAACAATACCTGTTAAACTCCGGTAACAAAAGCCTTTATAGGGGTTCATCCAACTCTACTAATCCGAGTTATGGGCTACCTCCGCTCTATGGCTGTGTCAGGTTTCACTATGAATATAGAGAGGCTAGGGAGCTAATGCTTTATAAATTGGGCTCTCTATAATATGCAAGACTAAATACATTGGAAGCAATCAAAAGCTGCCTGTAACAACAAAAGCTCTGCAACCATTTTACCCAGATTTCTTAACCATCTTCGTTTCATCGTCGCCGTTCTCAGTTTGGCTTTTTAACCATTTCGATTCATTGTCACGCCGTTCTTAGTTCGTAGTTCGGCTTTTTGATGAAGTTGCAGTGGCGTATAGGGTTGAAAACAATTGAATTATTATGGAAAATTAGTGTCAAAAACAACACAAGTTGCAGAGAATCCTACAGGGGCATATATGGTCCCTAAATACTTCATGGGCTTTTCGTGGAATATAGATTTTGTGTGGCCCATTCGGAGTCCGCCAGTTTGTCGATATTATCTAAAAAGCAAATAAAATCTTAAAAGGGGCTATAAACTCTTTTCCTCTTCCGCCTGTGATACGTAGAGAGAGAGAGAGAGAGCGATCCAGAGGGCTGGTAAGTAATCCGGGTTTTGTTATTCCCTTGAAATTAGTTCGTCTCGATTTTCGTTTCCGCTCGATTTAGATCTGGTAATGTTGAATCTAGGGTTTCGGCAACCGGTGTTCAAACTTTGATTGTTAATCGATTCGTTACTTTTCAGATTGTGAATTTGGTGGTTTCGTTACCGTAGCGAGATGTACAACGGAATAGGGCTACAGACTCCGAGAGGGTCTGGGACCAATGGCTATATCCAGACGAACAAGTTCTTCATCAAATCGAAGACGGGAAAGGTCGCCGAAAACTCCAGAGGCTTTGAGGGGGACCAGGGCATGGCCGGTGTTACGAAGAAGGCGAACAGAGACATCCTTGAGCATGACCGCAAGCGCCAGATTGAGCTCAAGCTTGTGGTGCTGGAGGACAAGCTGAGCGATCAAGGCTTCACGGAGACTGAGATTGCCGAGAAGGTCGCTGAGGCTCGGAGGACTCTGGAAGCGGCCGCTGCTTCGGAGGAGATGGGTGGACCCACTGCCATAGTAGTTGGCGATAAGAAGTAATTTCACTCTCCTTTTTATTCAAGTATGAGAATTCTTCATAAATGAGTAATTTCTTTTCTATTTGGCTAATTAGTATCTTGTAGTCTGCTCATTCTGATATTAGTAGATGCCTCTTTACTGCTCAGAAATAATTTGAAGCAGGAAGTTGCAGTCTCTTTCTGCCTTTGATTGATGCGGTTTTGTTGCCATGTATGATTTTTACTTGTATCTTGCATGTATATATAGATTTCTTGACCATGTTATTTTTAAATAAATGATTAAAAACTAGACATTGGAAAGAAGACTAAATTGAAATATGCTATATAGTAGGCTGTGGAACATTGCTGAACACTGTATTATTCACTGAACAGGGTTTCAGATACACAGACCCACCAAATTGCTGCTAGGAAGGAGAAGCAGATGGAAACATTAAGAGATGCTCTTGGACTAAAATCATCTGAAATCACAGAAACAAATACTGATGAGATTGAGGATGGACTGATAAATAGTCGGAAGGATGATGATAGCAGACATTATGAGAGGAAAGAGCATTCATTTTTGGATAGAGAATCTGGGTGGAAGAAACATCCGGAAGACAAGCAGAAGGTTGAAAAAGATAAGAAAAAGAGTGTTAAAGAATCTAGGCGGAGCAGGAAGGAAGAAAGTAGGAAGAGAAGGCATAAGGATGATTCATCTGATACTGATAGCAGTGGCAGCCATGTGAAACCTGATAAAAAGAAGAAGCGCCATGGTGGAAGTAGCAGCAGTGACGAAGATGATTCCGAAGTTGATATATCCAAAAAGGAAGTTGAGAAGTACAAGAAACGGCATAAGAGGTATGATTCAGAGGAAGATGATTCTGAATTTGATGTTGACAAGAAGCGGAAGGTTGTAATGAAGCATAGTAAACGCAGAAACCATAATACTGATGGTTCTGCTAGCAGTGATGATGCTGAGGAAAGATCCAGAAAGGAAGTTAAGAAATCCAAACAGCCTCGTAGGAGGCATGATTCAGATGAAGATGATTCTGAAGTTGATGTTGACAAGAAGCGGAAAGTTGTACAGAAGCGTAGTAAAAGGAGAAACGATGACACTGATGATTCAGCTACCAGTGAAGATGCTGAGGACAGATCCAGAAAGGAAGTTAAGAATTTCCAAGAACCTCGTAGGAGGCATGATTCGGATGAAGTTTCCGGTTTTCCAAAAGACTTGTCAAAGATTAGAAATGAAAAGGGGAAACAACATATGAAACCGAACAAACGGCATGATTCTGGGGATGAGTCTGATATTGACGGCAGAATGGAAAGGAAAAAAATTCTAGATGGGAAGCAGAAGAATCAGCTGGGTAGTCGCAGGGTAGGGCGAGATGATTTTGATGTGGAGGATCACAAAAAAGCTGACAATGTTAAGGGTGGAAAAAGCAGAAAAAAGTATGAAGTTGATAATGATTCTGATGATGAAAGATCCAGAAAAAGTAGAGGTGCAATAACCGAGAAGAGTAGAAGAAGTGGCAGGAATGATACTGATTCTGATGATTCAAATATTGGTCATGATGAGAAAATAGAGAAACACAGAAGTCGGAGGCATGATAATGATGATGAGGAACCTGAGTCCAGCTATGGTAGGAAAGCCAGAGAGGTGAACAATAGTGGTCTTGGAGATGATGTCAAAAAAAGAAGTGAGCGGAGTGGCCTAGTGTCAGGTATTGATGAGAAAGGATTGAGATCTAGTGCAGTTGAAGGGGAAGAAAGAAGTCATCGAAATGGTGATGATGGATACCGAAATAAGTATTCAGGATTGGGAAGATCTGGTGGGTATGACAATGTAACTGTGCAACGTGTGGACAGAACTTACACCAAGGATGTTGAACCACAATGGGGTAGCAGGAGAACTAATCGGGATCACGAAGAGCGTGGAGGAGTTACAGAGCAAACCAAGGATGGTGAGGAGCATAGAGGGAGGAAGCCTGCAAGGGATGAAGAGAATGATGCAGGACGTGGAAGGAACAACAAAGATGAAGAGCATAGAGGAAGGAAGCATGGAAGAGGTGAAGAGGGATATGAATTTAAAAGGCCTAGAGAAGATCATGAAGAGGAGCACAGAGGGAGAAAGCCTGGGAGGGATGAAGAGGTTGATGGAGGACGTGGAAGGCACAACAAAGATCAAGAACATAGAGGAAGGAAGCATGGAAGAGATGAAGGGGATCATGATTATAGAAGGCCCAGAGAAGATCAGGAAGAGGATCGTGGAAATAGAAGGCTTGGTACAATAGAGGAAGAAGGGGCAAATGAGGATAGAAGGCCCAAAGAAGATCATGAAGAGGGGAATAGAGGGAGAAAGCCTGGAAGGGATGAAGAGGGTGATGAAGGACGTGGAAGGCACAACAAGGGTGAATTTCATAGAGGAAGGAAGCATGGAAGAGATGAAGAGGATCATGATTATAGAAGGCCCATAGAAGGTCAGGAACAGGAGCGTGGAAATAGAAAGCTTGGTACAATACAGGAAGAAGGGGCAAATGAGGATATTGAGAGGGATAGACATATGGATTACAAGAGAGTAAAATATGATGAGTCTAGATCAAGTGAGAGAAGAAGGCACGAAACTGACAAACATAATGAAGAGGAGCATAAATCTAGAAGGCATGGAGAAGATGAAGGGGAACGTAGAAATAGAAGACATGTAAAAATGGAGGAAGAACGGGGAAATAAAGAGATTGAGAGAGATAGACAGGATTCCAGATCAAGTGAGAGAAGAAGATATGAAAATGACAAGCATAATGATGGTCGGTCTAGGCATCGAGACTGATTCTATGGTATGTTATACTAACCTTTGTTAATCTTGACATTCACTGTTTATTGGAAGGCTTTTGATTTTTGTATAATTTGAATGTTTTGATGGATCACATGCAAACTTGATAGAAGCATACCTTTTAATGAATATCACCAAGTGCATCATATCATCAAACTATTACAAATATTGTGAGGTTCCCATTCAAACATCCAGCACAACTTGTATTCAATAGAAATGTGTGTGTTCATGTCATTATTAGGTGGATCTGACAAAGGCAATCCATCTTGTTACTGAAAAGCCGACTGTCTTGGTTGCCATTTATATATTAGGTCTGTAAACAGAGAGGTAGTTGTAGACAGTATATGTTAGTTTGGTTTTTGCCGAAAAGAAAATTCTAAAGAGGAACAAAACTAGCTAAGTGTGGCATTATGTTGATATTGTGATGGTGGTTGGATTTGCAGCGTCAAGAAAGTCACCTCCGAGTTCTTTTCCTCGCATCAATGTTTGATTCTTTGCTGCTCATCTATCTCTGACCTAAATGTTTTGTTATCACAGTATAACCTTCATTTGCTTGAATGTATTGCAGGTTTCATGGCCTCAAAGCTTTCTAATATCGTGTACTGTTGAGAGCTGGACCTTTGTGGCCCTGGTGACGGAGATGGAGTTGTGTTTTGACGAGTGTATGGATGGCATATTGAATTGTACTGTTTTCTTGGGTCTGTATGAGATCATGTAATACAGTTTAAAATCACAGTTTGTGAGGTGGTTTTTCAATATTTTTGTTGCCCATCGGATCCTTGGTTTGTTATTTGTACGAAGAATCTTAAAATTCAGTGTTGTTGGCATCGTTAGCAGAAGCAATCCAGCAAATTTCAATACATGTCATGACATTATTTAGTTGAAGTCGACTGTTTCCTTAATGCCTGGCAAGCTCATCTCTATCTCTGCAAGTCTCTCCTTTTTTTTCTCTTGTTCTCTTTCTATTTTTACAAGTCCATGTTTGGTGAGAAGGACCGCCCCTATGGTCTTCTCGCCGTCGGCGACCTCCATTAACAAATTCACCGGATTTCTTCTGTGTCTGATCTCTTTTCTTATCCGAATTGCTTTCCATGAATCCTCAGACGCCGTCGAACTCAGATCTGTGATACCACTAATTGGTTTTTTTTTATTTCGATTGTGGTAGCAATTACTTGTATAATTGAATCATCTTGGTCTGGTTGCAAAGCCTGTAATCTTCCATTTTGTTTTCATCAATGCTCATTCCAGTGTTGGATTCTTCTGGTTTTCTTGAAATTGTGCTATGGTATGGGCAATAGATTTTTCTTTCAATTTGATTTCTTTCAGTCTTGGCTGAAGGCACATCCACCACAACATTAATTAAATTTCAATCCGTAAGAGCTTCAAAACTGAATGACATTTCCTTGTATTCAAAAGCAGAACATCAAAATCAGACTTTTGATTACCCTCATCTACCTCTCCTCCCAAAATTCCGAAACTGACGACCCAAATTACAGTCTTTATTTGCTTCTATTGATCTTTGGGGGAGAACCAAAAAAAATTATATGAATTATATATATGTAATTATTCCTAGATTCAAATTTTTTTTTTTTTAAATCCCAAATTCAAGTTAAAAGAACTGGACTTGTCTTTCTCTGCTCCAAGCTCAAATTGAGAGAGCCAATCTAGGAAGAAACTGAGAGATACAAAGTTGGAGAGAGCGTGAGAAATCAGGTTGGAGAGAGAGAAATTAGTCAAACCGACTAACAGCGTTAATCAACTTTTGTAATTTAAATAATAGTCAAATTCAAATGAACGGCTGTGAATTAGCCACCTCACCTGGTACACTAAAATAGCGGTGCAATCCAGAAAGCAAAAGCGATTCTCAACTCGAACACATTATACGGTAAAGTCTTTCTATTCCTCTTGTTTGGGTCGAGTTGAGTTGAATGGAGGCTCATGGGATTAATCGAAGCTGGAACTTATCAATTTCCCGAAAAACCCCAAGATGTGGAAGCAATAAGAATCAGAGATCACTTGGTTAGAGTCGAGCAAGAAAATAGTAGACTTGAATGTTCAGATCAGCTAGCAATGCCGCTGCTGCGTGTCGGTGTTGGTTTGCCATTCTGTTGAAGAAAACAAAGAATACAAACGCAGAGAACCACCAGTAGCATCAGTTGTCATTTCAATTTTCATAAGGTTGTAGTTGTAGACATAGAAACAGGTTTACCTACTTAACTATGCAGAAACAGACCATTTCATGGGGTGATCTAATTGCTCCTGAATCCATTGGTTGTAATCTTGTATTAGCTGCTGCAGAAGCAGTGGTACCAGCTTATCCAGCAATGCTTGCATCATTCTGTATGTCATCACACTTGCACAGTTTGAATGGGGCTCTGGCCATAGAAACTAATACAATTTACATACTTGAATTACTTACAAATTTCCAGGACGCTCAACAGCTGATACCGGCATCATGGTAAAAGGGCGCGTATAGATCTGCACAAAACATATCATGCTGAAACATACCGCCAAAAGCTTAAAGCTGTTCGAGAATGGACTAACAATGTACATCATGCTAACAAAGGTACCTCGAGCGTGAGCTTTAACTTGACATCAACTTCCAAAAATGATTCAGAGTCGTCTCTCCCCCACGACATGTGATTTGTCATTGATGCTGTAAATACATAAGAAAATCTCATACTTGGCAGCAGAACTTCTCAAAGAACTACACATATGTAATAAGGGCCTTGCAGCAAACATTATATCTGAAATCCTAGAGAGTTACAAGATTCTTGATCACTTTCTTTACTCACCTGAAAAACGGCTGTTTTGGCGTTCCAAGGCTTCTGAACCCTCAAACTGCAAACCATATTGATAAAGTTTGAAGTCGAATTTTTTTAATGTCAACACTCGAAAGCCATTAAAATGCATTCTTATATAAGCAACGTCCAAGCATCCATATTTCAATAGTACAAGTCCAATGTGATATGTAAAAGGATACTCATGGGATGTTAAAGAAAATTACACACACCTTGCAAGAAAGCATCTCAACCATACAATCCTCATTGGTTGGATTCACTCTCAAGTCCAGCACAGGGGCAGCTTCAAAATTCAAAAGCTTAAGCTTTGGCAGAGTGCACCTGCACAAACAAAGACTTGAGCAATGTGCAGTCGATTTCTACTTTCGACAAGTCCAGAATAGAATCCCACATCGAAAATTCAGACAATTGCATAACAAACAGATCTAAAGGAAAGGGAATGACCCAGTGGCGGATCCAGGGGGGGGGCAGGGTGGGCAAGTGCCCCCCCTGAACTTTTCTTCCTAAAGCTTGAAGTATGAAGCTTGTAAATGGTGGAGGAGGCTGAGGAGGGGCAAACTCAGGCGACACAAGGTTGAAGATGAATGATGAATCTGGAATTTTTTTATTTTTTTATTTTAAAAAAGCTCATATGTCCCAACGGCAGAGAATAGTAATAAGTTTATTAGTTTATTCTTCTTCCCTTAAGCCCCCTCTCTCATATTAGTTTAATTAATTGGTTCATGTACGTAGATACAGAAGCATGAGCCACTCCTTTTTAATTAATAATTACTACTTGTTCCCCCATTAATCACTTGCATACCCTCCGAATAGTTTCACATTCATTGCTCCCTTCATTCTCCAAATGTGAGACCAAAAAGAGACGTCATGATGCTCAATATTACTGCTGCGGCCTTCCCCTAGACGCTACCCTTATTAAATCCATCGTCAATCTATAACCATCTGAGATGACAGAGTATCTTCCCTCTTTTTTATAATGTCTCTATTAGTACTAATTGTTAATGCTAATTTTAACCGAAATATATAACTTTAAGCAACAAAAAAAAATTTGCCCTTCGGGCAAATTTAACCCACTCCACTTTTTTATTTTAGTTTGCCTTTTAATTGCCCCCCCTAACATTTTATTCTGGATCCGCCACTGGAATGACCTGTAAGTATCAGTATTAAGGGGTTCAAAATTTCGTAAGGCTCTAGCATTGAGCATGGCTTCAGTTCCTGATGGGTGACTTAGAAACTCACTAATATGAAAATTCTTGCCCCCAAAACCATCAACAAAATTTGGCAGCTTAATTCTTTCTTTCTTTGCTGCACACAAATTCGCCTTCTTTGCATTCGACTCTGATTCCAAGTTTGTCTCTTTAGCTAATACCTTTATCACTTCAACTTTCTTCCTAAAACAAATCATCATCAACACTTGGAATAATATAAGTTGTCGTTTCAAATAATAATTGCAACAAAAGTTTGTGAAGTAAAATACAACCTGGTGTTGAAGATCGGAATAGCAGGGAATGGGAATGAGGTGCAGCCATGTACTCGATCATGCCACTTGATACTTAGTGACATAATTATAATCAATATATATATGCTTCAAATTAGATATTGTAAGAAAAATAAAAGCACACAAAAGGATCTGTAATTACATGATCCAAAATTGAAGTGGGAACACAGAATGGGAAAGAAAAATTCACCAGTTAAGTTTTCTCTCTTTTTGCAGCTATGCAGTTTTGTGGTGGAATATTACGCAAATGCCACTGGGTGTGCGGGGACCAATCAGATTTCAGATAAGGTAGGAGTCGGATCATGAAAAAGCCTTTGACAATCAGCTCTCCACAAAGCATTAACGGTGGCAATAAAGTAAATATGTATCTCCACAAAGGCTAAATGTTTCAGCTGCGCTAACCGAACCCTATATAAACCTCGCAAATTCTCAATTTCATATTGGGTCGCTCAGTTGAGAGATACATGGCCAACAGAAAAAGGAAGTCGGAGCTCATGAGGCTCAGCCGCCTCCCGCAGCAATCCTTGGCTCGGCTGCAAACCCTAGACATCAATTCCTCCGCCAAGAGGCAGCAGATCAATCGTGGCCGTCCATCTACATCTGGAGACGAGGATGCCGGGTCGTCATCGGTTGAAACGAGCCCCAGTCATCCTCCTGATTTATGCAGAGCATCCTACTTGAGATTGAGTGAGGAGAAGAAGAATCTAGAATTGGAGCGAGCCCGAGGTCCGATTTCGAGTGGTGCGGAGGGGCTGAGGTTCAGTGACTTTGGAGGGATCGAGAAGGTGATAGAGCAGCTGAACAAGGAGGTGATTGTGCCGTGTTTATATCAGAAGCTGGCGAAATACTTAGGAGGTAAGCGGATGCCGATGCCTGGAATTTTGCTATCTGGACCCCCCGGGTGTGGAAAGACAAAATTGGCTCAGGCCATTGCCAATGAAACCGGCTCTACCTTCCACAAGATTTCAGCTCCTTCACTCGTCTCCACCACCGTAGGTAATAATTTTCCGTTCCCTTACTTTGCCTTACATTCACTTTTATGCGTCAATGAAAGAGTTGTTAATTTGTTGTAATTGCTGTTGGTTTTAGGTGAATCTGAATTAAACATAAGAAACTTGTTTTCTGAAGCTTATGAAACTGCCCCTTCGATTGTATTTATTGATGAAATCGATGCAATTGCTCCGAAAAGAGAGGATTTGAAACAATCGGAGCAGAGGATTGTGGCACAACTGCTGACTTGCATGGATGAATGTCACAAACCGGAATCGGAATCCGATGATGCAAAATCTGGCTATGTTATTGTGATTGGAGCCACCAATAGGCCTGATGCTATTGATCCTGCTTTGAGGAGGCCGGGGCGGTTTGACCGTGAGATTGTGTTAGGAGTTCCGGATGAAAAGGCCAGGTTCGAGATTCTTTCTGTGCTTACAAGGAATCTAAGAGTTGAAGGTTTGGTTGACGTTGGCAAACTAGCCAGGTTTACATCAGGGTTTGTTGGAGCTGATTTGGAAAACCTGGTCAACAAGGGTGTCGAGATTGCCGTGAATAGGATTGTAGACAAGAAGGAGGCTGATGGGTCTATACATTCTATATATGTGCCTAAAGAAATGGAAAACTACGCCATCACTATGGCTGATTTTGAGGTAATTTTCTTTTACTTTTACTTTTGCTTCTGTAAACGTATGCACTACTCAGGTGTAAAATGTTCTACAGGAAGCAGTTCGAGCTGTTCAACCTTCATTAAAAAGAGAAGGATTCAATGCAATTCCTGATGTGAAATGGGAGGATGTTGGTGGGCAGGATTCGTTAAGGGAGGAATTTGTTCGCTCTATAGTTAGGCCTATTAAATACCCTGAAATCTATGAGGTAATAATTATTTCCACTGCATTTTTCATTCATTGATGATCTCTCTCTTTCCTGCGCGTGTGTTCGTTGAAGAAAGCTGTTTTTTTCTTTCTTCTTTTTTTTGGAAAGAAAAATTGTCTTTCTATCAAAAAAGAATTAGTTTGTGCGTTGGAATGGCTAATGTTAGTGACAATGAAAATAGCATTCCGGGGCTTAATGTCTGATTTCTCTCTCTCAGAACTCTGTCTGAACTGTGTGCTTGGCATTCTTTTCTCTCAATTAACTTTTGTTCTGTAAATTGCATCTTTGGTAAAATGAATATGTACAGTATCTTTGTTGGTTCACTGATTCTACTTAATAAAAGCTGTCCATACCCTATCTGATCTATTCCTATGAATTTTGTCTACAATAAAGGAGTAATTATGACAGTGCAATTATTTGTTTTCAGGGACAAAATTTAGAGACAGATTTTTTGCTCTATGGGCCTCCAGGATGTGGTAAAACACTGATAGCAAAGGCTGTCGCTAATGAGGCTGGAGCTAATTTCATTCACATTAAGGTAGGTCATGGATGCTTGTATTGGATTTTTTTTAATTTGTTATGTTACTTCATTAGGTGTAGGACCATAAATTTCAATCAATGTTTATTCATAATTTGAGGGAATCCATTTCCTTTCCATTAGGGCCCTGAACTTCTGAATAAATATGTTGGAGAAAGTGAGCTGCAACTTCGGAGAGTATTTAGCCGTGCCAGGATGTGTTCACCTTGCATAATTTTCTTTGATGAGGTTTGTGGTTCTCTCTTCCTAAGTGGGCATGAGTTTTGTGTCCTTAAGTACGTGTCCGACATAGCAAATTTTTCTGTCTAAGAAGTGCTCCACGAACTCTTCAAAGTTTTTATACTTCATTATTGTCAGGTGGACGCTATAACAACAAAGCAGGAGAGACAAGGGGGATGGGTTGTTCATCAGCTATTGAAGCAGGTAAATAATCTGCAAAGGCATGCACAACTCATTTTGTATTGTTCATCTATGGGTAAAATCAACTGACTGCTTACAATTGCAGTTTCTTACAGAGTTAGATGGTGGTGATTTGCGGCGAGGTGTATTTGTTATTGGTGCTACCAATAGGTAAAACTCATTGTTCATTCTCCGGTCTTTATGTTGATCATCTGTCTCCATTTCCTACAAGTTGTTATATGTTTGACAGACCTGATCAAATGGACCCTGCTATTTTACGGTCCGGAAGGTTTGGTAAACCAATACTTGTATCCCTTCCCGATGAATATGAGCGTGGTTTGATCTTAAAAGCTCTTGCAAGGAAGAAGCATCTAGATCCTAGTGTAGATCTGTGTGAGATTGCACACAGATGTGAAAACTATACTGGAGCTGATCTTGCTAAACTGGTTTGTCTAATGCTAAAAATACTTGTTTCCGTTTTTTTTTTGCTTTTAACCTTTTGTTTTCAATAGTTGACTATAGAGGTAATAATGCCCCATTTCTTTGTGTTTTCCCTTGCTCGTCTCTGAGAGGTGTGGAAGAACAGTGGAGGGATTTGTGATTCTCTGACATATCTGTTCATCTATATATGTTATATCTATTCTTGCCAGATGAAGAAAGCTGCTATGCTTGCTATAGATGAGACTTTTGAGGAACTTGTATCAACTGGCGGGAGTTCGGATGCACCTCCATACATTATCAACAAAATTCACTTTGAGCAAGCACGGGCTACAATCGCACCATTATCAAACGAGGTAAAATCATTTGTTCTTGGTTGATTCTCATATGCCTGAATGCCTGATTCTCTTGCTTCCCTCTCAACAAACAATGCTGCCTCTCTTCTTCTTTTTTTGGCTGTAAGACTACTCAACTTTTTATTTCTTGTCTGGAGCAGCAAATTCGTTGGTACCAGAAATTTGGCAAGGAAAAAAAACTCCCCGCGAAGTCTGCTGTGAACGTCATAAAGGGACTCGAAGCATCAAGAAATGAAATTAGACACAGCAGATTAGCAGAACTAAGAAATTGTGAGAGGGAAGCAAATTTTGACGGCGATTTTTAAATTATGAGTTTTGTCCCGCACTTTAATTTATTTGTAGAACTAGAACTCGATGAGTTTGGCCTATTTAACGCCTCAAATCGTTCTAACATCAACTCCTTGCTTTTATCTAAAACCTTTAAATTTAAACTATCAAATCAATGAACTAGGAGTTTTCATAATTCCAACAATCGTATGTATAATTAGCTCTGAGATGAAAACCTAAAGAAATGTGAAAGGAAAATGGGGGTAAACCGTAAAAGATACAGAGATTGCTGCGAAAAAATGGGATAAAAGACCATATGCATAAATATATTGCTGGCAGATATGAATTAGTCCAGGCTTTTCACAATTAATTCAAATAATTAAACCTTCTGAATCACCCTAAGCTTGGCACTTCTAGACCGTGTGTTCAGTTTCTCTTCCTCTTCAGATGGCGTAATCGGTCTCTTGGTGAGAATTGTTCCTCTGAGGCCATGTATCATTTGTTTGACCCACGCTTCGTCTTCATCAATGTCTGTTCTGATCTTTCTCAAATCTTTCTTCCGCGCTTCTTCTTCAATCATGTAAGCATCCCCATCTCCGTCTTTGATGTTGATGATGTCGAGAAATGTTTGTTTCACAATTCTGTCCTCCAAACTGTGGAAAGAGATGACTGCTAGCCTACCACCAGGTGCCAGGCAGTCAAAGCATGCATAAAGAGAATCCTCCAGAGTCTTCAATTCATCGTTAACTGCTATCCTCAGAGCTTGAAACACCCTTGTAGCTGTCTTAATCCAACCTTGCCTCCCTTCTGTTGCAATTAAATTTAAGTTTAGTAACTCAAACCATGCAAAACTCTTTACAGAGAGAGTGAAATATAAGGCACAGTGTTGAGCTCAACAATGCGAGAGTGACAACAAGGTAAAAGTGCATAGTGAATGGAGGATACATACATACCTCGACTTAGAGGAGTTGCAGATTTTATAAGATCTACTAGTTCACCGGTGGAATGCAATCCACCTTGTAATCGGGCTTTAACTATTTTGTTTTGAAGAGAGTACCAGTTGCTTTCTTCCCCATAGTCTCGCAGGATGCGCCCTACCTCGGTATCTGGCCAAGAGTTTAGAATATCTTCTGCTTTCAGACTTGCCTGTCATAGCCCTATTGCAATCAATTAAATGAAACAAACATTCAAAATTATGAGGCAGCAAGTCTGAAACTGATAATCCTACGCATTGTTACGAGGCATTCTTACATTTGAGCTCAAACACAACAATCTACCAGCTAAAAAGAGTTCAACCCACAACAATCTACCAGCTAAAAGAGTTCAACAAGATACAGGAATGTTCCAACTGTTTACCTGAGGATCCATCCGCATGTCAAGAGGTCCATTAGCAAGCACACTGAACCCTCTTTCAGGATCATTCACCTGCATCGACGACATTCCCAAATCCATCAAAATGCCATCAAGTCCAGTTTCAAGGAGAGTCTCGTCCACATCGCTAAGCAGAGACTTGACGCATCTGAAATTCTCCAAAAAGGTATAAGCTTTGAGTGTTGAATCTGGAGAATTCAACACAGAATTGATCCGAGCTCGAGCCTTCCCAAGAGCCACAGGATCAACATCAAGTCCAACATACACTTCCATTTCAGCATGGCCTTCAATTATCTGTTAATAATCAACCATAGGTAATCCATATTCCAACAAAGTATCGAATATCAGTAAAATCGCGATTACTGACCGCAGAAGAATGGCCGGCAGCTCCGACGGTACAGTCTACGAAACGCCGGAGCGGTTTGGAGGCGGAAAAAACGTCCATGACTTCGCCGAGCATGACTGGGATGTGGGAGGCGGTGTCTCCATAACGCTTGATGCTTTCCAATTCGAACTCTCTATCGGAGCGAGTTCTTCTCTTTTCCTTGACCGCCACTCTCTGCTTCTCCTTTTGCTTCTGCTGCTTCTTCTTGCTGTTGCTGGAGGTGGTGGTGGCTCTACTCAGACTCTGTGCGGCGGTTGTGAGGCTTCGCAGGCGGAACGATAATGAAGAAATAGAGAAGATTCTTGATGCTGGACTTGATATTGACGCTGCTATAGCCATTACATTCGGTTATAATTTTCGTAAACCCTAAAACCTCTCCAGTTAATAATAGTGAGTTGAGTCGCTGTGGCAAATTTGGTACCAGAATTTGGGTGCCATTTTTCATTCTTTATAAATTAGCCATTACCTCTCCAGGGTAATATTTATTTACCGTCTCTCTACGGTCTTTATAAATTAGAATTATGGTATCAATATCAACAGGCCCGCTGGCCCTAAAGCGCGATTGAGCCCACCCGGCCCCGGCACTTACATTAGGGTGGATCAGCCCGGCCTTTTTGTTTGTACGGCAGGATCTGGGCCACAGGTCTTGAAGCCAGCCCGGCTCCTTTAAGCTCGTAAGGACCAAGCTTGGCCCGCTCAGCCTATACGTCTGATCACTTCCTCGCTCGGCCCAGCCCAAAATATGTTTCAATTCCTGGCTCGGCCTGTAGTACATTGGGCCCAGCTCTTGTGGGCGGTCTTTAAGCATAGGCCCAGTCCTAGAAAAGTTTGAGTTTGACTAGACCTGGCCCTAGCCCAGCCCAATAATTACATTTTTGGCCATTGTTGGACATCTCCAACAACAACAAAAATTTATAATATCATCCCATTCTGGGCCTGTTGCATTTTGCATTAGGGCTGCTGTAGCCATTACATTCCATTATAATTTTCGTAAAGCCCTAAAAGGCTAAAACCTCTCAAGTTGATAATAATGACATGGTTATTGAAACCGATTCCCATAAATTTATTCATGGTTTAGAGAATAGAAGTCAAGGTTTCTAGATGAAATGCTGGAGTTTAGTGAACAGAATTTGGGGGTTCAAAGAATAAAACTATGGAAATTTAATATGGGTTTATGGGTTTCCGAGGAGGGAGTATGAAAGCACAAAAAAAAAATTAACGATGCAATTAGAAGTTCAACATACATATAATGATATAAAACATAAATAGAATTACAAAATATTGTAGTCAAGTTTTCAACTGTAAATGAAATAACCGAGTACCAAACCAAAGTGAGAGTCTCTAATGATAACTTTATATTAAGGATTTAGTGAGGATTTTCAAATCAACGGTTGAATAAATAGTATGTTTAAAAAAATATTTCAAATAAACTTTAAAACATTTATCAATCTGTTGATTTGAAAGTCAGCACTCCCCCAAACATCTTTTAATATAACAAAACAAGCACACATATTTCACCAGCCACCGTCGTTATTTGGTTGGAGCCCCTATATATCTTGGAGGAAATTAATCGGCAGTCCACAATGCTGCAAAACAAAAATAAGAAAAAAGAGTTGACTTGGGAGTTCTGACTCCAAATTATAATTTAATACGCTAAGAAATCAGCCATATTCTTTGAGCAGGCGCCAGGCGGGATGAAGATTAATTTCATTTAAGATTTGAAATCAAATGATATATTATTCTTTAAAATTAACCCAAGAGTGGATGACCACAATTTCGGTAGTCCCTTAATGACCACAATTGCGTGCATATAAGATAATTAACCAAGAACTAATACTTACAATTAATAGAGCTAGGGAGATGATTGGGGGAGTTACAATCTAATGGAGATGACAAGCACATGGATTTCCAGAAATTCTAAAGCCCTACTTCAAAGGGTTAAGCATAGAATTCCTTACAACAAGCAAGAGCCATAGACTTCCAAATAATTAGTCACCCATGTAAGGGATGGGAAATAAAATATATATGAGTTGGTCACAAGTGGGGAAGTCCCCGGTCAGTCTTTTCCAATCAGAGAGTACAAAAGATCAATAACAATTACCTAGAACCAAGTACAAAATGAAGCCACCAAATTAATGTTAAAACTTAAAAGTCCACATATACAATGATACAAATTCATTGAATAGAGAGAGAGAGAGAGAGAGAGAGAGAGAGAGAGAGAGAGAGAGAGAGAGAGAGAGAGAGAGAGAGAGAGAGAGAGAGAGAGAGAGCTGACCTTTTCCTGTTCATCTGCCCATGATCTAATAACCAAACCATAGTCTCCTAAATCGATTCATAGGACGAATCTTAGGACGAGTCCTAGCCCGCCTACGAATCCTAGCCTCATTGTTCCAGCCCACAAGGCCTCGTAGGAATCCACACACCGTCGAAGTGACTGAGATAGGGGAAATGAATAGCTTTCCTAATATTGAGTAAGCCTCATTATCCGCAATGTTGACATGGTTGCTCCTTATCCCCTCTGATGCTATGCCACTCTCTGTTTGCGGGGATGCCGCAACGGAGACAATGCCAGAATCGGAGTTGCTATTTGCAGAATTAATGACTGGTACTTGTGGCAAGTCTGGAACTGGGGCAATGATAGAGTTGCTGATACTAGATTGCTCCAATCTTGTCCTCTCTAATTCAACAACAGTACTAGCAGTACTCGAAACCATTACTGGTACTTGTGGGGGTACAGGAACTGGGACAGTGACAAAGTTGCTACTAACCTCTGATGATCCAATATCAAATACCACTTGTTCTGGGGGTACTGGGTCTGGGAGAGTATCAGTGGCAGGGTTGCTAGTAGTGAGCATGTCAACAACTTCACCCATAGTTGGCCTATTAGCCTCATTGTCTTGCACGCAAAGTAACCCAATTTTGATGCATCTCATTACCTTAATTCTTGACCCAGTCAACATTGGATCTATTAATTCTGAAGTCTCCCCTGCCCTCCATTTGATCCATGCCTGCATGAATTTGTGAATATATATATGCAGAAACAAAAATATCAGACATATTCAATTGCAGTAGAAGTCCCACGCTTAAAAATACATAATATTGTGAGACTTACATAGCTTACAAGACCCACTCCATTTACTTCGTAACGGAAATTACTATTTTTCTCTCCACTAGCAATCTCCAACACCATTACACCAAAGCTGTAGACATCAGACTTGACAGAAAAAAATCCCCCTATTATATATTCTGGAGCCATATATCCGCTGCATATGAACAAGAATAAGATCAACTTAATTTGTTAATTATTTATCACCCTGTGACGCCCAAATTGTCTCTCTATATATGCCCATATTTCTACACAGCTGTCAAGTACTAACGGTTAGCATGCATATACTGTATTAATTAGAATGGATAGCAATTAGTTGATGAAATTTGGTAACACTAACCGCGTACCAACAACTCGACTAGTATGCTGTTGTATTTGATCATTGGTAAACAACCTTGCCATCCCAAAATCTGCGATTTTGGGATCTAAATCTGCATCTAATAAAATGTTGCTAACTTTTAGATCACGGTGAATAATTCTAAGAGAAGGATTGTCGTGAAGGTAAAGAAGGCCTCGTGCAATGCCAACTATGATTTTGTCGCGTCTATCCCAATCCAGATGTGAGCGCCTGTCTGGATCTACATATGCATTGGAAAATAGAAACATGTCAACGATGAATTTGTTGCAGTACTGTACTAGCCTAATGCTGCTCTAAAAATATGGCAAACAATTGCTCAAGTTTTATGACAACATTTTCGAAATGAAAGCACAAAATCCAATAACATATATACATACTGAAAATGAAGTTATCGAGACTAGTATTAGGGATAAACTCGTATACAAGAAGCCTTTCATTTCCTTCCACACTGAAGCCTAGGAGCTTGACTAAATTCCGATGTCGAAGAAGGACCAACAATGAGACTTCAGTTGAAAATTCTACGTCTCCTTGTCCATGTTCCATCGAAAGCCTTTTTACGGCTATATACTGCCCGTTCAAACAACCCTGAGGAAATATCAAAAGCATTTTTACAGCTTTGAACAAAATGATATTATACTTATAATGAGTTGCAATTCAACTATTAAAGAAACCTAAAACACCTTATCGTTCAGTTAAGATCGATCTAATTATTTGAAAGATTTTGGAAGTCACAGTTTTAAATGACATGTGTTACATGCATATATCTCCACTACTATAATTGGAATTGTAGACCTTTTGGTGTCAAAGATTTCACCAAAAAAATTCTCCCTAAAATACCCATATTAAAGAAAAAATCTGACTGCTCATAAAAAATAGACAAGGTTAGGCCATCTCCAATGTTGGGGGGCTAAAATAGACCCCGGGCTATATTTTTAGCCCCTCAAATTTACTATTCATATAAATAGTAAGGGCTATAATTATGACCATCTCCAACCCTTAAGGGCTATAATCATAAATCCTAAATATTTTATTAATTTTTTATAATATTTTTCAAAAATATAGCATTATCTAATTATACTACTATTTATACTCTCATATAATTAACATTTTTTCACTATTTTCTTGATCGAATCTTATTAAAAAAAAAAAAAACGGCTAGTTGCTGACGTCATCATCGCTGATGTCTTGATGATGACGTCAGCTAGCTGTTGGAGGAAGGAGAGCCATTGATTGTTAACGGTTATTGAATCTCAGCCATTGATTTTTTTTTCAACATTTCAATCCATGTAGCAGCCATTGTTGACTGATCTGACCACTGTTCACATGCGGGCTCCACGTGTGTACTGTTGGGCCAAACCAAGGGCTAATTGTAGCCCAGCCCGTAGCCCTTTTAGCCCTTTGAAGGTTTTTTTGGTTTGGCCTAGCCCTTCCATTGGAGATCAAAATTTGCATGTTATGGGCTAAATCATAGATTTAGCCCCTCCATTGGAGAAGGCCTTAGTGTTGTAAAATACAAAAAAAAAAAAAACAAACTCCACTACTATAAATGGAAGCAAAATGTTTGGTGTCAAAAATTTCATCAAAATTATGAAACGCTTATAATATCTTTCATAATATAAAAGAAAAATTAAAATAAAATAATTTTAAAAGGTTATTATGGTAAAAAGTATAAAAACATAAATATGAAAAAAAAAATTGAAAAGATGGGTGACAAGAAAATTTTCACGTTATTCTCTTTTCATCAATAACACGTGTATTGCATGGGTACGAGGCTAGTATATATAAAGTAAAGGGCAAATATATACATATATATTTTTAGAATAAGTAAAGAAAAAAAAGGGCATTTACTCAGCTCTAGGTAAGAAAATATTAATGAGTTAACTAGCGCGCGTGTAAAAAAAGACTTATATATTTAAGTGTGAATACTATATCTTTACCTAAAATATTGATTCGTGTTTTGTAATTAATTACCTTGTAAACAGAACCAAATCCACCTTCTCCAAGTTTATTTGCTTCAGCAAAGTCATCCGTGGAAGATTTGACGGTGTCAAAATTAATTTCAGTGCCTGCTTATCAAAAATTAAGTTGGTTATACGTACACACAAGTGCGTACATTGTTTAATCTAAGTAAAAAACAAAACTAGTAGCTAATCTCAATTACCATTAAAAGAGGGCGTCAGTAATATATGAGATCTTCCAACTCTTTCCTCATTCATATTTATTCTTAAAAAATGGTGGTAGCATATGATGAGTACCACAACACCTACAATGGCTGCCACAGCAATAGCGATAATAATCCATAATGTTTCACTTTTCGTCCCTTCTGCGAGAATCATAAAGTAATTAATTATCTTAGTCTAATTTAATTAATTTATTAAATCTATTCGATCGCTAAGTGGAAATAAACAATCTCCTGGTCCAGATCGAAGACATTGATTAACAACTAACCACTTATTAAAATAAACCACATATTTAAATTGTTTCTTAATCTAATTTCAAATAGTTTGATGAAACATTACATCAAATTCTGTGGACTATACCTTGAGGAATATTCTTGGTATTGTCAGATAGAGGAAGAGGCGAGTCAGAGACCGTCATTGGCTGTGGCGCAGCCAGTGAGTTGAAGAAGAGAGACAGCTCAAACCTTAGGTTGCAGCTGGGTTTAACGAGTCTCCCAGTATATTTCCCATAACAACATTTCGGGATGTACCCAAAAGCCTCAAGTAAGCACCTTTTGCAGTCCATCTCCGACAGATCTGGTGTGCACTGCACAAGCGCATATATGGTTTGCATAGACTTGGGAGCCACCCTAACCCTAGCACTTCCTGTTGCAAATTTACGAAGATCGCCACCGGCTGCCGCCTCGCTTCTTAGGGATTTCAGTAAGTTCCTGAGCTTCCGATTGAAAGCATCCATGTCGGTAGGCAATATGTTTTCTGCGTTCCACACAGAGAAAGCAGGAAGGACTTCGAGGGAGCCGTGCAAGGAGCGGTTCGAGAAGCGAAGCATGCAATTCTGGTACCATCCGATGGCTTCCTTCTGAAAAGGGCAGGCCTGTATGAGAAGAGATCTAACATCACTTAGGCAGATGCCGCAGTCGTCGGGCATAACGTCTCCTCTGCAGAGTCCTATTGCATAGGCTTTGTTAGGGTCTTGGCCTGTCGAGGAGTTGTAGAACCCGAATCCGTTGTTAGAAGACGGGAGAGAGGAGAGGAGCCGGTTGAGGTTTGTGTTGTAGATACTGTTAGTTGTGTAGTTACCCATGTTGGGGAAGCAGACTGTGTATAGAAAAGGCGGATGCTCATCCTGACTAGTTTGATCAGTCACTTTGCTGACGATGAATAGGAGGTTGATCAAGATGAGAGAAATGATGAACCAAAGAAATCTCATCCTGTCTAAGAGATCTAGACAGATAAACTACAAGAGAAACAACTATATATATCCGAAGAAAGAAGATCAAATTAATTCACGATATATAGTAGCAAGGCTTCGACCAGGATGAAGAGCTCGAGAGGAGATCTCTTGAAAGCAAAGAGGGATAAGAACGATTGACGAAAGCCGACTATTTATACACAATTTTCATATGAACAGTACATTTACTATTTTGCCCCTGTCTTCTTTTCTTTTCCATTTTTTTATTTTTTTTTTCTTTTCACCAATCATTTTTGAGCAATACTAGAGATCCCAAATTTGTCTACCAAATTTGGTTACCAAATGTGCCACATCATTGGTTTGTAATTTCTACCATGTCTTTGAAATTCATTATTTCATTTTAGAGAAAAAAATTATTTAAAAAAAAAACCCTAAAAGCCCCAAACTCATCAGAAGAAGAAAAAAAAAGGTAGTTCTCCATTTGAATTCGTTAGTTTGAAGTTGATTGTAATATTTTCATATCTAAACTAATACAACAATTTCAATTAGGACTATTATGGGTTAGTGAGTTTTAGCTCAGGAACTTAAAGATCAGTTATGGCCTTATGGGTATTGAAGTGATTCTATGCCCAAGAAGCCATGAAAGAGAAAAAAGAGAAAAAAGATAGAAGAAAGAAACGGGGAGGGGAATGGGGTTGATAGAGAGAGGTGATATCAATAATTAGATCCATCTTGTTCTTAAAATAAAAGTTTGATACAGTTATGGCATATCTATTGTGCATGGGAAGAAGAAGAAGAAGAAGAAGAAGAAGAAGAAGAAGAAGAAGAAGAAGAAGAAGAAGAAGAAGAAGAAGAAGAAGAAGAAGAAGAAGAAGAAGAAGAAGAAGAAGAAGAAGAAGAAGAAGAAGAAGAAGAAGAAGACGACGTAATTTTTTTTTAAAGGAACAAATTTTTATTAAAATACGTAAATAATGTAATTACATGTAAGATGCCATGTCGGATGCCACATTGGATGCCATATCATTTGGTATAGAAATTTGGTAAAATCTTTTGGGATCCCAAGTATTTTTCATCATTTTTTGACATTTGTCTAAAAAAATAAAAATAAAAATAATTTTTTTTACAAGATAATATTTTGTATATATTTTGAGCAATCACTATGAATATCTTTTTTTGCTTTCTATATGACAATATTTTGTAATTAAGTCAAAATAACTATTTTTTGAGTTGATAATGGTTTGTTCATATAATGCATACAAAATACATCTCTTACACCACGGATGAAATAATGTATCAATAGTTTATCAATTTATTATAACTTTTTTTTATCATATATAAATTTTACCCCACAACATCGCTCAAAAGCTAGTTGATACTAAAAGAGAAACAGAGGAATATATTGCGATGTATATATATTAGTAAGAGTTGATTTAGATTTAGAAAGAGGTAGACGGTGCTGGAAATGTAGAAGAAGAGGATTTGGGGTTTGTATTTCTAAGAAAGAAGGTGTATTGAACTAAGCTCTCAGCTTGATTACAACGCTGTGATTACAATAGCTATATATAGCTGGAAATGCTTAGTTTGCTGTTTACGCACGCTAACAAACTGCTTAACCGATTAATCATCACAACCACCCAGGTGATGCCACCTGTTACACTGTACTAACTAATTCTTGTTTGCCTTTTTGGATCTTTGACTTTCATTGATTCAGCATTACAGACGGTGCATGAGAAGGACAAACAGTTGAAATTGTCAGTTCTGGAAGGCAATAAATAAATAATAATTATCTGCCTAGTACGAAGTTGGTAATTTATGCAGGTCATATATATCCGATCTACTCTCAGTTTCTTCTCCTCCTCCCATAATAGCGGACCTAAAGGGGCTAGAAGAATAATTATGTAGTGCCATGTTTCCTAATCTTTTATCGTAATTATGAGTTATGACACTCTTTCAAGGGAAAAATCAATTTAATTAGCCCTAATAATCAACGTGCATGCATGAAGTATTTATTGAAATGGTTGATAGAATTTCATGATACAATACATGTGTCCACAGAATCATTTCACACAAGTGTACGTGATAAAATTTCATGTATTGGGTTTTACTTGAACGAAATGGTTCTTTTCATTAGAGAGGAGGGGGGGTAATAATATTTTCTATTGTGGTTGTTCTTCGCCGTCTGGTGTTTATTCAAAGCACCTCCATAATATATACCACCCATTGATGGCACCAATCAGTTTGATTTTTCATAAATTGACAGCAATTTTATATATGCCACATTCGCCCAGGCAGCTTTGGAAGGAAAAAGAAAAAGAACAAGAAAAAAAGAGATAATTGGGTTGATATTCCTAGCAAGTTGATGAGTTTCTTTTAACAAACCTCTTTTAGCTTGTGTGTTGGTAGCAGATGAGAGGAGAGGAAGAAGAAGATGAAGACGAAGAGAGGAGAGAGACGGATGAGTAAGAAACATGGTTCCAATCCCATCAGTAAATTTTTTGAGTAAGCTAGAAACAAAATGAAAACCCTTTACAATATACCAATTAATATTTCTATATTATTCGAAAAATTATAAGTATAAACAGAATTGCTATTCTTTTATATGGCCAAGAAAGTATAAACAGAATTAATTGACTCAAAATAAATTAAGGTACAAAAAAGAAGCTAAGCTGGGAGACTTTTCCAACCACGGATGACCTAGTAATTAATAATTGAAAGGTATCAAAGTTTTCTTCGATGAAACCTTTTTTTTTTAAGGGAAAAAATCATCTTTAGTCCCTGAAGTTTGACTTATTCGACACTTTCGTCCATGAATTTTGAAATATATCACTTTCGTCCCTGAACTTTGAAAAAAACTATCACTTTCGTCCATGACCAAGGTTTTACCGAATAAACATTCGATTCTGGCCAATTGAACGACAACACATACTGGGCTTTGAAGCCCTTCTTGAGGTGAGTTCAACGCCATCAACCTTGCCTCAAACCGCCGCCGAATGGAGGTGAATTTTACGATTAAAGTTTTGGCCACCACGGACTTTCGAGCTAAATTCAAGCCATTATAGGCCGAATTGAACTTAGCTCTAGTTATAAAAGTTATTCTTCTCATCCGTGCGAACATTTTGGTATAGGTTTTGCATCATTTTTTTTTGTTAGAGACGAAAGTGATATATTTCAAGGTTTATGGGACGAAAGTGTCGAACGAGTCAAAATTAAGGGATTAAAAATATATTTTTCTCTTTTTTTAATCAAGAACTGTTTGCTCATAACCTTCTTCATGTTTTTCTGGTAGTTTAATATAGAGAGCATTTTTGACCAAGGGTGGGGCTTTAAGCGAGGAGAGCAAAAATGTTGCCTAGTAGTATATGGTTTAGTTCGGTATGGCTGAGCTTTTAAGTGAAGTTGGCTTTAGTTATACTGTGAGAATAAACAGTTGTAAACCAAAATAGCTAGGTGCTTGGTAAACTGACTTTTTGAAAGCACTATGAGGCGCGACAACGAAGCTAGGATTGAGCACAAGCTCAAGGTGAAGGTGCTATGTGGTTTGGATTGGAGGTGGTGATGATGTGGGTGGTCTGCAAATCCTAGAAGGCGCGACAACACCATGATGGTTAGGTGTCCACAGTAGATGACGACAGCGGTGAGAGGAGCAGAGGTAAAGAGTGGCGGCATTGCCTGGGTTTTGTAGTAGTAGCAGCGCCGGCTGGGTGCGATGGTTCCAGAATTAGAGAGAAAGGAAGAGAGAGTGATGGTCTGTGAGGAAGAATAGAAGAATTAAGATGGGTAATTTTTATAAGTCATCGAGGATAGAATTTGGTATTAATGAAAGTTTCATTAATGTACAACACCCAAATTGGGAAAGGTGGTCTCTCGTGACTTCGACTTTTAGGATTA
Source organism: Rubus idaeus (assembly GCA_030142095.1). Lineage (NCBI taxonomy): Eukaryota > Viridiplantae > Streptophyta > Magnoliopsida > Rosales > Rosaceae > Rubus > Rubus idaeus. The sequence goes on from CM057966.1 coordinate 31,023,432, forward strand.
AAAAGCCCTAACTGCTCCAGGGAGTCCAAGCTTTTTTATTTATCAAATACATGAGAGAACTTTTTTTTTGAATAAATACATGAGAGAACTTAATTTAGAAGCAAAGCTGCAAATAAGCCTTACTAAACTAAGCCTCTATTAAGGGTTGTTCATACCAAAAAGAGTAAGTGTTGACCAGATATATATCAGTATTAATTGGAAACTAAATACCAAAAATTCAATTCCTATACATTTAAGTTGACAAACTGTGCTAGCGAGATTCTTTTTTCTGTTGTGAAACTAGGGGCTAGATTCATCCCACCATAATTTGTGGCCATCTAAATTTGATTGCTTCATGTATAAGTATAACTAAACAAATTAATTATGTCTTGTAAATTAAACGAAAGGTTCACTTTAATTGGTGTGCATGTCGTAATCACATTTTGATCTCAAGAATTCTAATTAGACCTAACATGAATGATGAAGATTGAAGAATTGCGATAGATTTAGACGTTTCTAACTTAAAACAAAACGTATCCAAAATAGATACTTTCATATTTTAACCATCCAAACCTTTTTATTCCAGATACATGTATTTGAGCGTATCTAAGTCGTATCCGTACTCGATACAAGATGGACACATTTTCAACGTATCAGTGCAACATAGCTTGTATCCCATTCCGGCCCACACTGAATTTTATGACTCATTCATCCTCCCATTTGCTAATTGCCTAACAAAACAAATGACGACACGTGTTCCAATCAGAGACTTTGCATTGAAAATAATTGAATTTTTGATCCTTTGAAGTTTGGCTTTGGCATTTTTGGAAATTCATGAGCTTGTATTCTCCATTACACCGCCATCTTCCTCCATTACTAGTATTACTCCTTGTTTTAGTCCCTGTTTTACAAATTCATGAATTCATCCCCGTCCCATTACCAATACAATATATATATACTATATATTAAGATAACACATATTGTCAATCAAAACAGAATTTTCTTACTTTAATATCCTTTAAATATTAAATAATTATATATTTATTTTAATCATTAAACATAATATGGTCAAAATACAAGTAATTAATAATTTTTTTTCTTTTCAAAAACTACCTATAACTATGGAACTACCCACTCTAAGGTTGACAAAAAAAAACTATGTACTCACTCTCACACTCTTAACTTTCACACTATAAAATAAATAAAAATAAAAATAAGTTTTTTTTTTTTCTTCTAAAAATAAATACACAGACATAGTTTATGGTTGTTAGAGCCATTTAGCCGTTTAGCTATATGCTACAGGTCGTTGCCTCAATTAAGCTGTTGAAGAAGTTTCGAGAAGAATAAAGCCACGTGGTCTGTGCTTACTGGGTACAGCTGTTTCTTAGCTGCGTATCTTAGCTCCTTGAGTTCAGTGTGTTAATTAGCTTGTAATCTGTTTTGTCTTAATTTCATGTTGGTATAAATAGCTAATCTCTTTGTATCGTTAATCATAATGAGAAATAACAGAAACTGGAGCTCCTCTTCTCCACCAAACTCTCTCTGTTTTTCATCTTCATCTTCATAACAAACCCTAGCTTTCTCTGATTTACCATGTCTATCATGGTATCAGAGCGACGCTGATCCTGGACCTACAGCTCATACGCATGCATCTGTTGTGATCCTCATGCTGGAGACGGTGACTTTGATTCGTATATCTTCCTCTCTTCTTCGATTCGAGGCTTCGTAACTCTTCGTCTCTGAAATCATCTTCGTTTCTCAAATCGGAGTGGTGACTCTTCTCAGGTTTTAATTCCTTTCCTATTCTAAGTCATATTTCTTAGTTCGTAGCAGATTATGTAATCTCTGAGTCATATTCTTGATCAATGTGATTGTTGAGTGAATTGAGCAAAGATCTGAGGTTTTGTGTGAGTAATTCTTGAGCAAAAGCTATGTATATCGTTGTCTGAGCTATATTCTTGAGTAGAATGATTGTTGAGTAAAATTGAGCAAAGATCTGAGAATCTGTATGAGTAAATCTCGAGCAAGAGCCATATCCTAGAGCAGCGAATTGTGTGAGAAGTCTAGTTTGATGTGTTGTCTCTTCTGTGTTGTCTATCTGCATTAATCTCTTATCATGCTATTCAGTGTGTGCCTGAGTTACTCGTAGTCTCGTGTTTCTGACTGCTAAGTGTTCTATTGAAGTATTGGTGTACTGATCTGTATTAGAGGTGATTGTGTACTTAGATATCTGAAGTTCCTAATGACGACAACCACGAGTACAGCTCTCACACACTCCGATGTGCATTCTCTACTAAGTGTCATCACTATGAGACTTGGTGAACGAAACTTCATTAAATGGAGTTTTCAGTTTCAAGCAACACTGTCTGGTAATGGTCTCTTTGGTCATTTTGATGGCTCAGAGGTGTCTCCACCTCGTTATGCACTTGATCTTGAAGGAGGTGTTACTAATGAGCAAACAGCTGCTTACAAAAACTGGAAACAGACTGATATGGCATTGCTGAGTCTACTAATGGCCACATTGGATGAAGACATTGTAGATGTTATCATTGGGAGCAAGACTGCTAGACAAGCTTGGCTGGCACTTCAGGAGCGCTTCTCAGGTGCTTCGAGATTAAATATCATGCAACTTAAGACCGAACTGCAGACAATGAGAAAAGGATGTGAGTCTGTTGAGAAATTCTTGCAACGTGTTAAGAATGCTCGAGACCAGCTCACCTCTGTTGGTGTGACCATACCAGATGAAGACTTAATCATTGTTATACTCAATGGATTGCCAGATGAATTCTCAACCGTCAGAACTGTCATTGAAGGAAGAGAAAACCAAATTACACTTCGAGATTTGCGATCTCAGTTACTTGCTGCTGAACGACGCATTGAGGGGAGCTTCTCTCTTCCTACTCATATGACTGCTATGACTGCTCGTGGAGATGGTTCTAAGTTTGGTTCTAGAAATGATAATTCTAGGCACTGGAATACTAAGCTTGATGGAAAAGGCAGTGGTGGACACTATACTCCTAATGGGATTGAATGCCAAGCTTGTGGGAAACGTGGACATACTGTCGATTCATGTTTCAAAATTCATGCATGTCACATCTGTGGAAAGCATGGTCACTTTGCTAATACTTGTTTCCAGAATCCAAACTATAAGCCTCAACAGTCTCATTTGTCTCAGATCAGATCAAGTGACCTTGGTCCTATACCTGAATGCCAGATATGTTCAAAGAAAGGGCATACTGCAGCCAATTGTCACTATAGGTCAGAGGAGGCCTCTAGTCACTCAAGTGCCAGTATACCAACCTGCCAGATTTGTGGTGTAAAGGGACATGTAGCACTGAACTGCTCACACAGAACTAACTTTGCGTTTCAAGGATCTGAACCACCTCCTTCTCTCACTGCTCTTTCTGCTCAGAATTCTGGAAACTATAATACTAGTCTGCATCAATCCTCTTCTAATTTTCCTGGTGGTTTCCACTTAAGTAATGGTGCTTCCTCTTCCACCTATCCACAGCCTAATGGAAGTACTAATGGAAATACAGAATCAACTGAAATCTGGATTGGAGACTCTGGAGCTACTCATCATATGACTTCAGATCTGCGCAACCTTTCTCTTGCTCAACCATTCTCATCTGATGCCAAAATAACAATTGGTAATGGCATGGGTTTACACATTGCTCATACAGGATCTAGTTATATAAAGCCTGCTGATCATTTCTTAAAACTTCATGATGTCCTCCACGTTCCTCATCTCACTATGAATTTGTTATCCTTTACAAAACTTTGTAGAGATAACAATTGTTTCATCATTCTTGATGAAAGTAACATTGTTGTGCAGGACAAAGTCACAAATCTGATCCTGTATCGAGGAGAGAGCAGTAAAGAAGGTTTGTTCCTTTTCAAATCACCCTCAATAACGTCTCTTCCTGGGACTTCTCATGCTGCCTTGGTGAGCACATCTGCACCATATTCTGTTTGGCACCAGCGCTTAGGCCATCCATCACCATCTATTGTCACAAGAATGGTGTCAAGCTCTCAAATAAAGACTTCTGGTGATCCCTCTAGTTCACTATGCAAGTTCTGTCTCAACGGCAAGATGCATAGATTACCATTTAGAGAGTCTGAGTCTTGTTCTTCTGTAGCTTTTCATAAAATTCACTCTGATGTATGGGGACCAGCCCCTTGTCTTTCCATCGAAGGGCATAAGTATTATGTTACTTTTATAGATGACTTCACCAGATTTGTATGGATCTTTCCTTTGGTTAATAAATCTGATGTTCTGCCTACTTTTATGAAATTCTATACATTTGTTCACACTCAGTTCGGTGCCTCTATAAGGATTCTTCAAACAGATGGTGGGGGTGAGTACAATAGCAAAGCCTTTGCTAACTTTCTGGACACAAAGGGTGTGTTGCATCAAATAACATGCCCTTATACTCCTCAGCAAAATGGCATTGCTGAAAGGAAGAATAGGCATATAGTGGAGACCTCTATTTCTTTACTAACTACTGCTGGTCTCCCTAAGCTTTTCTGGTTTCATAGTGTCGCCCATGCTTGTTATCTGATTAATAGGATGCCTAGTAGAACTTTGGCGATGTCTTCTCCGTATGAGTCCCTTTTTCACGAAGTTCCAGATATCTCTTCCTTAAAAGTGTTTGGGTCAGCTTGCTATCCTTTCCTCAGGCCTTATAATCATGACAAGTTGGAATCCCGGACATCTCAGTGTGTGTTCTTGGGCTATGCCTTGGGGTATAAGGGAGTGTTTTGCTATAGTCTTGCTCAGAATAAACTATGGATGTCTCGGCATGTAGTTCATGATGAATCCACCTTTCCTTTTTTGTCTACCTCTCTTGGTTCTCTCTCGACTACCTCTGTTGATCTAGTGACTTATTTTCCCTCATCTTCTGTTCCTCCTCGTGAGTCTCTCCCTACGTTGGTTGGGGGGGAGGGTAATGATGGTGAGGATAATGGAAATGATGGCAGCAGTAATGATGGTATGTCTATTAATCATGATGAAGTAGATAGGGATAGGTCTTGGTCTACTGAAAGTGCTGGATGTAATGATAATTCAAGAAGTTCAAGTATGGAGAATTCTGATACGCTTCTCAATAGTCCTGAAGCAAATGAGACTGATACTGTTGTTGCTAGTGTTCCTCCTGAGCCCTCTGATGTAATAGAAACTGATGTAGGAGAGACAGGTGTGTTGACAATTGATCTTCCCTGCGGGCAAGCTACTTCTGGTGATGCAAGCAGTTTCCCAGAGCATATGAATGGTTCAACGTTACAAGGTCTAAATGCTACTGAGTTAAATGCTGTTCAATTTGGAGGTAATATCAATTCAGATGACAGTCTTCCACCTGAACTTGGTTTTATTGTGGAACAAAACTACAATGATCACTCTATGTTGACTCGAGCTAAGAATGGGGTTGTAAAGCCGAAAACTTTTGAGGATTTTTATTGTTTTTCTGCTGTTGCTCAACAAAAACTTTATGATGAGTATCCATTTTTTAGTGGATTCACGGCTGTGTCCGACATTACAGACATTGTTGAGCCTCAATCTTTCAAAAGTGCCACTGGTAAACCCGAATGGGATCAAGCAATGCTGGAAGAGATTGATGCCCTTCATAAACAAGGAACTTGGACTCTTGTTCCCTGCCCTCTTGACAGAAATATCGTAGGGAGCAAGTGGGTCTATAAGGTCAAGAAAAACCCTGATGGTACTCTCTCCCGATACAAAGCTAGGCTTGTGGCACAAGGTTTTAGTCAGTCTAAAGGTTTGGACTATGACGAGACCTTTAGCCCTGTGGTCAGACACAGTACTGTGAGGGTAATCTTGGCTCTTGCAGCAATGCACAATTGGGAGTTAAGACAGTTAGATGTCAAGAATGCTTTCCTGCATGGAGATCTTAAAGAGGAGGTGTACATGGCTCAACCTCAAGGGTTTGTCGATCTTGAGCACCCTGATTATGTTTGTTACCTCAAGAAATCTCTCTATGGTCTCAAGCAGGCTCCTCGAGCATGGAATCAGAAGTTTACAAATTTCTTGCCAAGTCTAGGGTTTTCTCCTTCGCATTCTGATCCTAGTCTGTTTGTGAAACATTCTGATAATGGTATGGTAGCTTTGTTATTGTACGTTGACGATATTGTTATCACTGGCTCCGATACTAAAGGAATTCATGAAGTTATTTCTGAACTCAGCTTGGTCTTTGATATGAAAGATCTGGGGTTCTTGTCATATTTTCTTGGTCTAGAAGTTACTAAGACTAAGAAGGGTTTGTTCTTGTGCCAAACCAAATATGCTAAAGACTTGCTGATTAAGACAGGAATGGACACGATAAGGGCATGTAACTCTCCTTGCTTACCTCATAGTCAAATGACAAAAGATCAAGGTGTTCCTCTCTCTGATCCAACCTCCTATAGAAGTATTGTAGGAGCCTTACAGTACTTGACCTTCACAAGACCAGACATTGCCTATGCAGTTAACACTGTTTGTCAATTCATGTCTGCTCCTACAGATGCACATTTTGTAGCAGTAAAGAGAATACTCAGATACTTGCAAGGTTCTATTCATAAAGGTCTTTCCTATTGTTCGACTGGAGCAATGCCCAATTCTGTGCACATCAAAGCCTATTGTGACGCTGACTGGGCTGGAGAGGTCATCCAAAGACGCTCCACTACTGGATTTGTTGTGTATCTTGGCATGTGCCCAGTTTCTTGGCAGTCCAAGAAGCAAGGAAGTGTCTCACGTAGCTCTACAGAATCTGAATATCGAAGCTTAGCCAACACCGCTGCAGAGATAAGCTGGGTGCGTCATCTCTTGTGTGACTTGAAGGTTCAGGTTCCAAGTGCTCCTCTCCTTAACTGTGATAATCTTTCAGCTTTGGCTCTAGCCTCAAATCCAGTTTTTCATTCTCGGATTAAGCACTTGGATAATGACTTCCATTTTGTTCGTGAACGAGTGCAACGTAATGATTTGCGTCTTCAGTATGTACCAACCACAGAGCAGACAGCTGATATTCTAACAAAGGGTCTACCTTCGCCTCAGTTTCTGTCTCACTGTGTCAACCTCAAGCTCTCTACCCTAGCTGAGGTTGAGGGAGGGTGTTAGAGCCGTTTAGCCGTTTAGCTATATGCTACAGGTCGTTGCCTCAATTAAGCTGTTGAAGAAGTTTCGAGAAGAATAAAGCCACGTGGTCTGTGCTTACTGGGTACAGCTGTTTCTTAGCTGCGTATCTTAGCTCCTTGAGTTCAGTGTGTTAATTAGCTTGTAATCTGTTTTGTCTTAATTTCATGTTGGTATAAATAGCTAATCTCTTTGTATCGTTAATCATAATGAGAAATAACAGAAACTGGAGCTCCTCTTCTCCACCAAACTCTCTCTGTTTTTCATCTTCATCTTCATAACAAACCCTAGCTTTCTCTGATTTACCATGTCTATCAATGGTTTCCTTCTAATATATATGATGAAATATGTGGTAGGCTTGCAGCTGGCTCTATCTCTCATTCTCTCCTAATCCATCTCTTTCTTTTTGACCACTTCACTTAATAATACATGTATACAAATACAGATAATACCAGTTCCCATTCTGTGTGTGTCTGTCTATCTATGACTGACTATTCCGTCTATTCTATTCGATTCGTACTATTGGCAAGCACACTGAAGCCTCTTTCAGGATCATTCACCTGCATCGACGACATTCCCAAATCCATCAAAATGCCATCAAGACATCAAGTCCAGTGTCGAGGAGTGTCTCGTCCACATCGCTAAGCAGAGACTTGACGCATCTGAAATTCTCCAAAAAGGTATAAGTTTTGAGTGTTGAATCTGGAGAATTCAACACAGAATTGATCCAAGCTCGAGCCTTGTCAAGTGCCACAGGATCAACATCAAGTCCAACATACACTTCCATTTCAGGATGGCCTTCAATTATCTGTTAATAATCAACCATAGGTAATCCACATTCCAACAAAGTATCGAATATCAGTAAAATCGCGATTACTGACCGCAGAAGAATGGCCGGGAGCCCCGACGGTACTAACCCAGGGGCTTTTTGGTCATTCTATTTTTCTATCAATGATTAAGTCACCTTTTTATTTTTTGACAGGGAACGAATGGTCTAATACTATGATTAATAAAATTTTAATTTTTGTTTCTCCCTTAATAAAACAAAGAATGTTGCTGTTGAATGTTGAAGAGAGTCCATTTCTTTTGGCAAAATAAAAAATTTATTAAGAAGAAAAGAGAATACAAAACGTCCATCACTTTGTCACAGATTAAAATACCAGTTTCATCAAATAATTAAAGTTTGGAACTTTTTAAAATGTAATATGGTATTATTGTCTAGTTTTACATGTATATACACTCAGACCATAAGAATATACTTGACTATGATCTCCGGCCATGATCTTTGTTTTTTTTTTTGAACGGTTCTGGCCATGCCATGCTGTTTGATGGTGATGATTTTGTTTCACGTGGTCTGATCCGGGGTACACAAACTATATATATAATATATAGCACATACATTTTTTATTTTTATATAATCTCATGAATGAGGTCATTTTTGGACTTCAAATTTATTGGCTCATATTGGGCCTGTTTTTCCTTGGATTTGGGCCTTTACAAATGGCCTATTGGTCTCCTTTCTTCATCAATCCATTGCATGCCCTATCTCTCAATTTATTTTTTATTTTATGGATTTGCCTTTTCATGTTAGATGCTAGCTGGAATTGAATGTTTAAGATCAAAAGGGATTGAAACGAAAGTATACCACTCGTTTAATTGGAAAGATATAATGTGATATGAGATTTTGATTAATCGGGAGATAGTTAATTTGGAAGAAATCAAATTTGATTGGCCAAACTGGTGGGATCAATGAATTAATGTCAACTAGCTAGAGAGGTTTTAGGGTCTTTTTTTTTTTGTAGAAAAAGAAAAGGATCTAGTACGTACTTATTTAGACCACTTTCAATTTTGAATTAATTGGGTGAATTAGTCTCCAGTACTTATCCATTTACACTCAGCACTCTAATTCCCACTTGAGATATTAAACTAGCTAGCTACGTACTTAAGAAAATGAAGAAGGTTCCTGGAGCTCTGACTGGTCGAGATTGACTACATATATATAATATGTATGGATAAAAATCAACCAAACAATTCTTAGATGAAGGCAACAATATTTTGCCAATCAACCTTTCTCTCAAAATTATGCTAATTTCAGCTCATTAATTAGGTAATGTAATTTAGGATTGTTCATTTTATATTTAATTAGGTAATGTAATTTTATGTTTAGGATTGTTTAAAAATCATCTATGAAAAAAATCAATTAAATGAAATATTGTTTGACCACCTAATTTAGCAAATTAACATAAGCGGATGGTAGTGGGCGGTACGTGTTGGTAGTAAAATACATTAGATGACCAAAACATCGATAATTTAGTTGAGTTTTTGCAACATCAATCAGTAAAAGATTATCTATGATTCTATAGAGTGAATGAGTCGAATTATACGTCTTACAAGATGAATAAAAAATGGAGGAACATTTAAAAGAAAATGTTTCTATATATTCATTCTAGCTAAGCTTATACCATAAAAAGGTTCTAAGATCGAAAACTAATATATATACATTCGGATACTTTCAACTATTAGGTCATGGCATGGAATGTTCTTCCAGCTCATATATATATATATATATATATTCTTTTTGTTCTTGTTTAATTTATGGTTCCCTTTGTCATTGTATAAGAGTGGCCGGGAAAACCTAATATAACATCACTGGTATTTGTTTAAGATACTAATCATCAGGAAAATGCAATGCATGTGCATGAAGTCATTTTCGCTAAATAAAAAGAATATTAGATTAAATAATAAAATTGTTTATTACATATGAATTGATTTTTCCCTACTTTAGGACCAAAAAAGTGCTTGAATATTTCGTGGGGTGTACGTACGTGGACCTGTGGGAAAGCCAATTAAGTAGTGTTCCCATTGCAAGTTCCGGCCAATGGAAATAATGGGTTTGAAATGCCCGCGAGAAAAGTCTTGTACCAAATTACATTCTTTTACTTTTGGCGATAATTATTCTTTTAGCTAGGGCACCTCATTTGATGGAGGAAGAAGAAGCGGAGAGAGTTGGTAAAACCTCCCCGTGAAAACTCCATTACCAAACTATTTGGAAGATAATTCTATTTTTTTTCAAAAATTATTCCAAATGCCAGCTATCTCTGCACTACCATTCTGACCAGTTCAACTCTCTATCGCTCTCACCGTCCTCTTTCTACAGAATCACAATCACTTTTTTTGCAAAAATCCAGTACTTCAAGCTCAATTTCAGATCAAAAACCCTTTCTCTTTCTCGAGCTCTCTGAGTCTTAGAATCTAGTCTCATATATTGATCTCTTTCCTCAATCGTTCTCCATCTTTGATTTCCAGATCGACTCCTGCTTGGATCTGAGTCTCTTGTCGAAGCTAGCCTTGTGAATTTGCTTTCTTTCAGATCGATCGAGATCTTCTACTTTCTTCGGACAGTGATTCCTCTCTCTCTCTCTCTCTCTCTCTCTCTCTCTCTCTCGGACAGGATGAGATCTATGTTCCTAACTTCCCTCCTCTTCAATCTCTTACTGCTCACCACCACAGTAACTAAAACCCCTCAAGACCATCCACCTTTTCAAAACACCTTCTGTTTCACCAACCAGGGTAATTACTCCACTAATAGCATCTTCCACACCAACCTCAATCAGTTCCTCTCATCTCTCCCCTCTTCTAACAATGGTTACGGCTTCTACAACTCCTCAAGAGGCCAAAACCCTGACAAAGCTTACCCAGTAGGACTTTGCCGAGGCGACATTAAGCCCGATGAGTGCGGCAGCTGCCTCAATGATGTGAGATATCTTCTCATACAAGCCTGCCCTTCTCAGAAAGAAGCCATTGGATGGTACCAGAACTGCATGCTTCGCTTCTCGAACCGCTCCCTCCACGGTTCCATGGAAATGATTCCCGCCTTCTCTCTATGGAACGCAGAGAACATATCCTCCAGCGCCGTGGCCGCAGGGTTCAACCGGAAGCGCATGACCTTGCTCAAAACCCTAAGGAATGAGGCCGCAGGCGGCGGCGATCTTCGCAAGTTTGCAACGGGAACTGCCAGCTAGAGTTAGGGTTGCTCCTCCGAATTCCAATCAATTCATGACAATATATGGGCTTGTCGAATGCACACCCGATTTGTCGGAGACGGAATGCAAAAGGTGCTTAAATGAGGCTTTTAGGTACATCCCAAGATGCTGTCATGGGAAGGATACTGGGAGGCTTGTAAAACCTAGCTGTAACTTGAGGTTTGAGCTGTCTCTCTTTTTTGGCCCAGCTGCTACAGTCCTGTCATTGCCAGTCTCTCATGACTCTCCTCCTCCCACAAGTCAAGGTAACTTAATTGTATATGTGAGTATCATGTATATACATGTTCACGCATTATAGATGCACTGAAATTAAGTATACATGTAACATGTGGCAGGGACGTCTAATAATTTAGTGTATGGCTTTATCACACATGTTCCTTTATGCTTTGATTTGCCTGTAATCTATTCTGTGTATCTTTTAATTAATATTATTTTGTTTTACCTAGTACATAGTGGGTAGATTTAATTAATTAATTAAGGTTCAGCCACGTGATTGTGATTTCAGACTAATAAGATTAGTTTTATTTTTATTTTTGCAGGAATGAAAAATAAAACACTTTTGTTTGTGATGACTATTGGTCTGGCAAGCGTTGTTTTTGTTTTGGTACTAATCATATGCTACTGTTATTTGAGAGCAAACACCAAAGAGAAAGTACAACCAACTAAAAATTTTATGTTGGTTGAAAGACCTAAAATGACCTCTTTAAATGGTAAGTTGAGATTAAGTGTTTGTCTTTACTAGGTGCTTCCAGTGAAATCTTGTAAATATTGTTATTATTGGAAAATTTCGTGGAAACCTATTTACTGTTGTGAGTCGTAATTTATATTTAAATTCATGTTTGTGTCATTGTGTGTTTTTTTTAATTATATTTTAATTTCAAGGTAATTGGTGTAACGGTTTGACATCAAAATTATATTCGGAGAGATCATAGTTTTGACTCATCTGGTTTCAAAATGAAACTAATTAATCTCAGTGACGGCTTAGTGAAGGTGTGTGTATGTTAAAAAAATAAACAAACTTAATTTTTACTAAGTAGTCACTAAGATTAATTAGTTTAATTTTTACTATGTAGTCACTGAGATTAGTTTTGACGCTATCAAAGAGGCCACGGGTAACTTTGATGAAGAAAATAAACTTGGAGGAGGCGGATTTGGTCCTGTTTATAAGGTAATTACGAAGAACCGACCATTATTTATGTGAATGTTTACGTCTTAGTTAATATTCTGAAAAAAGTTATTTTGCATTACAAACTAAATATTTTATCATCTCTTAAAACACATTGAATCCCCTTTACTTGTACATATATAAACCAGAGATGAAGTACTCTTAGGTTTGTTGAACGAAAAAAAAAAAAAAAAAAAACAGCATTTTAGGTTTGTTGTGTGGATTTCATTACAAATATATATATATAAAAAAAAAAATTTTGCTTCCTTACTAGCTATTACATAATATCATCTTGTTTAAGCTGTAAAAAGGCTTTCGATACTTCCTTCAGGGTCGTTTGGATGGGCACGATATAGCCGTTAAAAGGCTCTCCACGGGACAAGGACAAGGAGAAGAAGAATTTTCCAGTGAAGTCTCAATTTTGGGCAACCTTCGACATGACAATTTAGTCAAGCTCCTACATTTCAGTGTGGAAGGAAATGAAAGGGTTCTTGTATATGAGTTTGTTCCAAATGCAAGTCTTGATCGCTTCATATTTGGTATGCCTTTCATTTTCGAAAACTTCTCATACAACTAGCTAGAGCAATTGTGTATCATACTTTGAGAGCAGTACGTTACTGCAACGTGTGTGTGTGTATCTATATATTCATTGTGCACGTACCTAATTGTATTTTCATATGCATTTATAGATCAACACGAGAGGGAAGGTTTGGATTGGGAGAAACGCAACAAGATCATAGTTGGCACTGCAAAAGGCATCCGTTACCTTCATGACAATGCTTCTCCTAGATTCATTCATCGTGATATAAAAGCTAGCAACATTTTACTAGATGCAGAGTGGAATCCCAAAATTGCTGATTTGGGCATGGCAAAGTTGATTAACGAAGCTCACATGCAACATACTAATCGACTTGCTGGAACGTGGTCAGTGTAGTTACCAACTCAACTAATTGCTATCCATTCTAAAACACAATACACTAACAGTAAGGTACAACACAATATAAAACATAAGAAATTATTATTCACACATCATAAAAGTTAATCTACACATTTTTCGTTTGTTTTCTATTTAATTTTTTATGTGAATTTTCCACAGCATTCTCCCTATAATTAATACTTCTTATTCAAATAGAGTAATATATATATATATATGGACAATTAATGTCATAATAAAGTAGCTAAATTGAAACAAGAAGTATACGTACGTGTGTAGATTGACTTCTAGCATGTACGTGTGAATAGCAACACCCTAAAAGTATTGGGACAAACACATATATAGAGATAATCTAGTGGTAATGATGATAAATTCTTATATTTTCTTGTACGTCGATATATATGCAGGGGGTATATGGCTCCAGAATATGCGAGAACTGGTCATTACTCTGTTAAGTCGGATGTCTACAGTTTTGGTGTAGTGACATTAGAGATTATACGCGGAGAGAAAAATATTACCTTTCGTTATGGAGAAAATGGAGCTAGTCTCGTAAATTATGTAAGCTACTCTCTCTCTCTCTCTCTCTCTCTCTCTCACACACACACACACACACACACACACACACACACACACACACACACACACACACACACACACACACACAAAAAAAACAACAAGGTTGGCGCGCGTCATGTCTTTTTAATCTGAAAAAAATAATTACATATTTATGTCTGATTTTGCATGCAGGCTTGGGAAGCATGGGGGGATGATGAAGAGAGGATTTCGAATTTAATTGATCCGATGCTGATGAGGACTATGGTGCGGAAGCGTCAGACAACCAAATATATGAAGTATTGCCAAAATATGAAAATGATAAACGAAACAGAAAATCCACAAGACAAAAGGATTTACGTGGTTCACCCCAAAATCAAATGGGCTACATCCACGGGCAGAGACCGGCGAGGAAATTCCACTATAACAAAATGAAGATTACAAAGTGTTTAATACACTAACCCAAATCCCAAATACACCCAAGTGTACATACCAAAACAAAGAGCCAAGAATATACACAATCATATTCAAAATATATTCTTGCTCACAAAGGAGAAGGAGAGACCAAAGAGATCATAGACTACCTCAACATAGCAGCAACCCAAACAAATGAGATATATTGTATCTCTTCCAAGAGATGCAGCTCCACCCACGCAAATGACAGAGATGATGGATTTCCTCCGTAGGTATAGTGCACATAAACAAATAAGAGACCTCAATTCTCTCTCTAACAAAGGGCTGCGTCTGCTATTCAAAGAGAAGAACTATTTCTTCTCAGTCCGTAGCTCTCTACATCTCACCTCTTTCTCTTCCTTCCCTCCGTTCTCTCTTGCATGTACACACATATATATATTTCACAAAAGCATGCAGCACAGCAGCAGGCCAGCCACTCACGTCACTCATGCAACAAACCACCATACATATATAAAATATATCAAGGCATGCAGCAGCCCACGTTCTGTCTCACTCTCATGCAATTAACACAATCATGCATGTATTAATTATACAAGCATAATCGGACAGATAACATAATTAACCAAAAGTTAAACAACTTTCCACCACTTGCTAATTGCATTTGACTTTGGCTACATACATCCAAACCGTGCCTTATCATCTGCACCTGCTCCTCCACACATGCTTCAAGTGGAGCCAATTAATCAACAGACTAGTGGTTCAGGCGGCAGTGAAATTGTTATAAGGAGACGCATCAAAATTGCATTACTTTGCCTGCAAGAGAATGAACGTATGAGGCCAACCATGGGTGCAGTTGTTGACATGCTTACAGGCACTCAGTGGCGAATCTACTCACGGGGCTCCATGGGCTATAGCCCCCCAAAGTTTTGTAATTTATTAATTAGGGTAGGGCTATTAGTGTAATACAAAAAAAAAAAAGTTGGTTTGATCATTCTTTCCTGTCCCTCAGTCCCTCACTCTCTAATCTCTAGTTCTCTACCCCCCAAGTTTTGTAATTTATTAATTAGGGTAGGGCTATTAGTGTAATAGCCCCCCAATAGCCCACCTCCCCAAAAGAAAAACAGAAGAAGAAAGATTAGTATGATAAGTTTCTCAATTATTCTCCGTCCCCAGTAGCCCCCTCCAAAATTTGGTAATTTATTAATTGCTATAGGGTTATAAGTGTAATAGCAAAAAAAGAAGAAGAAAGATTAGTATGATACTTTCTCAATCTTTCTCCGTCCTTCCTCCTCCTCCACTCTCAAATAGCCCTAGATGAACCTAGTTAATTAATTAATAGTCACTAATTAAGTCATTTTGGATTCATGATGCACTAAGTTATCACTCATAATTAAAGACGAACTCACTTCCTTCTCACCTCACTCTTCCTCCTTCAATCCTCTCATCAAAATCATTTAATTGTTCAATTCTTAAGAATTTTTTGAGGTTTGCTCAATGTCTTAAAAAATTTTTTTGGCTCACGGCAAAAAAACAATGACCAAAAAAATTAGCCCCCCCCCCCATTTTTGAATCCTAGATTCGCCACTGCAGGCACTGATACTCTCCCAGACCCGGTTCGCCGAGAACAAGAACCAGTCATTTCTGCGAATAGCAGCATTGAATTAGATCAATCTGGTCTCGGAAACTTGCCAGTTCCGGTATCCACACACTTGGTGGTTTCTAATGGTGGCATTGAATCAGCAGTGGTTTCGACAAGCAGCAGGTTGGATCGACATGATAGTTCAGATGGGATTGTCTCGGTTCCAGAATCCCCGCGAATGGAATCAGAGGGGACAAGGCTGGCTCGATCCAGTAGTAGCAGCAGAAACCATGTCGTTCCCAACACAGTGGAAAATGAGGCTTTTAAAATCTTAGGACTGCTAGTCACTGCCCCTTTCTCAATCGCTTCCAAGGTGTGTAAAGTCCTACATGGACTATATGGTGGGCTGACGCGCCACAACAATGAGGCTAAGATTCGTAAGCGGCAGGACGCGTGCTCATATTCCTCCTAAGAAGAGATCATGGAATTGGAGGAGGAATGATTCACCTAGAAACACCACAACAGTAGGAGAAGGTCAGCTCTCTCTCTCTCTCTCTCTCTCTCTCTCTCTCTCTCTCTCTCTCTCTCTCTCTCTCTCTCTCTCTCTCTCTCTCTCTCTCTCTCTCTATATATTAATTTCAATTATTTTGTATGGCTTGTATATCTTGGTTTTCAAACATTTGATGGCTTTATCTGTATACTACTTATTAATTTCAACTTCTTTCTAGGTCTTTATCTAACAAAAATGCCAAAAACTAGGGATTAATTCTTAGTGTCAAGTTGCCTTCAATTTTGAAGTTAATCAGCAGAATCTTAATATGTACGTACTTTTTGAAATGGTTAGTTTGTATAGACTAGTATACCACAAATTAATGACAAATTTGTCATTGGAAAGACTGCAAGGTTTGACAGGAGACTCCCCTGATGAACTAGCTAGTGATGGGCTCATATTTCCTTTCCCATCCTTATATGAGTTACTATTATGTGTTTCCAAGTCTAATGGCTTTAGCTTTGTACAAGGAATTCTACAATTGAATTTTAATCTTTTAATTTGCAGTTTCGCTTTGGAATTTCACCAAATTCATAAGCTGTTGTATTCTCCATTACATTGCAACTGTCCCAATATATCATCTCCCTCCATTACTAGTTTTATTCCTTTTAGTCTGTGAGAACATCAATGCAATTAATGTGTCTTCAATAAAATTAATTTACATGCATCCTGCTCAAAGAAGAGGATTGAATTCTTTGTGCATTAAGTACGTACGTAGTTTGGAGTCCTGAGTTTGACATCTTTGGTCTTTGTATGTGCTTTGCAGCGGATCTTTGTGAACAGCCGGATGATTTCCTCCCGCCAAATAGCGATGGATGACTAAAAAATATATAGTGGGTGTGAGGTCCAAACCCCCAAGCTTGACTTGGTTCTAGCCCTCAAAAAAAAAGAGTGTAATAATTAGTTTTGGTACGTAATTTTATCTTTATCACCAATAACAATAGTAAGTCATGTATGGGAATGTAAGACAATGGATGATCTTCAACTCTATGGTTATTTGTTATGCGATATTCTCTTCTATCTTTAGTTCTTTACATAACATAAATGAAAATGAAATATGTGGTAGGCTTGCAGGTCTCTATCTCTTTTAACCCATCCCCTTCTTTTTGAATTTTGACCACGCTAGTTCCCTGGTGAAGCCCGACTCGGCCCTTTTGAGCAGCCCATCCGGTCCTTTGGATTATATTTGTAATTTATAACAACTCTGAACCTGTTGTATTCTCTCCTTAATTCTACTCTGCTGACAACAAACCCAACTTCTGATCAAATTCCAAAATCTTCCATCTCTTTTTCCAATCAGTATCGTAATTGACTGCATGATTTACGATGCGATTTCACGCCAATATATTCATTCCGATCTTCTTAAAGCAAAGTGGTTTGAGGTTCCAAAGACTCAAAGAGGTGCTTCTTTTTATGTATTTGAAGGCCCTGCTTTTCTCTGTAGGTTGAAGCTTCGAAGGCCCTGCTTCTTTTTATGTATTTGTTAAATTTGGTTCATAAGTCAATTGAAGAATGTAAGTAGGAATAGATTCAATCTCGTAGAGTATGTGGTTGTGTTATTGATTAGATGAAGTTTTATTGAATTATGTTCATCAATTTTGCTGGGTTGTTTAGTGGAAAAATAATAAAATTGAGATATTCAATTGTGGGTAACTGAGTATTGGGAATTTGATTGCATGGATATGAGTTTTAGCCTTAAACTTTCAAAATTTGGAAGTAAATTGATTATTTGGTGATAATGAATGTTTTAAAGTTTAGGTCGTCTGGGTTTTTGTTTCTTTGGCTGCATGTGGGTTTGTGATTTTTTTTCTTTTGTTTTTGTCATAAACGAAAGATGTTATTGAAATAAATTATAAAAGAGTAAATCAAAATTTGAAACCAATCTAGCACATTTGAGTTAGAAAAAAAAAATTTATACAAAAAAAGGCCCCGTCCAGCCCAGCCCAGCCCATGAAAGCTGACCCAATCCCGTTCGTCAGTTTCTGGACCTGTGGACTGGCTAAGGATGGGATCTTGAAACCTCAGCCTGACCCTAAATAATTTTGACTTTGACCAAGTTCGGCTCTTATCCGGCCCGAGCTCTAAAATTTGGGGTGGCCTGGCTCGGCCCAATAACAATCTGACACACCTATATGGGCGGGCTGGGATTGCTATCTTTAAGCTTCGGCTCCGGCCCAAGAATAATTAGACTTCGACTAGGCCATGCTGGAACTTTAAAAATTAGAGATGGGCTAGCCCAGATCCGCCCAATAAAGTCCAATTTGGGAAGAGCCTGTATGCTGTTTGATTCCTCACTGCAGACCACGTTCAAGAGAAGGAGTACCCTTGTAGCCCAATCCGACCCACACTAAATCTCACTGAACTTATGACTCCTCGTCCCTAAAGCAGTAAAGGGCTAAAGGCTGTAAAGCTATCTATCTCCCCGATTGTAATCCATTATCTTGTTTGTGACTACTGAGTACTGACTAGTTTAGTTGTTAATACAGATACATGGTATACAATACAGATACATCATCACTCTGGTTGCTTTCTTTATTTGTTTTTTGTTCCATGTCCACACTGCTTTAATCATCAACACGAGCTAGGTCCACAATCTCTCTCTCTCTCTCCTCTTTTCACATCGATCAATTATAAATATCTCTCTCTCCTTTTCACATCGGTCAATTATAAATCTAGGTAGACCTCTGAATCTGAACCAGAGCTCGGTTTTTGTCAATGGATAAGCAGCAGGAAGAAAACATATCATCTTCGTCTCCAGGAAGATCAGGAGGAGGAGCAAAGGGAGAAGGAGAAGCAGCAGGCGGGTTAGGAATCAGAGCAGCAGGGCCCACTTTCATAGGCAAGCATAGAATGGCTGCTGCTATTTCCCATCTCCACAACCAAGTCAACATTATTCAGGTCCAACCCTTACTACCCCTCTACCTAATCTATATATTTAAACCATAGATGCTAGAAAATCAAGGATTTTTTTATGAAAAAAAAATTGTGATGCAGGAAGAACTGAACGAACTCGAGACGATAGGTGAATCCTCCATTGTCTGCAAAGAGTAAGCAAGTTGTTGCTTTTAATCCAACATCTGATGCGTCTTTCTTTTCTTAATATGTGTTTCTGATTTTGTCAATCTCCTAACATACACAGACTCGTTGCGAGCATTGAATCGGTTTCTGATCCTCTGCTTCCATGGTAATTACCCGAATTCTGTTTGTTTGTTACTTCTCTCTTTTACTGGGCTGGGTTCCTTTTCTGTTTGACTGGGCTGAGTTTGAGTAATGAAGATGAATGATGGTTTTTGTGCACAAATGCAATGACAGGAGTAAAGGAGCACCTCAAGTGGGCTGGGATAGGTGGTTCAGAGGAGCCCACAACACCAGAAGTAACAATCGCTGGATCTAAGAATGAACAAACCAATTTCTTTTCCAAATGTCTTTTTTTATGTTACACAAATGTCTTCTTTTCTTTGGTGCATTTTCATTTCTGTGATCATAATGTTTTGAATAAGAAGAGCAAATATATAAAGATTTCAGGGAAGTTGGTCGTTTTGCTTATGAATGAGGCTATTAGATCTTTTCGGTTGCTACAATTGATTAAAACCGGTGCATGATTACTTTGACTCGACCTTGGAGGAACCAACACATGAAACTAGTCTCATTGATACTCAAACTGGTACAATGATGACTAACCGCATAAGTTATTATCTATCAAATAAAGAAGCATCACACTTGAAACGCTTTTCACATCATGTACATTTGGACAAAAGATGAAAAAAAGGCACGCTAACATCCTTATGAACACCAGAATGACCAGGACTGGATAGAACAAGAACACTCCAGGAGAAGCGTCAGCCAAAATGGCGAGGCCGAGGGCGATCTACTTTACACATTGGACCAGCCTTCTTAGGTGCAGGAAGCTCACCAATACTTGGTTCAAAAACAGCTTCTGCCAAGGAAATGCAAGAATGGTCACTAATAAATGAATGATTTCCCGAATATACCTTGCAAATCAGAGATCAGATAATATTCATCCATTTGAATTGATTGACCACTAAGATGACTAAGCATATAATTTCCCTAAAGCATTAATTCCACTACATAGGGGAAAGAAATAAAGTAAACATATGCCAGCATAAAAAAGGAAAGAATTGATTAAGCTGCAGAATGAATCTAAAGAAGATACAGGCCAGTTTCACAAACGAAAAGAAACAAGATGGACAATATGACTGCAACTAACCTAAAAATGCTGGTCTTCAAACATGCCGGTTGAAGATTAAAAGTTCAAGTCACCTCCCCTCGGTCAATATTTACAAAATCCTGGATATCGACATTTAACTAGCAAAAAACATGCTTCTTAAACAACTTGGGATGAAATATTTGCAGTCAAAAGTGTCCCACGGAAACCCTCTTCAGTGTGTTGAACATCCATTTTCTCGTCAGAAAGCTCATCTGCGGAAACATTGTCAGAATGCATGTTAAGCAACTAAAATTGAAACTGACCAATGCATTACAATCAGACCAATCAGAAACTTTTGGTGAATAACAAAGCATTTACATCATGTTAAGTAATCAGGACAGAACAATATTAATGGAATCGGAATAAAGGACAATCTGAAGCACCACATTTCACTTCTTTCTAATGTAAATAACTACTAACAACATTACGTTACCAGCAATATCTCGATTCTCATGGATTTCTGAATCAGTCACCCAGAGCTTATCCCCAGGGAATATGTTCAAGTCTGCGAGAGTAGCACATTCACTATCAATTATCCGGGTGCCTTTGCGGAGTATCTGGTTTTCCTTAACAACCTGCATATATAAACGAGTAATTACATGCCAATTGAAACATTACTAATTTTCCAAACAACGTATTTATACACAGGAGGAAAATGCTGGTGGCACAAGACAAGAGAGTACCACCTCAAAGAGAGGTGAAATGAAAACTGGAATATTTCAATTTTGGAAATGCTGTAAACCGACAAAACTGCAGACAGTATATGCATGTGCGCATTTGTGTGTATGCATGCATGTTTTAGCTTCAAGTAACATACCCCAAAGGATTCCCATATCATCATTTTTAACTGGTATATTGATGTGGAACCAGAGACTTTCAAACTTATTTGATCTCCGTTGTTTGTCTTTCGAGAGCGCTTGGAAACTCGGCGATCTGGATCAAAACTAGTCTCAGATGCTTGTAAAATATATTTTGGAGCTTCCTTGCCATGTATCAAGAATACATATATGTCCTCATTACAGTAATCAAGCTTCCGCATCAGCTCCCTGCTTTCTTTCTCTCCAATGCAATCCTCACATATCTAAGAAAAATTGAGAATACCTAATCAGAAGAACAACTTCATAACTGCTTCTTAAAATCTAGATAAGTAGCCCACTCAAAATTTATACAATTTTTGCTTAAAACCTAGCAGATGCTGCTGGCACTTGTATCCAGTATGAAAATAATTACCAAAAAAAAAACAAAAGTAAAAAGGAAAAGAGGGAAAGTGGTGAAGAGGGGGGAACTAATTTCATAATGCATTTTGTTCTTTACAAGGTAACTGAAGCAAGTAACGATCCTACAGAAGACAACACATCCAATAGATTTTACAGATTGGAGCACCAAATGTTGACAAATTTATAAATCTCAAAAGAAACAAGAGCCATGATATAAAATAAATTTCCTCCACTTTGCCTCACAATAAAACCATAAAATATAAAAAAAAGTAAATCTGTACCTCAGGGCAAGTCCTAATCAAAAGGGATCTAGAATCAACTTCACCATTCACTAGATTTGGAGTACCCAGATCCTCCTCAGACACTGGCATATCTTCATAGGACCCTGCCAGGTTATTTCCTTCAGTATTACTTGACTTGATTTCAGCAGATATGCCTTTCTCCTCAATACCACCCCATTCCTCACAGAAGGATTTCCAGTCACTCTCAGTTATGAGTATTAACCCATCCACCTAGATCCACAAAGACATAAATAAGCAATAATTCCAACATTAGAGCATAAGAATACGTACAACTTTGGCGTTTGATCAGCAAAGTCAGAGGAAGCTAAAAGAACACAAGAACTTCTTAAACAACATAAGAGCGCGCACACACACAGACACACAAAGACATATATTCATATACTTACAGGTGATGACTTTTGCGAAATCAATCCACGCTTACAGACCAGATCAACAGGCCTTTCTAAAAGTCGTGAGTGCTGAAAGAAAGAATGAGGGAGGTTACTTAGATATATATTAATAAACCTAATAACTAAAAACAAAGAAAACAAAGGCAGATTGAATTACAAGGCCCAGAATAATTTTCAAATGTCCCAAGAGTATTTATCAAAACTAGTGAAAGTTTCCCCAATTTTCAGAAATAGCAGCTTTATAAACTTTTAAAGAATAGCAAATATTTGGGGTGTGCAGGGCTTGTCTTGGTGCAGAGGCCTTATGTTTAGCATAGACCCTTCACAACACAGTTTAAAAAAAGAGGGGTTAAACCATTGCCAGTTTTGATAAAAACTCAACGGGCAACAAAAGATTACTGGGTAAAGTTGCAAGTTACCTTTTCACACTTAATCAAATCCATGATGCCATCTAATGTTTCCGGTTTCTCTACTGAAGAAACATTCCTGCCGGTTGCATTAATGTAGGTTCTCCATTTTGAAAGCCAAGAATAGGGTATCAAGTAATACTTGCAATGCAAAGAAAGTGGAATGCTTTTCCCGACAGCTAATTTATCATGAATCTGGCGCTGTTTTTCCCTAACCAATCTGCAGCATAGATAATGGTCAAAGCAATTGCACATGCTTATCAGCTCTCCAATACAAGTAAATGCTTAAGTTACCTTAAAGAATCCTCCATGCACGCAACTTCAGATAGTTCATCACTGCACTGGGAACACTGTACAGAGTCTGAGAGAAAAGTTGAACAACCGAGGTCATCAGCTGGTTTTACTGTTAAGGCATCTCCATAAAGAAAGAGCCAGAGGATCTCAGGTATAAGCAATCTCTTAGCACCAGTGGCTTGCTCTGGCAAAAGCTGCCCATGAGGACATCTGATTGAAACTGTTGGTCCTGCATCAGCTTCAGTTGGAGCATCAAGAATTTTTCTTTTTAGCCACTGCTGCAACCTACAAAAAAAATGACGATAATCACTACACAAAAAGAAATTCTGAAGCAGAATATATTATGAAAAGCACACAAAAAAAAGGCACTGTCATTATTTAACTTATGCCTCAGTTGACTTTATAATATGAAAAAAAATCCCTGGGTAACAAGTAGTATATCTAGTCTCTAGCATAAGTTGATGAAGTGTGAAGGATAAAATGCAACATAGTTTCCAGTCATACCATGATTTAGAAACATAGTATAATCCATCTGAACACCTCCCTGCAAGTGCATCCTCGGCAACTTGCTTCATTAATATTCTCCTATCCCTATAGCTGTCAGCACAGACTACATCTCGAGCCCCATCAATAAGGCAAACCGTGCAGGAGTCATCATCGGTCAGTATTGGCCCCCCATTGTACTGTAATTGTCAGAATTCAGTCAAAGAAAAACTATCAGTAATTACTGGAGGTGTAGCACAGAGAGAGAATGCAAAAACAGAAGAATTAATACCATTAACACATGAAAATAGAATCTAAAGCAAGAAGGTGCAGAATTAAGTAAGTTCGATACAATTTTCCGTGGTACGTCATTATAAACATAACACAAAATTCACACAATATTAAGTGAGTTCTCTCAAGCAACTACCTTAGAGAAGAGCTTGGTCCAAGCTTCAGCTGACAACCGCTTCATGCAGCCAACCTTTGACGCTGGAACTTTTCCATGCATGCATTGGATGGAGGTGTTGTCAAGAACACTGCAAGTGATTACGGTCTAAGTCAAAACAAAGACAAACAAAAACAAAAACCTAGACATTGTACTGCAGCAGAAAGATTTAAGAATAAAATATACAAATCAAAAAGGGAAAGAAAAAGTTCTCAGGTGATGTTTTAGCTGGTAAAATACCTAGTGACTGTAGCCTAATGAAAAAAATAAAAAAAAAGTGTGGGGCTTGCACAGAAATGGAAAACTACAAACGCAAGCAAATTCACATAAATTCATAAAATTCACAGTATGTGAATTTGCATATAACACAAAATGACACATTTTAGAAAGAGAAAGAATTCAAATTATAAAACAAGGACATCAAACATGTTCTTACGGTGGAGTAATGTTGTCAGCCCACTGACGAAGCCAATCTGTCGATACCCAAAAAAAGGGGTCGTCAAGTGATCGAACAGGAGCTTCAGACAAAATTGAACGCACTTCCTGTCTTCGTTCTTTGATACGATTCATCTCTTCTTCCTTCTTAAATGTGTATTGTTGGCAACAATCACGATATACTGCATTACTGTCTTTTATCTCTTCACAAATATTAAATGGAAGAGAACCAGAAGCACTGTCACCGTCTATCATCATATCGTTGGCATTACATTCCACACGGGTTGTCCCCTCATCCTTCCAGGAATGCCTGAGATTATACATCAGCATATATGCATCACCTGATGAAAATGTCTCCCCATCAAAACTAGCAATAGATTCTGAAGGTTGCTGGTGATCGACATCCATCTTATCACCATTAGAAACAGCATTCATCTGTTCTGTGCTAGGTGGATTAACTGGTTCGGGTTTAACAGGCCTGCTATTGGAACTTGAAGTCCCTTCTCCAAATGGGTGTGAACCTAAGTTTGAGACATGCTCATCATCAAATTCCCACCATTGCCCTGTCTTCTCATCCTTGATATGTGCTACATAGTGGCCACTGTTAACTGCAGTTCCCTTGTGAATCAGCACAGCTGACAAGTCATATATTGATTCAACCTGAGAAGGCTCAGATAGCCTCTGCCTCATATCAAGTACTCCAGGAAAGATAAATGCAGATGTAATTTTCTTCTTTGTTGTTGTCTACTGACACAAATCAATACAGAAGAGAAAATATTATAAAAATTAAATTACCTACCAAGTCAACGACCATAACTTTTACAACAGACCATAAAAACAACAACACTCTTCACTCTTGACCACTGTATAAATGCAAACATGTGTATATAAAGATACTCATATGGTTCTGTGCTAGTTGACATGCACACAAATTATCATTCTCAAGTTTGACAACCTGATAATTCTACCTAGAACATGGAAACTGTACATCATAAACTACCTTTGGAAGAAAAACACAACGCTTAAGCTGAAAATTCAGAACATCAGGCAATGTGCGCAACTTGATGCTTCGAGTAGCATCAACTCTTGTTTTACACGACTCGCAAAAATATTGATTGTCTCCCTGAAGCTCTTCAACACTGAGGTAATCATCTAAACTCTCACCCAAACTTTTCAAACCCTTAACATTCAACTCCAACTCATAGAAGTCTTCCATCTTTGAAGAAGCTTCAGAGTTTTTTCCACATTGTGAGCACCTACATACATATGAGTGAATTAAACGATAAGATGGTATTCAGAAAGAAGAAAAATATAACTAAGAATGGCAATGTGAGATTAGCTGAAGGCATAACTGCAGTTGCTTTTAACAGAAGCAGCAAATGGCTCAAAAATATGTTGCAAGACTACAGAAGTACTGACTAGTAGTATTCAAAATGAAATAAAGAAACATTAAGATCTACACAAATTACAAAATCACCTCCCAGCTTTAAAAAGAAGGTTCCTGAGAAATATTTAAAACAAACTTTAAAACAAACTTCAGTATATCTAATGGCACAGAATCACTATGAGGAGCGGAAACTCCAACGGTCCATTTAGAAAATTCTGAACAATAGAAACACATCAACAATTCTTTTCAGGAAAAAGTAACAATAGTTCTCTCATGGAGGGAGAAGTATTTATGATAAAATAAAGGGCTAGCATGAACAAGAAGAATGGTAAATGCACAGCCACACACACTCACTCCAATGGAAATAAGCAAACACCACACTTTTTATCATTTTAGCCAATAAACCAACGGGAATAAATATTCACAATAATACCAAATAATATACAAATAGCATGAAAAAAAAAACCTTGAGACAAACAATAATCACCTATTCAGTCTTACCGCGTAACATGTGACACACTTCCACGGAAAAGATCTTGAACAATAGCTTTTGCCTTCACAATTTTAGAATGGCTTAGACAACGTTCTAACAAAGACAGCAGTAACGTTAGAAATTCATGACTGTCCTGTTGAACTCCATTATCTAACTCCAGAGTTTGTACAAATGGGGATGAATCTATAAAAGCCATTTTGCTGAGATGCAACTGTGCAAAAAGCCGAAAAAGTTGATTCAACACCGGCTGTTTTTCCAAGACATCCGGTTCAACCGAGAAGAGACCTTCACGGAAGGACTTGTTCATGTACAAACATTGGAGTATGCTGTTAGCATAGCATGTTGCACCAAGATTTGTGAGGCCTGCAGGACAGTCATCAGAAGGACGAAGATCCAGAGAAGGGTCTGGGCCAAGTTTTTGCAGAATCTCTGATGTCTTCTGCCACAGGCCAGATTTCCGACTTCCATTAGGAGGTGGAACTAGCCCACAGAAGCAATTCGGGTTGTCTTTATTATTCACACGGCAGCCCTGACAAACCGGCTTTGAAACTTTATACAGCGTTTTTATATCCTCATTTGCTATTTCACCTGTTGCATGAATTTTCCTACATCAAAACCACAATGTGAATCCAAAATGATCAAAAGATGCACAACAAGCCTCAAATATAGAACTTTTAGCATAAAAGAAAATGCTCGTACCTCAATATTTCAGCAGTGGTGTCGACGTTATCCCCTTGCTTATTTCTTTTATTTTTACTTCGCGTACCTGGTCGGCTCATTTTAACAACCGACCAACCCTGCCATTGACATGAACTCAGACCATGAATTCTTACAGATACTAAAAGAATATGCGCGCACACATACAGATACAAAAACCGAAGCTTGAATGAAACGCACAATTTGTAGTGCCCTTGTTCGTTACAATGGAAACTTCAAACTCACATTCCGATAAATTTCAGATGCAAACACTTTCTCAAAGCTAGTAAGGAATACATTGTTGAATGAAATAAAACAAATTTCTATGAATAATCTTCAAGCGGTACTTTCTGAAGCTATAGAAATAACAAACGGAGAGAAAACCCTAGAAACTACAGAACGATCATAATTAGCCTAATCGAGATGAATATAAAAAATTCAGTCAGAATATATTCATGTATGTCAAAGCAGATGAAAAATAAAAGATTAAGAATAAACAAAATAAGGAAGAGTAAGAATGCTCGGACAAGTACCTGGCTGAGGAGAAGACGAAGATGAAGAGAAAAGCTCTGGTTGTAGCTGAAGCTCCAGAAGATGAAAGAGCCTGGTTTTGGTGTGAAATACGGAATACAATAAATTTTTATATAATGTTGAGGGTTTTATTTAGGTCAGCGTGCGAGAAATAGCTTCGATTTTGGGGTTTTTTTTTTTTTTTTTTTCGATTTTGGGGTTACATTTTCTTTGCTTTTGTTGGGTTTTATGATTTGTATTCATGTAAAATATATGATTGGAAAATGAAAGATTGAAAGGTCGACCCACACCGAGAGGGAAGGAGTCGGAGAGACAATTTTTTTTTTTTTTTTTGCAATTTTTTCTTTTAGTATCTTCACGAGTTTTTGTGAAGGGTCAAGATCCAGTCAGAATCTCAGCCGACTTTTACAGTAGTTCAACCAGGCTGACTGACATTTTGTGAAGTAAAAAGTTAAAATATTATTGTCCTATTTCTTTTTTCTAAGGTTAAAACACATGTCAATAATAAGGGTAAACAACTAAACACATGTTTCTGTGATGCTTAACGGCAAAACTTACTTCTCGTCTTTCCTTAAATAAGGTAAACCTTTACAAAGGGAGAGTATCTGAATAACTCACGCAACATTCTCTTTTGTATTACTTGCATTACAGCTGTAAAGTTCTGTTTTCCGAAGCAGGAGAGTTAGAAAATATACCCATTTACCCCCGACTTTTAATCTTTTATACCATTACCAGCTCGAACAATTGAACTAAACGAGAAAATCACAAAAAGAAAAATTAAAAGATGTACAAAGTTACAACCAATGTAATCCAGACCAGACCATAAAGCTCCAAAGGTCTCTTGGTTAAGATCTCAACGTTTTCTTGTACACACCAGGCATATAGGCAAATCCATAAATCCATCCAGCAGAAAACAAGCCCCGTACCTACAAGCAAAGGGAAAAGAAGGCCTAGTCCAAAAAAAGAACATCCTTAGTTCCTTACCCTACTCGTGTATTTCTTCTAAACTAACTGTATCTGTATCACCCGACACAGGCCTTTCAGTTACTTGCTCAATCTCAGCACCAGCTCCGACCGGGCTGGTACTTGTGACTACACTGTCATTCAAAGAATCACTGGCCTGGTTTGCTGCATCACTCCTGACCCCAGCTCCCAGAGAGCCCGAAGTAGGAGAGCCGGAACCAGAAACATCCCCTTCCAAATGTTTTGGCCTATTTAGCGCATGACAATGTGGGCAATAATATGTGATGTATGCGAAATCCTCCTTCTTAGCAAGCCCTGCAGAGAGAAACGAATATGAGATCATTATCTTAAACAATGAAAGGATACCAAGTGAGCGCATCAGCCTGCAGGGTGGTGCCACTGCAATCAAGACTGTCCTTCACTTGTTTCAACATCGACATCAACAAAAGCAAGAGTGCATACTAGGATCAGAATGTGGATGACTTACCATTGTGCATATGACAGTTGCCACATATGAGGGCATAAGACTGTGTTGGATCCTCTCCCACAAGTAATGCTGCAATTCGAGCAATCCATCCTCCATCTTGTGTAGCATATGCCTGGGGATTCTGATGAGCAACAACCAGCTGACTATGCTCAGCAGTCTGGGAACCCTCAGACCCAACAGAATGAGGTGTCTCCTCCTCAGAATAAAGCAATGGCGCACTTTCTGTACTTCTAGATCTGGCGTGTACTGGTTTCCGGTTCCGAAGTTCACCAGACTGGACAAGTTCAACATCCTTGCTTCTTCCGGTTGGGGCATTAGTTTTAGATTCATCTCGTACATGGAATCTTAGGCCTGAATCTGCACCCAACTTAGATGCCAGTACAGTTGCAGCAGCTGCCTTTGCTGCTGGGTCAGCATCGTATTTCTGCATAAAAGAAAACGGTGTAAGCAACACAAACAAAGAAATTGGAGATGAAGAAACAGGGTACGTCTTCACGTACACCAATACTCGAACAAAACCAGCATAAGAGCACCAGAATGATGTTCAAGACAGAGCTCTTGGAGAAGCACAAACTAATTCAGCAGACAACAATAGAAACAATGCCATATGATTTTGGGAATTAAGCTTAACAAATGGTTTCTACTATTCATTTTACATGAGATCATAGAAGTCTTCCACCACACCCTTTTTTTTTTTTTGAAACTATCTTCCACCACACCCATTAAAACAGTCAAATATAGCAAAAATAGACGAAGGGGCAAATGATGCATCAAGACCTACACCATGATCCTGATAATAATTCAACAAACTTACAGAAAACACCAGACAAGTTCAATAGTTTGACACAAAGACATATAATGAATGCAGTATAAAGCTTTTCATCATTACCTGAATAAGCTGCTGAGTAGAATAATAATTTGTCTTCTCTTTAAGTTCATCAATTTTTGCTTGCTTTTCAGCCCGAAGTCTTTCCAGGGTCTTATTATCCTTGCGATCACCTATACTTAAAGATATCAAATTGTTAGGCATCAACATTAAGAAAGTAGCCAACAGATAGGAAAGATTCATAGAAAGCCAACAAATCTGCCTTTTGAGTACATTCTAAAGAATGGGTTCACAGTTCATACACCAATTATCTAAAGTATTCAAAAAAATATATATTAACTAATAAACTACTAACAGTAGGTCCAGTTTCTAACTTCAGCATATGATCCATTACAATACCAACATGATGTTAAGACTCCTAAAAACCCTACTTTTGATGTTTTGGCATCCTCCCTGAGATACAGGCATGCACAAAAGCCGGTAATCATACACTCATAACAGACAATTTAAAAAATAAAAATGTCAAGACAAACAAAAATACAGAGACAGACTTTTGCTAGTAAAAATTATATATATGCATATTGGAAACGGTGTTGAACTTGACATTGATCTGTATCATTGATGAACTAGCTACCAGTAGCATGGCCAATTACACAGTTCAACAATTTGTAAACTGCATTCATGACTTCCAACTAAATTCCCAGACTCTCACTTGTTTTCCAGCCAATGAAACTCAGATGTGAGTTTATATATTCTCTAAACAATGTAACACAAGTTTTGATGTTCTCACAACTATATCTTATTACTTTTAGATGTTAAGATAGCTAAATTTTAAGAAAACTCAGAAAGGATTTTCTCTTCCGTGCAATAAACTACAGAACATAATTCAAACATCACTCGGCATGGATGACAGAAGAGGTTTAAAAGATAGGTATGAAGTGACTTTCAACAAATGTCATCTAACCAATGACTACAACAATTTAAAGTGGAAATGTCTAGGAGGGGATACTCGGTTAATAAGGCTTCCTAGCTCCAAATGCCATTATGAGGAGAAGCTACACTCACAGACAATATACGATCAAGCTCAAACTAACTCAATAAACAAATTGGAAGCCAACAACACAAGTCTTAATCAATAAGTCAAAATGCCTCCTAACAAATGCAAACAAATGTGAAACTGTCACATGAATATAAAACTGAACATAATCCTCCTAAAGAGGCTCGTAAAGTTTAAGACACTCACGCATCCTTGTGAAGTTCACAAATGCTGAATAAGTAAGAGAAGACAAAGCAGGCAAAAGAAACATCGGCAAAATTCGAAATGTCCTCATCTTCCAGTCTAAGTCAGTTGATCTTGTTGTTGCTATGGCATAACCAATTGCGATAACCTGAATATTCAAGATTAAAGCACAATCCTGAGAAACTAAAGAAATTGGAAGATAACAACAGTAAACATCCTATTTCATTTTTCTTTTGTTGCTGACAACAGAGTATTAGAATGGTAATGGTGCATTTTCAGAGCTGTTACGAACATAAATTCAGAATTCCTAATCAAGCCAAATAACACAGGTAGTGCAACAGAACCCTAATTGATGGATTGGTGCAACATTCAATATGCTTAATCAAGCAGAGCAACATTTCCAATACCTCGAAAATTATAGAGAAGGCAATGAGGTTTCTGGTTATGCCCCTCCGCGTTAGGGCCCTCCTATTGATTCTATTGACGACTGTAATCTCTTCCTTAGAAAGATACTGAAGCCGTTTCTCGAAATCATCCCGGTGCCGAAAAATACCAGTAAACATTCTGGAAAAAAATCCCTTGCGCTTCTTCTTCGCAACCTCCGCCGGAACAGTAGCGGCAGCGGCGTCTTTCTTATCACCTTCTCCGACGCCTTTGTCATCCGCCATTGCTTTTCTCCTTCTGTAAATCAAACAGCAACATGAATGCACGAGCAATATGAACACACATAAACTCACAAACAAAATCAGATCTAGAAAATTGTGGAGATGAGGACCTTACAGAAAGTGTTGGTGGATCGAGAAGCTTGAACCCACCTTCTGGTTTCAGATCTTAGCAGAGAGAGAGAGAGAGAGTAATGATGAAAATCGACAAGGACGAGGAAGTACGTAAGGGGAACGCAAAGCAGAGCTTTGACGAGAGATGGAGAGAGAGAGAGAGAGAGAGAGAGAGAGAGAGAGAGAGAGAGAGAGGGGGTCTTCCAAATCGTTGGCAGAGGCTTTCTCGATTGCTTTCCTTCCCTTCCTTTCTTCCTTCCTTCCTTTACTAGTTTGTCGTTGATTTCACGCGCTCCACTGCGGCGCCAACGCGGAGCCGGAATACAAGGTGGTTGGGGGACCCACCCGATGAGAGATCTAAAACCCTCTTTGGAGGGAATGCACGACGGTTGGGACCGGTCTCCTCGCCTGCCCGCCAAATGTAATTAGTCATTAAAATCATCACGGGAGTCGTTACTTAACCCCCAATCTGCCAATCATATCATTCAATCAATTTTAATTCCTCTTTTTCCATTTTCTTTAATTTTCAAATATTATTAAAAAAAATTATAAAATTTGGCAAATGATTATGAAATTTTGAAATGTTAGGGCTTTTGAAAAACTTGGCCTTTTCACAAAGTTTTCAATTTCAATTTCATCAGAGAAGAAAAACAAATTATTTTTATGGAAAAGAGAAACGGTGCATCAAGGTAAAAATGAGAATAAAACAATGCGTTTAATAAAGTATTTTGTTTCTAGTTTCTACTTTGAAGTGACACGTGCCTAGATCTGACTAACTAAGACGCATAATGCAATTGTCCAACCCGGTGATAAAAATAAAAAATAAAATATGTCCATCTAGTTCATACAATTAAATCAATGAGATTCGGTATGAGATTGACCAATGAGCATTACTCTAAAAATATATATATATATAAATTGTCAACAATATGCATGTTTGGGATTGCTTATGAAATTGCTAAAAACATTTTTTAAATTTGGCAAAAAAAAATTTATACGAGAATATTTATTAATGCTTCTCAAAATCACATACTTTCAAGTGCTTCAAAAACTCTTTTGAATCTTCAAAAACAATCTCAAAGAGCCAAAATATTATCGAAAAAAAAATACAAAAGAAGCACTATGTTAATTATTTTTACAAGAGCGAATTTTTTAGGTGGAAGGAGATTCTCTCATCAAGATGGCCATCTAGATAATTAACAAGAGTATTTCAAGTGCTAGGGAATTATAATACTTCCTCCACAATTGGTCGTGCAATTTGCTAACATGGTGGAGGGTGGACCAAAATTGCATTTGGCCATAGCTGCAAATTAAAGGCATTGTTAATGCCCTAGCTAAAAATGATTAAAATAATTATTAGTGTACATGAAATACAGATTTTAGGGGGGGGTGAGATAAATAAAATAAAATTATAACAATAAGATTATAAATTTTAGTTAAAATATTATAAAACTCATAAAATAATGAGTGCTTAATTTGTCTAAGGCAGTTTCAACTAACTCGATCTCCACCTCTGTCCATCATGGGAGCGACCCACTGCATTTCACCAATCGAATCTAAGTAATTACCGTCCTGTTATAAACAAACAAGAATCTAATACTTTTAATGCTGCAAAAAAAAAAAAAAAATTAGCAAAAATCATTGGTACACAGTTCCCTTTAATGCATGCATGCGCTGATCAAATCAATTACTTGCTAATTTTTCTCTTGTGAACCCTCTTAAACTTGAAGCGTTTACTGGAGAGTATACTTGATATCCCTTTTCTTGCAGCAGCCCTATGCTCTGGTCTAGTGCTCATCATCTTGCGATCAAGTGCCCAATATGCATAGGGTTCAAAAATCTTGTCCTTCTTCTTCTTCAAATCCACACCAGCCTTGTTGCTACCATACACATTGCCACTTGAAGCCCACCCACATTCTGATGTCTTCCTTCGCTTTCGTATTTTCTTTGTACCTGCTTCGCTCCATGCATCTGAATCTGGATGAGATGGCTTTGAGTTTGCTTCTTCACCAATTATAAGGCGCCCATCAGGGTCAATCTCTGGCTCTTCATCGGACTCCATATTCCGCTTTAATGATCCAAGTGCCGACATTGTTCTTGGCCCATCAAGCAAGTCAAGAGGCTCATCTTCTAGTTCATCAAATAAGTGGTCAGCCAACAACTTCTTATTTGTTCTACTACACTTGGACCTGGACATATTGAAAACAACCACATAAATTGGCTCACAGAGTAGTGGACTGAGATTATCAAATCTTTGGTCAGTCATGAATACGAAAATACAACTAACCGTAGTGAACATGCTTTGGATTTGAGCTTTGAAGCCTTGACACGCCCGCCAGTGACTGTTTGGGCATCCATATAATCATCGGTTTCTTCATCATCGAAATCAGAAAATACTTTTGAATGGTTCCATCTGCTTAGCCTGAAAGACAATAAGAAGAAAACAAGTTACAGAAAAATTGATTGAGCTAAATCAAAGTTCAAGGATAGGATATACATATGGATAGGACATATATATATATATATGACCAACATATATAGCCATAGAAATCTCACAGGTCAAAAGTTATAAAATATTTTTATATGGATCCAATGTTGTCTATGCCAGACAAGTACTTGGGACTCTGGGCCTCTGTAGGTTGGAAATTATGGAGGATTCTGCACCTTGAATCGAAGTGTCTATATATGGACAGATGATGCTGTGTTTTTTATATACATATAATTAATGATTACTTCTTATACTGTGAAATAGTGAGACCTGGCTGTAGTTGCTCTGGATGCAAGAGATTTAGCTTCCTCAAATTTAGAAGCCTGTTGTTTCCTCTCCTTTCGTTCCTTGATCTGTGCTCAACAAGAAATTAATATAAAGATCAGCTAGCAATGAGTAGTGAACACCCCGACCGGCTAATCTAATTCTACTACAAAATCTTAATTTCTCAACAGACCTTCCGAATGTTGGTAAGTAGTTTCATGTGTTCTTGAGGCATGACAGCCTTAACAGCATCCAGCCCACATTTTCTGACAAGCATTTCTAGTAGAAGGTTAACCTGAAAAAAATTCAGGTTTCACCAGCAACATATCGATAAGAAATTTGATGCAACTAGTGTATCAAATTAACCACAGCTACTTAACACAAACTGAAGTCATATAGGAATCAAATCACAAACATGTTAATCGAAGCACCCACCTTGGCTTTGAAATTAGTTTTAGTATCATCTTGCCACTTCAGCAAGGCTTCCACCATGCTTTTCAAGTGCAAGTGCAACCCCTCAGCTTGTGATTTGGCTACTAGTACCTTCAGCAAGCATAAACTAGCCTGCAATGAAGGAAATATTCATATATATATATAAGAATCAAAACTACAATGACTGTACTTCATGCAAGATTAAATAGAATAACAAATAACAGAATGATATATTAAAAGCGCAGTTAGGTCAAATAATTATAAATGGCTGATCTAAAAAGAGAGGGGACAAACTTTAATTATTTCTCTGTTCTTTCTCTGGAGGAGCAGAAATGTTGATGGAAGCAAATTGCTAGCAGTAGACACAAGGTCTGAAAACTCATAAGCCAACCTAGCTAAGCCTCTCATTGCAGCACTGATTATAACAGGGGTTTCGCCAGCGAGACCTCCGGCTACCTGTGACCATAAGATAAGATTTTATTTATTTCTATACCCTTTTCCAGCTGAAGATCAGTTTGTAGCCAATCATAATCAGAAGGAAGAAGGAACCATAAAAGGAGCCTGAAACAATGTCAAGTACCATGTTAAAGAATTGATGCAGGTTCTCTTTCGTCCCGCCTTTCTCCTCATCCCCATAGATATGGCCAATCTGGACAAGGGTATAATATGCTTTGTTTCTTGTTTTTTTGTTAGTCTGCATTGAAAGAAATGTCTCTCAACAAAATCCACATAGAACACAAAGTACAAAACCTGCATGCAAAGGTTTTTTCTTTTCTTTTGGGTGGGGGGTTAGAATTAGAGTTTCTTTTTTAATGTATGGATTTCCCATTCATATTCCTCACAGTAACTGACTAACTGTAGATGTAGTCATGTAGTGCGATAAAACCATTTCAAAAAGAGCAATCAGTATTCAAAGTTTATTCCTTCAAGTAACTTTAGAGTCGGCATTCCTTGTGAAAGATGGAGTTCTACAATTAATGTAGGCTGCAAATTAATTGTTTGGCATGTTTATAATTTTTCTCTGCCTCGACCTAATATGGTGAATCAAACAATTCTGAATTAGTTGATCACGGAAGTTGGCACGATTGCAAATTTAATGGGGAATTAAATTTAGTAATGTCAAGCCCAGAATAATCAAGCACCAGTATACTGAGACAGATAATGACGTACTAAACCAAATATTGCAGCTGCAATACCACCTTACCTCTTTAAGCCCAAGAATTATTTCTGTTAGGAAAGAACTTATGATATCATGCCTCCTCTGCTCTGTCTCGCTCTACAAAAAGACACAAGTTTTTACATATTGAATTTCATACATAAGAGCTAGATTGAACTTAAACCTGACTCCTACTTAATAAAATAACTACATAAATTAGAAATTAAAATGAGTATTTGTTTACATATACCTTTGAAACATGGACTATTAGGAGGTACAAGCAGTCAAGTCTATGGCGTCTAGCTGAAAAATGGCATGAAGGCAGCAATTCCACCATAAGTCCAAGCAATTCCTCGAGCTTCGAGGAGATAAACCCATCAAAGTCCTGACAATACATACAGCAGAGAGATCCATAAATAAGAACAGTTCATTCCACAACTTTTTTTTCAATAAAAATAAATTACAAGCTATTGCAAAATGGGAAGGATACGGCCCATCAGCACATAATTTCATCTGAATGTTTCTCTTTCCTTTCTCATATGAGAGATGTCTGGGACTACCTCTTCCTTCACTAAGACATCATTCATATCCATATCAATTAGAACCAGCATACCATTCCAGTGACCCATGAAGAGAACTCATTAATGCTAAGAAGCAATTAAAAATTCATAGAATCATAGATAATCCACAACTTTCAGAGCATAAAGATCATTAGCTTTTGCATACCCCAAGAATGATTGAAAGAGCTTTGTACGCCTTCTTTTGTATCAAACCTCCAGCATGCTGAAGTCAGGAAACCCATAGTTAGTTTAACCTTTCCTTTGTCAAAAGTTGCAGGAATACCTTAGAAACAGAGCAGATGGCAAAAGAAAGGGTTTCAGACCTGTAATCCAGGTTTTATTAAGTTGGTAAACAACACATCAACCGCTTTAGCATCTAAACCAGGTAAAAATGAGACTGCCAAGTCAAATAGTAGTGCCCTGAAGTTAAGATGAAGGAATGAATAAAACATACGATATCACAAAAAGATAAACAATAATAACTGTTAGGGCCAAGACTCGACCGCTGGTTCCAAAAGCCACAAGCAAAAACAAAATGACATACCTCTTCATGGAATTACGATCTCTACATTTTATTTTATTTTGGCCAAGATCTCTACATTTATCTAACAACAACTTTGCCAGAGTTTGTTCATCTGCTATTGAAGCAAACTCACCAATTGTGGACTGCAAATTAACGTGCAAGCATAATTATTCTCAATTTCACAAAACGCACAAAATTATATAATGTTGAAGCAACATTTGCATTGGAATTCAAAAGGATAAAGAACATCTAGAGATCTGCTTAATATGACAAAGTTGTTTTAACCTGTACAACCCTCCCTTAAATATCCCTCTCATATGAATAAGACCCAGTATTGTATAATCTACTCCGAAAAACCATTTATTTCATCGCTTGTAACGCATATTCTCTACCATTTCTCAATTCATTTTGTAAAAAACAAAAACTTAAACATAATGCATTACTCGAATGTTAAACATACCCAAAGATATGTCATTGTCATATGCATTACAAATTTCTATGTGTCTACGTGACATATGTAATGACCGAGTGTATCTTAAATATAAAATTGGAACATAAATATATACGTATAATGTATGCATGCTTGTCGTTTTAACAAGGATATGCATGATTAGAAGAGACTGTAATTGATGGTGCTGTAGGATATGTCTACAAACTAGGGGTAAGTACTAAGTAGAAACGGTCAGGCACATGTTAAGTAGAAACTAGGGGTAACCAGTTGTTTTAACCTTTCCTGTCTTCTAAAGATTTGAGGGTTCGGCAGAAAGCCCAGTTTTAAGCCCGGTCCTACATAGAAGGTTTAGAAGATTTCTGGTTATCAAAAGAACATGCATGTATATATATATATATATATATATAGACATATCAATTTTCAAATCAGTGCCCAACGGCATACTTGTCAATAAACCTCCATCTCTTAAGTACCTGTAAACAACCTCCATCATCTTTTGTGGTTTCATCTTTTGTGGATTCATCTTTTGTGGTTTCATCTTTTGTGGATTCATCTTTTGTGGTTTCCAAGAAGACATCTGATAGAACAGTCAAGATCTCGCGCGCGCTTGATTTGAGTACGC
Source organism: Rubus idaeus (assembly GCA_030142095.1). Classification (NCBI taxonomy): domain Eukaryota; kingdom Viridiplantae; phylum Streptophyta; class Magnoliopsida; order Rosales; family Rosaceae; genus Rubus; species Rubus idaeus. The sequence continues at coordinate 31,061,863 of CM057966.1, forward strand.
TCAAGTTATCTGCTGTAACCTGGTGGGTATAATTAGCCATAGCTCTCTTTTTGGCACTGCCTACTTCACTATCGGACAGATCATTCACTTCTTCCGGAATTTTCTTATTTTGTTGAACTAGAATTTGCAAGCTCAAGCATATTATTCCACGAATCTCAGGTTTACGACCAAGAGCGCGGCACAAAGCTTGCTTCAGATCATTGAAACTCTCAGCAGTATCAGAAGGGTAGTTGCAAAATGAAGGTAACAGTGACCACAAAGAGTATATAAGTTCATCTGTACGCCTTGATGAAAAAATACGTCCTTGTGACTGAAGCTGCCATTTATAACAAGTTATCGTAAATTGCCAAATAAAATAAACAACTATTATTCCATCAGTGAATATATATTGAATACCTGTTGAGGTTTATTGCTCATCACTTCAACCATACCCAAAATTGACTCCGTAAAAAAGCTCAATCGTGCACCAATAGTATACTGCTTCAGTATTGGGAAAAGCCAAACGTTCACCTCACTAAGGTCTTCAGCCTCCAAATTAAGAGGCAGAAAGCCTAAAAAAGTTTCAGGTCCCATTGCAACAAGAGCCGTTCCAAGGCATTCATGCAGCTGTATATATTAATAAATTTATTATGTTAGAAATTAAAGCGCTAAACTTGAGAACAGATCGACAAACCAGTTGCATGCACTCATAATATTTCAAAAGAACAAAGTATAGACAACGTCAAATATAGGGATTCATAAGATCATGAACTGGAGAATGTACTCTTCATATATTAAAACTTTATGATATGACAAAGACCTGTTTCCTGAAAAGGAAATCTTCATCAGGCAGCTTTGCCATGTCTGCCAAGCTCTTGAGCGTCCCCCTCATGAAATAACAAGAGTATACCCCTGTATGCATGTAGCAGCTTCGATTATATCTTATGGAAAAAAATAAATGCATGGAAAGCGAGAAGCCGAGAAGTAATATATCAAACATACTAATTTGGAGGGGACCTAGTACGTGGGATACAGAACAATCCGTAATACCTAATTTATCAAACATGGCTGAAACGACCTGAAATGCAAGGTCCAATACAGGAGTGTAGTGGTAGCCAACTAAGGTTTCAATAGTAGCACACACTTTTTCAATTATAGTTGGCCCAGACCTCCTTTCATTCATCATCACAAACTGGTCAACTCCCTCTTTGATCAAACTTTCATCAATGCAAGCATGAATGAGACTCTTAAATGTGTTCACTGCTGCGTGAGTGGCCTCTTCATGCTTAGATCCGAATATATCTGCCAAACACATACAATTACAGGTACATTGTGAATCTAATTAATGGATTCAGATATAAACAGGAACGCAGAAAAAGCTTATACATATGCAACTAATAAAGTTAGTTTAGGGGGAAAACAATATATACCTCGGAGTGCATTGAATACAGTAGGGAGTTTAATCACGCACATTTGCTTGTTGAGTGAATAAACCTTTGCCATTCCAACATGGAGCAAATGAGCCGTAAATGTCATGTCATCCACAGACGACCTCTCATTAACGTTGGAGACAGAAAGAGATAATGAGCATAATAGATCAAGCAAAATCTGTGGAGCAACATCTGGACATAAGTTGAGACAAAGCCTATACAAAATATCTGCTATGCGCCTTGTGACAAGGGGTGGTTGATTCAGCTCCGAGAGTGATTTAAGGTGATGGAGGACATCATTTTTGCACATGGTTGACATAAGCGCAATACATTCTTTTAAACAATCCAAAACAAATAGCATCTCCATGGCTCCCTTGGGTGGTCCTTGTGTATCTTTTCCACTAGCAACAAGCACAAGAAACCTCTTGAACAAATCAGCAATCCCTGCACTTGCCGGAGCCAGCTGCCATGTTCCTTGGAAACTTTGCAGTACATCACGTAATCGCAAATGCGATTGTCTTCTCACCTGTTTGTTTTGGATCAATTATCAGCTCTTACTTGTACAAACCTTAAGAATTTCACAATCAGCAGCAGAAACCATATACAATAAATGGATTGGAATTCTACCTTAGGGCGGGAATCGGTAGCTAAGCTCAGTAAAAAGCCGTACAACTGAGACCAGTTATTGTTGTTGTTGTTGAGGATGAGCAAATGAGAAATACATTTCAATGCTGAGACGGCTCCGGCGGAGGTCAAAGAGTTGGAGTTGGACATAAGCAAGATCCGCGTGAGGAGATCGCTCTTCTTAACGAGAATGGCCGGAGAGACTTTACGCATGGCCATGGAGAGAATAGTGAGGAGGGCGTCGATCATGTGACCGGAGGAGGGTTCGGGCTCCGACAAGAGTCGATCGAGAGACGAGCACGCGGCCCCAAAGTAGGCGACCGGGGACGAAGGGACGTTCTGGTCTTTGAACCCCTGGGCCATGCCGCCGATCACGGCGCAAAGGTGTTGGTGGTCCACGCGCGTGGAGTTTCCGAAGTGCGTGAGGATTGAGGTGCAGATGTCGGCGTCTTCGGTGGGGGTTAGCGACGGCTCTTCCATTTTCATGCCTTCCATGCTGATAGAGTTGAACAAAAACCTGGAAGGGTTTTATTATACCCTAGCGGCAACTTTTGTTCCAAGCTTTCCAATTTTACCCCTTATTTAAATAAATTAAGAAAAATTATTATATAATCTCAAAACCGGGTGCGGCTGGAATGTACCTGCATTGCAGTGTACCTAGGCATAAATGGTCTCTTTTGTCCTCGTCTTACCTCTGTTGCCGGCATTGTTACGACCGGCGACCACCGTCGGCGCCGCCTTCAACGACCTCCGATGGTCACCAAATTTTACCACAATGTACAACACAACGAAAGGAACAACTTTTATATCTGCCACAAAATTCGATTCAAAGTGAAAAAGCACGAATGTGCCTTGTAAGCTTGAGGTGGCCGAACTTTTAAACCGGCGATTCGTTGCCGTCCGGCAACGTATTGAGCCATGACTGGTGGCGTTGAACTCGCAAGAAAGAGGGCTTCAAAGCCCAGTGGATGTCTTAGATCAAATTGATCGGAATCGTGAACGGAAACGATGAACGAGAATTGACGTCAATTTTTCTCTCCTTGATTTCTCTTCCTACACTGAAATTTGATACAATAAGCGGCTATAGGATGGAAGAGCTCGAAGAGACGAAGAAAATGGGATAAGTCTCATGTAATTTGGTGGTTGGAGGAGAGAGATATCGCCGGCGACAGTGAACAGAGAGAGAGGAGGAGTTGGCCGGGTGAGGGAGGAGAGAGAGATAGAGAGGACGAGGAGTCGGCTGGGAGGAAGAGAGAGGCCAAAAAAAAAGTAAGGGTAAAAATGTCATTTTCTTCAGTTAATTTGTAATTAAAAATTATTTAATATAAAATGAACGGTCGGATGGTGCCACGTCAGCCAGTACACACCAATTCTGTTACATTCCAGAATTGGCCCTCAAAACCATCACATGTACCGCAGTCCGGACTAATGTGAATAATTACTCTCCGCCGTGAGTGAGTCGTCCTAGCCTCCCCCCATGACCCCATACTTCCTATATTAAATACACGATACGATTAGATGATCTCACTGGAAGGAGGGAGGACCTATTTGATATTTCCCTTTCTTTTTAAATGCTGTATTCATTAATCAGACATATAAATCATACATATATACGACTGATTACTCGTTGGAGAAATTAATCAACATATGATTATGTGTGTGAATACATTTAAGTAAAAGTAAGAGATGGAGGTGATAGAATTTACCATGTTTGTAAACATAAAAAACTGACTACGAAAAATAGAAACAATTTACCATGTTCGGAGAATGATAGAATTTCGTTAAAAAAATATACAAACTTCTCAAGAGTGGCACCAACGTAGGTTTGCGCCATCTCATTCAGTGGCAGAATGCAAGAAAAAGAATGGAAAAGAAAATCCATGTGGAGTCTTTAATGTCTTTTTTTTCTTCTATTGCTTTTAGATATACGTTTTCAAATTCCTTTTTCCCAAAGTAGTTTTTCCTCATCAGTGAGGAAAGAAATCCTAGTTTGAGAGTTGAAACAAACAAAAAAAAAAAGGTGGTTGTCCCTTCACTTTTCCTTGTATTCTTTTCCTCTGTTGTTGCTGCAAACGCCTCTCTTGTTAATGGCCTACCATGGAATAATATTTTGTGCGTTGCCTACGCAGTTTCAACCAACTCTCCACCTCTGTCATTATAGAGTTTGCCATCATGGGAGCGACCCACTGCATTTGACCAATCTGATTACCAGTAATCACCTGTTGGATTTGCTGAAAAACAATGTATTAGATACAAGGCTGAACGCTATAGCGCCAGTGCAAGAATGACTCAAATGGCTATGGATATTCTCTGTTTTTATGGATACTTGTAATGAATATGTTACATGCCTAGAACGAACAATACAAACTATATAACAAGAGTCTAATACTTTCGCTGCAAATTTTCCCATTTCCTCAAACATTTCAGAAGTTTCTTTTCCATCTGAGATGCCAAGCAATATCGTGTAAAGATTCTATCAGCAGATAAGTTTGATACAGCAATGCATGAGAAGGGGATACATCAAAGTAAATCAGAACCTAGAATCTATTATTTTGTCCCAAAGTGAAAAAAAGAAAATGAAAAAAGATAGGTGGACTGGTGGAGTATGCACATAGGCAATCAATTCTGCATCGATGCCGTACTAACACCTGCATATGATAATACAGCGTACAAATTTAAGGTTTTGTTCTTTTTACGTTAGAAACGAGTTCGGCCATGTTATCTAATATTTTTTCAACACAAAAATATAGTTACAAAAACCCTAAACGTCTCAGGATGTGTTGAGAGTGTGAGTGTTCACAGTGACAAATACAATCATCTCAATTACACAGTAATTTCATCATTAACAATTCAGGTGTCACTAAGAAAGGTTTCTGTGTCATACGATGAACATGTTCCAAGTAGATATATGCAAGTCAGGAGGAAAACCAATTAAATAAACCAACCTGAAGACTATAGGTTGAGCATTCTGATCAAAGTCCTGTAAAGTATACTCCATCCTGCAGGAGATTGTCCTTATATGACGTTCCAAGCATTCATTAAAGGAATGATCAGAACTTGTCCCAGTTTTAGGAGCAGGGCAATGAAGCAACATAATGAATTATATCAGCCGACCTGTTAATTGCATGGTCCTGTAAGATTTTTGAACAGAAATGTCAGGACGCGTATGTCTCAACAAAATATTAACTGAAAAGTTAAACCTATGATGTTACACAACCGTATCATCTCTTTGATATGGATTCTTTATTCCAAACTAAAAATGACCAAGAAATTTCTTATCCATCCCAATATATGTCATCATGTTCTAACATAACACTCAACAAGATGAGCATCTTTAAAGTTTGAATGTAAGAATCACAGACCAAAGCTTTTTTTTTCCCAGCATTCCATGGATTACCAGAATTACAATTAGTCATACCTAAAGCATGACTACTTATAAATAGAAAGATTTCAAAAAAAAATTAAAAAAAAAATTCGTGTGGACAGAACATTTGTGCAAACACATACCTCCAGAGAGATCATAGGAAGAAAGAATCCAATTCGCCACAAGCAGAAAACTGCCTCTATCAGATGGGGTTCTGTTGAATTTAGATCCACAAACTCTTACTTGTCTGCCACAATGGAACCCAGTTCTCTAGAAACAATGTTACAATATATGCATATGCATTGTCCAAGTTCTTAAAGAGAGCAACTCATATTCCTCCTCGCTAGCCACTTCTGGTAAATGTCACATGCCCTATCAGGCTCCCTCATTTTGCAGTACTTCTTGAAAAGTATCTGAAATGGAACATGATCAATGGGTAAACTAGATGCCTGTATCCTCACAAGAACCTTTTCTGCCTCCTTGATGTTACCTATCTTGCAGTTCCCTCTGATTAGTTCAGTGTAAGTAAATATATCTGGATCAAGTCCTATTCTCAGCATTTTATGATATAGCTCTATGGCAAATTCAATGTGCCCTAAGTTACAAGCGCCCCCTATCAACAAATTATAAGTGACCACATCAGGAAAAAGACCAGACAGAAGCATTTCCTTTTCAAGAGAAAGAGCATCAATGATATTTCCTCCTTTCACTTGTGCATGGATCAATGCATTGTAAGTATATGCATTTGGTTGAACGCCAAAAGCAAACATCTGATCCTTAACAGAAACTGCATTACTAAGATCCCCATATCTTCCATGACAATCGATAATACTATTCCATACCAAAGGCTCAGGCACCATCAACTTCTCCAACATACTAAGAAGAAACTCATGAGCTGTGACAACATCTCCATTGATACATAGGCCTTGTATAATTATTTTGTATGAAACTTCATCTGGAGTAATTCCCATTCTTGGCATAATACCATAGATGTTACAAGCCTCCTCGAACTTTCCTTCTTTGCAAAGAACACTTATAAGTGTATTATAAGTAAAAACATCAGGAAGTAAACCTCTTTTGGTCATTTCACAGAGGTATCCATAAGCAAGGTTCATTTGCCGACTCAAACAAAATCCATGGATGAGAACATTATAAGCAACCACATCTACTTGGGTATTCCTTTGGATGTCAACCCAAAGACCAAGTGCCTGAATCATATTTCCATTTTTAAAATAACCATCCATAAGTGTAGTTAAGGTGATTATACCTGAGTCTGTCTTGTCATCATCATCATCTAATATCTCTTCAAGAAGCTTCTTAGCATTCTCCACGAGACCTTTCTTGCACAATGCATGTACAAGAATATTACAAGTAATACTATTCGGCCTAATACCACTGTTACCCATTGTGGAGAAAACATAAAGAGCTTTATCCACATTATCAAGAAGACAATAACCCTTAATAAAAGTGTTGTATGTGACACAGTTGGGAGAGGGACCCATTTCTAGCATCTCCCTGATAAGCCAATTTGCCTTCTCCAAGTCGCCAGCTTTACACAGTCCATTCAATAGATAATTGTGTGTCGATACATCAGGAATAATCCCTTTCTTTATCATTTTTCTCCTAAGCCAAAAAGCTGACCCCAACTTCCCATCAACGCATAAACCCCTTACGATGTCCATGTGTTTTGAGTAATTAGCTTTCAGAGTGCATCCCAGAAAACCTATCTTTGCCACTGATATGCTTTCCCTGCATAATTCGTATAATTTAAACATGTTATGAACAATGAAATATATATCATGTGATAATTCATATAAATTTGACCTCAAACCCAACATATTCAATGAAAATAATTCACCTAGTCTGAGAAACTGCTTTCACCAAACAAACAGAAGAAAAAAGGAACAACAGAATTAAGCACTCTCATTTGACTGAAACTAGAGGATATATAGTACTGAAACATTGAGGTTTAATTAGTATGAGAAGACAAGTGTTAGACAAAACGACTATAACTACTCCCTAATTCTAATAGAGTCAAACATACGGCAACCTAAAATTTGTTAAAATAAAGACCGTAACCCGAAGTGACCAGAAGTGATTAAGTAGGATCACTTTTTAATCGATCAAAGAAGTACAAAAAGCTCATCCAGCTTACGTGAACCATCAAATGACTTGAAGTACCATAGGCCTATCACAGTGCATACAGGATTGTAACATTCAAGGGGTGAGACTAGCCTCATTATTTCCCAACGGGCGCACCTAACCCGCCTACCTACTTATCAACAAATAAATATTTGAAAATTTTGATTCTACCTCATTGTTTTCAGACGTTCCAAACTATCCTTCAGCATTTGATCCAGGGCATTGAAAACTGCATGTGGATCTTGATCATTGCCGGCGTTCTTCTTCTTTGAAAACCAATCTTCAGCACTCAAGTGGTTATTATCACTCCATTGTTTTATGAAATGCTCAAAAGTAGATGGAAGTAGATCCTCACCCCTAAAATTCCTTCATACGCACATTATAAAGCACAAAAGTACATCACCAGTTTTCTTCAATATACATACATATCATAAAAAAAAGGCATATGTGCTGGAATTTAAGAGCTTAACAGGGTTTAATAAAAGGAAATAATATCATGTGCATTGTTTACTGAGGTTTTAGTGTATGTTTTGAGCTCAATTTTTCGATCAACCAGAGCAGAGTAAAAAAAAAAGACTAGAAACCAGAAAGTTACCTGGCATTTGCATCGGTGTTAGCTTGGCAGCCCAAAATGTTAGCAAAGATGTGAGCAATATTATCCTTGATAGAGTCGAGGGTTCGATTCAAGTATCTAAAAAGCGTAATGTGGAACGGCGATGATTCTCCGCACACAATTGCACACTGCAATACCCAAACAAGCAATCGTCGATATAAATGGAATATAAAATGAAGTTACCCGGAGAGATAGAGAAAGATTGGGGTTTCGACTCACCGCCATTGTTTGCTTTCTGTGAAGAACTTGAACGTTCTTGAGGAGGAGGAAGAAGAAGATGGAGAAGATGTGGGATTTACTAATACTGCGCTGCTGATTTTCTTCTTCTTCCTCCTGGGTTAGCTGGGTGGATTCGGATTGTATCTCCCTCAACGACGTCGTTAGTGGCAGCCCTAAGCCCTATGCCGGCGTTGGTTTTGGCCAAAACAATATTGTTTTTCCGGATCACTGCGCCCCATGACTTTGCCTAAACTTTTGATCTGGACCGTTATTTTAAATACTGTGTGGCTTTGATTTTTTTTTTTCGTATAAAAAAAAATAATTTTTTTTTTTCAGTTTCCCTTCACTCAATATACTTTTGAACTACTAAGAAATAATCTCACAATCCCTCTAAAACAATGAGACGGTATTCTTCGTACAATTGTATGTCGCATTACAATAAGCACTAATTTCGTGTCGGATTCGAATCATTTTAGTTCACTTTTAGATGTTCAACATTTAAGAATCAGCCCCTCAAGATGTATGCCAAAATAAATTTAAGTGAAATTTTGGGATCCAGACTGATACCAATGTTGCATGAGTTCATCTGTGAAGCTACTACAAATTCAGGAAAAAAAAAACACCCTACTCAAAACCTCATTCCTCATTCCTTCTTCACAGATTCATCCCCTGGTCCCTTTTGTTCGTCTTCCTCCAAAATTTGTGCCTCTGGCAGTGAAGGCCTTGTCGTGGTTTTGGTACTTACCAGCATTACCAAACTTGAGAGGCACAACCTGCTTGATATATCCCATTCCAGGGAAGTGCCTTTTATCTTTTGGAAGTGACTGTAGCTGTGGAAGCCAGTACGCTACATACTCGCCTTCAGGATCATAATTCTGCGCCTGAAGAGGTATAAGAGCATTTCTTAGGTACTTGAAAGTGTTTCAAGTGCAGAGAGCTCCTCTAGTTCATAATAGTTTTTCCTATGTATACGTAGGCAACACCACAAGACTACAAACTCTCCCAGGATTACTAATCCTTGAGAACTGAAAAATTCAGCTTTAAACTTTCCAACATAGATGGGAGTTGGATAAAGACTTGTAAATGTGAAACCTCGAATTAGATGCATGCAGTTTTTTGTCAGACAGTGTAAGAAAACAGTGACGATGGCCAATGTGTAGTATTCTATTTCTTCCCATATCTTCGTCACTCCAGATTGACTCATAAATTTCAAGCAACTCTTCAATATGCATGGACATTCAAAGTTCAAGGAAGCAATGTAGTAGTGTACTTACTTGTTTCGGAATGCTGAAGTAACGATCTTCCCTGGGGTCATTTCCAACTCCTAAACAGGATAAATACGATAGAATGATGATTAATAGACCTTACAAAAGTGTGTGTGTGTGTGTACAGATAGATACATGAAATTTACATCCAAAATGACATCCACTTTGAATTAGTGTAGTATAAGCTTGGACATTAATTAGATTACATGTTAGCGGTTAAATTTAAAGGAATACTAATCCAGGCAGCTTTAAGAGAAACACTCATGATGGAGGTAAATGAAAATATCACTTGAAATCACCTGCTCCATAGGTCCAATTACCATAATTGGAACAAGGGTCATAATCCAAAAGACATGTCTCAAACCATTCAGCTCCCATGCGCCAGTCAATACCCATATCTCGAACGAGAAAGGAACATACAATCTGTACAATAATAGATGAACTATTAGTTATCATCAAGACTAATCCACGATTGGCAGGAAATCATAACATTAAGACTAAAATAAGATGTCATAACTTATTGAAAATCTACCATTTATACTGACAAATTTACTTTGGAGTTACCTGTCTTCCCCGATTTGACATGAATCCAGTGGTTGATAGCTCTTTCATGTTTGCATCTATGAGTGGGTACCTAGAGGATCAACAGGCTCTGTATATCATTATCAATGGCAGAGAAATTACAACAGCCTAGTAGACAAAGATTTTCTTATTTCTAGTTTTTGAGATTATGAAGACAAAATATGGATCATCTAAATCTTGGGAAAAACAATGTACCCAGTACGGCCATCTCTCCAGGACTCAAATAAAGTCTGTTCTTGGCTCCATCTATAATCCAATTTTCTTGGGCCACCTTTAGAAGAGCAAAAATGAGAAGAAAAAAAAAAAGAAGAAGAAGAAAAAAATGAAAGAATGACATGAGTAACAATGTTCATGATAAAGCAAATTACATGTGCTACACAGCAATGTTCATCTAACAGAAGTTACAGAATTGTACTTATTTTTCCGACTTCTTGATCCTTTTACATGATTGAATGTTAAAACAATAAACTAAAGTTTATCTTTACCTGAATGGAAAAGAGAATTCCCATATTTTGCTGATAGAAACCTGAAGTAATCCCTCCATATTAGTTCAAACAATACCCTGTCACATTTAACATAGATTAAAGAAGAAGAAGAAGAAGAAAAACGATCTAAAGTTCAAAACAGCTTGAAGAATGGTTTCTAGTGTGTTAAATGGCCTAAGAGAGAAGTATATATCGACAGTTCAATAAATCTGTACCAAGTCATTTCTCTTTTCCATCAAAACAAATTGAATCATCAATTACTAAATTTGCCATCACTGGAGTGAGAAAAGTGACAGGTACTTTCTCATCCAAACAATTTCATTCTAGTTTATGAAACTGAGAGAGAGAGAGAGAGAATTACCAGTATGTGGAATCATTTGCTTGCCTTTCTTTTTCATACCTCTTTACCTTAAGGAATCGATTGAATCAATTGCAAAAAACTAGTCTCAGTTTTCTCAATGTAGTGTAATCATAGAGTGAAAAGAAGAATATAAATAAAGAATTTCTACCTCTTCATGTATGAGACGAGGAGAAAGGCTTCCTGAAGCAAGCCATGGAGAAAATTTTGTTGAATAATCAGGTCCTAACATCCCATTTCTGGTCTTTTTATATATACTTAGCAAATCCTGCACATGCATGATCATGAGAATAAGTAGAAGACCAAATTGCTCTATTACCAATATTCCTTTGAGTATACAGAATCTCTAAGCTTGGGGAACATCAATAAGTTATAGATTTATCTTGCCTTATTCCAGAAATACTCGTTTATTCTGCCCAATGCTGCATTTTCACCCCCAATAAACTTCATTCCTGAACTTACCTGCATCAGATCGAGAGGAAACAAAAGTGAAAAAAATTGTCATTTTCATGTCTCGATTTCGTATGTATAAAGAACTCAAATTTCTTCATAAACTAGACCTATCACCTATGCATGTAAAATTTTTATGAATACTGGATCACACCTACATTTTGATATTGAAGTCCGAACTGATCTAATGAAGGAACACATCCCCAGTCCCCAATGCTGGGTGTTGGCCCCAGAGATGCTGGAATTCTGATGCAGCCACGAACTGTGCATTTCGCTTCAACAGACTGCAAGTTTTGGCATCATCAATAACACAGCTAACAAAGAAAATATTTCCCACTTATTGGAATCGAAGTAAAATGAACTAGCAAGATGTGTCCATGCCTTGCGAAACTGAGTGTAGACATCTGGTAAGCTGCTAGTCTCAAATGGGAGGTCATCTATGTGGTACATAGTGGTGCCCCATATAAGTTGTAACTTGGGATTATTCGTAGGACTCTGCCGAGTGGATTGCTTGGAAGATGATGATAACACCACTCGTTGCAGACCTTTGCTGACCAATCTTTCAGCACTCAGCTCCTCACTGCAAGTTTCTTTTTGGGCATATACCTAAGTAGATTAGATTACATACCAACACTCTACTGCTTTAATAAGTTGAAAAATCATAATGAACGAACTCGTACTACTAATCAAATAGTAAGGAAATCACTCAACTGTGTGGACTCCATAAGTTTTTGCAAGAGAAGGGAGAATCTCCTCAGGCTTCCCATGTTGAATGAGCAAGTTAAGACCCCGCTTCGTTAAATTCTTCTTCAAGTCAGCCAAGGATTCGATGAGAAATTGCGCTCTCAACGCTGCGAAACACCAAAATTGCACAAGTTTTCAGTGTACATGATTCTATGTCACACAGATATTACAACACAGAAGTACATTAGAAAAGTTTTGACATCAATTCCTGGACAATGAGATGCCAAATTGAAAACAAAGGAGTAAAACTCGAAGACTAAATCTAAAAAACTCAAGGGAAGAAAATCGGTACCTCCAGTTTTAGGAAAACCAAAGTAATAGGTAGAACCAAAAAGCCTGGGATCGACGCAATACACAGGCAAAACCTCCTGGGACGAAAGCCAAGCCTTATACAGAGCCTCATTGTCCAACACTCTCAAATCGTTTCGAAACCAAACAATGGCGACCCCCTTGCCGTTTCTCTGGATAGAGGAGGAGGTGTACCTCTGAAAGGTTTGGTCCGCGACACGTTCCATTTCGTCCGGGTCCAGACCCGGAACCTTGTGGACTAAGGCAGCGGGTTCGGGTCTGGAGCTGGAACTCATGGCTTGGTATCGGTAGATTCTTCTGGGTTTTGGATATGGAATGAGAATGAGCTTTTTGAGACAGTATGGAGCGAGCGAGGAGTGAAGAGCAGCCATGCCAATGGAGTTAGTGGGAGAGAGAGATTTGAGCAGTTGGAAATCTGACACGTGGCAGAGATATGAACTGGGAACGTGTCTGTTTCCTAGCCATTGGAGGGACTCTGTCCGATCTGTGAGACTGGTTTGCCATGGCGGGAGTTGACTTCCTTTCAAAATTTACCCGTTTTAAGGCGGTAATTCCATCTTTACTGTTTTGCCCCATAGCCATTGTTACAGGAACCTTTTCTTTTTCTGCTTTACAAACTAAACCTGTCATTTCCCATTTTATTGCTAAACCTTTTATTTTTAACTTTCATTCTGCTTTTTTCTTCTTCTTTTTCTGGAACTGGTTAATAATCCCAGAGATGTGATAGATTAATAACATTTTCTCATGTGAGGCTAAAATTATATAGAAACAATGTATCATAATTACACAACAAAATTATTCAAAATACAAAAGCGATCACTGGGTATAATGCTAGCTACTGCTTTCAGTACAATGCTCAATCTTGCTGTGCTCTAACAACTGATAAATCTAGGGGATGAGGCAGCCATTCAAACATTGCAGAGTATCCAATAGTCACATCCTATACCAAATGCTCTTCCACTCAGGCTATCTCATAATTTACCTAGAAAAATCAATTGGAGAACTTTTGAATGCCAACACATTTAAGAAGAAAGATGTAAAAACTGGACAGTCTACACCACCATGGAAAGTCTAAAAAGCTTCAACTCATCCTATCTAAATCACAACAGTGCATATATGGCAAACTGGTTCAGTACTACTTAAGCCTTGAACCAACTTAAATTACAAAGGAAACAAAGGACACCAAATATCTATGTTAAGTTGGTTCAACCTATCATAGAAAAGCAGATAACGCATTTAAATGTTCATTTCTGTAGCTTAAGACAAAAATAGCATTAAGTAAAAAGAACAAAATGAATACCTATTGTGGCATTTTACAGATCAGGAGAAGAAAGGCTAGCGATGATAGTTCTGTCCTTTCAGAATGGTCCATGACCTGAAGTCAACCAATAAACATGCCAGCATTTCACTAAAGAGGAACCACATGATATAGGAGTCAACATATACAGCAGCAAGACCAAAGTAATCTTACCTGTAAAGTTGTTCTACGAGCACAAGTAAAGCAATTTGATGATTTAATACCATCGAAGACAACTTGATAGAAATGTTTGCTCGTTCTCGCAATTGTTTTCCATGTCCATAAGGTCCACCAACACAGAATGATAGTCTTGAAGCTCCCTACAGAAAAGAAAGAAAATAGAATAGAAGAATAGGGTTATATTCGAAAGTTCCTAAAAAGTGTTGGGGCTAAACTTGCCTCATCTGGCCAGCTCAACATAATTAAGAATGGACAATTTTCAAGCATACAAAAGATCATTCTTGAAAATCACTAACAAGAGGTCATTCATACTGTGTTCCCTGCATCTCCCACCAACTCAGCCATCTGCGTGGACCCTATGTCTTTACCACGCTCATCCAACAGCACCACCTATGAGCGCAAGATTGCAAAGTGACAGTGTAGAAATAAGTATTCCTTTTAGCATATAGTTTACAGCAGTTTTGAAGAATTCCACAGAAATAAAATGGCTCCACTTTCTTTTTACAAAACATCTGAGAAAGGAAGCCATTTCTAAAATAGATTTACCATTACAAAAAATTAGCCTTCAATATGATAAGAGTAGCGATTTTTTTATTTCTCAAGATCCTATATGAAAGAATTTGTAAATGCAATGAGTTAAACATTTAAATATATGTGCTGAAAGGCTAGTAGAGCTTGAAATAGTTGAGTTTGGTTGGTTTGGGGCTTTGGGCTTGGTAGAAGAGCAGGTCAAGGTGACGGTATACAAAGAAAAAAAAGACAAAAGTTAGTTTATAAAGACAATACCAATATGTATCCTCCTGTAGTGTGAAATCATTTTTATTTTGGACAGGATCAATAAGAGTAAAGTTTTTGACAATCAAGATTGAATTCATATGATGCTTTAACCATATGCTGAGATTGTACCCAATCGTCGGACTTGATAAGCTCCATGACAGCGCTGTCTTCATGATCAACTTGAGCCCTCCAATCACTGAAAAGCACAAGATAACTAATTTAAACTCTACAAAAATGGAAGACAATATGAAACCACATATGAATATTTTCTCCATCTTCCACCAGGTGTGTCCACAACTTTTTTCACCTTGTTAATATCAACTTTGACGAAAAGAAGGCTATTCTATCTAAGATAAACATAGGTATCTCTTTACATTAACTGCAAAGGATGTGATGATTTTAGATCAAATGAGATGGAGAGTACCTTGCATTTTTAGGATTGTTCTTAATGTGAACATCCTCGACACTACAGTATAACTTAAGCCTTTGAATGTACTCATCTGCAACGAGTTGTACACCTTGTGATCTCTTTTTCCCTACTGATATTATGCGTATAGGAAGCGCTCTCTGCGCCAAAACCAGTCACCTTTAGTCAAACGAAAACTAGTAATTCAAGGTCCAACAGGCGTCATGATCTGTTGGTGAATGAAGACGCACCACAATACAAGAATTTAAACTGGATTCAGGTGGAGATAGTTTACCACTGCTTGACCTGTGTACTTACAACCTTTACCTGAAAATTTGAAACAAAATCAATTTCATAAATGCGAAACTCAAAGCGTACAAGGATATAGAATTGCAAGGCTTTTGAGATAACAGTAACCTGAAGGAAGTGCAGAGATATTGGTGACAGATGCACTAAGCACGGCAACCATTTATAAGGGAAGAGAAACAACTACTGGTACTTCTAGCTCTAAACTTGAACAAAATTTACCCTGGAAATGGTAAAAAGGAGACAATGTAAGACAGTGATAAAATAAGAATGTGCTATATCAAAGCATTGTTCACTCTTTCAGTCCATACAACACAAAATGCACGAACGTGGTTTTACGGGATAACTAGACTAAAATTACTGTGGTTTATTTCACAGGAATGCCTTTAATAATAGAAAAGTGCTCTGAAAAATCTGTCAAAGAATATTATAAATTGCATTCATTTTCTAATTTCTATTCTAGGATAAGAGATAAATAAACCATGGGTATAAATTCTATCATGGCCAGAAACTATCCAATGTTTATGACATGATTGATTGAAAGCGAAGTAGATAATTGAACCGCGGACTTACCCTCTCTCCGAGTATATCAATTTTCGCCGCCGAGAATTCAACCGCAAGCTTCTGCTAAACAAGTGAATTTCCAGATAGCCGATGAGCCTGGTGTTGTAGGCTTGTAGCGTAGCCGTAGGAATCCAGTACAGGAGCTTAAGTTGAGCCCAATAGGCCCATGACTTAGGCCCATGACCCCGGTTGGAGGAGAGAGTTCGACTCGGTTGTTGAACCTACGGCCCAGTCCAGAGAATTTAAAGGTTGGTTCGTGTCTTTAATTTGCTCTTATTCAAGTTCAAATGCTTGCCAAAATGGCCGAGAAATCACATCGCGATCGGGTTCAGGAATTGTATAGGTATCTGGCTAATCTATCTGAGCATTATGACATCCCCAAAGTAGGAGAGATTGTATTCCAGCTACTCCAAGAAACTGTTTAGGATGCTCATATGGTTATGTTGATTTTGACATGGCATCTCTCAAGAGAAAGATTTGCAAACTTAAATTTAGTCTTGGCTACTTAATCAACCGGAGAAAAGAAGCTACAAAACCATAGAAGTAGATTGTGCAAGACATGTAGTAACATGACGGGTATGATTTTGCAGAGCTTACTTAATCCTTCTCCATGTATTCTTCATGCTTTGCAGTACTTGAACGCAATAAAAGCTATAGTTTTAGATTTACACAGAATAACACTGATATCATCAGCATTGAAGCAATTTTACAAGGAGAACGATTCTTGATCACTTCAAGTGGAATTACCTAGTCTTCTGAAAACAAACAGAGAACCTTTAGAGCCTTTCCCCAACCTGATATTCTCATCTATGTATGTGATCTGGAGTTTAACCTCACTTTCACCACCATATCGAAACTCCAAGGCTCCAACCTTCAACTCGGGTGGCTCAAATATAACTTGAACCCATTCATCACTCAGAGCCTTCAACTTCCCTGCTCATACAGATATGAGAATATTCAATGTACGTAGAAATCTAAAATCAAAAGGGACACTTTACCAACATAAATGGAAACATGACAGTCCTTATTTCGGGAGAATTCCATCTATAGGGTTAACATCCCCATCATAAGTTAAACGGTGTAATTTTAATGAAGTTACTGAGCCTCTATCTTAGTTATTCAATCCGAATATCTAACTAGTAACTGATTTCACATCGGAAGGGAGGTTGGTCCAATGACATAATAACTTATAGTTTATATCAGAAAGTACTATACAGAAGTGTCCATTTGTAACAGAACACTCTTGGTAATGTTTTGACAACCTTCAACTACCGAGAAATGCTAAATCACAATGAGCTTTGTTGACCTGTTTTCTATTCCATTACCCCACGACAGACCAGAATCGGAGAATGGTGCTTAAAGCCTTAAAAGACATAGCAAGTATATAATTAAGAAAAAACTTCAAACATCAATATTGCTCAACTTAAAGAAACTAGTATAGCCTACCTGTTAAAGACACTTCTCCATCCAAGAACCCAAAAGCAGAGAAGGACACCTTGTTTTTAACAATGTCAGGAGCTTCAATAACTTGAATCATCTCCTTAGTTTTAAAAACAAGGCGGCCAAGTGTACTCCTATAGCCACCCCCAGGTGATGTTGGCACTGAACAGTACAGCACATCCCAATCTGCGAACGTACCATGGTTAACTCATCCCGAGATCAACAAGAATAACAGTAACAGAAAAATGGTAATGACCAGTAACATATTAGTTACTGAGAACCAAATAGTTAGGCATGTTTCAAAACAACTGCCAGTGGGTTCATAAAGTCGAGACTGACTTGAAATCATGTGCATCATATGTTAAAATGTATTTTGAGAAAACATGCTTTAGCCATGAATGAGTTCATTCATGAGTGTCATAAACACAGAAATTTTAGAAGCCCCTCCATCCCAACTCTCTAGTCTCTCCTAGTCTTCTCCCCACTAACTTACTTCGACTTTGAGTCCTAGAAATCTTATCAGGGTTTTGAGGTGGAATGCATCCCTATAAAATTAGGAGAGGTGCGTCTTAGACATGAAGTTACTCAGTCTTACTAGAACAAAGAATTTCACACCTTAAGGGATTTTACCTCCGAAAATTAGAGGGCATTTCACTGGTTCACTAACACAGTAAGTCTGCAATGCATCAGCCACTTCAGCTACCTCTTTATGTTGTTCCTTTTCAAGCAAAACTCCTCTATCTGAATGCATCACCTGTGCAGATTAATGATCCAGATTAGCATAAACCACAAAACCAAACTTCACCATACAACAACATAACCCTCTTAAATTTCAAAAGCAGAAGAGCATAGCAACAAAGAAAGCATAATCCTACACCTGAACAATATCCACCATTATAAACCTATACCTGGTTTCATAGAAACTGGAATCCGATCGCCTTTTCTCAGCTACCAAACATTAAATCAAAAACCCAAAACTGAAAACTGAAAATTGAAGGAAAGGGATTGAAGAAAAAGCTAAAACCTTGGAAAGAATAGTAGCAGAGAGGTCATCGGGACCGGTCCGTACTTCAGGGTTGGAGACTGAGACAGTAGCCGAGATTCTCAACGTTTTGCGCTGATGAGAAAATGACTGAGTCGAAACGGCTAAACCCACATTTATGGGTTTTGCGCAAAGATTAGGGAATCTGGGTTTTGGGGATTCAGAGCCTCCTCTGAATGTGGAGGGTGACAAAGCTAACGAAGAGGCAAGAGCAGCAGCCATGCTGAGGTTCGACCAGATTGGGGAAGACAGATCGACGAGTGAGTTTGCACTTTGCAGGCATATCGGATAATTGGTGAGATTATGCCACGTGGGCTTGCAAATCAAGGTAGGACCCGCTTTGGTTTATGCTATTGGTGGAGATTAGGCCACGTCTGAAAACTTAAATTCCTTAGCCTTATCTAATTGTCAGGATGATTTCTATTTTCTGTTTAATCAGTGTAATTACTAAAGACACCTCCTTTTTGGCGGGTAAAGAATCCTTGCTCTAATCTTCTTTCTTCTCTTCCCTAACCACAATAAAATAGTTTTTATCATAAACCACCCCCAAAACACGGTTGTTTCCCTCCTTTTGCCATCTTTTAAAAAAAATTATCATTTCCTTCGTCTTTTGTCTCCTCCCCCCCTTTCTTACCCTCCACACTCCCCCACAACCACAAAACTCAAAACTCTTTTTTTTTTTCTTTTTACTATTTATTCTTTTTCATCGACTTTTTATTTTTCGGACCGATTTTTCCTCTTCCTCCCTCTCTTCAATCAAACCCATAAATTTTTTCTTCCCCTCTCTCTATCTCTCTCAAACTCATCTCCATCTTCCTCTCTTCAACCAAACCCATCAAAAAAATTTCCTCCCCCCCCCCTCTCTCTCTCTCTCTCTCTCTCTCTCTCTCTCTCTCTCTCTCAAACTCATCTCATCTTCCTCTATCTTCAACCAAATTCGGAAATTTTTTTCCTTCCCCTCTCTCTCTCAAACTCATCTCCATCTTCCTCTCTCTACAATCAAACCCATAAATTTTGTTATCTCTCTCTCCAATGAAAAAAAAAACAAGAGAATTGAAAATGCATGAAAAAAATCAAAATGAATTAAACGTTATGAGGATAAAAGGGGTAAATGGATAAAGGAAATAGTATGTAAGGAAAAAATGGAGAAAATCACAATAAAATGATCGAGTTTCTAACGTTAGTGGTCAAATAGCTAATTAATTTGCTTACAAATTCACTCTCTCGTATCGCTTGTGATATTTTTTATTTTTATCTCATTGATTCTGTATAGTTCTCTCGTGTTCTCACTCTCACATAATTATAAGAGCTTAGTCCGTTATATTCTTAATTATTTTTGTGAGTTTGGTGGAAAATTATTCAAAAGACAATGTAATAGCAACAAATATTAATAATGATCGCATCACCCCGTGTTTTATTTTTTGTTGATTTTGATTGAGACAGTGACTAAAACATGTAATTGGGAACTAACTAGTTGGGTAAAAAATAAACAGTAAGATTGTGTGTTTTAAGATAGACAAATTTTGCACGTCACAAGTACGCAAAAACATGATTCCTTGTCAATTTGAGTACATTATTTCTTACTTGCCAATAGCATACAACAATTACAAGAAATGGCTTTGCTTGTTTTATACAAATTTGGGGTTAACCATGACTTAATCTATTTATTAAATAATGACAGACGATATATAACTAACATACACTTGAAAGTTAATATTTTATTATATTTGAACCACAACAGAAACTTATTGCTCATAATATTGACTTGATTTATGTTTTTTTTTTTCATTTGCCTTCATGTCACAAGCTTAAAAAAATAAATATAATAAAGGTGATTGGAGTTCAAAAAATAGAATTCTAAAATATATTTTATATGCAAACGGCAAACCATTTAGACCTCATGTCTTCTTTTTTTGGGTGCAAATGACATGTTTTGGATTGAAATAGATTTTAGGTGCAAACGACAAACCATTTAAACATGGTTGACATGTCATAGCACCTCTAAACGGGGAGGCGCGGCTAAAATGCTTTGATACGAGGACATTATTGCACGTTACAAGTATACAAAAACAAAACTTATAATCAATTTTTGTATATTATTAGAGAATCTCCAATGAGCTCCCTACTTGAATAGAATATGAATGCCCAGTAGTATTCATATGCTCAGTAGAGTCAATGCTCAGTTATGCTCAGCCACCGTTGGATTTAAATCCAACGGTGGAGAATGATAGCCTTTTTTGAACATATTTCTTCTTTTTTTTCTATCATTCTCCACCGTTGGATTTAAATCAAACGGTGGCTGAGCATGATTGAGCATTGACTCTATTGAGCATGTGAACACTACTGTATGAATGCCTGTGTCATTGGTAATGTTTACTAAATTTAGTTACTAAATTTATGGACAAAGTTGGAAATTACTGTAAGAGCAAATTTAACAATGCTAACTAATTTTTAACCAAATTTTAACTAAAGTAGCTAAAAACCTATGTTTGCTAGTCAGTTTGAAAATATGTATGCACTTATGAAGCACGGAAACAGAAACATGTACGTGAATACAATACGATAGGATACAGAGAAACGACAAAGTTTAAAAATTATAGGATACAATACGACAAAGAAACGCGATTAAAATAATATATAAAAAATTTAAAAAATTTAAACACCACAATTAACAAATAAAACATAGCAATTGTCCAAAGTTAATATATTAAAAGCTTCACTAAGTTCCTTTGTTTAAATGTTTAACCAGAGTATCAAATTTTGTCCAAAATAAAAATAAAACCTTAAGTATCAAATATTCAAATACAATGAATTGAAAATAGAATGGAGTAGAAAGATAGGGAAGTTGGCAGGAAGCTCCTACAGTACTCCGGATGAGTTTTAGGAGGAGCAAAACTCCTCCGGATCCAACGGTTTGAAACGCAGGGGGATTTTTGGGTTTGTGGAATGAAAGAAAAGTCATTTATAGTATAAGGGTGGAAAAGTGGAGAGTTTTGGCACTTGGGAGTTTTGTAGAATTTTCGAAGTTGGCGGGCTTCATAGATAGGGGCCAAGTCCAATAGATTAGGAATAAAAAATATTCTTGTGGCCAGAAATCATCCTTACTCTTCTTCTTTTTTTTCGTTGCTGCTTCTTTCATCTCTCTCTATCACACAGTACTCTCTCTCTCTCTCTCTCCCCCCTCTCCTCTCTCTCTCTCTCTCTCTCTCTCTCTCTCTCTCTCTCTCTCTCTCTCGCATACAATGAGACCAGTCTCTTCTTCTCAAGTCATAGTAGGAGCCAAACTCAACTCCCTCTCTCTGCAACTCGTCTCCATCATCAAAATCCTAAACTTTTTCCTCGATCTGTAATCTCTTCACCACCAATTGGTTTGTATTCCTTTCACTTTCTCAATATGGGTTTGAGCTCGTGCTCAGTCTTTGAGCAAGAACTCGGTATGATCCGAGTTTGGTAAAAAAAGAATCAATATTTGAGCAAGAACTAGGTATGATCCGGGTTTGAGCCAAACTGCCGATTCCAATATTGGATACAGCCCTTCGGCTGCGTTTCCGTGAAGTCGTTCACCTGATACGAGTTTCTGAGCGAATCCATCACGTTTCGTACCCGTTTCCGGTATCCGTATGGTGAATCGGCTATTTTTGCCGTTTTCATGCAGGTGTGCACAAATGCTTTAGACTTCGGGTTGATATTGAATTTAAATTATTATTTTATTAAATAAATAATAGTTTAAGTTGATTTAATAATTATATAAAATAATTAGAGAAAAATATTTGAAATAAACAAAAATATTAAAAAGTTTCATTTCGTTTTCTATATTTATGAGCCATATAGCTAAAAGCTAAAATAAATAATCACTTAAGAGGCTGATGCAGCTGCTAAAATAGTTGAAAAACTAAATATGCTCTCTAAAATAACTAAAAAATTAAGATATAGAGTCTACTAAAAATACTCTAAATTTTTAAAATTCTTTTTGCAAGTAAAATTCATTGAAGAGAAATCGATTGCCAATACCTAATCCCCTACATGTAATCGAATTCCGAGTTATTAAGGAGTGCAAGGAGAGTCATGTGTAGGAATTAGTTGCCTTATTCTCATAGGCCAAATCGTTAATATTGGAAAAATGAAATTTGAACCAAAATTTTGAAATGTGATGAAAACTGTCATATTAGGATATGATTCACATTTAACAACACAGATCTGATTCAGGCTAGGATATGATTCACATTAGAAGCAACTTTATACTTTACGATCTTGATTAAACATTTGTATATATATTTCTTATAAATTCACCTTTATAGTGTGGATCAAATGACCCGCGTGGGCCTAGTCCAAAACCATTCGTGAGAGGAAAGTAAATTGCCAATGCCCCATTTTAGGAAATCGAAAATGTTGCCAATTAATGTACACTTGGGATCATAGATTAGACACTTAAAGTCCCCAAAATCCCATTTTAGGAAATTGGCCAAATTAATTACACTACTACTATTACGTGTGAAAGTTGCCATAAATCGCTGGCTGAAGTGTTCATCGCCTCTCCAATCGAACCAACCATCCAAATTGTTTTAAATTGTCCAGAGCCAGAGATTCACGCCTAGTCATTATCATCATCAAATCATTCATATACAATACAATGCCTCGCCTCATAATTTTATTAACACCCACTGAACCCGCATTTGAAGTTTGATCACACACCCAGAACAGACCCAGGTTTTGATTTTCTCCAATCTTCTCTAACATTGCTTCCTTTTTGTGTTTTGTTGGTACCCCATTGATTGGTTCCAATAGGTATTGTCTTTGTATTTTTGCCTTCTCTGTTTTTGAATTGATGCATTAAATGCTAGAAACCCACATTGATGAATCGAGGTACTAATCCCTTGCGTTGAAATTTCATGTTTTTGAGTCAAATTGTGAAAAGGGTATCCATCATTTCATCAGTTTGCGAGTTAAACATGTGCTTGTTTTATGGTCTAAAAGTGTTTGTTGAAATGCTTCTGTACGTGGCGAGTTTCAGGTTCTTGGTTAAATTGGGTACAATTTTGGGAATAGTATTACAAAGGATGCGAAAGGTGCCTTGATGTTGCCTTCAAGCCAAATGAAAAAAGGTGGCGCATGGAGGCCACAATTGATGAAAGACATTATGGTAATGTCCAAGTCAAGGGCTCGTCCGCCATTGAAAAGACCAACATGGATCATTGCATTGGTTTGTATCGTCTGCGTTTTTCTGGTTTCTGCTTATTTCTATCCACCGCAAAGCTCCACGACCTGTTATCTCTTCTCTTCTCCTAATTGTGCTGGGATGTTTGGGAGGGCCCCACCTGGTCCTGTAAGGGAACTAACTGATGATGAGACTGCATCCGATGTTGTAGTTAAGGAAATTCTCAAGACGCCTCCTCTTCAATCGAAGAACCCGAAAATTGCTTTCATGTTTTTGACTCCAGGGACATTACCTTTTGAGGAGTTATGGGAAAATTTCTTTCAAGTAAGGCTTTTTTGACTCCTGCGTGTTATATTTTCTTGGTTCATCAAATTTCGTTATAGTTTATTTCGAAATGAACTGTTTTTTCGTGGTTTTACCCAAGATTCATATGGATGTACTTGTTGAACTGCATTGGTATTTAAGTCAAATATACAGAATAGGCATTTCTTAATTCTTATAGAAGCCTATCACTGGGCAGTAGCAGAGGTTTAGCAGCTAAACATCTCAAGTAATAGTTGATCATGGTCATGTGATATGGTTTTGTACTTGTTTTTCCTGTGTTATAATCAATATCATATTGGGACCAGACTTTGACCACCTGAGGAATGTTTGCCTTCATAGCATGGTAACTCAAATACTGAGAAATATATATTATCTCAAGAAATATAAGACTGATGCTAGGAGCTTTTAACACCTCAATAAAAACAACACAAATACACAATTCATTTTAATCTATGCATAGCTCTTGAATAGTTGAATCTCCATTTCTTGTGCTCAATGTGGATTATATATATATGGCAAATTCTGTTATGGCATAGATAAGAGCTAAGAACAACGACATGGTTTCCAGGGCCACGAGGACAAATTCAGTGTTTATGTACATGCATCTAAGCAACAACCAATACACGTGAGCCGTTATTTTGTTGATAGAGACATACATAGTGAACAGGTAGGAGTCTCTCATTGCATACTTACAGTTCAACAAAAATTTTGTCCCTTGCCGCTAGATGGATGTCTTTAATCTTTATAGATGCCATTGATAATAAACAATCAGGTTGTTTGGGGAAAATTTTCAATGGTCGAGGCAGAAAAGAGACTCTTGGCCAACGCACTTTTAGACCCCGACAACCAACACTTTGTTCTGCTGTCTGACAGGTAATTGCATCGTCAGCTAGCTTTTAACATGGTGAACCTTTCCATGATGTTCTTATGATGAAATTTTGCAAGTTCATGTTACGTTTTACATTCTTGTTTCAGCTGCATACCACTGCATAGCTTCGATTATGTGTATAACTATCTCATGTACACGAATGTCAGTTTTATAGATTGGTAAGCAAAACTATACTAAGCTCTTATTCTGCTGTAGTTGATAATTTGTATTTACTTTTCATCTGACTTGTCATCCCCTCTCTCTCTCTCTTTCTAGTTTTGTGGATCCTGGCCCACACGGAACTGGGCGGTATTCTGAGCATATGATGCCTGAAGTTGAAAAGAGCGACTTTCGGAAGGGTTCACAGGTATATTGTCTTACCTCAATATGTAATTTATACAGCCACTTTGAGATCATCTATATAGTCCTGGAACTGCTGCATGTGTTATGTATAGGACCATGTTTCTTAATGGCTCAAAAAATTTATATAATCTGTTAGAGCATAGCAAATCCAGTTAGTCTACCACCCATCAGTGCTCTTGACTAGCTTGTACATCACTTCCTCTCATCAAACCTTATATTAAAAAGAAAAGAAAAAAAGAAGAAGCTTATGAACGCAGTAGTTCCGTCAATCAGTCTATATAATGGTCTCTTTATACATGCCTTGCAAATATGTATCTTCCAGTGAATTAGACCAGACGACTTCCACCCATTCTTTCCAAGTCACCTGAGTTTCTCTTTGTGGTTGTTGTTCACTTTTCATGTTCACTGATCAGATGTAGATTTTGGTAAGACAGTTCATATTTTTCATCATACGGTCGGTTGTAACTTGCATTTCTATTGCAGTGGTTCACCATGAAGCGGCAACATGCAATTGTCATGATGGCAGACAGTCTATACTACACTAAGTTCAAACTTCACTGCAGGGTAACCTTCTCTTTATTATCTACACTAATTCTTGCTTATGTGCATGTTTTATATGCTTGCAAACATGTGTATATGTATTCAGTAATTTCTATCAGACAATAACAAGAAATTCATTACTTTTCCATTAACATCTTGGTGATGATGTTTTTGACTTTCTCAGCCGAACATGGAAGGGCGCAACTGCTATTCAGACGAGCATTACCTGCCAACCTTCTTTCGTGTTAGCACACTAATATTTCTTCTCTTAGTTTCAATTAGAGCTGCATTTCACTCCCTTGAATTTCTTTGCTGCCACCATGTCATTTTTGCTATTAATACCTTTTTCAGATGAAAGATCCTGGTGGTCTTGCGAATTGGTCAGTAACATTTGTTGATTGGTCTGAAGGGAAATGGCATCCAAGAGCATTTAGGACTCAGGATGTTACTTATGATCTTCTCAGGAACATCACGGTATAGTTCCAAAGATCCCTTTTCTAAACCAGCCCTCAACTTCATTTTCTTCATGCGACATGCCATTCATTAACACATTTTCACCCCCATTTCAGTCCATTGCTGATAGCACACATGTTACAAGTGATGAAAAGGTACAACTAACCTTTCTGAAAAACTGATTCAAATGAGCTGACTTGCCTGTGGCGGGTTTATACACCTTCTGTCACCTTGTCACGTGCTAGTAACGTGACAGAATGCCTGTGAGACAATCGGTGTATACACCCTTTAAACACAGGCAAGCTAGTTTTTCTCTCGCTCGTAGCAATCCCAACTTGAAAACTTCATTGGCATTGTATTTTACTGCTGCAGAAAACATTATTGAGCACTCCTTGCACGTGGAATGGGATGAAGCGACCCTGTTTCTTATTTGCCAGAAAGTTCTACCCTGAAACTCTGGGGAAACTGATGCACCTTTTCTCCAATTATACAAAAGTTTGATTTTTTTTTCTTCTTCTTCTTCTCTGTCATTCAATTATATACAATGCCATGTACCAGACTTTTTGGATCTTCGCTGCTTAAATTTTGCCATGTCGGCGAAGCTGTCAGGGTACGGCTCGGATTGGTGGTAGAGGCTGCTGCTGCTTCCTGTAGATTGGTTCACATTTTTTTTTAGAATTACTCAACATTGAATGGATGATGCATTGAATTTCAGATTTTTTTTTATGTGTAAAAAATTAATTATTACAATTGCTCAGCTAGTGATACTGACTTTTTTTTTTCTCGTTAGTACATTGAATTCAATATGTGTTGATCAACTACTAAATTCCCATGTAGACACGGTAAATTGACGAAGTAACTCACATTAGTTAAACTAACACACAAATCACTTCGGTCAAATTGGCCAAATTGGAAACAGGTGTAAAGACGGTAAAAAAATATGACCGGAAATGTAAAATAATCAAAACCAAAAAGCCTTTCCGTTTTCCCTCCACACCGCATCGTGAGCGTGACAATCCCAACACTGTTTTCAACCAATCCTAGCCGTCCGTTCAATTTCACCATCCCCAAAGCGCGGGAAATTGGAAATATCTTCGAGCCCCTTTCTTATTAGAAAATTAGAAGCACGCCTGACCGGAGGAGACCTGAGAGAGAGAGAGAGACACACACACACAAGACGCTGAACAGAGCTCTCTCTCTGCTGTCACGCTAGGGTTTTGCGAGTTGCGACAATGGCGCCGAAGAAACGCAAGGCCGATGAGGAAGCGGAATCGGCCGAGAGCGCCGCCGTGTCAACTCGGATGGTGACTCGGAGCTCCAGTCAGGAAGCTTCTGGTCCGAGTGAGAAACCGTTGCCTGAGATACCGGCGGCTAAGATGAAGAAGGGAAAGAAGAAAGAGGAGGCGAAATCGGAGGAAGGCGACGACGCTCCGAAGAAAGCCGGCGGCGGAGCGAACACGAAGAATATTGTGATTGAGCGCTGGTGAGGCATTTCTATCCTTCTATTTATGTTTGTTAAGAAAGAATAAAGATTGGGTATATGTTCTATTTTGTGTTCATGGACTAGTCTCATTACTGGATACACTTTGATTTGCTGAACCTCTAATCTTATCATCTAGACAGCTTAAACTACTTAATGTCTTTATGCATATAACAATTTATAGTTATGATTATGAGAACTGAAGGTTTCAATTTGATAATAGTGATTTTGAATTGCAATTATACACCTATTACTGTCTTGCTTTGTATGAAAATTTTGTGGTAGAGGGTGTGGGTTGACAGTTTGACACAACAATATGAGTTTGAGGGCATTGTGTACTTGGCTACCTTTTTTTTATTTCATTTTTTTTTTCAATTGGTATTTGGTTTTTGCTACTTGCATCTGATTTTCTTTTTCTAGCACACAATGCAATGCGTTCAAGACAAGGGCTGATCAGGTTAGAGCAAGTTTGGAGGGTATTCCTGGCATCACAGTATCAATAAACCCTGTTAAGGTATGTTTCATAAAGGGTGTTAACTCTGGCCAAGTTGTATAATAGAATTTGGCAATCTTTTCCTTATGTAATAAGAATCGGGGAATAAACTGAGTTTGATACCTATGTAGATTTGCTTTGTACACTTGCTATTCTCAAAAGGAGGTTCAGTCTAAAACTTCTAAAATATTGGAACTATTTGGAAGCTAAAGCAAAAAACAGTAGAGCTTATGCTGATCGTAGAAACTTTTTCACCTTATAACTAATACCATCATCTGCTTTGCACCATGTGTAGATTATACAATATAATTCATCACTAGCAAAATAGTAAATGCATTTCTGGGACTAACTGTTTGTTCATTTCAGTGATTTATCATACAATAATGAAGAAGGAAGTACTGGCACTTTTAGTGATCTAATTTTTTTATTTTTTATTTTTCTGGAATAGCCAAGAAGGGGTTGCTTTGAAATACGGGAAGAAGGTGGTGAGAAGTTCATCAGTCTTCTGGTAATTCTTACACCACCCTATTATTAGAGAGTTGTATTGCAAGTTCTTGTTTATGCTTTTTTCAATCAAAAGTTTTTGTACATTTTTGAGTATCCTCATAAGATTTAGTAATATGCTTTTCCATTCTAAAGGGACATTTCTTAGGAAAGAGAAATGATAATAATTGAACTTCTCTGGATGCTAATGAAAAGAAAAGATAGAGATATTCTTCAACCGGTGATCATGAATCCTAGCATCATAGGCTTTGTTTCACAAAAACGATATTTCATGGGACAATTGGTGTTGGGTTGTGTGTGAATAGGAAGATTAATTATGCAAAAACAAAATCAAAATAACAAGAACTTGAGTTGTTTTGAAGCCATTTACCATTTGGCAGCATAATGTGATATTGGCAGAATATCAGTGCTTAACCAATGTGACAGATTTATAAAATATATATAGATATGTAAAATGAGTTTTCTGTCCTGCTATTTTGTATCATACCTGTTCTAAGGTCCGCTGTCTCGCTGTGTATGTGTTGCAGTATACTTATCCATGTAGTCCGCATGCTTGTAGATCTGTATGCAGTGGCAGAATTTGAAATGTATCCAATGGGATCAACTTTAATAATAATAGTAATGATAACTGAATAACCAAAGTGAAAGAAAACTATCCTCTATAATGCTTTTTAGTTTGTTTGTTTTTTAAAATATCGACTGGATTGTCTTTTTAGCTTGCGTAACTTGGGTTTCAGAATCCAAGGTATTTCTTACCAGTGTTTGACTAGTCTATTTGAACGTCTTTACTTTGAGTAAAATTCGTGAGTCAGATCAAAGTTATGTCAAATGAACTCCGGACTTCTAGATGCCTTTTCACAAATGAAACATAATAATCTGTTTTCTGTATTATTTTCGCTGATGAGCTAGTAGCATTTATGTTTATGAATTGAGGGGTGATCCTACTCTTCTTTTGCATGGGGACAGACTTATCATGTTTAGATCATCAGATATTTTGTTATCGGCTTATGGAGAACTGTACCTGTTCTGAGTTGTGTAATTTATGTGGTATTCTTTTGCAGAACATGAAGCGACCATTTAAACCGATGAAGGATCTGAACATGCAGGAAGTCATTGACAATATAATTCAGCAGATCCAATGAATGAGGTGATGCACGGCATACCAGTGGAGTTTTATATCAGAATGGAAATATCTTTTTGTTGTAAGCAAGTTTAAGTTTCTACGTTGAAACTAGAAACTTTAAGCTACTGATCTAGTAATCTTCATTTACTTGTTCTTCCATTTTCTAATGGCAATTGTTGAGAAAACAAGTCCATTTAGGATACTTATGTTCATACCTTTTTGTGAGTGCTCAAAGGAAATCAAGTACTAGAGGTGCTTTAATAGTATGATCATACCCAAATTCAGTTTCCAATCTCTGTGATTCTATGCTCCCTCTCTGCTTTATTCTAAACTCCCCCAAGTAGAGTTGATTATGCTTTTTATGTATCGGAGGTGAGAATCAGAGTCTATTAATTTTTTTGTTGGCTTTAATCGATCAGAATTTTTTATCCTTTTTTCTTGATGACAATATCCAACCCAATATTTTTGGTTGACATAAGCCTAAATTATTTGGTTGACATAAACTTGATAGGCTCGATGCGGCCCGAACGTGATATTTTTAGGTTCAAGGGAACGACTAAAATGGTCTCCAATCGACCAATCCAAGGCCAAAAAATTTGTATACTATGCATAGATATTAGGCAATAGTATCAATCTAGTTTCAATCGATATGTGTCTCTTTGTAACTATGTTCGTCCATGTGTTTCCAATTTAGCTAATTTAGTCATTGTGTTATTTCCGCTAAATTAAAACTCTTAGTCAATTTAGCTATAAATCGTACATAAAAAGTTACGTGTATGGATAAATTCGTATTTTTTATTTGATGATAAAAAGATAACTAGTTAACTACGTATTTCCACTCCTAGCTAGTTGCATTGAATGGTAAATTATGGAAATAATTCACATTAGTTAAACTAAACAAAAATCACAGTCGTTCAACTCGGTCAAATTGGCCAATTTGGAAACACGTTTAACTTGATTGACTAAAGGGGTAAAAGGTAAAACAAATGAACAAATCTTATATCTTTTGGATGCAAGAATTATAATATTATTTGACCAGTTTGACTCATCGAGTCTGTTAAATAAATAAACAGTAGGTAATAAATCGGTTAGTGTCTTAATGAGCGCGTGCTACAGTAAGTGAGTCGTAGATATGTGGACCTGGTTCGACCCAAAACCAAAGGCCTTTCCCGTTTCGCTTCACACACACTTCGTGAGAATGCCAATCCCAACACACTAACTGTACTCGCTCATCAATCGACGCCCCGCAGGTCACTCATCACTGCTTCAACCAATCCCAGCCGTCTGTTCAATTCCTAGAACGCAAAGCGCGGGAAATTGAAAAAAATTCCTCCTGCCCCTTGTTATTAAAAAATTATCAAAACTCGCCGAGCCAACTGGACACGTACACAAAAGCACGCCTGACCTGAGAGAAAATAGAGAGAGAGAGAGAGAGAGAGAGAGAAACAGAAAAACAGAATCGGTTACTGCGTTTCGTTGCTTGCTTGTTCAAGACGCTGAGAACAGAGCTCTCTCTCTCTCTCTGTTCTGCTCTAAGCTTGCTAGGGTTTTGTGAGTTGTGACAATGGCACCGAAGCGCAAGGCTGAGGAAATGAAATCGCCGGCAAAGAGCCCCGGGGTGGTGACTCGGGGCCAAGCAGCCGCGGCTCGGCCACAGACTCGGAGCCGAACTCAGAGAGCTGCTGAGCCGAATGACCAACCGGAACCGTACGAGTGGCCTGATCCACAGCCGAGGAAGAAAGCCAGAGTAAACAAGAGCAAGGAGAAGGCCGAAAAAGTCCAAGAAGCAAAGTCCGGCGAAGGCCAAGAGGCGAAGTCCGGCGAAGACCAAGAGGCGAAGTCCGGCGAAGACCAAGAGGAGAAGTCTGGTGAGGATCAAGAGGCGAAGTCCGGGGAAGGTCAAGAGACGAAGTCCGGTGACGGCCAAGCGGCGACGTCCGAAAAAGGCAAGGAAGTGATGTCCGAACAAGGCCAGGCATCGGCGAAGTCCGGTAAAGGCAAGGGAGTGATGATCGAACAAGATGAAGACGAGGCGAACAAGATGAAGAAGAGGACTATTCAGATTAGGCACTGGTGAGGCCATTTCTATCCCTCTATTTTTGTTTCACTGAGAAAGATTGGGAATACTGTGGAAATTTCATCTAGTATTGTGATTCTGATTTTGTTGTATTTTGTTTTTGTTCATATCGTTGATTTTAGCTTTGAGGATTCTGTTTTTTTTTTTTCTTGTTTTCTTTTTTATAGTGTTTATCGGAAAATTAGGGGAACCTCAGATTGAATTCCTTCCCAAATTTTCCTAGGGTTTCTTTGAGAATATTGTTATCTTTTTAGCATTACAGTATCGATTTCTTGTTCAAGAAAGGTTTATAATTAGAATTTTGGTCTGTTTGCTTCTCTCTTTTGAGGGTTTGAAAAAGTTTTTTTTTTTTTTTTTTAAAGTGAGTGCTATGTTACGCAGTGGTAATGAGATTTTTGATGCTATCTTTTGTTCTTCGATCTGTTTGCTTACTAATTAAGCTGTTGTTGAACTTGTGTACATCTGAATATTTACAAGCATGACTGTTGCAGAATTGTGATAGAGCTTCTAATCGATCAGTTAGTGGAAGAAATCAGTGAATAGATACAATTATAAACTGAAGTGTTGTTGGTATATGTTCCATTTTGTATTCATGGACTAGTCTCATAGCTGGAAACACTTTGCTTTACTGAACCTCTGATCCCATCCTCTATGCAGCGAAAACTGCTTAATGGCTTTATGCTTATAACAATTTCTAGTTGTGATCGATTTTGGATTGCAATTACATGCCTATGACTATTGCTATCTATGAAAACTATGTGTATGAAGGAGTGGGTTGCATTTATGGGGAAATTGAGGAAACAGGCTTTGCCATTAGCCCTGCACTAGTGAGGGCCTTGTGCACTTGGCTGCCCTTTTTTTTTCCCCCCTCTTTCAATTGTACTTGCATCATATCGTCCTTTTTCAACTGTTTTTGTTTTTGTTTTCTTTTTCTAGCAAGAAATCCGGTGACTTATTCAAGGCCCGGGCTGCTGAGTTGAAAGCTGCTTTGGAGGTTGGTCCTGGCTTCAGAGTGAGAATGAACCCTACTAAGGTATGTTTGGTATTAAATCTGGCCACAAATTCAAATTGTATGTTATAATTTGGCAATCTTTTACTAAGGTAATAAGATATAGGGGATAAACTGGGTTTGATACGTATACAGATTTGCTTTGTAGACTTGCTATTCTCCTATTAGATATCAAAAGGAGGTTTAGTTTAAGGAATCTTAAACTATTTGAAAGCTAATGCACAAGGCTATGCTGACCATATGATCTTCTAACTTGCACCATCATCTGGTTTGCAGCGTGTGCAGCTTGAATTATACAATATCAATCATCACTAACAAAATAGTAAATGCATGTCTAGGACTAAATAATATTTGTTCATCCCAATGATTTAACATACAATAATTGAATAAGGCATTATTTTTTATCTAACTATTTTTTTTCTTTTTCCTTTGGAATAGATAAGAAAGGCTTCCTTTGAAGTACGAGAAGTTGGTGGTCATGTGTTCGTCAATTATTTGGTAATTCTTACTCCACCCTATCATTAGAGAGTTGTATTTCTAGCTTGCAAGTTATTATTTATGCCTTTCCCTTTCCTGAATTTTTGTACATTTTTGAGGATCCTCGTAATATTTTGGTAATATGCTTTTCCATCCTAAAAGGAGATCTGTTAGGAGAGAGACATGATGATAATAATTGAATTCTTCTGGAGTTCTGGATGCTAATGAAAAGAAAAGATAGTAGGCTGGGTTTTTAAAAACAATCTATCATGAGACATTGGTGTTGGGTTGTGTTTGTAGAGGAGGATAAACTATGCATGACCGTGAACTACTTAAGAGGGGCTTAAATGAAATGAGTCAAGTAATAGAGTGCTTAAGATTAGTATAAGTAAATCTCGAGCCAAGTTTGATCAACTATATATGTTCAGACAGGCTTGACTTTTGACTCCTACTTCTAGGTTTGAGTTTGAGTTGACTCGTATGTGGGATGTTCCAAGGTCAAGCTTAAATCTCAGCTGGACTTAGACTTCATGTTAATAATGGAGAAAATATAGATACAGAAACAAATTAAACAAAATTGATCCTAGAAACTAAACTAATGAAAATTAAGTTAACAGATAACATCAAAACTTTGTGCTTGGGGATGAGTTTATTATGTTTAGATGATCAACTATTAGGTTTTTTTTTTGGTCAAAACAACTATTAGGTTATTGGCTTATGAAAAACTTTACCTGTTCTGAGTTTTGTAATTTATGGGTTTTCTTTTGCAGAGCATGGAGGAACCATATCAAAAATTGGAGGATCTAGACGTGGAGGAGGTTGTTGCCAATATAATTGCATTCGAATGAATGAGGTGAAGCATTGCATACTAGTGGAGTTCTACATCAGAATGGAAATATGTTTCTGTTGTAAGCAAGTTTAATTTGCTGCGTTGAAAGTAGAAACTTTAAACTACTAGTGATCTTCATTAGTTGTTCGTGTCCTTGGAAACGGCTGGTTATTGTTGATTGGCAATTACAAACAAGTACATTTAGGATACACGCGGATGATCATACCATGCATTTTGTTAGTGCTTGAAGAAAATCAAGTACTAGAGGCGCTTTTATAGTATGATATTCAAATTTAGTTTACAATCTTTGTCCCTCTCAATTCAATAGTTGTTCTTGTCCTTTCAGTTTGGGGGAATGAGGCTCTCTCAATTCTTACCCACCCTTTCGATCTCCTTTGTTCCATCTATATATATTCTAAATCATCATATATAGTATTTATTTCCTTACAAAGCCACTAAATATGTGATGAACCTAATCACCACCCCGAAACTCAGTATGCTTGAAGCTACCTGAGTAGAACAACCTGAAGCCTCAGATGATGAAGCCTTAGGAGGGTAGATTTCTTCATAATCTTGAAAATCGGAATGAGGTGCCGAAGCAGACTTGAAAAATCCTGCTACTGCATCATCAACCTGTGGTGCATTTGCCACTGGCGCTCCCGCAATCCTATTCTTATCCTCTATGATTTTGCTTTCGAGGAGATCTTGATTGGACAAGGTTTCAGTGAGTTTGCTTTTGATGAGTTCTTCATTGAAGGAGGCTGTGGTTGCCGAGATCATTAAGGCGAGGAATAGAGCCAGGAGAATGGAAGAAGAGCTTTTTGGACTCATTTTTCTACTTGTTTCTTTATTTTCAATTTGAGTTTGAAAATTAAAAACTAAGCTTGCTGATGATGGATAGGGAAATGGGACAGGGGTGGGGGGGTTTATAATGAGTAGAAAAGACTAAAAGATGCAGAGAGGGATACCAAGTTTAGAGAGGAGTAGTTGTGACTTGTGAGTACCTTTGCCACATCCATATATGGTTCTTAATTAGTATAGATTACCGGAAAATGAAACTGTTTGAAGAAATTAACTTAATAACTGTTTGTGCCATTTCTATACAACACGTCTTGGGTAATCTACCAGAGAAATTATATGTGCCATTTTGACCAGAAAGAGAAAAAAAAACGGCCAAAAGAACTTTTATGTATATTTTGGAGAGGGAAAATTTGAGCTTAGTTTGTTATGAAGAGGAATATTATTGGATTTCGAGAAATTTTAGGTCGTTAATTTTTTAGATGTGAAAAACTTAAAGAGAAAATGAAGGTTGTTAATTTAAACCGGTATCCATATATATTTAGCAAGGATGCACATTCAACATGGATGTTTGTTAGACAATGTCCATTAACCGGTCAAAGTATTGGGTTGTTTTGATTGGAAAGGAGAAATTCACTCCTAAACTCTTGATCTCTAACCCATTCCGTTGGAGTATATAAATCCCCCGAAACCCCTCTGCACAAACCAGGCTTTGGAAGAAAACGGTAAACCTCACCTTTCAAAGCACCAAATAAATAAAGATGGATAGGAAAGCCTCTTCCATTATCTTCCTTGCTTTTTTCTTGGTCTCATCGGCCTCGGCCTTTGACATCCTCAAGCTCCTGGAGAAGGACTCCGAACTGAGCAGCTTCAGCAAGTACCTCAAGGAGACCAAACTCGCCGACCAAATCAACAGCCGCAGCACCATCACAGTCCTCGCAGTTGGCAATGGAGGTGTCTCCGGCCTCTCCGGCAAGCCCCAGGATGTGGTCAAGATGGTGTTGAGCGCCCACGTGGTGCTCGACTACTACGACGAGCAGAAGCTAACCAAATTGGCCAAGACAAACAAGACCTCCTCACTCACCACAATGCTCCAAGCTTCCGGCCTGGCTCAGAACCAACAGGGCTTCATCAACGTTGGTCTCATCAACGAGGGAGAGCTCGCTTTCGGGTCTGCAGTCAAGGGCGCTAAGTTGGATTCCAAGCTTGTTAAGTCCGTCACTTCTCAGCCTTACAACATCTCAGTGCTTCAAGTCACTTCTCTTTTAGAGATTCCTAACCTTGGTGCTGCTGCAAGCCCCGGTGCCGCACCCAAGTCTAGCCACTCCAAGGCTCCATCACCATCACCATCATCTGACGACGACAAGGAGGCTCCATCTCCCTCACCTTCCGATGATGACAAAGCTATCTCCTCGCCCCCGGTGTCCGGAGACTCACCAGCGGAAGCACCAGAGAAAGAGAAAGCATCTTCCGATGCGGCGCCTGCACCTTCTCCCTCCGCTGCTTCGCGCGTCGAGGTGGCTCTTGGTGCCGGCCTCGTCATGGCTTTGGCTTCACTTTTGGCTTAAATTAATGTCTCCATCAGCTGCTCATATATATTAACCTATGCATGCATCGTAGAAGGCAATATGTAATTTTTCGTTCTCAGGACATTGAAATGGAAGAAGGCGCTTAATTGATTATTGCATGTTCCTACTAATGCATAACAAACCAGCAATGCAGTATAATACTATACAACGATGCATACGTACACTGGGCGTCCATGTCTATCACTCTCGAAGAAAGAGAACACATCCATATATAGGGGCATTTCATCCAACACATGCATGATGTGCATATCTAAACCAATTGGCATAAACTCAAAAATTAAGAGTAGTACATTGTCACGTATTCGATCATGATCCCTTCAAAATGATCTCGATCTTTCCGCATGAACCATTAATATGTCACTCCCATTTTAGATTGAAATTAACAATGGATTAACAAAAACATACACAAACTCATTTACTTTTCAAACGAAGAATACGGAATTACTTTTCAATTTTTTTTTAAATTTAAATTAACTTACAAATAGTAGTCTTTGTTGAAGCAAAAGTAAAAAATTGAATAGCTATATTTCACTTTTAGCTATATTGGCTAGTAAAAATAAATTTTATTGGTGAAAATGCTCTAACTCTCAACAAATTAAATAGGTTGACTGCTTAACTCATTTAACACATTAAGTTGCAAAAAAATCTTTAAATAATTTTGCATAAGTTCACATCACAAGAAGAAATACATAAATAATTAATATGATTCAACAAATGAAGAATAAGTATATATTTTTCTACAAAATTAAAGTAGTTATTCCAAGTTTTGCAAGTCTGGGATATTCAAATACTCTCAAATTTTCTAATTGCCAAACTGAAAGCATAAGTAAAAGGAAAATTAATAGTTAAGTTCGTTAGATATAAATGGGCTACATAAGTTCAATTCATTACGTGCTGATGGTTGACCTGGGCTAACCTGATTACCCTGTGAATTTTTTATATTCCTCATACATGTATACTGTAGAAAACATATTTACTTTCATGCATGCATTACTTGCATATTTAGGTTTGTAACATGAGTCAAATATTAAAAAAATATAAAAAAATACTGATTTATTTTAAACAGAAGAAATATAAACTTAGTCAGTTTAGTAAAAATGCATACAAAACAGGTTGTTATTATTATTATTATTTGTCTGTTCGGTAGATGACGTTTTTAGTCACAACTAGAGCTTCAAGTTAAAAATCAAAAGCATGCATATTTTGTGTACGTATTTGTCTACAAAAATATATGATCCATGTAAGATTCAAATTAAGAATTAACGCATTACATTATGGGCTCTGTGTGTGTGTGTGTGTGTGTGTGTTTTAACTGATCGAGGATCAGAACTAAATGTAGCTTGCAGTTTTTTAGGTGCGACTAGAACAACTAATCAAGTAATCATAACTGTATTCAGGCAATAAGTTCAGAAATTCACTCCACACCTTAACTTGAGCTCTCCTTCTAACATCCAATTTCTCTCGTCTCCCTAATTATAGCAAAAATGTGCCCCATATATAAATCTCCCAAAATCCCAAACACAAACCAGGCTTTGAAATTAAGCAAAAGGCCAAAAAAAAAAAAGAATAAGCAATAAATCTCAATTCACTGCGAACTTTCAATTATGGAGACCAATAAAACTGAAGCCTCCATGTTCTTCTTCCTTCTCATAATATCGTGTACAATGACCATGTGTACGGCTTTTAACATCACAAAGCTACTCGACAAGGAATCCGATTTCAGCAGCTTCAACCAGTACCTGTCCCAGACCAAACTCGCCGACCAGATCAACAAGCGGACCACCATCACCGTCCTCGCCGTGGACAACAGCGCAATCGGCGGCCTCCCCGGCGACGACAGCTTTGTGTTGAAGTCGATCATGAGCGTCCACGTCATCCTCGACTACTACGACAAGGACAAGCTAACCAAGCTGGCCAAGCACAACAGGAGCGCCACGCTGACGTCGCTGTTCCAGACCTCGGGCTTGGCCAAGAACCAACAGGGCTTTGTCCGGGTCGGAGCCGATGACGGTGAGATTACTTTCGGGTCGGCAAGCAAGGATTCCCAAATGAATTCCAAACTGGTTAAGTCGGTGACAGCTCAGCCTTACAACATTTCCGTGCTTCAGGTCAGTGCCATCATTGAGGTTCCCAACATCAATGCTTCTCCTTCCCCCGAAAAGGCTCCGGCGCCGAAGAAAGGCAAGTCTCCGAGTCCGTCCGACGGGGCCGACAGTCCGTCCGACGAGGCCGACAGTCCGGCGGATGACACGTCGGACTCGGACGATGATGCTGAGAAGGCTCCGAGTCCGTCAAAAGCGAAGCACCGTACCCCGCCCAAGCCGGATGATGATGATACCGTGACGTCAGATTCGCCGTCGTCGACTCCCGCGCCTGCTCCCTCTAAATCACGCGCCTCCGCTGCCGAGATGGGTTTTGGGGTTGTTGTGATGGGGTTGGTTTCGGTATTGGTTGCCTTCTTCTGACGGGCATGAGATATACAGATCAATAAGAATAGGAACTGAAAAGTCAACTACCTCCGAAGGTAGAAGTATATGACTTGGAATTAGGCTGTAAGACATTAAAAAAAAAAAACCTTTTAACTGTTAATTATCTCATTGATCAAAACAGAAAATTAAAGAAATTGTTTTAACTGTCATCTGATTGATCTCCGCAGCCGTGTGAGAATTCACTGATTGATTTCCAACAATTCGTTACTAGCTGGTTAGCATGATATATAGTTCCTTACTAGCTCTAAAATAAATGAAGTTCATTTCACCGAAAAAATAAAAATAAATGCAGTTCAACACTCCCAAAATTAGGGTTATTACTGGGGGTATGCACTAAGACTTTGGGTTTTCCTATCCAGTTTTTTGGAACATTTTTTCTTGCACACCTTGATTTTTTCTAACATTTTTGAACTCTTTTGAACCCCTAAATTACTTTTTTTTTAATAAACAATAACTAATTGTCATGAGTCGAACTCATGTTTGAGGGAAAAGTGGGTTTTAAGGTTTTCTATATTTGGAGTTTAATTGAACTTATTGATGTATTGAAAAGAGGTAGGATGCGAACGAATAGGGTTAAGAGGTGGGGGTGGAAGATAAAGGGAGAAGGAAGTCAAAGTGAAGGAGGCAGTAAAGATGGGAGGTCATTTCGGAGAAGGGATCAGTCAATTGGAAGTACATATCTCCCACTTGGTTGGATCCAGTGTATTTTGGACACGTGTATGTGTGTTAGATATTCATATTAAAATTTGAGAATGTCCAACGTTAAACGTTATTCGTTCTAAGTGGGCATAGTTGTCTTTTATTTTTCATTTTCTTTATTCTCATGCTCCACTCACCACCATATTTCACCCATCTCACCACACTATTTTGTTGTTTCTCTCCATACCATTAGTGTTTTATTTCTTTACCTAAATAAATGGCTCATTGCATATACAATTTACCATTCCACTTACCATTTTTTCTACCACTCACATTCACTTCTTCATTTTTTTTTTATTTTTGATTTCTTTTTTCCTCTCCATTCTCCTATAAATAGAAACTATTCTTCTCTTAAACAAAATGGGGAGGGAAAATCTTCTTTTCCTTTTATTTTAGTATTTAGGGTTTTCAAGATCAAGGAGGAGAGGAGTGTTATCACACAATCAACATCATCAATATATACTTGGGAATTCGTTGAGTTGTTGTTTCAAGGATTAAAGATGTGGTTTGAGTTTTATGTTTTATGGTGAATTTTATTTTTAAATTCTTATGAGTTCTTGTTGTTGTTTATCTTTGTATTAGTTAAATGAATGATTTATATAATTTCAGTATATTTATGAGTTTATTTAGTTATTGGATCTAATTAATTATTTTTATGTATGATGTTTGATTGTTTATAGAAAATATGTGTTTATGTTATAGGGGTCGATATAATATTTGTATAATGAGTAGAGTTAGGGATTAAATTATAATAGTTTGGAAACGTAATTCACAAGTAGTAAAGGTTTGGAAAGGTGTGTCAAATAAAAGGATGGGAATATGAATTTTCATAATGGGTCGTGATTGATTAACAACTCTTTTTATGGTAAACATGGTTTGATATTTTAGATAAGATGGCATGTTTAATTGGTTAATAGGTTTAGATTAATTTTAGAGAGGTTTATTTGGGGAATGGTTATTACTTCCACATATGTATTTCGGTTTATGGTAGAATTGGTAATTTTGGTCAATGATTGATAAACTTGTGTATATGTGTGAACTTATATATTTCATGTTCATCATCTTATTTAATTTATTTTTGTAATTTAATAATTATTTCATAATTTATTCTTAAACCCTTTTATTTGTAATATGTATATATTCTTATATTGTTAATAATAATTCTTATTTATTTAATTTGTGAATTTTTGTAGGATGATTCGGGAATATATATATATGATAATGATGACTTTCCACTTACAAAGAGTATGCTACTGGACCAAATGATACTAATTAAGCTAGCCCCTATAAATATAATATATATATATGTTTAAATGAGTTGATCGAATTTAAATTAGTTAATTTTCTTAGAAAAAAAATAGTTTGCCTCAAATGGTACATGTGTTTGTGGTCAAATTCTCATTTTCTTAATTACTTGAGATTTTATCCGTGAGTGCCAAAAAGGGTGTCCTAACCTCATATTTTTCTCCAACCACTAAATTTTTATTGTTTCCCAGGCCTTTGCCACATATAAATTTCTCGCAAAAAAATGTGGATATATTATAGCACGTGTTTTTTTGGCCTATATTGCATGTTCTAAATTTTTCATCAAAAAAATTTCATCCGTAAAACATAATTTTAAAAATGTTTGTGAATTGACGGAACTGAAAAATGTCACCTATTTTTGTTTATTCTACATGCCAAGTTTTTTGGGTTTTTTATCATTTCCATTTTATTTTTCAATTGAGATCCGCTTACCTTGAACCTCACACGTGGATACAAAACATGTTTACTTCCATACATGGATTAATAACATTTTTTAGGTTTGTAACACAAGTCAAATTATTTTAAAAAATATTGATTGTTTTAAACAAATTAAACAAGCAGGATCGATCGCATGTGGAAGAAAGTTGCTGAGATGAGGAAAGAAAGGGTAACTATAAGTTGAGCTTCAACTACAATGTTGACCTTGACTTCTAAGTATTTATTTGTCCATTTATTCAATTTTGGAGAACAAGCTCTCTTCTTTTTATTATAGCAGATTAGTAGGTATATAGGATATAGAATTATAGATAAACTTTTTTGTTTTTTCTAGAAGAAAGATAAACTGATTTCAGTTTTTTTTTTTCACTTGTTAAACTGATTTCAGCTTTTCAGTACACAAAGCAGTTTTTTCAGGCCAAAAATGTATCCAAAACAGGTTGTTATTTCCCACTTCTTTTTTGTTCGGTAAACGAAGGTTTTCAGTCACAACCAGATCGAGCTTCTAGTATTATGTTTTTTCTGGGCAATGAACCAGATCGAGCTTCTAGTTATAACTTCAAGTATGCATCCAATTTCTTTCGTTTCTCTAATTATAGCAAATTAGCAATCTCCATGCAACCTTGTCCCCCTTTATAACTCTCCCAAAATTCCCAAACACAAAACAGGCTATGAAAGCAAACACAAAAATAATTAATAAATTATTTCACTGCAAACTTTCAAAGATGGAGACTACTAAAACTACAGCCTCGATCTTCATTCTCATCATATTGTCAATAAGCTCTTGTTCGGCTTTCAACATCACAAAGCTACTCGGCAAAGAGTCCGATTTCAGCACCTTCAACAAGTACCTCTCCCAGACCAAACTCGCCGACCAAATCAACGAGCGGAGCACCATCACCGTCCTCGCCGTGGACAACGGCGCAATTGGCGGCCTCCCTAGTGACGACAGCTTCGTCCAGAAGTCCATCATGAGCGTCCACGTCATCCTTGACTACTACGACAAGGAGAAGCTGACCAAGCTGGCCAGTCACAACAAGAGCGCCACGCTGACGTCGCTGTTTCAGACCTCGGGCGTGGCCCAGAACC
Source organism: Rubus idaeus (assembly GCA_030142095.1). Taxonomy (NCBI): domain Eukaryota; kingdom Viridiplantae; phylum Streptophyta; class Magnoliopsida; order Rosales; family Rosaceae; genus Rubus; species Rubus idaeus. The sequence continues at coordinate 31,104,538 of CM057966.1, forward strand.
AACAGGGCTTCATCAGGGTCGGAGTCGTTGACGGTGAGATTTCTTTCGGGTCGGCATCTAAGGGTGCACAAATGAAATCCAGGCTGGTAAAGTCGGTGACAGCTCAGCCCTACAACATTTCCGTGCTTCAGGTTAGCTCGGTTATCGAGGTTCCCAACATCAATGCTTCTCCCTCGCCCGACAAGGCTCCGGCGCCGAAGAAGGGGAAGTCTCTGAGTCCGTCCGATGAAACCACCGTGAGTCCCGCCGACGATACCTCGGACTCGGACGCGGACGCCGAGACGGCTCCGAGTCCGTCCAAGCACAAATATTCGACGCCTCCCAAGCCGGCTGCAGATGATGATGATGATATGGTGACGTCAGATTCGCCATCTTCGACTCCCGCGCCTGCGCCATCTAAGAGTGATGCACGCGCCCCCGCTGCTGAGATGGGAGTTGGGGTTGTTGTGATGGGGTTGGTTTCAGCATTGGTTGCTTTCTTCTGACGATTATGAGATAAACTGATCAACTAATTAAGAACATGAACTGAAAAATCAACTACCTCCGGCTCCAAGGGTTGAAGTATTTAAAATTGAATTAGTTCTGTAAAAGCTGAAAAATACAAAGAAAAAAAAAACCTTATACAGTTATACGTGTGTTTGTGTATATATACATATATATCTGTATTATTAATTTATTATTAAGCATATTGGTGAGAGAGAGAGAGAGGGGGTACTTTGTAATTTAATTTTTCGATGAATCAACGTTGATTTTCTAAGCAAATCGTAAATTCACACTCGATTATATTTAAATCGTGATGTGAAGTATGCATATCATGTTAATTTCTTTCATGTAAGCACCTTAATTAACTAAGGTTCATGATAGTGAGGTTAATTTTCAATTATGTCGTCGGGGGGGGGGGGGGGGGGGGGGGGGGGGGGGGGGGAAGTCTTCGTTCAATACGGGTACACACATTAGATTGCAATGGTAGTGGTGTGGCTTGGGACTGGTGGGGAAAAAAAAAAATAAAAAAACACAAGACAAAACGTAATCTAAAGATTTTGAATCCTGTCATTCTTAATAAGGCAATCCTTCAACCACAAACCATATATGCATCATGCATTAAGCACTCATTTTAATTTCAAGCCTTTGCTGCACAGTCCAACTCGGGAGGGGGAACATCGCGCATAAAAGGGGAGAAGAAACCTCGTGGCCCCCCCCCCTACAAAATGGTTGTTGACCAAAAGGGACACACACAAACACCCCGGCGCGGGTTTCTCCCCTATATATATTTTATTTGGGAAAAAAAAATTTTAGGGGCCCCCCCTTTTTTTTTTTTTTTTTTTTGTGATAGAATCTTTTTGGGGAGATGTATAAATTAGAAAATCTTGTATTTGTGAGAATTTATGCTTCTAGTTAATTATATTCTGACCGCAACCTAGCTATTTGCTCTTTCTGATAGGAATATAGCATCGATATAATTTCTAGAAATAGAGCCCTAGATTTGTTTGAATTTGGCAAACTAGATTATCCTTATGATAACATCGGCAATATTCCTAATCTAGCTAGCTGGATTACCTCTAGGTGTATATGGTAGTACTTAACCTATGCCTAACTTAAAAAAAAAAACACATAGTAGCTCTAGTATATATTATTTTCCCTAAAGCTTTGCTTTTTGGCAAATAAACTACATAATGATCGAGTATATATACTGCCGCCATTAGTACTATTTCATTAAAAGATTTATTTATTTATTTAGATCATGTGTCATTGTGGGGTTTCAGATCCCACGCAAAGAAATGACGAATAAAATAAATATCCCTATATTACGCAACTCTATCATACATACAATGATACAGATTCCGAAACCACGTTTTTAGAACTATATTATCTTTTGAAGTGTTTTAAAGCCTAATTAAACTAAATATGAATAAAGTGATGTCTATTTCAACTTCATATTATATATGCCGGGCATAATGTTATTAAACTTTCAGTTTTAACAAATAATTAATAAAGTACGTACTCTCTGTATCACTAAAACTACAAGTCCTACATAACTTAATTAGATGCTTATCACTAGTTGCTGCCAATGTGTAATGAATCTTGGGCTCTGGATGTCTTGGGAAGATTACGGCTTCTGTCTACGTATTTTTCGAGTTTTAGATTCCTCAGTCTTCTATTCACTTGGGTAAAATAGATGGTGACAGTCGAGCATATATAAAACATGCTAAGTGGAGGCTACTTTTCCCTTTGATTCTCACCCAAAATTATGAGATATATAAAAGCCAAGCACGTCCATAAACTTTGTGGTGTATAAAGGAATCAAAAGGGATTGCCCCCACTAAAAGCCTCTGAATTTGAAAGCAAAGGGGAAAAGGAAACGTAAGTGAAAACGCGTACATTTCCATATTAATTCAGAGAATAACAAAAAGAAGGGTGAGCTAGGTTTGTCCTCGAAGATCCAAACACCTAAATGATTTGACAAATTTAATGATTGGCATCCAATTAGTGTGCTTATGAGTGCCAAATAAGCACATTAATATAGACGTAGGGAAATGATTCTCATTTCTGGTTCTAAATCACTTATGAAGGACATTAAGGTGTCCATGATCCATTGGGCAAAATTAATTTCATATGCATGCCCTCTAATATTCCTTATTTCTTTTTAATTTGCTTATTGCTTCTTATATTCCTTCATTAATTGCCAACTCGATCTGTAATCAAGGTTTCCAAATTTCAACAAATTAGGTACATCCATTTTTTTAATAATTAAACTATAAAGAAGTTGAGCTCAATCATTTTTTTAAGGTAAAAGATAATTCGATTAATACAATGAAAAGCACAATCAAGGGGGGACGTAAGATTTAACTCCAAATCGGTTACAGAGAACATGGGCGAAAATAGCGTAATCTGCAAATGAACAACTGCCTCCATTCCATAGTAGATCATTTCGATCTTGTTCATCTCCTTAATTTTTAGGATAATAAGTTCAAAATATTATTATGTATGATTAAATTTCAGTCTTACAATTTACTGCGTGTATATCTATACTATTATAATAAGAACACACGTTGTTGATCAAAACATAATTTTTTTACCAAAATAACCCTCAAATATTAAATAATTATATATATAATTTAATCGTTATGGATAAAAGAGTCAAAATACAAATAAATAATTAATAAACAAAATAAAAAATTTAAACTCTATCTAATTTCTTACTTTCACAACCGGTAATTACTCACTCTTCCACATAGTAGTGTGAGTATTTTCTAGTTATAATTATAAGAACTATTCTCTTCAATGAATACGTACACGTGGTAGTGATAGACTGATAGTGGTGTATATGACATCAAATTAATTATTATTTAATAGGTAATCTGTTCAATATGTTATGAGAAAGCATCAACCAGTCTCATACACGCGTATTCAACATGTTGATACTCTCTCACTTTTGCCACCTAAAAAGCTTTGGATTTTCCAAAGGGTCTGGATATTGTGGTTTTATTCCTTATAAAACGATGGATGACTTCTATCTCCTTTTTTTTTTTAATGTGAGATCAATAAAACTTTCATTTAAGTCACTTTCAAACATATATCATATTCCAAAAACAATCATAATATAATAAAAATACATACATATAACATATATATGGAACAATTCACCTAATACAGTACCATGCACGAAGTATAAAAGGCGCGCTTTGATTCAGGCCATTGAAATAAGAACAACCGCAGCCTGAAATGCATAATAAATTTTTGTTAATTCCTTGCGAATTAGCTGGGTCGACATTGAAGGAATTAGCAAATGCTATCCCGGCCCCAGTAAAGAACTATTCCTCATATATATGGAAAGGCTGAGTGGCTGACCTACCTTAATTAATTGAAGAACTATTGTCTATATATTTAGAGAAATTCTACTATACATGCATGTATGCTATGCATCTCCGGTCCTTACCGTTGGACTAACATACTTTGTGACTGCGGTCAGTAGCCTCATATCATCTAACAGTTCTGCCTAAATAGGGATGTATAACATGCATAGATGAATAAAAGACATATATATATATATATATATTTTAACAATATAACTTTGCAAAATCCATAAAACAAAATTTAGAAAATAGCCAAAATACCAGGAATACAATATGTCGGATTGCCCGCTTGATATCAAATCCAAAAGAGGAATAATATATATGTATAGCCCGCCATAAAAATAGGAAAAACGTAGCAGAAATCAAATTGGATTTGGGTATATCCAAACAATTAGAGTTAGGATGGAGCAAGCTAGGGGTCCTTATCACTAGGACCATTGAGGCATGCATAAAGAGAAACACATAGAAGCAAAGGTGATCTTGTGCTCGAAGCCTTGGATGGCTAAAGGCATACAAACTAGAGACCATCTCCATACATATATGGAACAGTGGGAATCAATAACTTTCAAATTCACTCATGATATAGTTTTTAAGGACCACTACACTGAAATGTAAAAGTCTTAATTTTAAGTCTTCTATATATAATCTATCATTTAATTTTCTTTCTCTACATAAGTTAATATTAATATTTCCATATAGTTCTCCACTACACTAAAATGTAACCGATAGTTCTGCTAGGGATATGAGTAGCTCTCAGTCTTCTTTTGAAGTGCTTGAGACTAGATATAGTCGACCCATCTATGTAATTCGATTATCTAATGGAATAAAGTTACTTCTTTTCCCAAAGAAAAAATATCCAAAAAGTCGATCTAACTCGCTCTAAAGTAAGTATTATTTTCATATCTTAAAATATGCTTTTGTTAATTACATGGTTTTTTTTTTCAAGTGTTGAAGAATTATGTATCTACGTACTGATGATAAAGGGTTGTGACGTGAAGAGAAATTGTTGAATTTAGGATTGCATGTGTCTCTCTCATGACCCATAAATACTAATAAAAAATTACTTTCACCCTGCGTTTTTAGCAGACTCTCTATCTTAGTTTTTTAGATATTTTAGAGAGCATGTTTAGATTTTCAGCTATTTTAGCAGTTGTCTCCTAAATAACTCTCCATTTTAGTTTTTAGCTATATGGCTCATAAATATATAGAGCAAGATGAGGCTCTCTATTATTTTTGTTAATTTAAAACATTCATTTTTAGTTATTTTGGGTAATTATTAAATATACTTAAGCTATTTTTTATTCATTTAAAAAATAATTTAAATTCAATACTAGCTAAAATAGAGAGTATTGATGCATATGTATTTTCAAACAGGTTAACCAAAATAGATTTTTAGCTACTTTAGCAGAAATTTTGTTAAAAAATGACTAGCATTGTTAAAGATGCTCTAAGTATACAAGGAAAAAAATGACATTTTTGTTGAATGATTTTTTTTAAGGAAAAAAGTGACTTTGGATAGTATGACATGTGCTACACTTTTTTTTGTTAAAGCACAATCGTTTTGCACCACCAGAAGAAAATTAACCACTACAACCAACATAAAAAGTATAAGACGTACTCAAATTCTCCGTAAAAAAATTAAAGTGGTGCTATAATAGTTTGACACTAAGGTTGTCCCAAGAAAGATACTGAATTCGACGCCCCTAAGATATCAGGGCGGGGTGAGGGTGTGTGCGTGTTAAAAAAAATCTTTATATAAAAAAATTCTACATCTTAAATTTTGTGATTTATATTTTTCCAACTCCAAACATAAAAAGTCTTTGAGCCTGCAACTACATAACAAGTCTAGGGATTAAAAATAAAACGTAATATTTTTTTTTTGGATTCACATTTGGTTTCAATAAATTGTTAATTTATTTTGTTTTTAAGTGAGAGGAGGGATTTGAGTTGGTACATTTACCAACACTTTGAAAAGAAAAAAAATCGCCTTACACTAAAATGCTAATAAGGCAAGAAAAAAGGTAATAATCGATCAAGGTAGTTTTATTTAAGCGGGGATTATTTCTTTCGTTCTCATATGAGTGGTTATCGTGTGTATTATTACCTCTCACTATCAATGAATGAACGTTTTCTAAAAAAAAAAAACAAGAAAAAAGATAATAATCTTGAATGTGTGGGACTGTGGGGATAATTTATCATAGTTGATTTAACGGCTAACATTCTTACATGCATGAAAGCTAGTTTTTAGAGAATAAAACTAAAAATAGGAAACAAGAGGTAAAGACCATATATACTATCTATTCTTTGTCCAAGTTTCTTCATCCATAAAAAAAAAGAAAAGAAAAGGAGATTGACTACTCATGACTCGTCACAAAATTTTTATTTATTTTTCTTAATCGACAATCATTATAGAATAGTTACAAATGGTATTTTTGTTTTTGTTTTTTATTTTTTATTCATGAGAGGTGGGTCGGTCAAGAACTAGCACCCACCTAAGAACACATATGAAAATTTGGGCCAAAACCCCAGACGAGTATTCCACAAGTCCATCCCGCTCACTCATTACTGGAGTATTGCGAGGCCAAACCTCAATGTAATACTAATTTTTTGGTCGGTAGTGCACGAACTCACTCACAGTGGACCCCTCAAACCAACTGACCAAATTTCATGCAATTATATTTGAAGTACGTACTCCTGTGTGCCAAGTTGAAGATCAAACTCAGATTGGGGGGTTCCCAACCTTACATAGTTACATCCCTGACAACTCAACCACAAGGGTTGGTTTACAAATGGTGCTCTCATCTTTCAGTCTTTCCCACCGCATGTGAATGTTTTTCCTATTGCAAAATATCCTAAGGTGAAACATTAATCATGGATTTGACAAGACATGGCTCGAAGAACCCTCTTGATCTAAATTGAGGACCATCTAGCCCATGTGTGATCACATGTGAGCAACATGGCATTTTAAGCATTATATATATATTCATAGATTGTGGAATTTGTGTAACTTGGTCATGAAGTGGTCCTTTTGATGACAATTAAAGTACGTACATCACATTAGGGATCAATTATATGTTTGATTTGATTGTGACATTGTGATCGATTATATTTGAGTGGTTTTCAGAATTTGAGGGAAAGACCAATAATCATGAAAATGATTATGTGCAATAATTGACTGTCTAATCTCAATCATGCATAAAGGAACTTGGTGCTCTACTGTTCACTATAACTTTGGGGGGGGGGGGGGGGGCGGCGGCGGAATGCCTAGTTTCATCGAAATTTAGTATTTTTATTCTTAATTAAGGATGTTTAATTGGTATCGTTGATCAACATATATTGTACACGTACTTTTAGTTCCTTTATAAAACAATGCTATATGGCGGGAAGACGATGAGCCTCTTTTTATTGGTAATAATAGGTTTTATTTTTGGAAAATTAAAACACGAAAAAAAACACATAAGACATGAAAAATCACGAGTACCAAGGTTACAATTCTGAATTCTCACTGCCTAGCTAATTGACATCCACAGTGCCTTTTTGCATCTGATTATGTTCTTGTTAGATTTATTTTTTAATGCAATGTTGCATATATCTAATATTCTTCTTGTTATTTTTATTTTCCAATACATTTCTTATATCTATCAATTGTACTTCATATTATTATTTAATATAGTTTGTTGTCATTTCTTAAAAAAAAAAAAACTTAGGATATGTTTGTATATCTATACTATTATGTATTATTAAACAAGAGAAGATGAATTGTCAATCAAAACCGATTTTTTTTTTCATAACTAACCTTGAATGGTTAAAATACTTTGGAAATCAGTTTAACCATCAAGGAAAATTGTGACAATTACAATATAATTTTTAATAAAATAAATTTTAAAAAAAACTATTCCACAACCTACTTTTTCTTCCAATTTTTTATGTGTGCAATAACTTTTTCACCATGTCACCACATGCATAGTATGTGGGAGATAGCTAGTATGTATATATATAGACATACAAGCTTTCTCTACTAAGAAAATCCTTACTTTTTATGTTACGGAGTTTTGATTTCAGCCATCAGATCAGATCATTTAAAACGGATCTGACGGTTGAGATCAAAACTCCTCACCATAAAAAGTAATGACCTCATTACCTGAGAATCATTGTATAACAAGTTCTCTGCTAAGAAGATCCTTACTTTTTATGCTAATCATTGTATAGACATATGCTTAATTATATATCTTGAGTTAATTAATATAAAACCAAAAGATTACAAAAGAGTGTCCCTATTTTAAAGAACCATTTGGATAATAAATTTCAATATTGAAAAAAACCTCTAAGGTTCTTGAAAACGTTGGATAATTTTTTTTAAATATAGTAATAAGATTAATCTATTTTCTTTATTCAGTTGCACTACTCATTTTAATATTTACATTTGTAATAAGGCTATGGTATGTTAACATTTCTCATACATAATGAGGAGAGAAAGTCCTTGTTTAGGTAAATAAGATCCTCATTAGAGTAAATTAGGTTATCGTTTGAGTAATTAAGCCCTAAAAGTTGTAATTATACTAGTTTACGACTTGATGATACATATTACCGTTTCGACAACTTATGTGGTAACTACGAAAAATCATTCATTAAGATAAACAATGTCCTCATTAGAGTAAACACATTCTCGTTACAGTAATTAAGTCCTAAATGTTATAATTGTACGTATGAGATACGTTAACATACACTAGAATTTTCCATTAATATGAAAATTGTATTGTGGAACCCTAACCTAACAATAATGATAATAAAAATTGTATAGTTGAAAAGAAAGAATGCGGATGAGGCAAATGAGGGCCGGGTGTGAAAATCAAGACCCAAACATTTATTTTTGATGAAGCAAACTTTCATTGATATGAAGAATATTGTAACGTTACTGCTGCATAATCATCTGCAACTCCCCTATGAAGGCAGCCGCTGTTGTGTTAGAACACTAATTAAAGACATGCATCACATTCCTTTATACCTCACGTACATGCATAATTCACATTTATGGATTACACGATCATTATTCTGTAAACAAGATATTGAGATGTTGTACTCGAGTATAAGAATACGATTACTAACCTGATGCAGACATGGTTGTACTTAGTCAATCTCCTCTGATCTATCGATTAGCTATCTTCTATGGCAAAGATTTATGTATGCTTGTGATAGATAGAGCAGGGACCAAGACATTGTATATATAGCCTAAGAGAACTAGATACCTTCCCATAAAAGGTTTCCTAGTCCTAACATGTATAGGCTTAATGAACTAATTCATGTACTTATTGGAATCCTGATGATGCAAGTAATGGCCATGAATAAACTTTGCATCCCTTGTCTAAATAGGATTAGTCTTGAATGTTACTAACAAGTTCAATTACTTGTTCTGCTGGAGTGTAGCCAAGTTGTTGTTAATCATAAGGCATAGTAGTGAGTTCACAAAACCTTACATATTCTTTGCATCATAACTTTTGGTCTAATCATATACCTCAAAATTTCAGAAAAGCATAGACCCTAACTATCCAACAACGCGATAAGGACAATACAACGTGAGTAAAGTGGAGTTAAAGCTTTATTAAGGTTCCAAATTACACACACACAAAAAAAAGAAAAAAAAGAAAGAAAGAAGAAGCCCTAGAATTGAAGCTAGGAGAGATCAGAGATGGAGTCGTGGATCTCGATCGAAATCTCTCTCAATCTCCATCTCCCACTCCCTCTCCCTTCACGTGGACATCTCGTGACATCTGTCGCCCCTGCCCATTGACCTTGATCCTTTCCGTATCTTTTTCTAAATAAATAATGAACAGTGCCCAAGTATACAAAGATTCCCACCCCATTAATTCCGATCGAAAAGCACATAACAAAGATTCTCCTCAAACCCTAACCCCACGGAATTGGATGTGTAGATCATGTGTGCCTGTGAGCGACCCTAGGGAGTAATATCATGCACCCTAGCTAGCTCATCCCCACAGTACTGGATCCCACTGTATCTTGATTCTCTTCAAAAGCCATACACACCTACACTCGCCGTCGTTTTCATCACGTCTCCAACGTACTCCCACTCAAACTCCAAGAGTATTTTCCTCTTGTTTTTATTTGTCCCCACGGTCCTTTCAAGACCTATAAATACCCTCCTCCCCCTTCTCAATTTTCGCCACCATCACCAAACACACACAGCTAGCTACCTATCTCTTCATTTCCGGCCTGCTTTCTTGCAAACCTCAAAGATCAATCATTTCATTGACAATTTCAAAATTAAGGTAAATTTCTCATTAATTATGTCTGGAGTTTGGGTTTTCAAGCAGAATGGTGTGATCCGCCTGGTGGAGAATCCTCAGGCCGAGACCTCCTCTTCCCGGAAGAAGGCGTTGGTATACTTGCCGAGTGGCCAGGTGGTGTCTTCCTATTCGTCGCTGGAGGGAATCCTCACCGGGCTAGGTTGGGAGAGGTACTACGGCGGTGACTCCGACCTATTCCAGTTCCACAAGCGGTCCTCCATTGACCTAATTTCTCTGCCCAGAGACTTCAACAAGTTCAACTCCGTTTACATGTACGACATCGTCATTAAAAACCCCAATCTCTTCCACGTCAGAGACATGTGATCTACGGTGCCGATTCGATCACCCTACGTACTACTGATTGAGTCAGTCTTGCTCTCTTCAGCTCGATCTCTATCCTTTCTGGCCTTTCTGGGATTAATTAATTAGTCCTAATTTGGTATATGTTTTTTTTCTTCTTCGGGGTTTCATGGGTATACATACGTAGGAATGGCTCCAGTACGTACTAGGTTTCATTCGATCTCCTGTTTGGCTGTTTGCATTGGCTTCCTGGTTTACAGTAATAAAAAAGGTGTGATATAGATGGTGTGTTGTACGTGTTCGTCATTATGTATTGGTTTCTGTAAAATATGGCTTTTCTATTAATGAAAATGATTGTTGACCCAATAGCTAGCTCATCTGTATATATATACCTGCAAATTGTGCCATGTCAGCGAAAGTGCATATATGTTTTTGTGTATGTACGCGTGTGTGTGTGTGTGTGTTGGTGACCATAGGTGTTTCTACTGAGGATCGGAAGAGACATTGGCAGTTTGGTAATTAAATTGACTAACTGACTTCTACTTCTACAGCACAAGACATGCCATGATTTGATTGTTACTGTTATGATTCCATCTGTGAAAGATAACGGGGGGAAATATATATATATATCCTGTTAAATAATCTTCTTTGAGAATTTGATTCTCACTTAAAGAATGCCACACTACTGATCCATATATAGTTAGTTTAATTACTTTTTAGTTTTCTATTTGTGATACTTAATTAAAGAAAATAATGAAAAGTGCCCCATTCCCTTTTCCCCATCCTTCCTTCTTCCCCACCTCTGTTTCTCCTTTTTAACATTAAAAAAAACTCCCTTTTTTTCTTTTCTTTCTTCCTTTCCTCTCTCTCTCTCTCTCTCTCTCTCTCTCCCCTCCTCTCTCTCTCCCCCTCTCCCCCCCCCCCCCCTTCCTCCCCCTCTCTTTCCTCCCCTTTTCGCTTGGGCCCCTTCCTCTTTGTCCTCACTCTTTGTTTTTATCTCTAATCCAAATCTGTCTTTTTTTCGCCTAATTTGCTTCTTCAATATTCATGAAAGTATATTACTCCAAATTATCCTTAATTTTTCGGGGCTCCTTTACTCCCCTTGTGACCCTATCTAACATGTATTTGCTGTATTATGCAATTTACCCGTCAGTTATATTGCTGTTATTTCTCTACCAATTTGATATTAATTTTTATATATTAATGATCAAAGTTAGCAAAAAACAAAATAGAAATTCTACAAACTATGAAAAGTATATAATATTTTCTAGTTTATGCCTTTAATTTAAGGCTAACCTCTCTAGTTTTTATTGCTGTTACTAATATATTACTAGTATTTATTTTATTTTTAAAATTTAATTCCTCCTCTATGCAGTATACATTTTGTTAAAACTTCTAAACTTTTATTTAAGTATGCAGTATTTATCTACATTCTCTACCAATTTGAATATCAATTCGTTTTAGTATATTAATGATTCAAAATTGAAAAAATATAATTGCCGTTGGATGTTATTGCAGTTTATGTCATAAAAATATTAGCCCTTTCATATCATAATACCCCTACTCTTTTATTTTTCAAACTAAAAAATTATTAAAAAATCTAAAAATCCCAAATTTAAACTCGTGGTCTTATTACTGTTTCGTAAGTGGTCCAAATGATTACAGCGGTTACGAGGGTTTGCGTCATTAGGTTGACTACGTGTCGACTCAAATAGGATGAAAATAATTTTTACCAAGTTACAACATATCACAATAATCGCTCCAACGGTGGATTTGACTATTTTCTTTTTTCTATCTCGCAGGTTTTCAAAGTGTATTTTTCATGTTAACCAATGAACAAATTAGGTGCTTAGTAGGCACAATGATTTTTAAGCAATATGAAAATCAAATTGAAAATATAAAATTGACCGTTAGATGCAATTATTGCAATATTTTATGATCATGACAAAAATATTAACCACTTTCAACCTCGTTTTGACCTCGATCAATTAAGTCAACCATAGAGACTGTAATATCCCTACTATTTTTATTTCTCAAACTTAAAAAAATAATTAAAAATAGCTATGTGTCCAATAATTGCATCTGAGGAAGAAGAAGAATAAGAAAATGAGATGAGGTTTTGTCTTCTTTTTTTAAATTTGAATCAATCATTAAATATAAACTTTCTAATATTTTTACCATAAATCCATAATTACAACAGATCGCAATTATTGCATCCAACGGTCGATTTGACTATTTTCTTTTTCCTCTATCTTGTAGGTTTTCAAATGTACATTTTTCATGATAACCAATAAACAAATTATACTACATTAGTAGGCCATGAAATTTTGTGCAATCTGAAAAATCAAAATTAAAAATGATAAAATTGACCGCTGGATGCGATTATTGCAATGTTTTATGATCATGAAAAAAATATTAGCTACTTTCAACCTCGTTTTGAACTCGATCAATGAAGTCAACCATAGAGACCATAATACCCCCTACTATTTTTATTTTTCAAACTTTAGAAAATCATTAAAAATAACTCTTTGTTTAAAAAATTCTCCAAAAATTTCAATGCACTCGTCGTCACGTGTCTTTATTACGATGTTTGCAAAATTTGTCACGGAATGATTACGGGTTTAGCGAAGGGACAAGTTTACAATCCTATGTTGACCACGCGATCATTCAAAGCGAGGACGAAAAAACTAATATTTTTACCATAGTTACAACATATCGCAATAATTACATCCAACGGTGGATTTGACTATATTATTTTTCCTATATCTAGTAGTTTTTCAAATGTACACTTTTCATTATAACTAATGAACAAATTATACTACATTAGTAGGCATAATGAGATTTTGTGCAATCTGAAAATCAAAATTGAAAATATAAATTGACCGTCGGATGCGATTATTGCAATGTTTTATGATCTTGAAAAAAATATTAGCCCTTTCAACCTCGTTTCGATCTCGATCAATGAATCACCATAGAGACTATAATAACTCTACTATTTTTATTTCAAACTTCAAAAATTATTAAAAATAGCTATATGTCTACAAATTCAAAAAATTCATGGTTTCGTGAGTGTATTCTTACGATGTTTGAAATTAGAATAATTAATTTATATTTTTGTATAAAGTTGTTAAATTTAAAAAAAATTAAAATATCAATCCTTTTCTTTTTTCACACTGTTGACCTTTTTCTCTCTTTTCTCTATTAGTACCCGTTTTTTCTCTCTTCTCTCTCTCTCTCTCTCTTCTCCCGTTCTTCTTCTTCTTCGTTTCTCCTTCTGAACTTCTTTCTCTTTTCAATTTTTTTATCTTAGTATGGTTTCATATTCTCTCTTCCAATCCATTCTTAAAACCAATTTCTCTTTTCTCTGAGCGATTTGCGCTAAAGTGTTGTTCGATGGTCAAAGCTCAGAATCACGAGAGAGAGAGAGAGAACGCCGCCCCTCCTCGACGCCCCGAGGATGCCTAATCTGCCCGCCTAAAGCCCCAGATTTTCCTTGCGAGTATAGGCGACTTTTAGAACATTGGTTGCAAGAGAGAGAGAAGAACAATGTAAAGACCAGATTTTTTATTGTCTTTCACCATTTTTGGATATTTGTTTGGTAGGTTGACTATTGACTTGACTAACAACAGATGATAACGGGGCAACCGTTCCTAACGTGCACGTGACAAACACATGGCCAAGAACCTACATTTTGGTGGACACAAGACACTCTCCCAATGAAGTATGAACAATATAATGATCGAAAGAAACAAACCATTATATATATTCTCATAAAAAACAAACAAACCGTTATATACTGATCGAAGGTGGTTCAACCTTATTAATTGAAATACGCAAAAATTTGTAAGTTCTTAATTATATTAATCTAATATTTCAAATAAGTCTGCGCCTGTGCCAACGACTCGTGATGGTGTACTTAGGAAAAGGAGCCACTTATCCAATGTGCAGAAGGTTTTTTTTTGTTTTCAGGGAGAGAGAGAGAGAGAGAGAGAGAGAGAGAGAGAGAGAGAGAGAGAGAGAGAGAGAGAGAGAGAGAGAGAGAGAGAGAGAGAGAGAGAGAGAGAGAGAGAGCTGATTGGAAATGATTCTATTAAAAGGACGAGGTCCCCATGGCCGAGGGTGGGCGAGCAAAGCTGACGGGGTTTCACGTGGAAGCAGATGGGTACTGTTTATTCAAAACGCCAGGTGTCACCTCGCCAGGTGTCGAACTGGGATGGTGGATTCGATCAGTTTTTCATGCATCCAGATTGGGACTGTTGTTTACGTGCCAGGTGTCATCTGCAAATTGTTCAAAACTTCAAATAGGAATGTGGAGCATATTGATTTTTGATCTACTACAGTACATGTGTGCACGTGACACTTGTTATGTTGTTTTCGGGAGAAAAGGAAAGTAAAACAAAATTCATGCCATCAAATCCAAATCCAAATCCAAATCCAAATGGTTTTTAGATAACAAGAAATGACACTGCATGTACAATGCTCTATGTCCCAGGAAATGGCAACAGAAACTTGTATTTTACGTCACAAGATTTTTCTACTAGAAAAATGTAATTTGCAAAAAATTTAATCACTAATTTTCTTTCTCTATTTTTCAATGTAGCTCCTTCCCTTTTGAAATGATCATTGCTTTCGGATTATAAAAAGTATTTGTATTACAAGTGACAGCCAGTAATATCGTAACTAATCCTAGCTAGCAAAGAATATCGAGTTAAGCTGCCAACTTTGTATTTTTTGTATATGGATTACACGAATAAAACTAATTATCTTAGAAGATGACATAGTCACCGTCAACTTGTGAGTTGTGACTATGTGGATGACGCATTCTGCAATTGTTGTTGTTACGTTTGATGATTGATGGGTAGTTGGGTACGTTTACGTGTATGGACCAAATACATCTATGGTTTATGGAAAATCAAAGGAACCTTGAAATTATCGATGTGAAGTTTTCATACTTCGGAAATGATCGAATTGAAATTCTTTTCGTATTGCTCTTTTGAGTTTTGACAGTGACAGAGCGAATGTTGCGACTCTAGTTTGTAATTAGCCGATTAACAACGATCATCATCATTACTTGGTTAAATGCCTCCATCTAATCTTGTGTCAAGACGGCATGTTTTTCAGTTTTTGCTATGGTGACCCTTGAAGACCTTGAAGCTTGAAATATCTAAGGACTTTGGAACTTGAAGACCATATATGGATTCATAGGCCGGGTACCTAATTGAATAAGTAGTTAGTAAAATACCCAACACCCTTCTATCTTTTTAATTTTTATTGATAAAAAATACCTTGTTTATACATTGAAAGCAATGTTGGATGGTCATATAATACATTATTCCAATGTCAAATACTCTATTTTACATTGTCATTTCCTGACTAACCATCTCTTAGTATATCCATTATAAGAGAATTGGGATGCTGGATTTAAAAGGTACCACCCTCCCATTTCTTGAATCATCATGATAATACAAGCAGGCATGGTAGATAAATATCATCCACCAATGATAATTTTGCCCTGCCTTTCGAGATCGTAAAGCATGACAAGCGCTGCAGAGTCCAGCGAACTCTTCTTATCTGACCTAGGATCTCCTGTGCATTCGATGTTGCCCAAGTTGGGTATGTACAAGGTTATTTTTGATACGAATCTGTCAAGAAAAAAAAAATTAAAGAGATGGTTAGTTGCGTAATCACCAAATTCGGCTTGAGAATCTATGGGAGGAAAGACAGTCGTGAGGCCAAAACAAAAGAGACAGAAGAAAAGGCAACGTCTTTAAAGTAGATACACAGATGCATATGGACTAACCTGAATTCCTTCTCTGTTGATTTAAAGGTGGGCATTTGCCACTGTACTTGCTTGCACAGCTCGAAAAGAGAGACTCGAGGTCCTCCTTTCTTCATGTTGATTGCTTTGATAACTGCATACAAGAATCCCTCAGCATGAAAAAAAAGAAGAAGAAAATTAAGCTTGATTTTTTAACTCTGGAAATATAGGACAACTAACTAAATGAGAGAAACAAATAGACTGCAAACCTGGGATGTCATTTTTCGCACTACTTATTTTTCTGTCATTGGCTGGCGAGAAAACTCCAGTCGTCTCCATAGGCAGATGCATTTCAATTTTCTTTTGTCTTGTTGGAGATGAATCACCAACTTCGTCAGCACCCATTCTTCTCTTCCTGGCAGACCCAGAGTACGTAATACCTCTGTTCTGTAGTACGAGTATTACAGCATTAGCAATGTTTTTTTTTGGTATACTTATGAGGACAAATATTCTAATGTCCTCTTAAAAAAAGTCCGTACTTAATCAGCTAATCTTTCCTTAAAACTTTATTGTTTTCCTTTTTCTTTGACTGTCTGTAGAATTCCAAGAATTCTTTTGCAGTCAACTTTTTCAGTGTAGGTAATGTACTGAGGGTGCTGGTGGACTGTCCCAAGCTAAAACTACTGATCTATGAAAACGTAAACTATTCCCAAATTTAAGAGAAAATCAAAAGAATAATGAAAACAAGGGTAGCTGCTAACCAAATAATGAGTATACCACTTTAATTGCAGAATATCTTATAAATAAATGTAAAAGTGTAGGATGCAGATATTAGAGAACTAACAAACCTCAAGCTCCTTCAATAAACGATGAGCTGCTTCTCCTTTTGCAGCTTTTTTAGTCCGATCATGCCCCTCTCCAATCAACAGGACATCTTTCAGCTGTACACTAAGCTCTGCATGAACTGTTTCACCCTTCTTTACAGTTTGTTCTTTATAAAAGTACCCAAGCGAGCCACATAATTCAATCAGTTCACGCAAGGGAGGCAGCTCAAGTTTATCAGGAGTCACAATTGGAGACAACAGTGGTTTGTATACTCTCCACACTTCATCAAGATTGAGCTCCGTATCAATTAGTATTGCCCCTGCAATACTTTCCACCATGTCTCCAAGAGCCTGTAGAGACACCATTCACGATTACAAAAATCAAAATAACAACAATGCTTCAAGTGGTGTTCATAGAGACTTACCTTAGGACCTTTTGCGCCTTGAAGTTTGATACCATTGTCATGTTCAGAGAGAGACTTTGCATATTCTGTTATTTGAGTTTGAAGTAACCCAGAGCAATGTAGTAAATGCTGTTGAAGGTTGTGTCTTACAGCTACTTGGGCAAAGTTTTCATTGTTAACTGAAGCGGCACGCAAGTCAGTTAATTCGCCAGGATCAATATCTTTGTGGCTCTGATAGAGATACCATGTGATAAGAAGGTCCAACACACAATCACCAAGAAATTCTAGTCTCTGTTGAAAGATTCAAGAGGTTAAGAAAAAGAAATATATGGAACTCTTTACTTGTATGTAAACACAATAATCTATCACAGAAATTCAATTTCCTAGACAAATATTTGGCTAATTGCTGTTTCTAAGTTCATGATAAATTCTCCTCCTTATTGTTCTAGAACCATCATCTTCTGTTGAAAATTAAATAAATAGATGAGCAAGAAAAAGTCAATCACTACCTCATAAGAAAAGCCGAGTTTTGATTCTTGCTCAGATGCATGTGTTATGGCCTCCTGTAAAAGACCCTTTGTAGAAAATACATGACGAAGCTTTGACTCTAGGATTCCAATCTCATCCACTCTTGGGTTGGAAGAATGAAGAGACGCAGTAGTAATTGCTTCAGAAACCAAGGATGGCTCAAGTTCTACATCAATGCGGAGCCACTTCATAAAATGAACTGCAGCAGACAATCCACCACTTACATAGTAAGCTCCTATAAGGGCTTCAACACAATCAGAGATTGTTTTTGAACCCATCCATCTATGTCCCTTGTCACAGCACTTTCCAACCACAACTTTGCGGTCTATAGTTTGAAATTTGCTATCTACTGGTACTTCTAAAGTATCCACTCCGCACTTACACGGAACAGGTCGTATAGAGAGCTGTCCCGGACCAACCCAACGGCGCGGATCAAAAGCACCATCACGAATATATCCCTATCAAATAAGAAACAAACTCATTATCACATTACTTTGAAGATCAGTAACCAATTAAATTGATGCAAGTCATAGCAGCATATATATAACTGGAAAAATACCTGTAAGCTTCGATCTATTCCCAATTTATGCAGGTTTGCGTTACAAATTACAGACTGGCGCAGAGAAGATAATTGTCCGTCATGTTTTTTTGGATACTTTAGGAAGAGGTGGCAGCCTACAGTATACTTTAGGACTGAATCACCAAGTAATTCCAAACGCTCCATGGAAAAATCTTCACTGCATCTAAGTGATGTAAGTGCTTCCAGAATCTAGACAGAAGAGATTAGTTGGATTAGTCATATTACTTCATTACAAAAGAGACAAACCACAAGTACTCTAAGCCAGGCACATACCAATGAGCTTGATATCTGTAGGCTGCTAGGATGACTATTAATCTCTTCTCTGAGTTGGCTGGCTAACATCAAGGATTCCAAGCGATGAATTAATGATGGTAGTAAATAAAATGACTTTAAAACATCTCTTCGAACACCAGTACAGACTAGAAGCTCAGGAGGCATATGGGCATACATACGTTCCTTTCCATTAACAGGGCCAGATTCTGATGTCTTACCACTACCACCTGCCCAGTTGAGAAAAATATCAGAAACTAAACATACAAAGTGAGCCTGTAGTGCTAAACAACTCAATTTCATCAACCAAAATTGAGAGAGAACTGCATTTATTCATTTCATAGTTCCAACTAATTCAAGCATGCTGATAGTACTCTTGAATTCTCCCATTTTAACTTTTAATTCAGTCATATTTCTGATATCATAATTAAATTGAGGATTGAAATTGATGTCTTTAAATGGTACGATCAATGTGAGGCCAATATTATGTTTCTACCAACCATAGAGAAAGGTGCATACAATAAGAGGGTCATGCACAAAAGTTCATGAAGATGGGAATGAAAATCTACAGATCGTGTGAATAACAATAAAGATAAATATTAGTAAAAGCGCAAGCATGTAAATCAACAAACCTTCGCCATTAAAGTTCACAAGAAGGTTGTGTGGATTATGATTTTGCTTCAATCGCACCAGAGGCTGACCCGGATACATGAGCAGAACCCCATATCTGAACAGAACTAGCATAATTGTGAAAACTGTATAGTGATTTATATGGAACATCAAAAAATACATGAAATCTCTTACTTTTTCTGGAAGTACTCAGCATAGGTATTGTATTGTGGTGACTCAAAAGGACTCTCAGCAGATGTGTCACTCAAAACCTCAAAAACAGAATATATTTTTCCAGTGTGGATAGCCACTACCACCATATCTGTGATATTTTTTTCATCAACAGAGCAATCAGCAAAGTGGAATATCTGTGAACTGTTGCCTCCAGTCCCAGACAAGCTACTTCTGCTTGGCAACGAATTCCTTGTGTCACCATTACAATGCTGAGCACCCACCAATGCATTTTTCTTCAAGAACTCTACCACAGAAACACAAGAACTGATCCCTCTCCAATTTATTGTCCAAGATTCATTATTTGAATCATTCAATGTTTCAAGCGGAAGAACCAAATACATGTACGATTGGCCCCACAATTGACTTGTTTCTTTCGTAAGTAAAAACTCTCTCTGCTTTGTAGCTGGGCTGGATCGATGAAACAATTTCCCAAATAACCCATTAAAGAAAAATTCCTGAAAGAGCTTTGCTTTTGCCATCTGTTAACAAAAATGTAGTTACATTAAGTACTACCCCCAAAAAAGGAACCATATTTGACTTGCGAAAGCTTATGATGTACCTGTCCTCCATTCAAACGAACTTGCCCACAGGAAGAAACAGAAGCCTTAACTCTCTTTGAAACCAAGTAAAGCTCCAATTCAATATTCCCCACATCATCAGCAAGCTCTGACTCAATAAGAAGAATAAATCCAGAATATAGCTCGGTAACAATATCACAGGAGAAGTCAAATTTATAGACGTAAAAAACAGCACCATCAAGTTTTTCTCCCCAAGTTCCAGACACAGCGCGAATGCTACTTGTACCATGTAGTTCCTTCCTTTTAGTTGTTCCTTAAAGAGCAAATACAATTTCTAATTAACAGGACAGGAAAAAAAAAACGTAGAAGAAAATGCCTGAGCACATACAAGATGGAGTGCCAAAAATCAAGATGAAGTAAAACAAATAGATAATTTGAAATGTGTAATTGTGTATACAGATGTGATAACCAAAAATTGTTAGCCACTGTATTTAAATTGTTCAGCACTTGAATTCAAAAGTAACACAATCTATGACATTAAGAAAGCAACAAATTGTGAAAGTTTGAGCCAACTGAAATGCTACATCATCCTCTCAATCTCTCACGAAAGAAATTGCACCACTGCTCCATCTCCATTTCAAATGTGTACAATATCAATAAACAGAAAACAAATAGCTACTGAATACTTATCCAGAAAAAAATTAACCTTGATCTGACTAATAATTTTTTTTTCTTTTTAAATACATACCTGCACCAGAAGCTGGCTCTCTGCCTTTTCCATTGATATCATTTACCAAAGGCTTATCAGTGGACGGGAGAAGATGATCATTAAGGGCACCCAATTGATGTAGCTTCTTGCATGCTTCCAAGCATACAAGCTGCTTTGATAAAGCAGAGTTTTTGCATGCAGGACCAAGCAAGGTTTGGAAAGCCGCATTTGGAGGCAATGTAATCTTACATTCATAAGAGTCTCCGAGATATGAAAATTGAAAATCTGGCTTTGGAATAAAGTACCTTTACCCAGTAATCAAATAAGATACAGTGAGTAATGAAACTAAATTGAGCTGTGAATTCGAGAAAGATTACTGAAGAGGAAACATACTCATCTCTGGGGAGCGTGTCACAATACTTGTGTATGAGACGGACACTGGAATCAGCTGTAACTGATGCTCCGGTGGCATCTACAATATATTCTTCTATTTCATCAATTGTACACGCTTTCAAAACACATTCTTCAGGATCTCTATTTAGAGCTGTATCTGTCATCAAACCTTCGCTCTTGATGATCTCATATAGTTGATTCCTCTGTTGCTCGTTTCCCCTATATGAAGGGATAGTTAAGATAGCTTGACAAAACACAAACTAAGGACACCAACAGAGGAAAGCCTTAACTTATTGGAGATTTACTATATACATCTGTTGATATTTTGATTAAGTGAAAGGATAAAGCAATGACCTTACCTTTCCAGCATTATAATGAATTGAGAGTTATCTTGACGAGGCCGTCCTCTGGACTGGACATAACTACGCACTGTCTTTGGCAAGTCAAAACGTATCACACAGGAGCAGTTCGGAACATGAATGCCCTCCTCAACTACATCCGTAGAAAATAATAAATTGACCTATTCAGCAAGAGTTACCAATTGAGTAAGTCTTCATATGTCCAAACTTTTCATAAGCCAATCGTTTTTCCTACACCATAAATGATTATTTACCTCCCCAGAGCTGAATAATTTCAATGTCTCCTTTTGTATTTTTGGTGTCAGAGCATCAACTGATGTAGTACTTCCAGTCAAATAGGAAATCTTAAAATGAGATAAAGAGGTAACTTTTCTCATGAATCTTTCAATCACTTTAGCTGTGACAATTCTATCCACAAAGATGAGGCACAGTAGTTCCCTAGATACTCTGCAACCAGAAATCATGGTCATAAATCAATATAGGAGTTGAAGGGCAGATCTTGCAATCACACGAATAAGATTTCAAGTCATTTCCTTACCCAAATGAATGGAAAAGCTGAACAAGTTCATTTAACTTCGGAGATACATAGCCCAAATCGACTGCCTTCAAATAGTCAAACCCAACATCCAAAAAATTCTCACAACCTGAAAAGAAGAAGAGAATACTGTGACCAATAAATAACTTATGTAAAAGAGAACATGAATTTGAAGAATATATCTAACTTCTAAAAAATCTCAACCTGAAACACTATCAGACAGAGCATCATGTTTTGTTCCTCATTAGTTGAACCGACAGGAAAATAAAAGCAAAAATTATGAACAGCAGGCCTTTCCTGCTCTTGATAGAATATGTCATATGAAATTAAGCAAATGCCTAGGGGTGATGAAGAGATATATCAAGTTTTAGTAAACTATAGCATATCCGTGACTAGCATATAAGATCGGATGAGTATTTTTAGAGAGAAAGCTAAAGAATGGCATACCATTCAAAAGAGATTGCTTTATTATACCAACAACATCCTCAAGAAAATATATGTACTGCAAAGAACTTTCTCTATAAACTTCACACTCTCCACTAGTAGGAGCATTCTCAAGACAGACTGTAACAGCCTACAAAAGAATTCAGGTTATAATCAAAACCAGAATGAAAGACCATAGAAGTAAATAAACTAAATTTGAAGCAACATGAAATGGAAATTACAGGTTAACATATAATCAGAGTCAAAAAATAAAGTCCCCAGCCTTGATTATGGGTCAAACCCTGTAATCACTTTCAAAAATAAAAAAGTATAATTCTAAATGGACCACACTTTCTTGTACAACATCTGAACAACATGACCGGGCAGTTGATGTAACATTTAAACATTGAACAATGCTAAAGAGACTAGATGGTGTTAAACCAATGATTATAAGCCACATCATGTGGTTCAAATGTGACAAGAAATGTGGTCTGTTGCATTATCCAAATTAAAATGAACAAATAACTTATGTCTATCTCTTAAAATCATGCAAGAAACTAGACCTACTTGAATTTTAATAAAGTGACAAGAAAACAAGTTCCATGGCGACACAGATCATTTCTTAGACTTTCCTGTAACAACTATCTTTCATCAAATTAATACTTAAAATCATACCTCATAAGCACATATAAGACCAAGGTCATCAAGGCAATACAGGATCTTTTCATAGTCATTAGACAATCGTTTCCGCAGTGTCTTAACTCTATCATCCAAATCTTTGAAATTACTTTGTACTGATTCTTGCAGCGTCAACAATGAAGCATCATTCTGTCCATGCATTTAAAGTTCTGTTAGTATCCGCACTCTAAATGGAAAAGCTTGTATGTAGTTATCAACCAGGAGTACCTTCGACCAAGAGGCCTTGATCTTTTCTTTCAATTCTGAACTCGGAAACCATGTTGGGTTATAAAATGCACGAGTTTCTCTTGCAGTAGGGGCATAAACTTCCACCTCTGTTTTATCCTCAACAGTATAAATCTGTGTAAGCAAATTATAAGACAGTAAATCATCACGTATGATCCGCCAATAGTAACTCACATTGAAGATAAAAGTAAAAAAGTGAGTACCTGGGAATCCAAAGTGCTTTCAAGTTCTGATATTTGATCCTCACAGTCCATTGTGGATAATACACCTGACGCATAATATTAAGCAGTAGGTTTGGTCTCAATAATGGACATGTGAAAAACAAGCCTCTATATAAACGAAAACCACAGCAATGCATTGAAGAGGGGCCAGAAATAATAAATAATAGCAATGTATTACCTTTTCGAATTACAGGTGAAGCTGTCATTCCAAAAACTTTTGGCTTGTTATTACACCTGTGATAAAATTCCTTCACCCAAACAGTGAAACAGACAATAGTGTCAAGTTGGTTCTTGACTACAAACAAAATAAACCATGCAATACAAAACAACAAAGAAAATGGAAGAATACAGCAACGAAATCAACCTTCATTATCTTTGTATACGGGTGATTTCCAGTAGCCCGATGGCACTCGTCCATAATCATTAAGCATATTGCTTCTATGGTCAAGAATGCCTTTCTTAAGGCATCCAAAAGAATCTGGGGCGTCATAACCAGTACCTACAGGATGAAAGAAGAACAGATGTCCATCAACTGAAATCATCTGCAAAAACTGATAATAATATTTTGTTATCAGGATTCTAACAGAAGTATTTGAGGTGCTGTGTGAATAGTAAAATCTTTTGAGAATGCTAGTTCAAACAAATTACACTTGTTAATACTTTACTTTCATAGCTCTTCTCAAATGTGGTTCTCACTATGCTAAAACAAACGGGTGAATACAAGTAAAACTCAATAATCATGCAGAAAAAGTGAAAAACTAGAAACAGAAGGACCAGAAAAACAAACCGTGAATTAGATCTACATGACTTCTGAAGGAAATTTCAATTTCTTTCCCAACAGAGGGAAAAAAACAAAAAAAACAAAAAGTAAGTAATTTCTCAAAACTAACTTAAAAAAAATCACTAAGCAAAGTGAGCACTGATTAGCTGATTAGCAATGCCAAAAACGCATACAAAAGATTTCAAATTGCAACGGATAAAAGACATTGCAGAAAGTGTAAAGATCAGAAGCACTCAAATATAAGCATGGACATTATACAGATCATCATAATTACTACTAATGATTTTCAAAAGTAAAACTTACATCATGTGTTTTAAATTCCTTTTCCCAATGCTCCTCATCCCATGAATCAACCCCCTTGGCTCCATAATACTCTTCCACCTCAAAACTTGTGTGTTCCTTAATAACCCCAAATTGCTGCAAATACCAAAAAAAAAAAAACACATTCAATTTCAACAAGTATTGAGAGTTTGAGACAACCAATGAGCCACATTACCAAAAAGGGAATAGATAGGAATACCTGATGAACAAGATGAACAGTTGGAGCCAAGAATATGATCAATTTTTTGTCACCACTTGACTTGATAGCTTGACCAATTTCAGTAATGAGCATCACAGCTATGATGGTCTTCCCAGTACCTGTCTCCATCACAGCTATTGTGTTCCTCTTCCTTGCAACCTCGTACACTTGTGACTGATACCTATTATTATTAATCACAAACACCCAAACCAATTCCTAACTTTACAGAAACCCCCGCAATGTCTTAGAGAGAGAATCATGAGTGAGAGAGAGAGAGAGAGCGACCTTCTGGGATTGAAACGCTTTGACGTTCCTTGATCGGCCGCAGCACCATGATCCACGCTGGCGTTGGAGGAGATTTCACTGAAGCTGCGTTTCAGGGGATTCTTGCCTTCTTCCACTGGTGAATGCATGTTGCAGATATTATGTAAACAACGAAGGGAAAGTGAAAAAATTCCACAGAAAAACACCTGATGCCCTAAGAAATCATAAAGGCTTTTCTCAGTTTCTGTTCTGGTTCTTCGAGTTCTTATAACACCAGACTTTGTTACTGTGAACTGGGAATTAATCGAGGTTTTTTTTTTATTTTAATAATGGGGTTTTGGGTGGCACGTGATGGTGACGACCGGGCTAGGCAAGTGGACAAAGGACTGGGTTCAGAATCGGCGAGTTCCTTCTATGTTTTGTTTTTTACGGTCAGGACTCAGGAGAAGAAAAAGTACCACTCCTGAAAAAAGTGGCAATGCACTCGCACGAACAAACTCCGACTTCCTTTTGACCAAAACAAACTCCGATTTACTTAACATGTGTAAGTTAAGGTATGGCTTGAAAGGAAAAGAACATCATGAAGATCTCTCGAGTCACCAAATTGGGAAAAAACAAAAAAAACAACCATACAGAGCTAGATTAAATAACCTGATTAAATAAATGGTAATATTTTTGGGATGGTTGAAATTATCTGACCTTTTTGCTTTTGTCTAAAAAAATTTGTATGTGCCTATTTATAACTATGAGATTAGGAGTCAACCTATAATCAAAATCAACTTAAACAACTAAAAATGCGTTCAATATTCATGTTGAACAATAGAAAAAAGTGTTTGATAAGCACTAATAATAATTTGAATTTGTCATCCTTTTGCGTCTCAAAATGAATGAGTTGACTCATGTTTTAATACTGATGAGACCCTAAATATAATCAGAAAAAACAAATGTGATCATTCGAGGCGCCACCCGTTCTCAATTTGAAGTTGGAGTATTTAGGGATTTTTGCATTGGATGCACCTGTAGATGTTGTAGGAATGGTCGAGATTAGGTTTTCCGTAAAAACTACCTAAATCAAGTTTAGAGAGACGTTGTGTTTAAATGAGAAAATGGACCTCGGTACATGTGCAAAATTTGAAATTTAAAAAATGAACAACTTCCGATCTTATTTGACATCATCGATAATGAAATCTTAAAATTCAACGTAAAAAGTTTTTGAAATCTAGAGATATAAATGAATTAAGCATGGATAATTTTTATATACAAAAAATTAAACGATTCAAAATTTGAAAATCTAGAATGGAAATACGCATGTTACAAGCAAAGAGGGGATGAATGAGCCAAGGGGTGAACTAAGAATTGTCCATTACGCATCATTTTTGTACGGTACATTTACATATTACATATTATGTTGCTTGAAAATTGAAAATGATTTTATAATCAATAAGCTTCAATAAACCACTAAATGTAATAAATATTGAATGAATACAAAATGTTCACAACAAAAGGAACTAAAAAGGTGCATAACTAGGCTGACTCTATCCTGTATGGCTGAGTTACCAGTAATCACCACAAGAACAGCTTCCATTTCTGAAACGATGGAAGCGATTTGCATCTCTCACCACAATTTCTCGTTGATACACCTTTGAAATGTACTTGATTGCACTATGGCAATCTCCACAAACTCTAAGGTTTTTAATCACCCGAATAATGGCAGATGAAGGAGTGCTTATCAGTCCATAAGCTATAGCTAGCCTCTCACTATGGTAATAGAGAGCTCGCTCTTTTTCCTCTTCTTCAACATCAGCAAGCACAAACTCTGTATCAGGGACATACCCTTCTTCGCCAATCCGTTTCATCAAGTCCTCCAACTTGTCGTATATCAAATCGGCTTCAGGATGGGATTTATCATCTACCACAAACAAATGCACCTTGTTCTTCACATCTATCCAACTGAAACCTGGTTCTTTCTTTACATTCTTCTTTTTCATCATTTTTCGAGCATCGTTCACAGCATCCCACTGGTTGGCAGCAGCATTCATATTGGATATGAGAACATAAGCCGAAGAGTCAGACGGCTCGATGGCCAAGAGCTGTTCTGCTACTCGCTTTCCAGTTTCCGTGTCCCCTAGAATCCTGCAAGCACCAAGCAGGGCTCTGTACATTGAAGCAGAAGCTTCAAAGGGCATTGATGCTATCAGCTTTTCTGCCTCTTGAACACGCCCTGCGCGGCCAAGGGCATCAACTAGACAAGAGTAGTGCTCAATCTCAGGTTCAACACCGTAATCTCTTTGCATTGAAGAAAAGTGCTCGTAAGCTTTAGAAACTAAACCAGAATGGCTGCAAGCAGAAATAACTCCAATGAAAGTAACTCTATCAGGCACAACGTTATTAGATTTCATGACTCTGAAAAGATCTAGTGCTTCTTCGGCATTTCCATGTTGAGCTAAACCAACCAACATGGCGTTCCACAGGACAATGCTCCTGACATCCATCCTTCTGAATAAACGATATGCATCTTCTATGTTACCGCACTTGGCATACATGTCAACAAGGGATGTCGCAACATAAGGGTCCAAGGAAAGTTCCAACTTTATTGCATCTGCATGTATCTGTTTCCCTTGTTCCAATGCTGTCAGACACGAGGCTGCTTTGACAAGGGTAGCAAAGGTGTATTCATCAGGCTGCACTCCTGACTGCCTCATCTGATGGTATATAGACACAGAGCGCCCTTCATCTCCATTTTCTAGACATCCCGAGATTAGAGTTGTCCACGCAACATCATCAGGTGCAGGAATGTCACTGAAAACTGTGTGCGCACTTCCCATGTCTCCACATTTGATATACATGTCTAGAATACCACTGTTAACACACAAGTCCAAAGAATATCCTGTTTTTATGACATGAGCATGAATTTGCTTCCCCGGTTCCAACGCTACCAGGCAACTAGTGGCCTTAGCAACAGTTGCCAAAGTAATCTCATCTACCCTCTCTCCACCTTCATGAATCATCCTCATAAGTTTCAGTGCTTTGTGACTCTCATTACTCTTTATGTATCCAAACATCAACGCATTCCAAGATGCCAAATCGAATTTAACTTTGTTTTCTAAAAGGGCTTCCGCCTCCTCCATCTTTCCACTTCTAGAATAAACATCAATAAGAGCTGTCGAAACAAATCTGTCAGCAGCAATACCGGTTTTTATTGCATGAACATGAACCTGTTTACTGAGATGCGACCCTTCATGAAGAGAGGAGCAAGCCCTTAAAACACTTGCAATTGTAAATTGATCAGGTCTTAAACCATCACGTAATAAACCTATAAATAAGTTTACTGATTCCTCTCCTAAACCACTTTGCGCACAACATGATATCATCGAGTTCCATGAAACTAAGTCTACTTCTTTCATGTGATTGAACACTTCTCTCGCAAATTGAACACAACGAGCCTTTGAATACATGTTGATAAGGCTATTTGCTACTAAAAGAACAGAATCAAAATCTGATTTCAAAGCAGCACCATGAATCTGTTTCCCCGCTTCCAAATTATTTGTGCCTGCAATTGCAGATAGAATAATAACTAATGTCACACTGTCATACCCTACTTTTGATCTAATCATATCTCTAAAGCAGTCTATAGCAGCCCAATTTTCACCAGCTCGGATATACTGAGACAATGTCTTGTTCCACAAAAATATGTCCGAATTAGTAGTATTATCACGTAAACTTGGTGGATGGGATTTATCATCCACATTAGTTATAAACTCGCCCAGCTTTGCTGCATACGCTTGAACCTCCTCCATGTGCCTCTTGCCTTGATCAGAATCGGCTTTGTGACTCCCACTAAGAACAGAACGCACGCTTACTTTGTCAGGACCTAATCCACTCCGATGAAACACAGAGAAGATGGAAAGTGCTTCTTCCTGAAGACCCATTTCGACATATGCCTTTAGCATTGTGTTCCACAACACAACATCCCTTTCCAGCATCCCATCAAACAAAGCACGAGCCTCCTTAATTCGTCTCAGTTTACAATAAATATTCACCAGGGTACCAGAAACAAACACATCCCACTCCAATCCAATTTTAACAGCGTACCCATGAACAGCCTCCGAAAGCCATGCATGCCCTGACAGCAAGCACAGCTTCAAAACCGGCGCCAAAGTGTGTCTACTGGTAAACACAACAGACTCACGAAGGCGCCGGAAAATACCAAGACCCTCTTGAACATTATCAACCTCGGAGCCTCCAGCTTGCGCATAGGCTGCTAGAATGGCATTCCAGGTGACCAAGTCTCGGCCAGGAGTTTTATCGAACAGGTTGCGTGCGTATGAGAGCGACCTGCATTTCGCATACACAGAGATGAGATTGTTAGTTAAAAAGTTATTTGGGTCTTCGCCGGAGGTTATGATAAGCGCGTGGGCACGCTTGCCGAGCGCCAAGTCTGTATTGGCAATGGCGGTGCGGAGGATAGAGAACCATGGAGAAGATGATGAAGAGGAGGGTTGTAAGGGATGGGTAGACTGAGAGGCGGGGTTGGCTAGAGAGGAGAAGTTGAAGAGAGGGAGAAGAACTTGTGGGCTTGGAGTTTTGGTAGAGAAGAAACTGGATTTGGGTCGGAGACTGGTCTGCAACTGCATTATTTCTTGGGTGCATTCTCTGGTTTCCCTCCAAAACTCACACACATAATGAGTGATTTAACAAATGGAGAGAGAGCGGAAACAGGGCAAACCAGGGTTTAGCTTCTATACCCAAAACGCAGAAGAGCCGAACGCTAAATCAGGGTTTCAACTCTCTTCCTATTCCAATTCCTATTTTATTTTTTATTTTTTGGCAAATAAAATGAGAATATATTATATGAAAGCAAACATTAAAAGGACCCAACTAGGCCAACCAAGAAAAACAACATAAATGAAAAGACAAGGGCCCAAACATAGACCTCCCAAGCCACAACCAGGCCGAGAGAAGGACGCCGCCACAGCAGCGCCACCGTGCACAAAAGTCGCACCAGATTCGGAGAGCGTGAGAGATGCCTATTGCGATCTCCACCAAGAACACCAGAAAACCCTATTTCCAGACCTAAATTACTTGCCGATGAATTTTAGTCTCCAATATATTGCTGGATGTGACAATGTGGATCCGTTGCACTGACCGGATTAAGAATCAGATTTGATCACATCTTTGAGAGTTCAAGTGAGATGAAGATCGTTTCAATGAAAAATTAAAAACAAAAACTGAGACGAAGACTTTGGATCATTGACATGGACAGGATGGCTGAGTGTCATGATGGATGAATGGGGTTGACAATTTGACATCCCTCAAAAGATTGGCTCAGGGTGTAATTGGCAAGATGAATTGGTCTGTCATGTAATTCAATTCTATCAGTTACATCTGAGAATCAAAAAGGAATTAACAAAGAAAAGAAAATTTAAGATACAAAAATTAACCCAAAGGATAACGTTGCAAGATATCTGCTAAGGTAGGTTCACTTCTGGCTACTGGTCGAACTTAATGATACACTTCCGCTTTTTCTTTTCGGACTTCTTTTCCTCTAACTTCTCCGTCTTTCTCTTCGTTTTCCATTTTTTTCTTTTCTTTTTCAGACTTGACTAATCTTGATTGGTTCCCATATACACAGGTACAAGAATGGCTATGACGACTATGATTTCACGGACTCTCCTCTGTTAAACTACTATCTTCCTGGCTCAGTACATCAGAACTCGAAGCAGCCCTGGCTGTGGCTCGTTGTAGTTGAGGCCCTCTTCTTCCAGAAGGTAACGCTGTACAGCAACTGGGAGCCTTGCTGGTGTGCGGGAACCCCGGGTGTGGTGGCCCGTTCCGACACATATATAAACCTGAAGACCCATTTCTGTTGCTCTGGCAGTGCTCCTCAACACGCTCAGCTCATGCTTGAGCCTATGAAGAGCTTCACTTACGTGCAGCCCATGCAGGTCTATCATCCTCTCCTGCGCTCTTCCATTGCCTTGCATATCTGGGTTCCTGAAAACAGTGGAGGATAAGAAAGACAACAATTAACTTATCAAATTAAGATTAAAACCAAGGTTATTGGGATTGATGCCAAAAGTATTCAACAGTGTAGCTCTCTCAGACAAGGCCCAGAACTGGAGGCAGCAGCAATGCTTCCATAAAAATCATTCTCGGATAGGTCAAAAGTCTAAGAAATGACATAAAGCTTCACCTATTCCGTTCAAGATGAAACTGATTTCTTGAAGGCAAATAAGACAAAAGGAAAAGCCAATCTTGCATTATGAAAATCAATTTGTCATGAGTCCATGAGAGAAAACGGGGGAGAGATTAGAGGGGGGGGAAAAATCAAACCTTCATGAATATTATTCAAAACAGGTAACAGAAAAATGCAAAGATGCCAAGAACAGCATCTAGCCATCTCCTTTGGAAAATAATAGGAGTAAGACAAAAACGTGAGCATGGTAAATAGTTGAATACTAGGACATCCTTCATGGTACAGAGTCTACAGACCAACCACCAACAGTGGAGGACAACAAACCTCTGGCGATATATAGATTCTTGGGCTTTTCCGTGAGCTGCCTTCATATGCATGTTGTGCAGCTGCCCTTTAACACTCAGCTCCTTCGCTAGAGCCTTGTTTCCAACCAGGTATGCTTGCCGTGCCTGTTTTTAAATAAAAACAATCAGGGAAGTTTTGATTTCACAAGCATTATTTGGCTCAGCCCACAGCATGCATATTAGAAAGAAAAAGGTGAAAATGCAGTGGCAGAGTGGTATTGGAGCATCACATAGAAAAAACAATCCTAATACTCCCAACTTTTCATGTTCACATCAAGCTTGGCCAAACAGATTTGTTGGTCAATTGAAGGAGTCGACCACATTTGAAAATTAAAATATCCAGATTTTGAATGCATTTTTTAAGCCAAGTTAAGTATTCACTGTTAACATAAAAGTTAAGAAAGAAATGGAAAGGACGACTGACGTTTTGCAAAATACCATTTGACAGGACAAACCTGCTCAAAGTATGCATTACGAAGGCGTGCATGGTCACGAGCTTCCTCCCGCAGATCAGAATACATATTTGCTGTCATCTCAACAATGTTAAGGCAATTATAAATCAAAAACGGATTTGTTCCACAACTGAATGAACATAAACAGAACTAATTTGGTGGAACATTACCAACAGCATCTCCAGTTTCAAGCCAAACAGGAGCAGTCCGAGCTGAACCACGAGTCTGCGACCTGTCACTGTACATGGTTCTTCCATGCCCACTGTTGTAAGTGCTATTCACAAGATGGGAAGGTCTACTTGAGCCAATAGCGGCATCAGCAGAACCATTTCTCTCATACTTCCATCCAACAGAATCCTGAGTCGCCAATTTCCTGACAGCTGAAGCAAAATCTATTGAACCTCTGGATGGAATGGATGAGCTAGACTTGAACAAAAGTATGTTGTCCTTGTCAGAAGATCGAAAAGGATTGCCACTTTGCTGGAAATCATCCTCCCCAGCATATTTTGAATGACCATGCTGACCATCTGTTGGAGTAAGTGCAGGAAAGTCCATCGAACTGAGATCAGGAGCTGACAAGGTCTTTGGGTTCATATTCTCATTAAAACCACCATCAACTTGAAGCTACAACTCAAAACAAATATGCAATATCCCATCAATTCGCAGTAATGAGAACATATATCAATTTTTTTAAGAGTGAAAATGACGCATATCATTAACAAAATCAATCATGAAGAATTGCTATGTATTTGTATCACTTCAGCATAAGTGGAAAACAAGCCAACACCATAATCAGAATACGATTGCTTTGAGTTAACCATGAAAAGAAGCATAATACACAAGTAACACAACAAAGGTAAGATTATGATCGATGTCAGTATTATAAACTGAAAGGTGGAAAGCCACTTGGAACCACCAACTCCTCAGAATACCATATGCCACTATGACAAAAAACTGGCAACTTATATATAAGACCATAGTCCCAGTGAAACTCTCCAGAGAGCCACCTCTCCCTGCCAAAATAAGGCAAAACAGGTGTTCGCCACAGCTAGTATCCAATTATAAAATCCACTGAATTAAATCAAATTTGAGGATAACCATCAAGTCCTCACAATGTATTTGTTCCAGCAAGCTTGGATGTTGTTACAAACATGTTGAGTACGGTCTGTGTGTAATAGGAATAGATGGATAGATTAAAATAAAGGATAAGATTACATAAAAATAAGGCACCGGATGGTTTGATCAACATGCTTCCTTTAACTTGATTTTGCAAAATTAGAAAGTGTAGTTTATAGACAGACATATTGGCAACCAAAAAAACAGACAAATATCTTCTGATTACAATCAATCTAACAGCAAAACTGGAAAATAGGAAGTATATAACATCAATAAACCATCATTCCCCATCACAACATCTCCAATCTAGAAAAAGGACACAAACACTGCCTAAACATGAATGCAGCTTTGTATAAATAAATAAAAATTATACCTCCAACTGAGTCAACATCTCAATAGTCAGGTTTAAATCACAACCATTGGCAAAATAAACTTCTGCAAGGCTCTGAGCAGAAAAGCCGGGGAACTGTGAAGCCAAAAATTCGGCAGGGTTAATTTCAGTATCATCAACAACTGCTTGCTCACCCAATAAATCATTCATGAATCCATGTCTAGAAATGCCATCATAAAGAGACCCCTCGTGACCATTGCTAAGCTGATTACTATTCAGAATCTGCTTATCCCAAGGCTTGGTTGACATATGCATGAAATTGGGCGAGGAAAGATCATCCCCATAGGGGGATGTAGAAACTCTTAACTTCTCAGAAAAGCTATTACCATTAATATGTGACTCATTTAGTAAGTATCCACTGCCTGTAGAAGCAGGAAACTGTGTTGTTTCACCATCATCATGCAAGGACAAACCTGCCAAAGAGATGTTTCCAAGACCTGGGGACTCATCTTCCCCCATGACCTTAAAGTCGGGGGTGATATCATCAGGGAGCTGGTGGCGCCAATATTGGTGGGCCTCATCATCGGAATTATTCGAGGTGGAAGACTCTGTTCGATCTAATACTGCTTTTCCAAAGGTTCCAGATGAAGAAAAAGTTGTTGCCGCCTGAGTTGTGCTGGTGCTTCCAGCTGACGGAGATCTGAGGGAAAAGGGAACAAACTCTGCTGCATTTGGATTTAAAGTGGTTACCTTGTTTACGGCACTTAACTTTGTGTCATTTGTAAAGGATCCTTTCTTGGACAAGCTCATTATTTACTGAATTAGATACAACTAGACAAGCTTTGAATTAAAGAGAGAACACAACTTTCATTAAGTATCAACCGAACCCTGCAAAACAGTTCCAGTGAGCACTATAATTAGTCATCTGGCCAAAATTTTCATTTCAAAGCAAACCCACTCGCAATTCAGTGAGTCCATCAAATCAAAAGTCTTTCCCCTTAATTCAACTGAAAGAACACAACAGGAGATAAATATAAAAAATGAAACCAATTACTAGCTCAGTTAGAAATTCTTTTTAAAGTTTACATTATTCATTCACCAGTACAATTATCTGAAACCAAGTCATTTTTACACGGTTAGAAATTCTGTGAAAGTGAAAATTATGCATAAGAGACAGACAAACTCCATGGAAACAAAGTTTCAAATCCGATTAAAACCCTGAAGTTGAAACCAAAAAAAATTAATATCAATTTTCAAAAAAACGTAGACAGATAGGGTAACACAAAAATCCAAGAGAGTAATTATAT
The DNA here is from genome assembly GCA_030142095.1 of Rubus idaeus. Taxonomy (NCBI): domain Eukaryota; kingdom Viridiplantae; phylum Streptophyta; class Magnoliopsida; order Rosales; family Rosaceae; genus Rubus; species Rubus idaeus. Next base: position 31,139,594 of record CM057966.1, read on the forward strand.
ATATTCGAAGTTCATTAAATTAAGTCCTAATTTCCACAGAAAATCTGATTAAAATCAAGTTCAACAAATAAACAGACAAACAAGAACAGCAGGGAAACCAAATCCGCAGTCATACAAGCAATCGAAATTAACAGATCTCAATAAATTCAACGTCAAGAATTTACAAAATCAACCAGAGACACAAAGACGAAGATAAACAAAAATTTAATCCCAAAGCTAAAAAAATTGAACAGAGCAAGTGAAAGATCGGACGAGCGAATAAAGAAGAGTATCACCTTTTCGCACCAAATCGAAGGGATCCATCAGCTGGTGTTAGACAAGCTTAGGAAGCTGAGAGAGAGAGAGAGAGAATCAGAGATTTGGGGTTTCTATATGAGCTTAGGGAGTTGTGTGTTTGCAGTATTATCCAGAGCTTTCAGGGCTCTCTCTATCTATCCTCCCCTTCTTTCTTTTTTCTGTGTTGTGTCTGTGTGAATTTTTGTTTGAAACCCTCTATGGGCTTCATGGCTAATACCAACACCACAACCACACAAAAAAAAAATGTAAAGGACAACTCAACCCCTTCGCCGTTCGATTTGACCCCCTTCTCTCTCTCTCTATCCCTCTGTCCAAACTGCGCATTATTTATTTATTTTAATATTTAATTGACGTAATTGGGATTTGAGAAGGGGATGAGCACAGCTTTTTTAGCTGAATATTTTAGTATTTTGTTTTTTATCATTTTATGCTCTAGTCTTTTTCTTTTGCTGGAGAATATTCTAGTTGTTGGTTATTCACTTATAAACATAAATAATTATTTAGAATAAAAATATGAATGAATTGAAATTTTATTAATTTTTTAATAATTAATTTTTTTACTACTTCAGTTTTTTATTAATATTTCAGATTTTTAATATTCTAATCATAGAAAATTCTCTAGTGAGAATCAAACAATGAGAACTTGTTGAGCTTTTAATAAGTTTTTTAAATATCAACTAACATTTAAAATACTCATCTACCGATTGAGTTTGAAAGTCCTCAACAAATCCTAATTGTTTGGTCATCACTAGAACATCTCTTTTCTAATCATTTTACTACTTCAGCTTTTGAATATTCTAATTTTTTTTTTCTTTGTAGTTATTCACATTTACTTACTTGGAATGGAAATGTGAATCAATTTTTTTCAATAGAATTTATTCATAATAAATATCCTCCCTTGGTTAATAAACTCCGAATATTCAAGAATATATTCCTCATTTTTACGTGGAACTCATAGTCATTTCGATTCATGTACGTGTTAGTAAACACGTGTTATTATTCTTTTAACATCACATTTTTTTTTGTTTTGGTTACATGAGGTTCTAAACATACTCAAATTTTGTATTTTGTGGGCACGACCGATCAAATTCTCCACGAAAAGTAAGAAATTCCACATAAGAATAAAAATCTTTCTATTAGTTATTTTCTTCATTCCATTGCGATGTAATATGTTCGATTATTAATATATATTTTTTATATAATAAAAAAACTATTATTTACTTTAATAAACAAAAACACTAAATGTGCATAAAATTGAGTATTACACAATGATCATGTTTGGCCATATCGTGATATCTAATGGTGGATTGCTCCCTTGGATAGTTGGATGAGGATTCCATGGATTCATCCTTGGCCATAAGAGAGGACACCCTACAATCCTACATGGTGATATTGTTTGCGAGGTAACATCTCATATTAATTTGGGCTTTAACCCGTTCTCTTTTATTTCCTTGATGGGTGCAGGGTTGGCTCAATTCATATGACGCTTCCTTTGGGTGTTGGTGTCCGATACCAATCATCAATTCTTTAGAGCGACGTGTAAGTTGTTGAATCTAGATTGCGGTCCAAATTTGGAGGTCGGGGCCTTCTTCTTTTTTATTTAGGGGATGTCAGGGCATCTCCAACAACCATCTTCAAAACTCATACCCAAATTCAAATTTTGACTCACCCAAACTCATTACTATTCACAAAAGTTTTTCATCTCCAACAAGGATGAGTCAAAAGTCAAAACTCATACCCATTTTATATTTTAATAATTTTATATACACATTTTAGTCAAAAAGTAGCTATGGCCCATGTGGACCCCACCCGAATAGTAATGCGTTTCCTCTCCAAATTTCCTCCCATTTTAAGTCAAGTTGCTAGTAGGAACCCATTTTGGGTGGGTTTGTTTGTTGGAGATGAGATTTTTTAGTTTTGGGTATGAGTATGAGTTTTGGAAAGCCTTGTTGGAGATGCTCTCACATGAAGTGTTGGATTACTTTTTATATTGCCGGTTTTAAAATCTATATTTTTTGTTTTCTAGTTGTGTTATGATCATCTTTGAAGGTCAAATTACTTCAATAGTGGTTTTTTTTTCCTGTCGACCCTATTAGGTGAGTACACGATGTTCACCAGGAGTCATGCTCCTCTCACCGACATTTTAGCATGATATTTTGCAATAATTTGCAACTTGTAGATCTTGTTATTGTTGATATGTTCATGTTAGAACACACAAACACACACACACAAATATATATATTCACCGATAAAAATAATTAAAATATTTATTTTGGGAAAAAAATGTTTTTGGGTTTCAATATTTTAATTCTATGTAAGATATTCCCCTAAAAACCAATAAAATATTTTCTTATTGTCGACATACCAATACAGATGCCACATATTCATTCTCAGCTATACCGGTAAAATTTAAGAGTTTCGACTACATAAACATTTTATGGATGAATGACAAAAGTATTCAAATGAGACTCAGGATCATAGAATAGGAGAGTTTATATATATATATATATATACTTCCAAATTATTACACAAAGTTGTTATGTCCATAAAATATAATTTTCGTGAGTGCAACGACAACAAATTCGCAAGTTACAATCTAATACCATATTATGTTAACTATTCGTATTTCGTTTTTCTGATACCATTCATAATTCCATGCAAAGTAGTGTAGTAATGGAACTTTGCCATATTGAATTGCCGAAGTTTAAGAAGGATTGCGCATGTAAATATTATGACTAACCAGTACATGCCAAATTCATCAAATATCTTGGGGGATCTGATGAATTAAATGTATTGGTTAGTGTAGTAAAGTTGACATCGACACATTTGGTGAAGGTTGTATATATAAGTTATTCAATTACTTTTACGGTTTAAGTATGTATGCAGTATATTTTTCGTCCATAACTAGAAGCTAATGCTCTATGCTGCAGTTGAAATATTGAATAGGGACACTTGCAATTTGTGCAAGAATTGAGGCTGATGTTGACACTTTGGTAATTTTAGCCAAAATGATATGTTCTTTTTAATTTTTTTTAAAGGATCGATCGAACCTTAATTTAGCTTAATTTTAATCATTAAAATCTAATCACATAGTTCAAGTCACCACATTCAAAACTAATTCGAGCCACGTGATTAAATTTCACTAATTTATAAAACCACATGAATCTCATTACAAAATGCAAATGATTGATGAACACTTATGAGTAAGTGACGACACTCAAGACCAAACCGTCAAAAGTTAAACACTTGAATTTCCCTTTAATTAGGCTTAATCAATATAACAAGGTTTAGCAAAAATTGCGTTAAAACATAAAAATATTAACTATTAATTGTTATCCAAATTCTCGAACTATCGGAATTGCTCCCTTAAACTAGGCTTAATCAATACTAGCCTCATACCCGTGCGATGCACACGTTATTTATTAAACAAATAAAAAAATTGTAAAAATCTTCATTTACCCACTTCTTCATCTCTTTTTTTCTTTTTTATATTTATATATATTTTTACCATAATAACATTTTTAAATGATTATCATAATAATTTTTTGTTATTTTATAGGGTATTTGTGGCAATAAAAAAATTGGTGAAACTTTTGACACCAAAGCTTTTTACGCTTCCATTTATAGTAGTGGAGATAACGTGGTTTGGAAAACAATGAGAATATGTAATCAATCACTAACAAAATCCCTAAGACCATCTTCCATGGTAGGTTAAAATTCAAATTATAACCTACCATTCCTCCCACCATAGGTTATATCCCATTTTCCAAAAAATATTTTTAGCCTAGCCAAATTTCATAGGCTAAATTTGGCCTTCATTTTGGTAGGTTAAATTGATGGCCCCCACATTATTTTATTGTTTCTTTTATTTTCATATCTTTTTATAATAGTTAGGTAATAACATAATATTTGATATATATATTTTTATTTTTCGAAAAGAAAATATAAAATATATATGTTTACAATTTTATAAAATAACTGGCTAATTTTTAATTTTTATCAAATAAACATTTTATGTAAATAAAGAGATTATATTTATTATTGGCCTCGTCAAAACCATACTCAAAGATAAACTCCGAGTTGGGAAAAAAAGTACCAAAATGTGAAGAACTAAAACATAAAGCAACAACATAAACTGAAAAATCTTGGTCCCGATCAAATACGGACAAGACCGAATTACAATAATCAATGGTTCTATTTGAAGACAGAGAAGATGATGACACTTCAAATGGATCCATTATATTTGTGAGAAGGATTGGAATTTTTTTTAAAAATTGATAGATGATGGAAATAGTGATAATATGCAAGTTTATATAGAAAATAATTTCTTTTTAAAATATGTAGTAGTTTTTTGGCTAATTAAAATATATAGTTGTTAACAATTAATAAATATTTAAATTTAGCCTATCATGGCAATGCTAAACTAACAAAGTAGGCTAAAAAAAAAAATTATGTAGTATATTCTATTTTAGGTAGGTTAAACTTTAACCTATGGTGGAAGATGCTCTAATCAAGGAAAATCCAAGAAAAGGATAAAAAAAAAATCAATCGTAGTTACGCTTTATAATTTAATAAAAACCGACGCGTTTAGCTTAATACCTGTTCTTTTTTGGCTAATTAACTAACTACTAGCTATAGAGTAACTATAGCCAACCAGAACGCTACACGTGTTGTGGATCGCAGAGTTGCGCGTAACGAGCACCGGAAAGTTAATAATTCCCTAACGCAATCGGATAATCCAAACAAAATCGGGTAAGAAATTACAGTCCCCACTCCCCAGGAAATGATTACAGTAATATGAAATCGGAAAATCGAATCTTAACAGAAGATATGTTGATTTTGGATTGCCTATAAATAAACCAGTGTGCTTCATCTGTGACATGGTAGCAGCTACAAATCAGAGAGATAATCTAGCCGTAACGTAAATTTTGACCCCCTGGTTTTTCAAAATTCAAAATTCCAATCGTTTTTAACGAGGATCGAAGCGGTAAAAAAAATTCTCAGCATAATCTTTTCAAATTCCAAAGCTCTTTGGCATTCGCAGCGATGGAGGAGTCGGTTGTTGAGGTGGAGACGGTGACGTGTCACTGCTGCGGGCTGAAGGAGGAGTGCACGCCGGGGTACATAGCGCGGGTGAGGGAGAAGCACCAGGGCCGTTGGATCTGCGGACTTTGCGCGATGGCGATCGAGGACGACAGGCTCAGGTCGCAGAAGAAAATCAGCGCCGACGAGGCGATCAAGCGCCACGTCAAGTTTTACGAGAGCTTTCGGTCGGCGGAGGAGAGTCCGAGAGAGGATTCGTTGATCTCGGCGGTGATGCAGCTCTTGCGGCGGACTCTGGACTCGCCGAGAAGGAACGGGTCGGGTTCGGGTCGCGGGGCTTTTGATCCCCGTATTATGAGATCGAGGAGCTGCTTTGCTACGGTAAGAGGAGAAACGGAAGGAGAGCAAGTAAGTTGACTGACCGAGAATAAAGGAAGATAGAGGTAATGTAGTAGTAGTGGTAGGGTAATTTTACAGGCGGGACTAGTTAAAAGTGAAAAGTTAGTTTTTGTTGTAGTGATTCTGACTTTGGGCGGGTTAAATTCTCCTCTTGTTGTTGACATGTGCATTGTGATTGAGGGGATGGTAGAATGAAGTTCTAGTTTCCCTTCCTTTTACATGAACAAATTATCTAAATACAAACTTCTTGATTTATGAAGTTTATTTTTTACTGCATCAGTGTATTTGTTAAATTTTATAAATAGGTATTGTCGACCATTGATTCTTGCAATTTAGTTGAGATGAGTGAGACTATTTCTTTCGTTTAAGATTTTGTCCAAATATGACTTGTTCAATAAAATTTAACGAGATACTATTTTCTCAATTTAATTAATGAATTTTTTTCTTTTTTCTTTTTGATGAATGTTATTATTATTAATATTGAAGTAATGAAATTTCCGAGTGTTGCTTGGAGTGCAAGTATTGGCAGTACGCCTATGCAAACTAAACATGTGATTCTTTAATTAGTGTGATATCGAGTTTTTACTTGATGGGTTATTGAGAGACCAAAAAAAAAACCTTAAAGGATGACTCCTGTGTGATCTCTCAATGCATGATTTGCTTGACAAAAAAAATATCGTTGTTGATTCAGAGTGGGGTATGTAGGATAATGTATTGACGGAGACTTTGATTTTGTTTTATAGGGAATTTTCATGACAAGAAACATATGTGAGTCTTGTTCAATTAATATATGTGATCCTCGTGGAATGTTATCTCTATAGAACCATTATTTTGGCAAGAAACTTGGTTTATGCCGACCCGGCCAGTTGCGTTGCCTAACTACATTATTACCTAGTCTCGAGTGAATGCCCCGAAAAAGATGGGAGAGGTATAAATTTTCATATAGTAAAGCTTGAACCAAAACACAATGAGAAAATTACTATCAGAAAATCATCCAATAATTTTGTAGGCGACCAACATCTATGAGTTTACATTTAAAAAAAATTATTTGTTGTTATCATTTAGTTATACGTACTCACCGACAATAATAGTAATTTTGTTTCTTGTCATTAATAGTAGCATTCCAAAGATAGGTAGGAATGGATGTGAGGTGGAAGCAAAGATGATCCGGATTTTCTTCTAACCTAGTTTTTGCCTAATCTGCATAAGTTTTGAAATAAATAATGACATATTGCTATTTTCAATCCAATGGTCTAAAAAAAATTTGACTTTTTTTTTCTTTCTTCTTCTTTGCTTTCTCTCTCTGTCTTCCAATCTTTATTTTTTTTCTTTAGTATTTTTTTTCTTCAATTTTTCTCATTCAAACAATTCTAAAAATTGGACGAAGGCTTCTCTCTTGGTCACCTCTCCTCCACCTTTCTCCGGCGTTCGTACGTGTACAGCTTTTCCAGCTGTGCCTTTTGTTATGTCCCTCTTTTCTCTCCAACACTATCTCAACCATTCTTCCTCTTCCCTAGCTCTCTCTGATTCTCTACAACAGCTCTTCCTCCCCCAATTTTTTCATGTCTTCTCTCTCCTGTCCGGACCCCTCTCTCTCTCATTCATCTATATTTTCAATTTGTATAGATTGAAAATAGCCACATATCATCATCTCTTTCAAAACTTAGGTAGGTTAGACAAAAATTAAGTTAGGAAAGGATTCATATCATTTGGGGAGGACTATACAAATTTCATATTGTAGACTTTGCTATTTTTTTTTTGAAAGGACTTTGCTATTGTTAGTCCCCATAAAATTAAATACAAGGATCTGAATTGTTATTTATTTTGATTTTTATGCAATAATCATGTTTGCAAAAAATTAACCAAATCAATAACCATTTGATCATCGTAGAAAATTATCGGTCAAATATTTCGGTTGTGTACATGCCCAAAACTCTTATTCAAAACGGTCCTATATGTAGGCACGTGTCCATTGCATGGGGTTGTACTCCTGCAGTACACATTTTCCCTTTAATTCCCCGTGTACTGCATTTTCGACTGTTCCCCCTCCCATCCTTCCTTCCGGTCCGACCCAAATTTCCCATATCCACAAAACTGCCATTAACGGCTTAACCTCTTTCTTTTCTGGGCTTCAACCCATTAATCTCTGTACATGCCCATAATTAAATTCTTACCTAACAAGTAACAACTAGTCAAAATCAGCTTAAACCGGCTTTCGATCAAACCAAGCTGTCCCGCATCTTTTAAATACCAAACCCACCCTTTCAACTCCAATGAACCAAGTCCAAGAACCAGGCCAGCAATGAAAAGGGTTCTGATCAGGCCAGCAGGACAAAACCGTAAATAACACCAACTCCGGAGGGGATTTTCCCTAATGCACATCGCCATCGTACCCAACAAAAAAGAGTTTGTACAGTGTGTACTACACCAACCAATTATCAAAGAATGGAAATAAATATCATTTTTTCTAATACTTACCCGTCTCCGCAAGTCTTCAACTTCATCATCCATTTCCTCGCCGGAAATCCGAATTTGACTTCTTTCTCTCTCTAAAACTCCGGCGTCTTCAATTTTCTCTCTCTCAAAATGATGCACATGACGTTCTACTGGAGCAAGGAGGTGACGCTCCTGATCGACGCGTGGAAGACGACCACGTGGACGAGCTACTCCCTGACGCTGCTCGCCTGCTTCATCGTCCCGGCGTTCTACCAGTACCTCGAGGACCTGCGCGTGCGCCTCAGGATCGCCTCGTCAGCTGGAAAGGCGGCTTCCTCCGATCCGAACGAGACTCCACTCCTCCGAGCCAAGCTTGCCGGCGCCGGGGGGAAGTTTTCGGTGGTTAAGTTGGCTGGAGCCGTGATCTTCACCGTGAATTCCGCGATCGGGTATCTGCTGATGCTGGCGGTGATGTCTTATAACGGAGGCGTGTTCGTGGCGATCGTTTTGGGGCTGGCGATTGGGTATTTGTTTTTCAGGAGTGGAGATGAGGATGTTTCGGTTGTGGTTGATAATCCTTGTGCTTGTGCTTAGATATTTCAGATCGAAATTGAAGATTGTCATTGCGATTTCTCATGTTTTATGATTCTGTAATGTTGTCATGAATCTGAATTACTGTGCTTTGTATTTACCCTTTTGGGCCTCTGTAGAAACTGTCATGGGGAAGAGAAAGGTCAAAAACAGCAACACGCTGTTTGGGAAAATGGGAGTTCTTGTTTGTATTGTAAATGTTACCGACTGTTTCTTACACATTTCCTTGCCAGAAGAACTGTCACCTGGTTATTTTGGAACTGTCAATTCAATATATGAAAGGGCACTATAAAAGAGCACTCCTGTTTTTCTCTACAGCTAAATTGTACAGTTTAACCTATCGTTACTTGGATCATCCATCTACTGCATAATCACTACTTCTACACAAGGTAGGTGCTACATCTACCACAATGCTTCAAATCAATCTCATTACAGAACAAATAGAGTGGAGATGTTAATCACATTGGCACAGAGAAAAGAGAGCAATGGATGCACATCAGTGTGTTCGTTCCTCTTTTGTTTCTCGTTTCCATCACCGGACAAACTTAGTGAGAAAAGGATGAAAGAATTGACAAGAGCAGAGAAAAGGATGCTAGTGCTGATCTTGAATCTTTAGTGATACTAATTCACTCTCTTCATGTTGGTTTCTAAGCCTCGAACTGTTGGGGAACCACCTTTGAAGCCTGTCTGGCCAGAACCTAATGACAAGATTTCCAAACACAACCAAAACAAATCCAAAACAAATCAGATATTGCCTACTGGCTTTTGAGACACTGATCATAGAAAAAAACAAAAGGCAATTGTAACTTACAGATCCAATCTTTCATGTATTGCGCGGCGAACTGAGGAATTCAAGCCATAGGCTATTGAGTTGAACAGACCCTTAACAAGTAGATAAACACAATTAAATATAGTACCATTATACGCAAGTAGACAGATTACCATAAAAAAAACCCACAACTATTGCCATGGAAAATTAGTGAATTACCATAAGTGCAGCTGTCCCAACATCAAGAACTGAAAGCCAAAATATTTTATGATCTGGTTCGATAAAGTCATGAATGCGGTTGATGGTGCCAAAAGCCCATGATCCTATCAGGATGAGCGGATAGTACCCCCACCGGTTCAAAGCCTGTTGAAGGAAGTGCAACATCATCATTATTGAAAAAAGCAGTTCCAATTGAATCTTTTCATTTAGACATAGCAATCACCAAACACTCAGATTGCTCTATTATCTTCAATTTGATACTGAATGTGACATCAGATATCGTGTAAATGACATAAATACATGAAACATAGGCTACCAAGTACCAACAAAAAAGCTTCAGAAACAACAATATATATCTATTTTTCATATTCAACTTCCACATTTCCAATGCTTATATACATGGGAACTTCTGAATCTAACCCTAGGAAGCCAACTGCAGCACGGCATACCTTTGTTTCTGCTCTGGCATCTGATTGGTAGGTGTGGTCCGATATGCTACCTGCCATCTACAATTTTCACACCAGAAGTATGATCTCAACAAGCGTACAAGCGAGTGGAAATTATTTGTGTGAAAATAGATGATAACTGGAATACATACACGCCTTGCATTGTTCAGCATGCGTATCACTTGAAAGTATGTAAAACCATTGTAAAGAATTGCACCCCAGAGTGGCATATAAAACGTCACAAAATGAAGTGCCTGTAAGAATGGGTTGAAAAAGTAGAGAACAATTAGATAGACTCAACTAAATCAGACAGCCATAGTCAGAAATCCAACTGGGCCAATTGCTTAATAATGACTTGACCTAGGTTTGATACAAAGGATTCTGAAATTTAATAGGTTTTATATAATTGAACTGTTCATATGAGAGGTTTGCAAAAGTTAAAGCATCATTTAGAATGTGTGTGTATCTATGCATGCATTAAAATTTTAATAAAAATCAGCCATGAAGATGCAAGGCTTTGACTATGATAAATATATTTCAGGATCAACTTAGTTTAAGTGTGGATATCATTTTGCAGGTAATCTCTAATGTACTAGCATGAGTAGAGTACACATAATAGACAAATAGGCATAGTGCAATAGAGTAATAAAACATGTAACCCACCCATGAGCTGAAGGAGTTCTAATAAAAGTATAAAACCAACTAATTGCAGAATAAATAGAGAAAGTCTCATAGGCCGGAAACCTAAACATACATTCGGCCTTCAGGCAATATTCTCCTAGCCAATAGGTACTATGCACTTACCTTTCCTGTACGCCCAGATTGCGACCAACACCATGTACCTAGGTGGCTATGGTTATTACCAATAGATCGCACAACTGTCACAACTAGTGAAGTCCCTGTAAAAATGCAAGCGCACTGCAATCAGCTTCATACATCAAATATAGCTAATAGCATGAATGCATATTGGAAGACAAAAACCGAAGTACGGAAACAGAAATTATCAATCTTTGATCCGCAACCACTATGCTCTCTCTCACAACAGGAAGAAGAAGCTAACATTTTGATAACGATGGAAGAAAAATGAGATATCCTTCTGGCAACACATAAAAAGGTCATACCCCAAACATACAAATGAAACATGGCCTCCAAATCTTCCACATCAGTTTTGTGCTTAACAACGGTACGGTGAAGAGTAAAAGCAATCGTTGTAGTCCATAGGAAAGACGCAACACAGAAGAAATGAGTGCTATAGCCATGCGAGTAACAGAAAAATCCTCTGGATGGATCCCTGCACATAAGAGAAACTTACTCCCTGTCACTTGACAGCAAGAATCAGAAAAACAATCTATCATGTGACATTTGTGTCTGGGAAATGAAGCATACCCAACCATGCTGAAGAAGCTACAAAGCATATCCTGCATTCCGAAATATCCAACACATGAGCAGATGCTTAATTCTTAGCCAAACCCTTCCAAACAAAAATAGAATAGTTTCTTTCTGCTGCCAATTGATTCAAATGTTAAGTCCAATACTACCAGAACGAATTTTGAAGCCCTAAATGTTTAGAATAGCTAAATCAAATCCTTCAAGCACAAGTCACCAGAGCATTTCCTTGTAATAATTTTAAGTAATTAAATGCCTCAATTTCCAAACTTTCAGCAAGCTCAGAGTTTCCAGAAGAATAGCACCTCAAAGTTTCTAGAAATACATCGCACCACAGCACCAGGGAGCGAGCAATTAGATCTAAGAATACACGCAATTTCGACTACTCTGAGTAAACTTGAGGGAAAGAGAAGCGAGACTTACAGAAAGAGCGAGGTAGAAGACGAGCTTGAAGGAGAACTTCCGGAGCTCTTTGAAGAGGACGTAGCAGAGGACGATGAAGCCCGAGCCGACGAAGGAGAGGCTGGCCGCTCCGGCATTGACGGCAGTCAACACTCGTCTATCGTACGCCGTCAGACCTCCGGCGACTTGCCCCGTCGCCGCCATTTTCTTCTTTCTGTATGCTTTGCTTTAATTGTGACGATCCAATCGCGCCAATCAGTCTATCGGCCGTCACCCCAGTCAGTGTGGGTTCGTTTACTTTTTCGCAGAGCAGGGAAAATAGAAACGGGACGGCGTGTCGTTCCGGTCGAGTGGTTCAAATATTTGTGCGCTGCTTTTTCTAAACTCTCTTACCCGGGTTCGAGACTTAATGGCGAAGAGTTAAAGCCACTCTCTCCTTGGTGATTTGGTTGGAAAAAGTTAGACTTGTTGTATTTTGAATTTTTGATGTATTTATTTTCTCTTTGCATTTTTAGGCACCCATTTCACCGAAAAAAAAAACGAATTTACAATATGAACGTATATATAATACCATAGTTCAATGACCGTGAGATAATTAACTGTCCTACAACTTATATTTGAAATTCGAATAAGAATCTATATTATGTGCTAAAGGGGAATATGCCTTTAATTTGGTGTGACCCCCTCTATAGTCTGTGGAAGTTTGTTCATTTGAGAAAAGGAAGTTTTCTACTTAAAACTAATCATTAACTTTACATGGTTGTTATTTGTTTTTTTTGTCAAAGGCATGGTTGTTATTTGTTAACCAACCAATTCTTCAATGTTCATTTTCAACCCTTCAACTAAATATCTGTGAGGAAAAGAAAACATCTTGCACACGCTAGAAGGTTAGTACATCCATATACGAGCCAAAGAACAAGACATGGGTAATTGGGTATTTTATATTACAGTGAACACTAAAAGCCTAATGAAGTTATGGCCTACCTGGGAAAAATTTTCAAGCCCTGGGTAGGTGGTGATTGAAACTTTAAAATTCCAGTTACTATTGACATTTTCCGGGGCTGCGTTATTGATTAAGACATATGGTGGGTCGTGGTGGGTGGTTGTCTATTCTCAGTCAAGTGTACCTTAATCAATGTAATATCATATATGCTTCTCTTTCACCATTTTATAGTTTGGAAGATACAATGGCACAGTACTATTATTACGTGTATACTTACAATACTCAAATTAATTTCCTTTTGGGATTTTTTTTCAGAGGAAGGTATCCACATTGGTAATCTCCATTTCCTTCATTGCCATCCTTTTCTTCCTTTGGTGCAACGTAAACAAATGGTCCGAAAGTTAACGCTTCTTTGAAGTCCTGAAGAGACTCCAAGATCATAACCACATCACTCATCATAGGCCTAGCTTTTGGATTGCGGCTCAAGCAAGTGTAAGCCAATGCAGCTGCCTTTCTAGCCCCTTTGGTGGGATATTGTCCCTCCAATCTCGGGTCCATAATCCGGTTAAGCTTTCTTGGGTCCTTCGAGAGAGGCCTTGCCCATTCTACAAGGCACTGTTCGCGGCTGCGGCGAGTTCTATCTAGTGCCCTTTTACCTGTCAGCAGCTCCAATAGAACTACTCCAAAGCTATATACATCGCTCTTCGTTGTTAAGTGACCTGAATTCAAACGTGTTATATTTGATGAGTTTGAGTTCAGGAGATCGAGTTTGTCTTTGCCTAATAAGCTTGAATTAAATTGGGGTTACCTGTCGTTATGTATTCAGGGGCTGCATACCCTTGAGTCCCTATTATACGTGTTACCACATGTGTTTCTTCTCCTTCTGGACCATCCTTTGCCAACCCAAAATCTGAAAGTCTTGCTGTGTAATCCTAAAAGATAAAATAAGAAGTTTAACTTTACTTGTCTCCTTACATTGCATGTCATATATAGACACAGAGAAGAGAGTTCAGAACAAATTAAGAACTTACAGGGTCTAGCAGAACATTTGAAGTTTTAAAATCTCTGAATATGACAGGTCTGTGATCTGCTTCGTGGAGGAAGGCTAGGCCCTTAGCCGCTCCAACTGCGATCTTCATTCTAGTTGACCATGGCAGAGCAGCAGAATATCCTAGAAGCCTCAGAACGTTAATACTAGAAGAGTTGGCAGCTGATTAATTCAAATGTCAAAGAAAATGGAAATAAGAAACTCACTTCTGAAGAGTTGATCTTCTAAGCTTCCTCTCGCTATGTATTCGTATACCAGAAGCCTGTGGTCCTCTTCGCAACAATATCCAATCAACTTAACGATATTGGGATGCCTCAGCTGTCCAAGAAAGACAAGTTCTGCCTATACAATAAGAGAAGCACATACAATTATTCAAAAATATTTTCATCATATCCTAGCTACTATATACTTAGAACAAGGTATTTGTGGATTAATTCTTGTCACGACAACATTAAGTGTTAGATGGATAGATATCTGGCAAGTGAACATTACTCGTCATTTCAAAATTGAAACTCAAGTGTGTAATGGCTAGGGAAACATACCAGCCACTCCCTATGGCCTTGCAAGCCATCCAAGTCTAATAATTTGACGGCTACAGGCTGAGCCTTCAACGTTCCCGGGCCTAAGCTTGTCATCAACAAACCCCTTGTAAACTGGTCCAAAACCTCCCTCGCCAAGCATATTACTCCATGAAAAGTTGTTTGTTACCACTCGAAGCTCCGCTAGTGAAAACACGTGAAGGTTTAGGCCAACGAAAGAATTGGAGAGATCATCTGCAAAGCTGGGGTCGCTAATTACATCCGTAATGGACAGCCTCTGCTGCAGGAAAGGAGTGCGCTTATCTTGAACTTGTCTTGTGGAATCTGCTGCACTACTCTTGTAACAACAGCCCGGGATGATACTTCTCCATGTGATCTTCTCAGCAGTCATATTGAGAAGCAGACAGTCGAGAAAACGAAACACTGTCTTCTGAGATGACCGAGGATCGAAGTTATTTAGGATTTCTATGAGGGATGAAGAAAGACCTCATCATTCATTTTCTCACCAACTATACATATATATGTATATTGTCTGCGTCCTGTGACACCCTCATTATTCAAATACAATTTATACAGCGAATGACTTGCCTAACTCTTGACTTTTCTTAGCTATACAAAGTACATGATGCACCAAACGAATTATAGAAGAAATATTTTCAAAAATCTCCTATTTCAGTAGTTGCACTAAACCAAAAAAATACCATTACAAAACCCATACCCATAGTATTGAGGCAATCCACTAAGAAAAATAAAGAGATATATTGATATATAAAATCTATGGCTCTACTTGTTTATTGGTTTAATCTCATTTTTGGGGTAGGTAAGCGTGGGTACGTATGCTAAATTATATTTTTGGAATAATAAAGGTGTTAAGAGGTCAAGATCAGATATTGTCATTTGCCAACTGGAGGAAAAACACTAGCTTTGTATAGAGTTCCCAAGACTGTTTCGTCAATGGCAACAAGGAAAGCTCCTAGAATGTGTAAACTTGAGCTTGTCTTTTGGCTAAACTGGAAAGCTCACAGATGACCATATATCTAAAACAACAAATTTCCCTTAGTAATCATAAGCATGATAGGAACTGAAATATCATTCGAGTATTCAGTGTTTACCTTTGATTTGCCTGCTTGAATATGATGACACAAGCACAGCACAAACCAGTGAGATCAGCTTATGGCTTGAAGCACCCTGCCAATGTTCTCAGGGGAATTTTATCGAACACCACATAGGCATTATGCATAGTTCGGAAAATTTTGGTTCATAACTTCATAATAGTACACAGCATATAAATATGCAACAAAGGGTTTGTGTTAAAACAATAGCACACACCATTACAATTTGGTAACACTTAGCTTTCAACCTTCCCCAAATGGATGATTAAGGGCAAAATTTTAGTCTCCGTTTCCGCAGTGTTCGGAAGAAGATGAATGGTTGGATTATGAAAGACGTATACTTTTTTTGGTGATCATCCATCTATATCATAGTTGGTGGCAATGAGAAAAGTACTATTTCATAAGTCATAAAAAGTTTAGCTAGCTAGCTACGTGGGCTCTTATGTATAGCTTAGTACAATAGTACCTGCCCTCATTTGCCTAATCAATTTCATTGAACATGAAGTTCAACCCATAATTTCCTGCTAATTATTATTAGTAGAAGATAATGTCGCCTATTGACTTCAACTTGAACATAGCAGTTGATCTTTTGAATTGATATGCATATTCAGCACCGATGGCAATGCTGGTCCTCGCAACGTATGGCGGCCGGTAAAAAGTGATGGATCATATTGTTGAGTGTTGACCACATCTCTCTAGCGCTCAAATATGCTTGGCGGGAACAAGAGAAAGACGGAGATCGAGTTTTATTGTTTGGACTTTGGAGTTAGACAATTAGTGTTCGCGTAGAGTTAGTACTGTACTATGTCTACACAATTTATAAACCCTAACTACTAGCTAGCTTGAGACTTGAGAGGTCAGAAAATTATACAAAAAGCAAGGGTTTGGTGAAAGTTGGCTTAGTATGAGTCATCGTCACCCGCACAAAGAAACGAACCTAATAACCTATCCATCTACCATAACCAACCGTCCAACCCCCATCTGCAAAGTAATCACCTTCACGTTTATATATTCTTTGTATCTAAAATTGGGGTAAAAACAAACTCCCCATACCCTCGACACGCAATCCAACACCCAAAAACAGAAGAAAAAAAACTGACTCATGTAATCCGGCCATTTCTTCTTCATGATCGATCAGTCTGTCATTACAGTCTCCCTGCGCTACTCGAAATGACAAATCTGCCCTCGTTCCTCAGCCCTGTCTTCTTATGGGGCATCTACGTCCGCCGTTGCTTCGCCGCGTCCGGCCTCTCGCACCAATCTATGCAGCTGGAGGACGACGACGGCACCACCCTGCATTTCTGGGGTCCCAACCCAAATCACCAAACTGCCCTCAACCAAGACCGAAGCCAAAAGCCCTCGCTGGTCCTAATCCACGGCTTCGGACCGGCCGCCATGTGGCAGTGGCGCAAGCAAGTCCAGTTCTTCTCTCCGCACTTCAACGTCTACGTCCCCGACCTGGTCTTCTTCGGCGGCTCCACCACCGAGTCCACGGAGAGAACGGAGACGTTTCAGGCGGCTTCGGTGGCGAAACTGCTGGAGAAACTGGGAGTGGAGAGGTTCAGCGTGGTGGGGACCAGCTACGGCGGGTTCGTGGCCTACCACGTGGCGAGGACTTGGCCGGAGAGAGTGGATAAGGTGGTCATCGCCAGCTCCGGGGTTAATATGAGACGGGAGAGATAGCGAGTCCTTGTTGAAAAGAGCTGACGTCGGCCAAATCGAGGATCTTATGCTTCCGGCCACCGCCGCACAGTTGCAGAAATTGATGGGTGTCGCCATGTTCAAGAAACTTGACATGATTCCCCAATTTTTCATGAATGACATCATACAGGTAATATTTTTCAATCTTCTAAAAAAAAAGGTAATATTTTTCAAAATGATATATGACCTTTAAAAAAAAAAAAGGTAATTTATTATTCTTTTTATCATTAAAAATTTAAAAGGAAGGAAAGACACCCTTACATCAATGTTAGACTAATTTTCTACAATAATACTAGTATGTGGACACATACTGTCCCCATACTATGCATGTGTGACAAATTTTTTTTTATTATTAAAAGTAGTGGGTAGTTTTTTTATTTTTAATTATTTTATTAATTAATTTGTTTCAGTTTTTTTTTTGTGAAAATCAGTTTTTTTTTTGAAAAGCAGTTGGTAGTGTTTTTTGTTTTTTTTAATCATTTTATTAATTATTTTGTTTTTTTACCTTTTTGTCCCTATTAGTTGACTTTTATCAAAAGTTATTTAATACTTTAGGGTTATTTTGGTACAAAAATTCTGTTTTGATCGACAAATGGTGTTCTTTTAGGGGGGTGTATTGTATTTGGATTTCTATGCTATTTTAAAGATTGTTGTGGAATTCAGAAGTCTAGGGGTATTCAATTAGGATTGTTAAAAAAGTTATCAAAAGTTATTTAATACTTTATGGTTATTTTGGTACAAAAATTCTGTTTTGATTGACAAATGGTGTTCTTTTAGGGGGGTGTATTGTATTTGGATTTCTATGCTATTTTAAAGATTGTTGTGGAATTCAGAAGTCTAGGGGTATTCAATTAGAATTGTTAAAAAATCTCTAGAAGTTTGAGTGTATTCAATTTAGATTTTTAATGAGTCTGTAGAAGTTTAGGTGTATTCAAAAAATCAAAAAACTATAAAGATTCATTAAAAGATAGAATTGTGTGGATTGTTTAGTGTTAATTGTAAAGACAAAAATGTTTTAACAATCCAACCTCTAGCCTAGAGATTTCCATGGATTTCAACTTCTTTTTTTTATTATTTCATTTTTCTATTTCATCTTGTTCTTCTATGATCATATCTCTCTCTCTCTCTCTCTCTCTCTCTCTCTCTCTCTCTCTCTCTCTCTCTCTCTCTCTCTCTCTCTCTCTCTCTCTCTCTCTCTCTTCACACACACACACACACACATATTATTTTAGGACGTAGTCACATACAACACAAGAAATAGATATTACATAAATTTTTATGACAAACAACAAATAAAAATGTCGCAAGACATGTTTTTTTTCTTTCAAACTCACATTTCTCTTAAATTAATTTTTCTCTAATATTTTTTTTATTACCAAACGAAACGAATAAAAAAAGTTATCTATAAAGTACAAAGAAAAAATCTAACGATTTAATTTCTACAACCTAATGTACTTATATCTAGAAACCGAAAGCATGAAATGAAATAGAGAAAAAAAAATTGGTGGTGATTATTGCAAGTAATTGATCGCTCATGAATATAAACGGCTTCCTTCCTCTACTTGATGATTTTGTTCTTGATGAGATTTTTTTCCCTATTTTGATATATATGAAACTATGAAGTTAGAAAGTTTCCATGTTAAGCAATTTATTTATTTATTGGACTTTTACCAGGTATTTTTCTTGATAAAATGATGAGTATAAAAAGTTTATCTAATTCCACGAGAGTTCTTATAAGTCCATACAAGTTTATCTTTTAAAATCTATAGAATTTTAAATATTTGATAAATCTGATGATTATAATTTCATAGAGTTTGTAAATCCATAGATTCTTTTTAAATCCATCACTTAAAAAAAGTCATCAAAAATCTAAATACAATACACCCCCCTTAATATATAGTATATATATGGAGTCATATACTAACTCCGGATTAGACCGAGATATATTATATTTGGAGCCAAACACCACCTGAATTTTGTGTACATTATTAATACACTAAATCACTGATGGGTAAATAAATCTGAATTATTTGTGGAGGCAGAAGTTGTACTCAGATAAACGGAATGAGAAGATGGAACTTTTGAAGGGGGTAACTATTGGACGAGATGACACAACAATGATATCTCCTCTTCCTAATAAGGTATTAACAACTCGTTAATTGTAAATTAATACTAATTTAATTGTAATTTTGATTTGGAATGCTAATTTGCTACTTGGGCTGTTTATACAGGAGGTGTTGATAGTATGGGGAGAGAAAGACCAGATATTTCCTTTGGAGATGGCTATTGAACTCAAGAAGTATGCATGCATATGTTCCCCTTAATTAATTATGTTTAAAGATGTTCATTATATACTAATTAATTACACAAAAACCTATATATATATATATATGTATTGGCTGCTTGTGATTGCAGACTTCTTGGGACGAAAGCTAGACTGGAGGTGATAAAGAACACATCGCACATGCCCCAGGTTGAAGACTCCATACAGTTCAACAACATTGTACAAAACTTCTTGTGCAAGTCCTGATCAAACTGTAATTTGTTATTAAGCTGGGCCTTGGGGGAATGAGGTTTGTGGGCCGGGCTGGGGATTGTATGGTGCGGACTGCCCAGCGGTGGGCTAATATATACATATTTATTTTGTAATTTGGGCTGGACTGTTTATTGGATTTGGATATGTTTTATATGTCTTCAAAAAATATTTTGAATGAAGAAACAAAATTTGGATTTTGATTGAGAATTTAGGAGAAGTAAAATTAGAAATTAATCGATACTATACTAGCTTCTTGATAAAAAAAGTTCAATAATGTGACTTCATCGTTTTGACTTGGGTCCCGAATTTGGTTTTTTTTTTTCAACTTTGAAGTTCACATTTTGCACATGATAACATGACAAAAAACGCTATCTAATTCCTTGCCATAAAGCAAATATACCTTGTTCCGATAACAATCGCATCATCAATTTCACATCCTACATCCATATATATGCAATGTGACCTTCTAGTAATTTTTTTTTTGTAATAACAATTTTGAACACGTAGAATTTTTTTAAAATCCGTTGCTAAAACTAATCAAAGGCTATGGTAGGGGCCGTAGGGCAGTGAAGTAAAGGATCACATTGATGAAGGCCCGCATGCCAAAAAATCGTCATCTTACCAATCTTTCCAAGGAGGCAAAGGACAAAGATGGGGCGCAGGAGGAAGCCATGACCCACCATTTGGTGGCACAACCTGGCAATGTTTTGGGCAAGTGCTGCACCCCTAAAATATAGAGAAGAAGAGTTGGTACAATACACAAAGCCAGTCAAAAGCGTATATAGTCACAGACACAGACACAGACCATGGATTGTCCCAAGAAGATAATAGTAGTATTATTATTCAAACACCAAATTAAAACTCACAGCAAGTATAAATAATATTTTTAATTTTTCTGGGTCCTGTCTTTTCTTTCTCATCTTTGACTGAATGTGAGAAGAGAAGAAGAAACATTACGCTGGCTTTTGCAGCTTTCGGCGCTCTTTCTTTCTTTCTTTTTTTTTGTTTGTTCTCCTTCAGTAATTTCCAGATTTAGCCAACACTTCGATTCCTCCTAACTATTCACACACACACACAATTATATGCACCAAAACCCACATTGATTTTCGTTGCGGGTTTATTAAATACGCACCCAAAACCCACACGTTAAGCAATTCCTCTTTAAGCTTCGTGCTGGGCGACTCAACCAAGGCCATTTCTGGAGCAGGTAAACGCATTTGAGCTCATTTCAAGTTCTGAACAGATCTCTGCCATTGTTATCGCAGCATTAGATCAAGAGATTAACTCTCTTTTATTTCTTGATTAATTGAGTAACTGGGTTGGTTGAATAGCATTCTGGGTTTGTCTTTACGGTGATTTTCTTTACTGGGCTACTCCATTTGTTACTGGAACTGTTAATTTCTTTTAGTTGAGCAAATTCTTGAGAATCCTAGCTGGGTTGATTAAATTGCATTTGGGTTTGTCCTTGGAGGGATTTTATGCGATGGGCTACTCTTTTTATTTCTCTAACCGTGAAATTTTTGTTTGATGGGAAAATTCTTGATAATAATTAATTTATGAAAGTACAAATCTGGGTTTTAATATGCTGCTAACTGATTAACTAGCATTTTGTGGTTTGCATCATGTTTTTCTAGTTTGCCCTACTTAGTCTCATTAGAAACTACATCATTTTAACTAAATCAATTCATGCTCAGATAATTGTATAGGTTCTTAAAATATCTGGTTAATATGGGCCATATGATTGTTTTTTTGGGGGAAATCAGCCAATACTTTGTCTATTCAGGGAGGTCTTAGCTCATTTTTATTGCTCCCTGACATGTAGCTCTGTGATTAGGTGCATTTGAAACACATTATGTACGAACATTACAGAAGAGAATTGCAGAGACACTATTGAGCTTGACTTGTGCATCTTCTATGCTGTCTATTGTAATCGAAAATATGGGATCACTCTGCAGCAAAAACCGACATTACAATGAAGCAGACAATGAAGAGAATGCACAGGTGGATTCTGCATGATAATACAAATTTTGATATGTCATTGATCAAGTGTTGCGGGAGCAACACTTGCATTTTCTATATTTAAGTTTGTTTCGAACAAGATTTTTTTGGTTGATGATGCTTTAATTGCCGCTCTTTGCATCTTCTATCAGCATCTAATTTATTGTCACTGCATGCATCCAGACTGCAGAAATTGAAAGGCGAATTGAACAAGAAAACAAGGCCGAAAAACATATCCAGAAACTTCTCCTACTAGGTACATACAATCTAGGAGGTTTCTGGTTATCTTTTTATGCTTTGCCTGCAGAACATCATGTGTTTAACAGTTTGAGCTTTTTAAGGTTGAAAACTAGAATCTTTATGACGAAGAGGTGTCTAGTACTGTTTATCTGCTAATGCTCAACAACTTTAGGGCAGTAATGAATATAAATTTTTATGTATTGTTTGCCATATAGAAAAATGTTGCACCTGCTACATTCATTCATACTATTTCCACTTACGTTCCAGTTTAGAATCTTTTTTATCCATAATTAAAGGTTCTTCTCGGTCCTATAAGTAATATGATCATTCTATTGTTTTTAGGTGCTGGGGAGTCGGGGAAGTCCACAATTTTTAAGCAGGCAAGATATTGTACATGTTTCTCTATTCAAGTATTTTATAATTCCTATTTACTAAAACGAAAATATTAATACTTTTATAACAAATGGTTTATTTCCAGATAAAGCTTTTGTTTCAAACCGGCTTTGATGAGGCAGAGCTCAAGAGCTACATCTCAGTCATACATGCCAATGTGTATCAGACCATAAAAGTACGCAATACTTGAAAGGGTGTGTTGGTTATTTCCCTTTCTGCATAATACAAAGAATATTAGTGTGAGCTCTTTATAGCAGAATACATAATATTCTGCAAACACTCTTCTTTCGTGCAAAAGAAGATGAATGTTACTCTTGTATTTAATGTATGCATGATGTGGTTGAACAGATATTGTATGATGGGTCAAAGGAGCTTGCTCAGAAAGACAGTGAAACATATGAAATGTCCAGTGAAAATCAGGTTTGATCTCATCCTTTCCTTGTTTTATTAAATTTTATTTAGTGTATGATAATTGAAAGTTTCACTGTTTTTAACATGTGATTTGTCCTTAAAACCAAGTTATGAATTTTTTCCTTTTAAGATTCCTGCTTGCTCATCTTGTGCTTGAACAGAACTGCTTGTTTGCGAAGTAAAAAATTGGTTTCTTTTATCAGGAAATTGGAGAGAAACTATCAAAAATAGGTGGCAGATTGGATTATCCACGACTGACTAAAGAGCTTGCACAGGAGATAGAGACTCTTTGGAAAGATGCTGCAATTCAGGTAGCTATTACATCATGTAACTGATATATTCCAATTATTTGACATCATTCCTTGTGCTTAAATAACTGTTTAGCACAGCTTTGGTCTTCTTTCCAATGCTCTAAGTGAAGTACCCCACTCTGCAATTGTAGGAAACATATGCTCATGGAAATGAACTCCAAGTTCCTGATTGTGCCAACTATTTCATGGAAAATCTTCAAAGATTAGCTGACGCAAATTACATTCCAACCAAGGTACGTATAGTTCACGACAGTAACTGATTGTTTACTAAATTGAAGAAGGTGCAGGACAACTTGATATATGTTGGTTACTGTTTAAACTTATTACACTAAAGTGGAAAAGGTACAACCTCTCAGAAAGTTGGTGTGTTTTGATATTGCAGGAGGATGTTCTTTATGCAAGAGTTCGTACAACTGGTGTTGTAGAGATCCAGTTCAGGTAATTTTTTTATTATTTCTAAGTTTCTAACCATGCCACCCATTTGTCCTAGATCAGCTGATTTTTGCACTAATAGAAAGCAACTTGAGGATACCCTAGAATTAGTTTAGTTCATAATTTTCTTGTGACCTGTGCATGCTTAGTATGATGCATTTCTTTTAAAGAAACTTTTGATAGTGTAACTCATTTATAGAATGATTGAAATTAGAAACAAACTCAGTGATGATTATGATTGGCAGCCCTGTTGGAGAAAACAAGAAAAGTGGTGAAGTATATAGACTCTTTGATGTTGGAGGCCAGAGAAACGAGAGGAGGAAATGGATCCATCTGTTCGAAGGTGTTACAGCTGTAATATTTTGTGCTGCTGTTAGCGAGTAAGTTCCTCATTGCTTTCAAATACCTACTATATCGTTATATGCATGCATGATGGTAGCAATTGATCCTGGCCCTTGACTAATTAGCGGCCATTGTTTAAGAGCTATCTTGCCATGTCTTGCTTGTGGATGTCATTTCGTTTTCTTTGTTAAAAGTTTTGGGGTGTAAGCAAGGAGTCAAGGCAGACTGAAGTACCTTTTAGGAAAGTCCCAAAGGTCCTTGTTACCACGAAATTACCATCAACACTATTGACATTATTTCATATTAACTGCCATGCTGGTACTGAAGGTTGTTTTATCTACAGTTTTCCCTTAATTGCGGTGGGGAAAATAAAAGAGACATACAAAATAGTTCAGTCTTCAGTGTGCACATTTGCCACACCTGTCTTTTAGCATGTAGCATGTTAGCATAAGATTGTTAACTACCACTGTGAAGCTGAATTAGTCTTGTGTTGAAAATTGTGTTTCAGTTATGATCAAACACTCTTTGAGGATGAAAGCAGGAATCGAATGATGGAAACAAAGGAACTTTTTGACTGGGTCCTGAAGCAACCGTGTTTTGAGGTTTTCTTTTCTTCTATGTTCTTCTGTGTGTGTCGCAGTGTGCGACTGTGGAAATTCCTTTCTCTAACCCGTTCTCTTTTGGGTGCAGAAAACGTCCTTCATGCTATTTCTAAACAAGTTCGATATATTTGAGAAGAAGGTTCTGAAGGTAAGAGTCAGTAGATCAGTGTGCTGTTGTTCATTAGCAACAAACTCACATTTGTATGGGTTGCTGATACTTGATGTTTCATTGTGTAGGTGCCACTTAACGTGTGCGAGTGGTTCAAAGATTACCAGCCAGTTTCAACAGGAAAACAAGAAATTGAACATGCGTATGAGTAAGTGTCTGCATCATTGTGGTCCTTTGCTTAAAAATGGAAGGAACAAAACTACTAAAGCCTACCATAGCTCTGCCAAAACATACTCTTGTCCAATCTGTTGTCAAAATTAGACCTATAGCTGGCTGAAAGCTTCACCGATGCTCTCAACCATTTTCATTATAAAGAAACTAAAATGGACACACTCAACATGTCGCCAAACCTACCCAATTATTGGTGTTCTAAGCCTGGACTTGCTTTATTTCACCTTCTGAATAGGCTTATAAACCATTGTAAATGTTTGCTTTCAGGTTTGTGAAGAAAAAGTTTGAGGAATTGTATTTTCAGAGCACTACCCCGGACCGTGTGGACCGCGTGTTTAAGATCTATAGAACCACTGCCCTTGATCAAAAGCTTGTGAAGAAGACTTTCAAGCTTGTGGATGAGACCTTGAGACGGAGAAATCTGTTCGAGGCTGGTTTGTTGTGACCAGGGAGGGACATTTTTCTGGGCCATAAAAGATTGTATTATGAAGAACATCACATTTTGACCACTCATATTCCTTGATTTTTAGCATTTAAATTTCAATTAAATCATTATGAGTGTCGAGACAGATTTTAAGATATATAAATGATTGTTAATTGCAAAAGGGCAAAAAAAAACAATTATACGAGCAACAACAAGTAGAAGCCGGTCGGGGGATAGGTAAGGAGGGTATGTTCCCAACACAGAGAGAGAGGAGTTAAAAAAAAAAAAAAAAAAAAAAAAAAAAAAAAAAAAAAAATAATTTTTAAAAAAAAAAAAAAAAATATATATATTATAAAAAAAAAAAGAAGGGAGATGAGAGAAAAATAAAAAAAAAAAAAAAATTTAAATAAAAAAAAATAAAAAAAATATAATGAAAAAAAAAAAAAAAAAAAATACCCAAAAAAAAAATTATAACAAAAAAAAAAAAAAAACCAAACTCCCTAACCCCCAAACAAAAAAAAAAAAAATTCTTTTAATAAACAAATAAAATTAAATAAAAATTAAAAAAATAACTCATTTAAAAAAAAAAAAAAAAAAAAAAAAATAAAAAAAAAAAAAAAAAAAAATAAAACAAAAAAAAAAAATTATAAATAAAGAAGCGCCCTCGCCCCCCCCTCCTCTTTTTTTTTTTTTCCTTTTTTTTTTTTTAATTAAATAATTTTTTTTTTTTTAAAAAAAAAAAAAAAAAAAAAAAAAAAAAAAAAAAAAAATAAAAAAAAAAAAAAAAAAAAAAAAAAAAAAAAAAATTGTGGGGGGGGGGGGGGGGGGGGGGGGGGGAGGGGTGGGCTTTGCAAAAATGACTTAATAATTTTTCTTTTTTGAATGAGAACTTCAAATTTGTTCATAAACGAGCGAAATTAAACATAATGACTTATTTTTCGGAGTAAATTACACATGTAAACTGATAGGAGTCCCAAGTAAATTTACCTTCTTACTACCGGCGGGTCATAAAACAAACGTAAAACAAAAGACACAGTTCCTATAACGAGCAACAACAAGTAGAAGTCAGGATTGCCAAAACAAAAAACAAGGAGATGCCAGGACAGGACATGGTGGTTGACCATTACCAAACAAATTAAGTCGGTCCATTTCGTATGTGGTACTTGTCAAACTTGATATGCTTAGCTGCATACCTAATTAGTCAAAGTCAAACAATCAAAACCTGAGAAGTGGGAGCTACAAGCTAAAGGTCAATTTTTCCCTTCACCTTTTTTCTGACCAATATGTTTCCCATGCTTAATTATGTGGATGAAACGTGAAACACAAGCATAAATAGTGGTAACTTATTCTTATTCTACTTTCTTGACTTCCTTTATGAATATTACAAACTGAAACATAGAGTTTATGTGTTCATAACTTGTTTAATCTTTGTGGTTGTGTTTGATAAAATACCTTAGAAGCACAAGTCTAAGGAATAAATGAGGTATAAACTTCGAATCTTTTTTTTTAATAAAATATACGACATTTACTAAAATGGGTGTAATCTAAGATTCAAAGAAAAATTTCAAAATTGAAGAGGAAATAAAAAAAAGAATGGGGAACTCGTTGTTCTCCCATCATTCTGAGATATTTTTTTTAATATAAGACCTATTTAAGTCATGTTAGTAAATACACATTAATACCTTGCATTAATACCTCGCATCCAGACCTCTTTTTTTTTAAACGAAAAAAACAGAATCTTAAAATAATCATTGAATCAATTAATAATTTGACTACAAAGATTATTTTTTTTTGAACGAAACTACAAAGATTTAATTTTGATGAAATCAGCCCCAGAAATAAATTTGATTACCCCATTTATTTTATTATTCACATTTATGCCATAAAGTACGTGTCCATGTCTCTGGAGTCTGTGCCGACTGGGATTTCAGCACACGTGTAGGTAAAGGTGCCCAACTAAAATCAAGGCCAAATTCGTCATTTCAAAATCCCAGGGTTTTATTCGCCGTCCAAAAAAAGCCCAAGTAAAAGTCGCAGAAACTGAGAGAAAAGCGAAATTGATTTTCTTTTTCTCTGTTTTCCATTTTTGACCCAAAGGAAAGCTCTTGAATCAACTGTGACTTGTTCGCGTTTCGTACCCAAAGCATATTCCTTTTTCTTATTCTGAGGAATGCGAAATACACATGCACAAAATTACACACAGAAAGAAACTAACTTTCAAATGCAGAAGAAGAAACGCTGAAAGATCGAATTGGGCCCAAATTGATCTCGCCGTGAAAGTTCAATTGCTACCATCCCAGGTTTGTTTTTCTTTTTCTTTTTCTTTTCCGGGTTTGCTTTTGCTTTCTGTGTTGTTCTTGAGAATAATGAGGCAAAGGAATCAGAGCAGAAAGTGCTTTACATTTTCATGCATTTGCTTCCTTTCCTACTTTTCTTTCAATTTTGTTTAATTCTCTTTTCTAAGGGGTCTTGGTGGTTAGGAAGATAACAATGGCAGATTTTTCTTGTGTGTTATGGAATTTTGTCAAGTTGGGTTTGAATTATGAACCCATTTAGTATTCAAATCTTTGCACCTTAGACCAATCGATATAGAACTGATTGGAGATTCTTGTCAGCTACAAGTTAACCTGGAGTTAACTTTTGTTTTTATTTGTTTTCTTCATACATGTATCGTAGAGACTTGTTAGGTAGGCATGTTTTTCAATCTTATATGACAAAACTTTGTCATTGTGGCTTTGTGCAGGTGTTGATTGATATCGTAAACCCAATTTCTCAGTTGAGGAAGTTGTAAGTGCCAATCTGGGTAGAATTATAGGACATAACAAAAACATGAAGAATAATTGGTTCAGGTTCGGGGATCTTGATGACGGGTCTGTGTATAACTTTCCGCTGGAGCCTCTGATTTTGCATAGTTTTGGGGGTCATGTGTTTTCACATATCAGTTCATTTATGGACAATTCATTGCACCACTGTATGTACTTTCATGTGCCTGGAAGCTTAGCTCTTGAAGGCGCATTTAATCATATTTCTAAGTTTGCTGGTGCTTTACTATTGATGTTCTCTTCTGGGACCAGTACAAAGGCTACTAGGGAGATAGCGGGTAACTTGGATCCTGGAAGCTCCGGTTCTTCTTCACAAGTAAAACACATTGCTTCAAGTAGACAAAATTTTAAAGGATTTCACTTCGGTTTTGGGCAAAAAGGAGAATCTGCTAATCCCATGGTTTTTGGTAAGATTTCGGCTTTTGTAATGCAATTCCTACTCAGAGAAGGTGAAAGACGACATTCATATCCCTTGTTCTCATTAGCTACTGCACTTGTTCCACCTTTTGGCAACATGTAAGTCACTAAATCTTTTATAAAAGGGGTGGATTGAAGTGCAAAATTCTCCCAGCTCTGGTTTGGATGTTGATTAGAAAATTATCTTCTTTGGTAATTCCTACCAGATCTTCAAATGTCTTGGCTGTTTCATCGGAGAGTACTGATGTCATGGATCAAAGGCCTTGTGAGGTTGGGCGTCAAGGATGTGCTGGTCTACCTTTTCCTAATTTGGACTGGAGAATACATGCAGTGGAGCCTAGAACTGGCATTGAGTTCCCTATGGTTTTGGACAATATTCTAACAGCAGGGAACAATTCCAGTTTAAGTTCAGAGGTTAGCACTTTGGAGTTTTTTGGTTATTGTGGGTGGTGGGGTTTGTTTATTTTTTTTACTTGTTTAGTTTCTTGTAGATCTTTTCTCTTGTTTATAGATGATGTAGTTCATTGCTTTGGAATGCCTTGACTTTATGAATTTCCTGTGTTTGGGCATGTCTAAATTTCATGGAAGCATAATCAGTGAATGGAGGCATAAGGTTGAGAGCTAGCGTTCTACTTTTGTGCAGTAGGCAAAGGCAGCTTTATGTTTAAAGTTCACATCTTCGCAAATATATATTTAATCTTGATATTTTGTAAATCCATTTCAGGTCCTTGTGGGGACTGGATCCAGAACAATGACAATAATTAGAATAAAATCTTTGAAGCTCTATGCGTTTGGTTTTTGTAAGTTATTTGTAGTTCCGCTCATTTTTTTTATTTTCTTTCAATCTGGATTATTTTTCACTTCCATTATCTTATGTGGTTTTTTATTTGTTATTTTTTATATAGATATTCATCCTAACTCTGTTTGCGAGAAATTGGGTCCAAAATACGCTTCTGTTTCGGTAGATGAACTAAACAAAAGTCATGATTTTTATCAGGATCTTCTCAGGTATTGAAAACTGTCTTGCTCAAAATTTTTCTTTCTCATTTTTTGAGAAGAAAATTTTCCAATTTATTTCTGGGTAATAGATAGAATATTGCATACTAAATACTCTACTTTCTTTCCAAGCCTGAGTTGGAATATCAGTGATGGATTTGGCCAAGTTGTTCCATCACTTTTCATTGCTATGCTGGGTTCCTGGAATTGATGAACTTTCTGCTGCATTTTGCTTCTTCTTTTTTTGGCCTGCAGGGAAGATATTGATATGACAGTTAGGCTTGTGGTTAGTTGCAATGGGATGAAAATCAATACTGTGAGAGAGTAAGTTATATTTCTGTTCTCGACCTAACCTTGGATATTTGAATGTGTATGGATGTCTCTAAGTTAAGACTTGAAACAATTGTGAGATTTTTCTTTTTATGGTTTCTAAAAAGCTGATGTTTGTATGAATATTCTTGGATTCAAGTTTTTCTCTTCATAGAAGATTTACTATTCCTAGTATCAACTGCTTGGTTAGCTGAGTGTGCATAACTTCTTTTGTTTTGGAACATTAATATGTATGGATACCATTTTGATTAGTTTTATGGTAGCTCCATATTTCATAATGGCTTTGATGGGTTTACCTTGAAATGGGTGGTGCCTTTGGGATAAAATTAAGCATTAAATATATGGGCTAGAAGTTTTTACCAATTCTAAATTCATTCACTATCTAAAGCCAAAAATTGATTCTGCAAGTTAATTTACTGTGCTAACAAGCTGAGCTTCAGCTAAGTTAGCTCTATTACTTCCTTCCTGTGTTTAATATGCTTAATGCTTAGATTCTTATTTATGTGCTTTTGGTTATACTTGATGCAGTGCCTTTGAGAAATCCCTTCGAGCCCGATTAGTGAAGGTAAATCATATTTCTTTGCAGAATCTGTATTTTGTACTTTCTGATCTCGTATTTGCTAATTCTTGTCATTTTTGTTCTTCTGTTAGACAAACCCAGAGACCGACTATCATTGCATAACAACATTTGGTTCAAACTTCACACAAGATATTCCATTGCCAGCTGTAATATTATATTACTCTTGTTCTTTTCTATATTATCAAATAATTTCGGAGTTGCATCAACTTTTTGGAATATTTCAGGGAACAACAATTGATTTTCAACGAACAGCTGATGGAAAATTGATTACTAAAAGTAAGCGTTGATTGCTTTAATAGTTTATACCAATACATGTGTCATGGCTTAATCATGTCACGGCTTCAATTTAAGCATAAAGGATACAGCTTCAAAGACCCTAGAACCCCTATTACCCCTTTTTACAGTTCTTTTCTCTTTTCTAGTTGCTGCTAGTGCCCTGCATTGCTTGCTAAAAATCATGCTCCGCTTCATGTATTCTGCTGGATGATGTCTATGACATATTTCCGTCATGTTACTTGTTTGTATGAAACTTTGACTTGATTGATTTATTCATACAAAAAATTATGGAAAATTGATTTTTCAGTTGGAGATAATCAGATCGGAGCAGTCCAAAGCAAGGATCTGTGCAGTAAGTGAATCTCTCTTCTCTTTCTTTCATATGTCATCATGCCTTTCGTGAAATGGCGAATTAGAATCCGGTCATATACTTTTTAGGGGGATGAACTTTTGATGCACAATTTTGCTCTCAGGGGCTTTCTTTGACATGTACCTTGGAGATGTTCCCGTGTCAGAGCAAACAAAAGAAGAGATTGGCAGAAATGTTGCTAGTATCATTAGGAGTTGCTGAACTGGTTCATGTATTTGCATTGCCTCACTTTTTGAATGGGGCAAGTGGTTTGTTGAGGAGATGAACTGCTCACAAGGACAAAGATGTCACAGCCGAAAAGCATTGCAAGGCATAAGTAGGGGTGCCGTCTTGGGGCCTTTCGGAGGGTGATCATTTGCTTACCAGTCTGCAATTCTTTGCCACTATTTTCTGGGGATTTACACAAGTTAGATAGGTAGTCCGTATCGGATTTCTATTGTGATTTTAACGATGTAGGATAATGTGGTGCTCTCCCCATTCCAATTGTAGCAATTTGAAGTGTAAATGTACGATTAAAATTTATTGATTTCAAAATCTTTGCTGGTGGGAAACGGACCTGAAGACAGCAGCTACCGGACTTTTCTTAGTCCAATATAAAGCTAAACAAATTAAAAGTCCAAATGTAGCTTTTGGGACAAAAAAAATTAGAGAACAACCTCCCCCGATCCAAAGTCCATTTTAAATTTCGTTCTTTTTAATTTGAGAAGATTGTTAAAGAGGGCTCTTGGGCTCAGAATCTTTCTTTATAAATGAACAGTTGAAAGCACATCATGCATAAAATCAGTCCTGGATTTTTTTTTTCTTTCGGAAAATGAGAAAGAGTTCTTGCTATATATGCTATATAGCTCACAACTTTTTTGAGAATTAGGGCACGTACGTCTTTAGCGAGCAACAATGTAATCCCAAGGAAATGAGGGGCATAATTTTTTAGCACCATGAGTAATTATTTCGTTTTCATTAGACAAATATGAAGACAAAAAAAAAGAAAAAAAATATTAGAGAATAACCTTTCCCGACGAATTATTCGTCGGGAAAACATTTAAATAATAACTTTAGGGTAGGAATTTAAATATTTCATTTAGAGAGCAACCTTTACCGACGACAAAACAAAACGGGATAAGTCATTCTTTATTTTTTATTTATTTTTTGAATGAAACTAACTGACATCTAACTCTCACCAAGGATAATCGAAAACAAATTGAAAGAAGACTCGTCATCTGAACATTTTGGTCCAAAAATTGTGTTATTAGCTAGCTTTTGCCTTTTGGGCATGGGCAATAGTTTTTGCATTTAGTCAATTTTTGTGTGATTTGGGGTCATTAGCTTATGAGTTTGGGCAGTAAAGTTTTGTCAATGTTAAGGTTGGGGATTGATCGTCTTTATGGATAATTGGAACATGAAGATAGATCGAGGACCTAGCCAAAGCTAATAGTTATATGAATATGTGTTGCATGATTTGTTATCTAAAACCAAACCCAACTGATATATCTAAGTATCTAACCATCATCGAGGTCTCGAGGAGCTAGCTAGAATATTCAATTCAATTCGATGAAGAAGATTTGTCAACATTTGTCATGTCTGTAGCTTTTGGGTGTGGTCAACAGCTTTTCCAGTTAGTCAATAACTCTTTTTGATCTGGGCTATATAAACCAAACCTGAATATATTACCAGTTTACCACAAGAGAAAAAAAGATATCTGCTCGATCTGTAATTCCATTGGTATTCTTCAAATGAATGGTTACTGTTTTGCTCATTTTACCAGGCTGGAGTACGTGTCTCAAAATTAGCCCGGTAATTCCATTGGTATTCTTCAAATATACACCATAAATTCAAGTATAGAAAAAGGTCGGTATTAGGCATAAAACGGTTAGTAAACCCTCAAGTCCAAATGCTTTCTTTAATTTCCACCCCACGTTTAAACTCGTTCCTCTTCCCAAAAATGGCTTTAATTCGCTGATTGAACTCCGATCCAAACATAATTAATTTTCCTCCACCATAATTGCATTGGTTAATTTCCTAAACACGAAAATTAACTGCCGCCCAACCGTTTTCCCCTCTCCTCTCCTCTCCTCTCCTCTCCTCTCCTCTCCCTAAATTGCCGAGTATTAAAGAAGCGAGGGTCGCTGCATTTTCAGCATCGCCAAGTGACGTTTCTGAATATGATGCATCTGAGAAAACCTTCGGCGATCACTGTTGCATGGCTCCTTCTCTTTCAAGGTCTTATTCTCAGTGTAAATGCTAAGTTTAATTACAAGGATGCGCTAACCAAGTCCATTATCTTCCTCGAGGCACAAAGGTCAGGGAAGCTCCCTCCCAAGCACAGACCCGCATGGCGAGGAGACTCCGCTCTCGACGATGGAAAACTCGTAAACGTAAGATATGTACACCTATTCTATATATTCGTACGTATGAGCCCGTCGACCTTTCTCTCACAACATGCATGCATATATGCATGTTGAGAGATCACAAAGGTCGACAATGTTCTTATACGTACTACGTACGCATGCCTGCATGACCCTTCATTTTGATCACTTGTGTTTTGCAATTTTGATCTCTGTGTTTAATATATTTTGCTTCACAGATGGACCTTTCAGGGGGATATTATGATGCCGGGGACAATGTCAAGTACGGGCTTCCGATGGCTTTCACGGTCACAACCCTGTCGTGGGCCGCGATCCTCTACAAATCGGAGCTAACAGCTACAGGAGAATTGCAAAATGTCATGGACGGCATTAAATGGGGCACCGATTACTTTCTCAAAGCTAGTGCCCGACGCAACCAATTGTACGTTCAAGTAGGAGACCCGGTTCTTGACCATCAGTGTTGGGCTCGACCAGAAGACATGAAAACACCAAGGACTGTGTTGAAGATCGATGACCACACTTCCGGATCAGAAATCGCAGCCGAAACCTCAGCTGCAATGGCAGCTGCTTCGATGGTGTTCAGAGGCACCGACCGCGCCTATGCTCGTAGTCTCCTCAACAGAGCCAAGAGGGTATATCTATACATTTCAGTTCAATCAATTAATTAACTTCAAGCTAGGTTCTCACTTTTAATCTAATTATTCTTGTTTTTCATTTTGTTGCACGTAGCTTTTCGAATTGGCTAAAGCTCATAAAGGAACTTTCGACGGGGAGTGCCCTTTCTACTGCTCCTACTCCGGTTACAATGTAATTAACGAACCTTTTCTATGTAATCTACCTACAAAAGCTAAATCTTATACCACAATCGTCATCTAATTTTCTGTGATTTCGAATTTAATTATGGTATTAGGATGAGCTATTGTGGGCAGCTACATGGTTGTATAAGGCCACAAGGAGGCAAGTGTACTTATCTTACATAGAAGAAGAGGCCATTAGCGCTAATGTGGCTGAGTTTAGCTGGGACCTTAAGTATGCTGGAGCTCAAATCATTCTCTCCACGGTACGTAATAAATAAATTAACTTTGTCCAGACTGTTTATGAGGCGCTTAATCCTAAATATATATATAAATAGGGAATAATTTCCTCCGAATATTATTGCAGCTGTTCTTTGACGGAGAAAAGCTCCTAGAAAACTATAAGAACCAAGCAGAAAGCTTCATTTGCTCGAACCTCCCGGACAGTCCTTACAGCCAAATCCGCACCACTCCGGCGGGTATGATCCACCTGAGAGACGGCGCCAACACCCAATACGTCACAGGAACCGCCTTCTTGTTCAGCGCTTACAGCGACGTACTAGCCACACACAACCAAAAGGTTAACTGCGGGGGCAAACAGTTCGACCACACCCACCTGATGGCTTTCGCTAAGAAACAAATCGACTACCTGCTAGGCAACAACCCTAACGGCAGATCCTACATGGTCGGCTTCGGAAACAACCCCCCGACACAGGCGCACCACCGCGGTGCCTCGGTTCCCGTGAGCAGCGTTAACAGCCAGGTCAGCTGTCCCATGAGCTTCGTGCACTGGTACAACAAAGATGTACCAAACCCTAACGAGCTCACAGGTGCCATCTTGGGAGGGCCTGACCGGAACGACAACTTCAACGACAAGCGCTGGGCTTCTTCGATGACTGAGCCATGCACCTACGTCAATTCACAGGTGGTTGGGGTCTTGGCAAAGCTTGCAACCAAGTCTATCGCCTGAACGAATTAATTTATAGCTAGAGCAATGCTTTTGTTTTTGCCATTTTCTTATTTGTGGGATTGTGAATATTGTAAAACACATTCGAATAAGAATTCACCCCAATCACTGTAAATTGATGCAAAACTATATACCTATCAAAACTTTGCAATTTTGTTGCTTGCACGCCTAATGTCTTCATTAATTTCTATAGTAGATTATACGAAAACTACATAGCCTATCTGAAAAGCCTAGGACAAAAGCGACGCGTTTTCTCATAGCCTATAGCCTAGGCGAATCCTAGGCGGTCCTAGGCGTAGCCTTTTAGAACACTGATTATAGCATACGATTTTTAAGCAAAAACCACATGTTCTTGTTTTCATACTAAAATCTTCTTACACTTAAATCATGATTTTTAAAGACTTTTCAAGTTGACAGAACAAAAAAAAATAGACTCGTTTATTTTTTATGATTTTCCAAAATAAAAAAATTAGAAAATTCATAAAAAATAAATTATTCAATATTTTCGAGTTCTATTTATTGGAACACCTTTTAAAAATCATGTTTTATCCATGATGAAAATTTGAGATTTTTTTTTTGCAAAACCCATGGTTTTTCATTTTTTCACCCAAAACCGTGGGTTATAACACACGATTTTTGAGCCAAAATTGTTTGTTCTTATTTTTGCTCCAAAATCTTGCCACACTTAAATCATAATCTTGTTCTTATTTTTTTAAAATCTAAAAACTAAAAAATTCATTAAAAAAATAAAAAATTCAACATTTTCGAGTTCTATTAATTGGAACACCTTTTAAAAGTCATATTATACTATTGGTAAAGTTTTGAGATATTTTTATTTTTTTCGCCCAAACCATGGTTTTCACCCAAAACCGTAGAATATATAACACAATTTTTAAGCAAAAATCGTATTTTCTTGCTTTCACACCAAAATATTCTCACACTTAAATAATGATTTTTAAGAATTTTTTTGAGTTGACAGAACACAAAAATATTGATTCGTTTATTTTTTATAATTTCCTAAAATCCGAAAACTAGAAAATTCATAAAAAATAAACGATTCGAAATTTTCAAGTTCTATTAATTTGAACACCTTTTAGAAATCATGTTTTACCAATGGTGAAGATTTGAAAAAAATATGTTTTTTTTGCCGAAACCATGATTTTCAAAAAAATAAAAGGTTATAAGACACAATTTTTGAGCTAAAATAGTATGTTTTTGTTTTCACACTTAAATCATAATTGATGACTTTTTGAATTGACATGACACAAAAATATAGAATCGTTTATTTTTTATGATTTTCTAAAATCGAAAAAAATAAACTATTCAAGATTTTCGAGTTCTATTATTTGGAAAACCTTTTGAAAGTTATGTTTTATCAATGGTGAAGTTTTGGAAAAAAAAATATTTATTTTTGCTGAAAGGGCGAAACCATGATTTTCACTCAAAAACGTGCGTTATAACCCAGGATTTTTGAGACAAAATTGTGTTTTCTTATTTTCGCACCAAAATCTTCTCGCATTTAAATCATGAATTTTAAGGACTTTTCGAGTTTACAGAACACAAAAATATCGAATCGTTTATTTTTTTATAAATTTCTAAAATCCGATTCAATATTTTCGAGTTCTATTTATTGGAACACTTTTTAAAAATTATGTATAAATAATAAATAGTGGTGAAGTTTTGAGATATTTTAAATTTTTTTGCTGAACCCATGGTTTTCACTCAAAACAGTGGGTTATAACACACGTTTTTTGAGCAAAAATTGTGTGTTCTTATTTTTGCACAAATTTTTTAAGGACTTTTCGAGTTGACAAAACACAAAAATATCATTTTGTTTATTTTTTCTGATTTTCTAAAATCCGAAAACTAGAAAATTCATAAAAAATAAACGATTCAAGATTTACGAGTTCTATTAATTAAAACACCTTTTAAAAATTATGTTTTATCAATGGCGAAGTTTTGAGACTTTTTTTTTTCGAAACCATGATTTTGACTCATAAACGTGAGTTACACACGATTTTTGACCCAAAATTGTGTTTTCTTATTTTCGCACCAAAATCTTCTCACACTTAAATCATGATTTTGAAGGACTTTTCGAGTTGACAGAACACAAAAATATCGAATAGTTTATTTTTTTATGATTTTCGAAAATCCGAAAACTAGAAAATTCATAAAAAATAAACGATTCAAGATTTTTGAGTTCTATTAATTAAAACACGTTTTTAAAATTATGTTTTATCAATGGCAAGGTTTTGAGACTTTTTTATTTATTTTTTTTGTCGAAACCATGATTTTCACTCAGAAACGTGAGTTATAACACACGATTTTTTAGCCAAAATTGTGTTTTCTAATTTTTGCACCAAAATTTTCTTAGAATTAAATCAGGATTTTTAAGGATTTTTCGAATTGACAGAACACAAAAATCTTGAATCGTTTATTTTTTTATGAGTTTCTAAAATCCGAAAACTAGAAAATTCATAAAAAATAAACGATTCAAGATTTTCGAGTTCTATTAACTAAAACACATTTTAAAAATTATGTTTTATCAATGGCGAAGTTTTGAATTATTTTTTTTGCCGAAACCATGATTTTCATTCCGAAACATGAGTTATACCACACGATTTTTGAGCCAACATTATGTTTTCTTATTTTTGCACCAAAATCTTCTCAGACTTAAATCATGATTTTTAAGGATTTTTCGAGTTGACAGAACACAAAAATATCGAATCGTTTATTTTTTTTATGATTTATTTCCAAAATCGAAAACTAGAAAATTCATAAAACATAAACTATTCGAGATTTTCGAGTTCTATTAATTGAAACACCTTTTAAAAATTATGTTTTATCAATGGTGAAATTTTGAGTCTTTTTAATTTTTTTTTGCCGAAACCATGATTTTGACTCATAAACGTGAGTTTTATAACTTATGAAAATCGTTTATTTTGGCACCCAAAATTGTGTTTTCTTATTTTCACACCAAAATCTTCTCAGACTTAAATCACGATTTTTAAGGATTTTTCGAGTTGACGGAACACAAAAATATCGAATCGTTTATTTTTTTTATAAATTTCTAAAATCCGAAAACTAGAAAATTCATAAAAATAAACGATTCAAGATTTTCGAGTTCTATTAATTAAAACACCTGTTAAAAATTATGTTCTATCAATGGCGAATTTTGAGACTTTTTTTTTTGCCGAAACCATGATTTTCACTCAGAAACGTGAGTTATAACACACGATTTTTGAGCCAAAATTGTGTTTTCTTATTTTCGCACCAAAATCTTCTCACACTTAAATCATGATTTTTAAGAGCTTTTCGAGTTGACAAAACACAAAAATATCGAATCGTTTAATTTTTTATTTATTTTCTAATATCCATAAACTAGAAAATTCATAAAAAATAAACGATTCGAGATTTTCGAGTTTTATTTATTGGAACACCTTTTAAAAATTATGTTTTACCAATGATAAAATATTGAGATTTTTTTTTTTGCCAAAACCATGATTTTCACCTAAAACCGTGGATTATAGCACACGATTTTTCAACAAAAATCGCATGTTCTTGTTTTCAAACCAAAATTTTCTATGACTTAAATTATGATTTTTAAAGACTTTTCGAGTTGACAGAACACAAAAATATAGACTCGTTTATTTTTTCTGATTTTTAAAATATGGAAAACTAGAAAATTCATAAAAAATAAACTATTAAAGACTTTCGAGTTCTATTTATTGGAAAACTATTTAAAAATTATGTTTCATCAACGTTAAAGTTTTGAGACTTTTTTTTTTGCCAAAACCATAGTTTTCACCCAAAACCGTAATAATACACGATTTTTGATTCAAAATTGCATATTCTTATTTTCTCACCAAAATTTTGGCACACTCAAATCATAATTTTTCCAAGAACTTTTCAAGGTGACAGAACACAAAAATATCGATTTGTTTATTTTTTATGATTTTCTAAAATCTGAAAACTAAAAAATTCATAAAAAAATAAAAGATCCAAGATTTTCGAGTTCTATTAATTGGAACACCTTTTAAAAATTATGTTTTTTCTCTGGTGAAGTTTTGAGACATTATTTTTTGCCGAAACCATGGTTTTCACACAAAACAGTGGGTTTTATAACACACGATTGTTGAACGTTGAACCAAAATTGCATGTTCTTATTTTCGCACCAAAATCTTTGCACACTTAAATCATAATTTTTAAAGACTTTTGCAGATGACATAACATATAAATATCGATTCGTTATTTTTTATGATTTTATAAAATCCAAAAACTAGAAAATTCATAAAGATTTTCGAGTCCTATTTATTGGAACACCTCTTAAAAATTATGTTTTATCAATGGTGAAGTTTTGAGATATTTTTATTATTTTTTGCTGAAACCATGGTTTTCACTCAAAATCGTGGGTTATAACACAGAATTTTTGAGCCAATCGCATGTTCTTATTATCGCACCAAAATCTCTCCACACTTAAATCATGATTTTTAAGGATTTTTCAAGTTGACATAACACAAAAATATCGATTCCTTTTTTTAATGATTTTCTAAAATCCGAAAACTAGAAAACATAAAAAAATAAACGATTATATATTTTCGAGTTCTATTAATTGGAACACATTTTAAAAAACATGTTTCACCAATGGTGAAGTTTTGAGAATTTTTTTTTACCGAAAGTATGGTTTTCACTTTTCATCTAAAACTGTGAATTATAACACACGATTTTTTAGCTAAAATCACATGTTCTTATTTTCGCTCCAAAATCTTTTCACGCTTAAAGTGAGAGGTGGGAAGAGACATATACTTCAACATATTTCATTTAACTAATATGATAGGAAATATATTGAGGTATTTCGATGATATGTTTTTAAAATTTAGGTACCTTATTTATCAATTTTAAAAGTTGAGATAAGTTAAATGACTGTTATGCCCTCATAATTAACGGACAAGTAGCTGAAAATAGACGGAGATATTTCGATAATGTGTTTTTGAAAATTCAGGTATCTTATTAATCACTTTTGAAAGTTGGATAGTTTCTTGTCCGGTGTAGCGAAGTTTAGACCATGTTGGTGATAAAACATCTTTAAAAAAATTGCCCAAAAGAAAAAAGAATACCATTTTAAGTAGAATGTGATGCGAAGCAGACGATACCAGCTCAAGATAGGTATGGTTAAAGATGCTGTCTCCCGTGTAATGTAATGTAATGTGGATAAGGCATTAGTCTTCTTTGCTGGCCTTGAACAAGTACAACACCATTTACTAATTAATAATTCCAGGGCATTATCCTCTAATCAACACACACTAATTAAGTAATTAATGGCTTATCCAGTTAACCTTAAGCTATAAGTAGTAATTATAAAAGATAAACAAATATATAGATGAATACAATGCGTCTCCTCCTCCGGCAAATCTAGTTGCTCTCCAAATTCTACAACCACACTTTCGATTTGCATTTCGATCTCATGTCGATCGCATTGGATAGGATCGACATCGCGACGTCGTTTGGATTGATATTCGAGTCGCCGCCGGCCGTCGAGGAGGCGGTTGCTTCTTCCTCGTCCTCGATCGGGAAGAACAGCGATGCGTCCGGGAGATCGTCGTCGGAAGACGGCGAGGAGAATGACGAGGCTCAGAGCTCGTATAAAGGTCCTTTGGATATGATGGACGCTTTGGAGGAGGTTTTGCCTCTGAGGTTAGAACTAAATTCCATTTACTATTCTGCAATTCTCATTTTGCTCTTTTTCGTTTTCGGGTTCTAAATCAAATATTACTGAAGATTAATTAGAAATTTTTTGGGTACAAAATTGAAGTTAATATTGTTCCAAAAGAATTATACTTGTTCGATTTGTTAGTTTTTTTTAATCGATTGTTGAAGATGGGTTTTTCTTGGCCGGAATTATACTTGGTTCCAAATATTACTGATGAATATATATATATATATGATTTAAGCAGGAGAGGTATTTCGAAGTTCTATAACTACAAATCCAAGTCCTTCACAAGTCTGGCAGATGCTTCCACTTCTTCGTCCATTAAAGACATTGCAAAGGCAGATAATGCGTATACCAGGAAACGCAGGACCCTACTTGCCTACCGGAATTTCCCACTGAGAAGTAGGGGTGGGATATCAAAGTCTTCAAAGAAAACAATCACGGCAAATCAAACCACATTGG
Organism: Rubus idaeus; assembly: GCA_030142095.1. Lineage (NCBI taxonomy): Eukaryota > Viridiplantae > Streptophyta > Magnoliopsida > Rosales > Rosaceae > Rubus > Rubus idaeus. Next base: position 31,181,041 of record CM057966.1, read on the forward strand.
CTTTGGCAGTGGCAATGAGCAGCTCGGAAAGCAGTCCTAGTACAAGCGATGATTCCAATTCACGGTCCTCTAATACACTCGGAGCTTGGCGTTCATTGTCCTTGGCTGATTTGCAACAATGCGCCACTTCTGCTACTGCAGCTGTAAATACCACTTCTCGCTTCTTTCCTTCAAAACCAAATCTGCAGAGCTAACTTGATAACACCAACCCGAGTTTGATATGTTGCTGTTAAGAATTAGTTTCGTATCTAATCTTCGAAAATGTAAGGTAGAACTTCCAAATTGTTATTTTGTACATATGCTTAACGAGTAAAATCCACAATGGAACTGCACTTCATATGTATTGTTACAAATTTGAAAATTCCAACAATGGCTGATTTACGTCGGAGAAGGGGAACAGCAGCCGAAAATTACAATTCAGAAATGGTCAGGAATCAGTTATTGTTATATAGTCAATACCATAAGAGGACTGATTCTCAACAATGCTTAATGAAATTCCTCAATGGCCACGCTAAATGCACAAAAGAAGAAGTTACACAACACTATAATATACAACATGAACGAGATTTCAAGGGTACAATGTGTCAACTTAACTATCCACAACCCTCCCCCAAAAAGAAAAAAATAATAAAGAACCTAATACGATATAATGTAACCTAATTACAATAAACCAGTCCTAAACCTACAAATGGTTGAAGGGAAATGAATTCATCAGGCCTGATGAACCCCCAGAACACTAATTAACAAATTTGAGCAATGTATGGAGTCACCCTCTAATATTTAGATGACTACTGCTCCATGTTTTGTCTGGGTGGAGAGAAGCCATTGTTCCCTACAACTTGAAACTCCAAAGGAAGCACTGTGTTACCCTTCAAATCCAAAGCAAGCTTATGCAGCAACTATTTGGGAAGAACGGACTATTCCGTTTTGGTGCAGGACAAGAAACTGAACACAAGAATAACCAGACAAGGAAGATGGAAGTTCGATATCTGAAGGATCAATAAGAGGAATTGCCTTGTCAATATCTTCCGTAGAGAATGGAATGCTGCAATTAGAAAATAATAAGTTCAGAAAACTGAATATGAGTTACAAGAAAAAAAAAATAGAAGCAATGCATGCAAGGTAAGATTCAATGAAGTTGTATAATTAAAAGGATCCACTAGGATATAACTTCCGATGAGAAATTCAGAATATTGTAAGGATCCAGTTCTCCCTAAATCCCAAATGTGGAAGCAAGTGTATGCCCAGGGTTTAAAAAATGGTCAAGGAGGAGAAAAATAGGAATTATTTTGCCATTCGATTTTGAGCCATACAAGAAGCATTATTTTGTTCTGCACACAGTTGGACCCGATATCCCGATGCAAATCAGATTACCTCAGATCATCATCCAATAAGAATGAATTGGAGGTTAGATTCTGGTTGTCCTTGTTCAACAGCTCCCTCATTTGGGCAACCACCTGCCAGCAGCAAGATAATGTTAAATAATAAAAATAAAAATGCGCTTATAATCACAGAATCTATGAAACAAGGAACTGAGTATGCAAACATGCCTCATTGGACACACTCTGAGTGCCGTATTTGTCATCCCAGTACATAGTACTAATTCGATAGATTTGCCTGACTGTCAATGCCTGTATATTGATCACGATCAGTTGAGTTTGTGAGTTGAAAGGTTGTCATTGCCGCCAATGACAGGACAACATAAAATTGAGACATACACATGCAAGAGAATCATACCGGACAAAGGTCCTGCCTAATCTCATCCAGAGATTTTTTCCTCTTCTGATGTATTACCTATACCAAATGCAACAAGCAGAAAAGGTTCCTAAACTGCTAATACATCATGGATTTTAAAATGTCAAAGAAAACAATTTTAGCTTAGTTACCAGAAAACCAACAGCTTGCCTAATATAATTTAGCTCGTGCCAAGAGGTTCCTGCAAACTACATAGATCGAAGATTCAGAACCAGAAAGTATAAACTACTAAAATAGAAAATTCTTGCAACATGGAAATTTTACTTGCCTCATCCCCTGTGTTGACAATCCACTTCTCCAGTTCAGCTAGACCTGATTTTACATATTCTCCATTTGAAAATGTGCAACATTCACGTCGCAGAAGCAAACTACCAAGGGAAAGAAGAGTAAATAAATCATTAAAAATCAATGTCATTAGCAATAAAAAAAATTGGAATAGCAGTAAACACCGACCTGTTGAAAAGTGACATATTGATGAAAGAAAAGACCTGTGTAATTAGCTTACGAATGAAAAATGAAGGTACCTGAATAAAGTATAATGCTTAGGTCAGAAACAAAATAAAAGGTCAATAAAGGACAAAACAGCATACAATTGCAACTTTTAAACACACGCCAAAGAGTAAAACCCGGAGTTTCACTCATCAAGGAGTACAGCAATATTTATTAAGCTTCAATTCAACAACAATTTGGTGATATATGATGGGAAGCTATTTATCCTAAACTTGGTGCATGAACAATAAAGAGTTGACTCCATTATAGGATTATATCAAATAAAATCATCTGATGATATAACAAGACATTAAGTGTTACTCAACCTTGGGTGAACATGACCAACACACTTTACAGTGTGATATAGAAAATCAAGCAACAAAAGTACTAAATAAATGAATGAAAAAACAAAACTTGCCCACATACATGATTTCCGCGTAATCGAATCATAAGGGTATCCAAAAATTTGATTATGTTGTCCCACTGACTCCCAGGTAATTGTTGAGGAGCGTTACCAGGTGATCTAGATGACTTTCCAGCATGAACTCGTGCAGCTTTGGGTGCCTTACAAATAGTATGAAGAGCCCATGATCAAAGATAAAAAATGGCAAAACCACTATACCACTAAACAAGTAAGAACTATATCAAATAACTAAACAAGCACACTAAATATAGATATAGATTCTGGACTAATGCTCATAATAGTAAAATAAAATGCATAATGTGTGATAATGCACCTATAATTTAAATTAGAATAGTAATTAACAGATCAGCCCGAGTCACCTGAATGCATGATCCCAATAGTGGAGCCAACTCCTTCTTCAAACTGTCGCGCATCAAGCCAAAGATCTTCTCTACGCAAGCAGTAAGCTGTTGTTTGAACAATATAGCTGGATATCTTGCTTCTAAATGTGACATACCATCTCCTTGTTTGAATGGAGATGTCAGTCCCTGTGAATATGCAATATGACATTTACTAACAAGATTAAACGAACAAAGAAAAACTCAACGAGCCCACATTCAACTGCAACTTACATGCGCAATCCTGAGAGCTAAACTGGAAGACCCGGCTGAACGCTGAGTTGCTGGGAAACCATTTGATCGTAAATTCCTCTGCAAGAGACATAGAAGTGCTGACGCATTGGACAGCCAATATGGCAAGGTAACGTTCTCATCCCCAGCCTGAAACAATTGCAAACAATTCAAGTTCTAAATTTCTTCAAGGAAATATAAACATCACATTGATCAAAAATAGTTTTTCACTACCACTTTCCCTTTTCTTTTCCGAAAAAAAAAAGACAGAAAAAACCATTTAAAAAAAATCGAAGTCCTCCAACATTATGTATTTCAGGTATGACAAAACATCCAAATTATAAGCACAAATAAACTTGACAGAAGCACGTAGTTACCCTCAGAACATCATTTATCCCCTCAATTATATGGTCAAAAATAACTGTCCGGTCAGACTCAAAAGCATGCCACTGAAGAAGGCATTTGTATATGATACAAGCCGCTGATGGTTTAGTGTCTTTAAACCCTATATCCTCTTTAATACACCTTGATAGGAATTCATAGTTCTCCTGTACACGTCAAAGCAACACATTAAAACCCATAATGCACAATGTGCATCTAGACAACATAAATGACAGAAAAAGTGAACTAAAAGATGCTGAACACAATTTAACTACTGAAGATAACGACAATTAAAACCAGTAAGAAGATAACAGTGAATTTCAGAAACTAGAGATTCAAGAAACAATAAGAGTTATAACCTGGTGCCTCTCCACTGCTAACTTTGTTCGGCGTGATTCGGACATGACATGTGAAAAGGGTGTTATAATTTTTGAAGGTGTGGGTGACTCCTGTATCAGATAAATCATACATGAAGAAGAAAGATGTTTGTTACAACAATTAGAGAGAGAGAGAGAGAGAGAGAGTCTTACGTATTCAGGCCATCGATCAGTGTGGGGAACAAGTGCACCAGAGTTCTTCTGTTACCATTTAAAAACAATAATCTTACAAACCCACGGATCTAATATACAAATAGAAAGCACTTTCCTATCGAGAGAAAAGCTTATGGACAAAAGTTGCTAAGCAAATGATCAGTTAGATAATTTGCCATTGTTCTCAAAAGCTAAAATATGGGGATGTTGAACAATTATTTGTGCATGAACCTCCCCCAACCACTGTAGCATGTACAAGGTGTAAAATTAAATCTAATTGGAAGGTTGCAACGCAGGCATACTTGCTCCCCCAACTCTTGCTCTATACCATGTTTTTACCAATATTTTCAAAAGCTTAGTAAGTGACCTCGAATAAAAGGACTTGCAAGTTGCAACTGAAACCTCCCGACTTATAAAATATCATATGTTGCGCTCCTCAGAAGCGGAGAAAAACTCATAGATGAGGGAAGTATTAAGAGTATAGATACTTGTCTTACTCCCTGAATTCCAATCCCAACCAATCATGGTAACAAAAGGAGAAGAAGACCCACACATAGAAAGAGTGAGAATAAAAAAGATTGCATCCCACACCCTAACTATTTAAGCTTTCTAGACCTGAAGAGTTTGCATGTCAAATGGTTTAACCATATGTTTCATATATGATTCATGTAACCATTCAACCATTACATTGAATTCCACTTTCTGCTCTCCAGCAGTAGGTGGAGCCCCAATCTAGCCAGAGTTTAAGTAATATATATATTTTTTTGTCTTGCATCATAACTAAGCCAACAAATACAAGTAAAATATGACTTTTGCAAAGAGGTCTATACGTCTGTAGGTTACTGACCTAAAAATAAAAATGATCTGTAGGTCAAAACCTTTAATCATGCATATATTACCTCAGGAACTGTTGCCTTTTCAGAACCACGGCGATTGCTCTTTGGAGACACAGCAAGCGCTTTTTGTCGCATGATATGATTCTCATCCTCTAAAAGTGAAAGTTTCTCCTTAAGACTGTAATTTAAATAAATAGATAAAAAAAATAGTAAGCACAAATTAAGATACAAGAGCATAATAGATGCAGAATCTGAAAAAATAAAATAAAATAAAAAATAACGTATTTAGAGAAAAATACATATCTAAAATTGATGACTAGAATTTTGTACATAACAAGACTGAAATAATGACTTGGGAGTGACTCGTGAATTTCTGAAAAACACCTGTTTACATTCTGCTGGAGCTCGTAACACTTGTGTTCAAATTCCTGCAACTTCTGATTGGTGTCGTTACTGCTTTTTTGAGCCTTGAGAATCTCATTCTCCAGATTGGAATTCTTCTTATCCAAAGCATCCAAAGAACTCTGCAATCAAAATAGTTATATGCTAGGGTAGTTAAGTCAGAGGACTAAACAAAAGTGAAATTAGAATTCAGTTCATGTCAAACACCTACTTAAGTCAAGAAAAGCAAGGTTTAAAGTGAAAAAAATACAACAATCAGCGTAGATATCACATCACACTAGAAAGTAAAAAAATTAAAAATTAAAAATTCAATAAGCATTGCACCCCTCACTTTTAAAAGTGCATTTTCCTTTCTCAATTCAGCCATATCAATGAGTTCTCTTTCCAAAGCAGATTTTTCTTTCCCTGACAGTTCCAATTGATTTTGTAGCACTGCATTCTTGTTGCACTCATTAATTGTAGCCAATTTTGATGCATCTAACTCAAGGTTCAAAGATTCCACCACTTTCTGAAGCCTTGAAATTTCTACTGACTTGGCTTCTTCATTAGAAACCTGCATTCCATAACGCTTGCAATAAGAAAGGATCTTCAAGCATCTATATGAGCACAGTAGTTTGTCATATTGTTAAATTTGGGAGAGACGGAGTCAAGATGATACTAATTATTTATACTAAAGTCGAGCCTTTAAACAACTTTTAAAGGAAAAGAGTACAATCATTCGAAACTTCATTGCCAGTACTACATGAACTATTGGAATGGACAATTTGCACAGAAGAAACAAATACCCGTATTCTTTTCTCAAGATGTAACCGCCACGTAAGATCTTCTAACTGCTTCTCGAGTTTATTCTTAGCTAAACGTAAGGCACCACTCTCATTTGCCTCCTGCAAATAGTAAATGAAGGGTTAATGACATAGAGATACTTTTTATGCATATTTGTATGTAAGAGCAGCAATACAATTTCACTCACTTGTTTAAGCTTTCGGAGCTCTCTCTTTGCCAACTTCCGCCTCCAAAGACATTGTATTGCTACAATAGAAGCTTGATGATGTTGGAAAGCTGACCGAACCTTGAGCATCCTCCACCGAGCCTAAAAAAATTATAGTGTCAAAATAGAAACCAAGCTATGATGGCATATGGAACAGAAGCTAGCCAGATAACATTACACAGAAGACATACATGAATGTATGAATAGAACACAACTTCGTAAGTAAGCACACACTGCTATTACTAGCAACTTATAACGTAATAATAATAATAATAATAATAATAAAAAAAAATAATAATAATAATAATAAACCACCAAAAAAAAAACAGAGCCTGAACTTATAACACCACTTCATCGCTAATTATTCACAACCCTAAATAATTTCATTAATCTCTCCGATATAATATGATGATTGCTTACCTCCTTTCACAGATATTGAAAATCCACTTTTCCAAAAGAAAAATACAGAGTAACTGATATCTATACTAAATGACTAGCCAGAGCCAGATTAACTGTTCCTTATGTTTTCCCGAAAGATAAAGTGGAAGTGAATAGCCAGAGTTCTTGTTCCCTTATACTAAATTACCAAATGAAACATCATTCTCCAGAATCTCCCCACAAAATTCAGAAAGAGGGGGGCGGGGGGTTGAATTAGAATATCGGCTTCAATGCTTGCACAAGGAAAATTATAACACAGGAAATTTGTATAATTTAGTTTACCTGGATTACAGTTGCAGCTTTGTGTTTCTTTCCATGCAAATATCTTTGGCGGGTTGAAAAACCACGAATATTGGACTGTATTGTAACAGCAGCTGAATATAATTCAACATAAGAGTGCCTGAATAGCCACCTTCGGACATGTTTCTGTATTAAAATGGCGGCAGCTGTCTCTCGTTTTACAGCATACAGTGCTCTAGCAAGGAATCCTTCACATATTAAAAACAGAAAATGAATACATAAAAGATCTCAAGAAAGTGACGGGAAGAATAAGATTTTGCATTTCTGTGAAAATCTGGCAGAAGCAATTGAAAGAACCTCTACAAAAAGCTTGAAGTGCAAATGCAGCAGCTCGAGTTGAAACAAAATTCCTGCGAGCAACGAATGTTCGCAACTGACATTGAATACGCTTTGCAGCATTGTCCAAAACCTCAGCCCGTCTGGAGTCCAAAACACCAATTTGACCGGCCCTAAGAAACACTTTGGTCCTACCCAACTTCAAAAAAAAGAACAGACAGCCTTGCCAATTATTTACTGCACATGAGAATTTGTGTACACTGTACAGACACATGTCAACTCACAATGCATTCAAATGTAAATGAATGCATGCATGAGCAATAATCATTTGAGAGTAGCCTAGTTACAGGATTACAGGACAAGTACCTGAAAATTCTCAAGCTTCAAATTTTTCAGAATTTTCTCGGTCGTAGATTTTTCATCATAGCTACATAGACATAAAATTCAAAGGTTGAGATATCAGTATGCAGAATAAGGGAAGGGGAAAAAAAAAGTGCAGACAACTTTTAGAAGACAAATAAAGAGGATAGAAGAATAAAAGACAATTATGAAATTAGAACAAACACAAAACAGATAAATAGAATCTTCCAGCATTGTACCTTTCTAAAGCTAGTTTGTAACATAGTACAATGTAAAGTTAACATTTAAAAACATTAAAAGGTGATATAAATAAGCAGAGCATCTTCAATGAATAGGCAGAACTTCAAGATTAATAAATCTGAATTAATCTACCTTGCGTCCATAAATTCAGGAGCTAATAATCCAAAGCGATCTACAAACTCTGAGTAAGTTCTACGTGTGGGATAACCTGCCAGACTTATCCGAACAGCCTCTAAAACACCCTAAAGTCAAATAAGAGAATCATTCGATGAAACAGCTTTATCAATGTGCCATCAATAAGAAAAACTGCATCAAATTGGTTAGTGGGGAAACCACAACAAGTGCATGATAGTTAAGTGGTTGGAATAGATTTGTTCTATGTTGCCCAGATACAGATTCGTAAAACCAAACAGCTACAATAAGACCTTATGATATGGGTCCAAGCACTAGGATGCAGGTTGATTAAACACAATAATTAAATAATATAACATACAAAATACTGTTTACATATAGTTGAATTGTTTTTTTCCCTTTCTTAACTATGTTTTATCCTGTTTTTGTATTAACATCTTAAATTAACATCCCTTTTAAAAACCCAAAGAAACATTGTCCTTAGACCCCCTTTTTCTTTAGAAAATAAAAATAACCCCTCCATATCCCTGAATCAAGAATCCATCACATACCAATTTGCATAATGTATCCATGTCATATCTGATACATGACGAACTAGAAACTGTAAACTGTATTCTGACCCAAAGTCTCAAACCAACATATTTAGAATTTAAGGAACGCACATTTCACCAAAAAGACAACACATAATGAATAATCTAAAAGTATTCCCTGTCTCCATGAGGTAGCATGAAAACCAACATTTTCCTTTATTGATGTAAGAATAGCTGAATCTTTTTTTAAGTGTATCAACCTTCAAACAACCAAAAAAAAATCTTCAAAGCATAAGATATATTTCTAGTCATCGAAACGAAAGAAGCTTCCACCAAGTAAAACCTTATAAAATATTATGTAGGATATTTTGGTATGTATAAGTATGTGAACAGACCAAACAAAAATGTTTTATTGTACTAACCCCACAGCGTAATTGATGTAAGATGCTCAGATTCTCAAATTTCTGCGGTCGATTCAATGAGTTTGGCTTAACACAGCGTACATAATGAGGCTCTGTTGAATTGAGGGTTTCCATCAGTGCTTGAAGTTGTTGCTGGAATTACCAAAATAACAGGGAGGAAATATTAGCAGCATGAACACTTCAATATTTATACATATATAAAGTTCTATAATAGAAATTCTAGAAAATACTTCAATGACAATATGTATATACACATTAGAGAACTGATACATATAACTGTTCTCTAATATATCATTGATTTTGTTGTATGTAGGCGACTTAGAGAAAGGTATCGCTTCCAACCTAAATCAGCCAAACATAAGGAAACTATTTGTTTCTCCACTAAACTGTCTAATTTTGAATCAGAAATCAATCTGATGCAAGCTTCTTGAACAAAATTCATAGCCGCATATAGAGAATACAAGGGAAAATTCTGATGCTAATATCCTTCTCCTATTTAATTTCTTTTCTTCTGTCAGCTTATACTTTTAAGCAGGTGCATCCAATGAATTTTAAATAAGGAAACAGACAGAAATTAAATATACCTTAAATCTAGTGGCTACAGAAGAAAATTTGTACGATGATCTTGAAGATTCTTCAGGTAGTGAGCAGAAAAGATCAGCAACAAAGGGGCATTTGGAGGAAGACAAAAGATTGCAATGTTCTACCACAACATAATCACGGTTTTTATCCAAGAAGTAATCTGTGTGATAAGTGACCTACCGAAGTAGTGATGAAGTGGATCAATTAGTAAAATTATGTGGATCAACAGATGCACAAATAAGTTGTGAAAATAATATACCTTTCCAGCATAATGGGACAAGGTAAAATCTGTCTCAAAAAATTTTGCTTTCTCCCACCTTGGGTGGTCCCGGAAACTCTGAAACAACCTGGTTGAAAATGTGTGGTGTGTTGATTTTGGGAACATGCTGCAAAGATAAGAAAATCAGGATAAGGACAAAAATCACGAAAACACTAGAGAGACTAACATGCACCAAATTATAGTGAAGAACTTAATTGTACCAAGCTTCATCCAACAGAGCAATTATCCCAAGAGGTTTCTGCAAATCAATATAGGATAATATTAAGCTCCATGAATAACACTCTCAAGGCACATGAAAAGCACAAAGCACTACAAATTAACAATAATAACATTTTTCAAATAATCAGGAAACAGAGTTTCTTTTCAGCTATTGTCATACACTAATCTCCAAAAGAACAGAGACCAAAAATGACGAGAGCTCTACTTGGATGCCCCTCTGATTGCATAAAACACCAAAACCATTATTCACCGAATATGATTTCAGATAACTGGGCTAGACTAAATGACAGTGAAAAATAAAGATGAGAAGTTTCTCATAAAACTTGTTAAGTATTCTTGATATGAGCCCACTATGCATTTTCCCTAAGAGAGCAGAGTGGTAAAGTCAATCATAAATCAATATTTCACATAGGATTCAAAACTTCCCACCTAGTCATTTCTTATTAGAATATCTTCACGCGACCAATGAAACAACACAGAAACAAGTTAGACCCACTTTTAAAATCATATAAAGGCTTAGACAAGGATGAGAGGAGGAGATTCATCAACAAAAATTTGAACCCAAAGGGCCTTGATAGGTTGCTAGAAATTAGGTATTGACCGAACGTAAGAGACAGAAGAGGCAGAAACCTTCTCAATCAAATCTAGAACATCTTGGTTGTCTATGAATTCAATGTAGCTCCAATTGATTTCCTCTTTGCTATACTCCTCCTGCTCCATCTTGAACACATGCTGGAACAAGTGGGACAGAAGTTAGAAAAATTAGTAATCCAACTTATACAACAGCAAAAGATAACAGTAAATTAGTTTTAGAAAACAGCAACACACACCTCATTAAAATGTTGCTGCAGCTTCTCATTTGCAAAATTAATGCAAAATTGCTCAAAACTGTGGAAGAGAATACCTTAATTAATCAAAGAAATAAAGGAAAATCACAATGCCACTCAATTCTAATAACAATGATGATAAATGATGAAGGAATAAAATTAAGGTACAAAGACAATGAGTCGGTGACTATCACCAATTAACAGACATCCTAGGATGTCAAAATGTAAATATCTTCTGAATCAATTACAGAGTCAAACAAGAATGCAGAGCAAAAAAACAAAAACAAACCCTCATCTTAGAGATGAAAATATGTAGTGCAGGCTCATAAACTTTCTGGACATGTCAAGCAAGTTCAGAGCACCATGATAATTAACTATACAAACTTGCATTGGCACTTAATGACTACTCCAATTGCAAAGTAAAACTGCATATTAATAACATAAACTAAATTTCAAACAGATGATTTAACAATCTCACCTGTTGTCTTTAAAGCATTCAAAACCGTAAATGTCCAAAACTCCTATCTGCATTTGGGAATTCAAGTCTTGCCCAACAGACCTGTTAATCTTCTCAACAAGCCTGTGAAAATATCACATTCCAAGGAAAATGAAGAAGAATATATCTTCAGGAAAGTCAGCTAAATGAAATAGAACAGCTCCTGATGAGGGCAAATTAAAGCATACCATTCAAACAATCGTGCATAAACTGTCTTTGCCAATGCATCTCTACTAGAAACAGCACCATCACAGTCAAGAGCTTTAATAATAACTCCTTCACGAGTTTGGATTGTACGAGTAGACAGTGTTGCCAACAAGAGGTTTGCATCACACCTGATTTATAAAGTAGCTTGATTATATAAAGAAAGACCACAAACATCCTATTATATGGTTCTGGATATTTTGGAATGCTCCCATCGCAAAATGTAAAAGTTACTCTACTCATTAAATATTCCAGAAATTCCAAGGGTAACCTATAAAGAACAATAGAACATCCTAAAAGAAAAGACCCACAATCATAATTCATTAAAGAAGACTATGAGGCAATGAGATTACCCATCAGTCTGTTAAATGCTAATTCAGAAAAGATAAAAGTTCAAGTCAAGCTACATAAATCACTTACATGAAAAGATTAGCAGCCATCTGCATATGAAAGCTGGATTTCTGATCCTTTAGAACTGAAGAGTCATGCTCTTTCCCGGGAGAAAATTCAACGTTTCCCAAATGTAGTATTGCAGCCAAGGTGCGAAATATTGCTTCCTATTAATTGAATAAAGGTAAAACAAATGATTTTCAGTAACATCCATGAGCAAACTAACTGAAGGGAAAAAAATATTATTCATCTTTTAAGCACCATCCTCTTGGGCAAAGTTTATAAACCTGCTCTTCGTGGCTGATGCCAACAATATCCATTGCTGTTCTTGTCTTCATATATTCTTCTGCATTGCTCACTCCATCCAGTTCATACGTCTTGCTTTGATTTAGGTAGTGGAAGTGGCTTGGATGGCCTAACTTGTACTTCTCTGCATCCTAGACATATGACAACCAAATAACAATTTCCATAAGCTTGAATATAAATACAAGACCTATCGTCACATATACATTGACACAAGCACAAGCAAACACATGAACAGCTTGAAACAACTTGAGGGGCACAAGGAACATTAGCGCCATAGTAAACAGATACAATGGTAAACATTTGCGCTAACAAATACATGCATACATGTATAGGCACGATGGAAAACAGATACATCACCATAGATGCTTAGATAGTTATATACAATGGTAAATAAATCCATCCACACATAAACAAAGAGTACCTTTCCAGATGCGCACAATTGGTAAAAACAGTGGAAATTCCTTTCAGGGTCTGTTATCTGCACGACACGGGATCTTTCTAATAGGTAAGTTCTAATTGCAGCTCCAGATATTCTCCCGTTTGCATCGAACTGAATCTCAACAAACTTGCCAAAACGACTGCCCAATAGAAGCATGAAAATGCAAGTACAACTTATTTTAGTTTAAATATAAATAACATTGAAAACACCCAACAAAAAAATGCATGATATCAAGCTACTGCAAGAATAACTGTACCGACTACAAATCAACCTTATCCCTACTAGTTTGTTCAAATGCAATAAAAGACAAGATCTTATGATGACATACTATCATTATTACAAGAGGCAGAAAAGGTTTAAATAAGGACAGTCTATATCCTCTCCTCTCATGACTAGCATTGTAGCTAAAACATGGCACTGGATGGTGACAAGCAATTTCAAGCTTCTGTATAATCAAATTAGTGATAATTTGGGAGAAGAATAAGCGTATACTGCACCTTGAATTGTCATTTCTAACAGTCCTTGCATTCCCAAATGCCTCCAGCAGGGGATTCGACTGAACCATGCACAAAATAGAATCAGTAACACATTAATGACAACCAGATGGAAAACGAAATATTACAACACCACATTGATCAATCTTCTCAGTACAGGTAAATATCATCTCCTTTTCTTCGCCAAAATTCAGTGGCAAATATGGAAAACCTTTATCTACTACGGAGTAAAATTCTATGTCTACTCTTATCCAGATAGCAAACAGTTGATAAATACGAAGTAAAACTGTTTGAATCAATGTGGAATCTTACTTCAAGAACTTGCTGCTCAACAGTTCTCTCATCACTAGCAGCTCGGCCTCCTACATAAGTAAGATACTGCATAATCAGTTTCGTCGTCTCTGTTTTCCCAGCTCCACTTTCACCACTGACGAGTATTGATTGGTTTCGACCCTCAGTCGTCATTGCTCTGGATTATAATATCAAGAGAAGCTAGCTTGAGTCATGAAATGGAATGGCAATGCACAACAGAGGTCAACAATCAATTTTCTTATAACAACAAAAAGTTAGCACACCTATAAGACGCATCAGCCACAGCAAAAACATGGGGACTTAGCTCACCGAAAGGAGCCCCCTTGTATTGCTCCATCATATGTACATTGTATAGATGGGGAAGCTTGGTGAATGGGTTAACTGCAATCAAAATGCTCCCTGTATATGTCTAACGAAAAAAGAAAACAATTCATGTTCAGTTTCACTGCAATCTCGAAAAGAGAAAAAAGGTTATATGAATGCATTTCCTAAACTAGAAACATAGAAAGAACCGTTATGGTAAAATATCTCATTTGAAATAATGAACGAACACGTATATATGGGCCTTTCCGCATTGAAGAATAATACTATGTCTTCATCCTAATCCCAACCCAAAACGAAAGAAGTCAAATAAGGGATGTTAATTACCAAGTCTTATACACACTTATTACGCGTCATTGCCCATACATTTAAGCAGTCAAATTAAACCCATCAACTCTCAAAGGTTGAATTCAAGCACGTATATGGGATCATTTATAGAATAGGAGGGATTCAAAGCATTAGCTTAGCCTTATCTAGGGTTAAAAGAGAACCAATTGCTCACCAAGTGTAAACCATGGAGAAGCTATTAATAGTGCATTAGACAAGCAACTAAACACTGTCACTACAACAATACCGTACAATTACAAATCTTGAGAAACATGGAAGGGGGACATGGATTTCACAACTCCGCCAAGTGGGAACCCCAGAAACCATGAATTAGTAGGCAATTGACCATAATCAAGAAACAAATAAAGAAAGCCCTTTGATTAACTACCCAGTGGCACCCAATTAATTAGCCTTGTACACAGAAATTTCACTCACATATATATCATTGAGAGCGTATCTCCTCCGTAGATTGTAGAGCACTCCCGGTTCGTTCAAATACGTCAATTTGGTCATGTCATCCACTCCCCCATGCTCGTCCTCATCGGCGTCCCTCGGAAACAGCTTCTCCGACGAAGCCAGAATCTACACACACAGTCAAACCTCACAATAAGCACACAAATTACACAAAATCTCGAAATTGTTAAAGAATTTTTGACCTTCTTTCCCGAAGCGGCGACGACTTGGACTTGTTTGCCTTTGCAGTCTGCGACTTCAGCTGGTACCCAGGCCAAATCCCGGTCCTCGAGCCAGACCTTGGAGCCCTTCCGGAGACTCATTGTGGACTCCCGGAAGGTATCGAGCGAGTGAGACAAAACCAGAAACCCTAAAGTTCGGTTGAAGAAGGCAAGCGGAAAATGGAGACCCAAACAAGAATAGAGAGAGAGAAAGACAAAATAGAAAGAGAGAGAGAGAGAGAGTTGAGGGAAATGAGGTGAAAAAATTTGGGTTCCCGCCCTAACAGGTGTAGAGTAGGAGAGTCCAAAATGGCGAGACACTTTGAAAGTGTATATTACACGTCACCCTCTACTCGCAGTCGCAGAGAGAGAGAGAGAGACTCACAGTTTGGGTTTTCTATTAATGGCGGTTTATTTTGTTTGGGCTGATACGTTCACGCGGCACGTGCGAGTATTGGCCGTGCTGACCTAACTTACTTACCCCCACTATATCCCGCATTGAACGTTACGAAATTTCCGTTTTCATTTTTTTGAATCTGTTACTAGAATTTTTTTAACAGAACGAATCTTGTAATTTTTTTATATTTAGAACAAAAATGGTGTTTGAATCTTGTAACGTACAGATTCTCCTTGTCTGCTGTCTTTACTTGCCTCTTTCACACGTCACTATGGTTAATTTCCATCCGGCAAGAAAGTTTGAAAAAAATAAATAATTAATTGGGAAATATTCCATTGGCAAAAACAAGAAATAGGAAATTTGATTTGTAGAAAGCATTTTTCCAACAAAATTTGTATAGCATGCCGGCAGTCTTCTCGGAGTTACCAATTTTTTTTTCTGCCAAAATTAATTTTCATTTTTTCAAAATGTAGTAGTTTTTTCAAGTTTACTGTTTTTTTTTTCTAATGGTTTCGACATAAATATAGAGATTTTCAACTCTTTTCTGGCTTTGCTTCAATAAAACCAAATCATTTGATTCTTCATTTCCATGCCTTTATTATTATTTGCGCGTTTGAAAATAATTATAAAAAAATTATTAATTTTGAAGTGAAATGCGAGTGTCCATAATAACTCTTTGTTTTGTAAATGAAGAACGATGAGAATCATTGGATAACACAAAATTATAATGGGAAGGCACCACATTACTAGATTATAGGAAGATTAAAGATCCTTGCTTGAGTAAAGGAGAAGGCTTGTGAATTGCTATGTCAACTTCAACATACATTTTTTTTTACGAGACCGAGTTGTTACATAGTTCAACCTAGTTCGTTGTCTATACTCTATATAACTCCTAAGTCATGGAAACGATGACAGCTCCCTACCCGGGAAAAGACACCGCTCCTCTGCTCAATAGGGTAACTTAAACCCAAAAGAAGAGGACCAGGGCGTCGGCGAGGTAAACTCATCTACTAGCTAGCATATATCGTTTGTGGTTGTGGTTGGTGGGGTAGACATTAATGTCTAAATGGAAGGGATTGAAATACAAGAAGCAAAAGACTCGGGATTCAAATAACTATGGGTCTTGTTTCGCCATCAAAAATAAAAGGAGGACCAAGAGGATGCAAGCCCAAAGGATAGTATGGGCCTTGGAAGGCACCAAAACTCAGAAACATAATGGTTTAAATGCACCCTAGCAAACCCATTTGCATCAATCATGTTAAACTCAGACCTCTCAACTTCACAGACTGACACAGACATGGTCCAGCCGAAGGCTCCACAGTCCACACTGCATTATTGCTTCTTCACAACAGTGCATTATTGCTGGTCACGCATATAATGCACCTCCAGACTCTCCAGAGCCTGAACCCTGACCGCCTGACCCTGTGGAGAGTGTGCCATCACCTGGCTACTGGACCCTTATGCCAGTTGTCCCACCAGTACATGTCAAAAGTTACTACTAGAATTATACAATGGTAAAACACGAAATCTATTAGTAAAACTCGTCCGTCTTTTTCCTTCTTTCCACCTACAATAACTGATGATCCGCACATCTTTTGTACACATCTTCAATGAACTGAACCTTCAGGGCTAACCACTACTTACCATTTTGAGAGATTAAATAACAAATAGCTAGCATTACTATTCTTCCTAATGCTTCTTCACTCACTGTTCTGGGAAATTACCTCTCCAAACTTGAGAAAGAGCTGAGCATCGGAGGTACTCATAGACGGGCAGTTGAGCATGTGTGGGGTTTTGAGGTTTGCATACTCATCCATGTAGCAAGGCACTTTGACAGATGAAAGTGTAGTAGATGCTGGGTTGAGGGTTGCTTGTTTTGGCGGTGTGGGGGATGGCACAAGGCTCCCCAAAACTCGTGTTACTTCATGCATAGTTGGCCGGTCTGTTGGCTGCCTCTTTGTGCATAGAAGTGCAAGCTGAAAAACCTTCTTCACTGCTCCGAGGTCCGTGCAAGTGGCCGTGATCTCAGGATCAACAGTTTCCATCACAGCATTGTTTGCCGTCTTGGATAAGATCTGAGAGACATATATATTAAGCATCACGTGAGAAACTGGGCATATTATGCTTCAAATGCATTTAAACGACAACCAAAAGTTAAGAAAGAAGACTTACCAAATGATGGAGATTGGATTCATTGTCTACAGCTTTTCTTCCTGTTAACAACTCCAGCAGGACAATCCCATAACTATAAACGTCAGACTTCTCAGTAAGGCGGGAAGTTCGGGCATACTCGGGGTCTATGTAGCCAATCGTGCCCATTACGTAAGTAGATGTATGGGTCTTTGACGTGCACAAGCTCTTGGCAATACCAAAATCAGTTAAATGAGCCTCAAAATCCTTGTCCAACAGAATGTTAGACGACTTCACATCCCTGTGTATGATGCGTGGACTACAATCATGATGCAGATAGGCAAGCCCTTGGGATGCTCCGAGTGCTATCTGGAGACGAGTTTCCCAGTCAAGCTTTTTCTTCTTGGTAGTAGGGCCTAGCAAAAAAAATATAAGTGAATCGCCTTGTACGTACTGCTAACAGCATTCTGCTATTTTATGAATTATGTTCCTGAAGGCTACTTTACAAGGACCTCAAACATAAGATCGTTAATGTACCGACACATTTCAATACATGAATCTAATTAATCACAAATGCCTAAACAACAGTACATCCTGTACTAGCCCAACTCGTTCAGATGACACATAGAAGGTGCTTCAACACTAGTATTAATAAGCAAAATAATCAAGACATTAGGAACAGTTAACTTACCATGAAGGAGATCCCAGAGACTGCCATTTTCCATGTAGTCATAAAAAAGAAGGTTTCCAGAAGAAGATAACGAGTATCCTTGGAGGCTGACCAGATTTCGATGCTTGATGCTGCCAACTGTTCCAAGTTCTGTCTCAAATTCCTTCAAGCACTGAGGATAGTGAGAGTAGAGTCTCTTGATCGCCACTGGTTTACAATTTTTAAGAACACATTTGTATACCGTGCTTGATGCACCATAACCAATAATATACTTCTCACTCAAGTTTTCAGTCATCCTCATTATATCCTCATACACATGAAGTGCCATATTCATGTGAAGAATCACTAGCTTTGGTGTTGAGTAATTAACTGCTTTTGTGAAATAATGAAAATGATTAGCCAGGCAGTTTCTACTAGGATAAACCTCACAAGGCAATGAACAAAAGCAGCTATTAAACAATAACATCTGCTAATAATAGTAATTTAAAAAAAACACATGTGGCTTTTCATTGCTATTACTTGATAACCAGATCAATGAAATATTATAGTATGTTTTCCATCAACTCAAAATGTCTTTAATTAACTGGATGCATTTCGTTTTTCAGTCAAGTCAACTTACAGAAAACATTTTCTTAAACTGAACTTGAAAGGTACAACTCAATAAATTAGATGATTATCTTCAGCAATGACCAATATTTATGTTAAGCATCAAGAATTGAGCATGTAGCTGCACAACAATTATCAAATAGAGTACCTGGTTTGTCAAGTGAACCGTCAGGAAAAGGAGTTGGATGGTAAGGGCGGCAAGCAGCAATAAGGATCATGAGAAGAATCACAAGGGCACCGAGAGCAATTCCCAGGATAGCCGCTTTAGATAAAGCAACTGCTGGGAGAAGAAATGGATAGGATGAAAAATGAAAACTCCTTGTGATAAAATGTATGTAGTCTGTCATGTCAAATTATGGTCCCAAAACATATGGGCTACCATTTGATACTGAGGATACCAAGAAATGATGGCAAATAACTGTCTTAATTAATATCATATTTACCTCTCTCTGTTGGACGGTTGACATGACATGGAGAATTGAGCCAATAGCCACAAAGATCAGGATTTCCAACAAAGCTGCATACAGAAGGATTCATTAGCTCACAAAAAAAGAATGAAAGAGAAGTTGTTGAAGTTAGGAAAAATACTAATGGAAATACAACCATCAGATTCTCTCACCTGTCAGGTGAAAACCTTGAGAAGTTATTGGTTGTGGGTATATCTCCTACCAGGTTGTTATAAGACACATTTCTGCAAGGATTCAATTTCATATTAGTGATCCTGAATAATATATGGGTGAATCGGCATCAAGCTGAGCTAGTCAAAAAAATGAAATCAGAATGTTTTATAAGTAACTCACAGCACCCCAAGACTGAGACAATTGATCAGTGACACCACATTCCCTGATATATTGTTGTGCTCTAATCTCCTGCAATAATTTTTATAAGTGACAACAATATCAATAAGCAAACTAAACATATCAAGTTTCAGTACTTAAACATGCCAAACTCAGAACGACTACACAGACATGGGAACTTACAATGAGAACATATTCTGCAGCTGACTGAGCTCCTGAGGAATTAATCCAGTGAGCTGATTATTTGAAAGATCTCTGCAAAACAAATGTCTATGATTTCAAAAACAAAAACAAAAAGGGAAAAAAACACACAGGACAGAATAAAATAGTAACCAATTAATTAATTAGAAGAAAAAAATCAGCAATCACTTACATGTCCATAACACTTCTTAAATTACCAAACTCTGCTGGAATATATCCTGTCAAGTGATTTCTACTCAAATTCCTACCACAGTAAATATCAGGTGTCAGGAAAATAAGACAAACTATGGAAATTGAAAATAAAGCAGTTGAACTCACAGCTTTAGAAGATGTTCCAAATCACCAAGGGAGGAAGGTATGGATCCACTAATCTTGTTATTAGAAAGATCCCTGTGCAAAAATATGCATATGTATTAGTTAGAGAAAGCAACACAAGAGGAATAAACCAGAATATTTAATACTTACAAAGTATCCAAATTGCCGATTCGAGATAGCTCAATTGGTATTGAGCCATGAAGACTGTTGGAGGACAAATTTCTGAGAAAATAATATTTTTGTTAATGAGACAGACCCACTATCTATCCAACAACATGACCATGAAGAACAAGAAAATTAGTAGAAGAGAAAGTATAATAATTTAATTTTAAAGCACTTGATATGAAGAGATGAAGAGATTGGTGAAACTTACAGATAAGTCATACTCTCCAGCCTCTGGAGAGCAGGAGGGATGGTTCCATTCAATTTGTTCCCATGCACATTCCTGATACAAACATCAATTAGGCTTAAACTAGGTTTTTAAAACAATGTAAGGTCAAGGTTATAGGCTTACAGGCTGTTGAGATTTGTACACGAGCTAAGATTATCAGGGATGGGCCCTTGAAGATTGTTGTTAGCAACATTTCTGCAAGAAATGTTAATGAACAACTTAGAATTTAAGCATTCTGAATTTAAAAAACTCATTGCAAGAAAACCTACAGGTCAAACAAATCAGTAAGCTTCCCAAGTTCAGGTGGAATTTGTCCAGTGAGATGGTTATCGTTCAATACCCTGCAAAGGCAAAGAAAAACTTAGAGAGGAAATGATAATCAGAAAATTCTTTACTGCTGTACAACAAGTGGCACAAAGAAGATGTTCCAACTTAGATGCAAATTCAGTCCTCAAAAGATATGGATACAATTGATTTTGAAAAAAAAAAGTGGGAAAGTTCTCGTACAAATAATGAAGCCTCATCATTTGTCCAAGCTCTGGGGGAATTGATCCTGTAAGTTTGTTACCATGCAAATACCTATACAGTCAGGATATTAGAGTCAGCAATAGCATACAAAAGGACATGCAATTGTTTAAGGAATTTGTTAAGTTTTCTAGCATCATCACTTCTTTTTTCAGTTTTAATGAGGGCCGAAGCCATAGCACTAAAAAACAACTAATCTGGTCTGGCCAGGCCAACCTGTTCAGCAAGAAAATTAATGATGATCTGTTGCACGCTTGTTGTAGGTCTATAATACTTACAACTTCTCTGTATAAGTCAAATTCCCGAGAATAGGAGGAATTGGTCCACTTAGCATGTTGCCGCTCAAATCTCTGGATTGGAGACGAGGAATATAAGGATACAGAAGAGGTGGAACATCTAAAGAGTATTTCTTTCAAAGAAGTCCATGAGCTTCAGACAGTTACAGTTAAAGGACTTACAATACAGCGAGTGCCTGCATCAGGCCAATCACGGATGGGATACGCCCAGAAAGTTGATTACCCTGCAATGATCTTGAAGCAAAAAAAACAAAAGAGAACATTTAATAAATCAATAACTGAAGATTTTATGATGAAAAAACAAGATGACTACAATTTCAAAGAAATTGAAAGTGCATACAAGGTGGCTATTTGCAGGAACCCAATGTTAAAAGGAATCTCTCCAGTTAGCTGGTTATAGGACAGGTCCCTGCCAATAAAAATATGTGAAACATATGTCAATTATTCTACTTAGGCATTACCAGATATTTGACCACATAATCGGATGAAATACGTACAAGACTTGGAAGGCAGTGCAGTTCCCTATATTTTGAGGAATGCTACCAGTCAAACTGTTGTTTCTCACATCACTGGAGCATAGTAGAGAAGAATGTTACACCGGTTGGAAAATGTTAAATTGTTCAAGACTTGAGGAGAGAAGAGGTTAGAAGTTAACTTACAAATACCATAACCCAGTTAACTGGCACATATCTGGAGAAAGTTTCCCAACTAAATTGTTCCCTCGCAAACCACTACAATGGATATGAAATGAAATTGAAATCAAACGCTGAAAATATCATCCATATGAAATGAAAGATTTGGTATTATGAACATCTCAATTTACTTACAGATACTGTAGAACTTCATTCCAGTAAATAAGCCTAGGTATTTCCCCACTAAGATTATTCTGGGCTATGTCCCTACGACAAGTATTCCATGTAACAAGAAATTTGGTCAATGGTAAATTAAATTAATTGGTTAATTAGTTAATTAATTTTAAGATACTGAATGGATATGGGAAAAAGAACTTACAAAATCTTCAGGTTCGGAATCTGGGACAAAGTTGAAGGGAGTGGTCCAATCAACTGGTTATTTTTCAAAGATCTGAAAGTCCCAATTAGAAAGTCAGACTAATATAAAATATTTCCGAGTTATTCTATTTATCAAATTAAGCAACTTCCCGAACTTACATGATTTCCAGTTGCTTCAACTTGGATATTGAAAATGGTATATCTCCATATATCTCATTAAAGGATAGGTCCCTAATCAAACAGTCCATGAGCATTAAATTGATTGGTGTTAAAAACCAACATGGTTTATCTATAAATCATTATAAGCTGAAGTAAATCTGAATCCAGTTAGATAAATTACAGGCTTCTCAAAGACGAACAGTCACCAATCTCATCTGGGATCTGGCCTGAAAGACGGTTTCCCCTCAAATCACTGATCAAAGAAGACGCCACAAAAATCAATCTTTACTTTAATACACACCACATGCATCCATCCTCTAAAAGCAAGAACCTTTGGAAACCCAAAAATGAAAAAAAAAACCATGAGATTGTGGTGGAGAAGAGTACATGGACTGGAGGCGTTTGAGATTTCCTACTGCAGGTGAGATTTCCCCATCAAGATTTAGACCTGATAGATTGCTGCACACAACAAATACAAAACAGCAACCCAAAAAAGAGCAAAATTGTCTCAAAAATTATAATAATCACAATAATTAAGTCAACCCAAATAAGAAAAAGGAAAAGGGGCTTACAGTGCGATGACATTGAAGGTGGCATTGTCACATGTGACTCCTCTCCAAACACAATAGTCTAAAGACGGTGAGTCCGTCCAGTCGTATAGAACATTGTCAACATCCCTAAACGACTTCTTTATCTCCAGCAGAGTTGCTCCTTCATATTATAATCAAAACTTCAGGCTCACAAATCAAAAGCTATAAAAACCCATTAAATAAGACTAAAAACCCATTAATTAGCAGAAATTGTTCTGTTTTTAATGAAATAGACTACTAACAGTCACTTGAGCTAGTTTGGCTAAAGGTTGAAACTTTATGCTCCCTTAAGTTTCCTTCATTTTTGGGTACCCAAACAGAGCAAAAACCAGAGCTTCTGAGACTCACCGTCGTCTGAATCCACATTTCCAAAGCTCACACAAACGAGGAAAGCCAGCAGCAGCAACAAGTCGAACCGAAATGCCATAACTGCCCTACTATTAAACCCCCATTATTCGCAATGAAAAGTCTTTCTTCTTCTTCTTCTTCTTCTTCGAGTAGGTACTCTGAAACACAGAGAAAAGCCGTACACCCTCAAAAGACAAAGAAGCCCTCTCTCTCTCTTGCACTGAAAAACCACCAAAGAGTGTGAGAACCCATATTTGGATTTGTGAAAAAGCTTCTTCCTTTAACTTTGTTAATTGAAAGTCTTATCTGGGCTGATATATATTCGCTCTCTCTCTCTCTCTCTCTCTCTCTCTCTCTAACTTAAAAGACTCTGCTCTCGTTCAATCACATCGCTCTGCCACATTGGGCTCTCTCTCTCTCTAGACTGTACTACAACTGTTAACAACTAGCCAGGCTTAAGAGTGCTAGATAGAGAAGCAGAGAGAGGAGGGATAATTATTTCGTGGATAAAGTTAAAAGAGACCACATGCCAGACTTCTGCAATAAAAACCTGCAAACATTACTGCTCGCTCCATCGACTTTCTATCTCTATATATATTTTTTCAGTTTTTGGATTTCTCTTTCGCTCTGTCTCAGTGTCTATAGTGATATAAGCGGTCGCTTTCCCTTTCATTTATCTTTGGCACAGCAATTATGTGGGTCAAGCTCCAGTTTTCATATGGTTTGTTTATATATATATCTTCTGAAAATGTTGTTGTTGCCAAATGGCCCCCCAATTGTTTCGTATATATTGGAAAATGTAACGTTTATCATTCGCCGTGAAGATATGCCAGGGACCTATTTGAAACACCTAACTTCATATAACATAAAGATTAAAGAATTTCAATTTTACATTGATTAATATGGTTCAAAATGCAATAAAAAACACTCATTAGGTTAAACTATGTGTGGCGTTAAGGGAAAAGCGATTTTCATATTTGTGATACAAGCAAATGCATGCTTGAATAACAAAGTTGACATAATTTGATTTAGACTTTTGACCGTTTTATTCGAATTAAAACGGGAGAATTTCTCTTCAAATTAACGAACCAAATAGTCATTAGACTAGTTCTCATTGATGAGTTCAAATTGGAATGTCATTTATTGAAATAAAAAAAGGTGATCGAATAGAGCCAATTCCGTATTGGAGTGATGATATATAGTGTTGAAAGTTTTATCTCTCATTTGGTGTACGTACATGCGAAATAATTGAATCCCCTGTACCCTAAAACTAGTTTTGGTGGGGAGAAGAGACCGAGAGAGATAGGGAAAGAGTTCAAACTATACGAAAATTATGCTGTTTGCAATGTGTTCAACACATCAAAAATAGCATTAGCAATTGACTAATCCTTCATTACCCTTCAACTTAGGTTTTGGCCTTCTCGTAGATTTAGGACCCACGATGACCAGAATCACATATGATTATAATAAGGGTAAATACCCAAAATAGTACCTGAAGTATCATAGTTTGGACTAATTGGTACCTTAAGTATCAAAATGGACAATTTGGTACCTATAGTTTTCTTCCGTCACCCAATTTGGTACTTCCGTTAAAATTTATGTTAAGTTAGTCAAATTACAAGGGTAATTTCGTACTTTCCCTCCAAAAGACATAATATTGTCCTAAAAAAAAAAGTTATTATTAACACACCCTAAATTATTATTAACACACCTTTGTATTTTTTTAATATAATTTTTCTAAACAATATAAGAGATTTATGAATTATTTATATAAAATAAATAAATTCAAAAAAATACAAAAAAGTGTGTTACTAATAACATAAAAAAATTGTACCCTTAATAGATGAATTTTAGAAATATATAATAGTAAAAAGACAAAATTACCCCTATAATTGGACCAACTTAACGGAACTTTTTGATAGAAGTACCAAATTGGGTAACGGATGAGAACTATAGGTACCAAATTGTCCATTTTGAAACTTCAGGTACCAATTGGTCTAGACGATGATACTTCGGGTACCATTTTGGGTATTAACCCTTATAATAAACCCAAATGATCAATTTCACCCTACTTGCAGTACAAGATAGTTACCTTAAGCTGCAGGGTTAAAACTTGAGGGTAAAACAACACCGCGAGAGCGAAAGATACATGCATGCAGAGGATCTTGAGGCCCACAAGTCCCATCGTCCTCTGATTTTTACTCCAATCAAAGCAAGAAAAATTTACTCGCTTTTCTTCTTTTTTTTCACCTCGGGAAGGTCATTTGTATTGTACCGTCTTCCTCTCTCCGTTCTGACACACCACGATGATTCCGGGTGGGCCCAATGTGTTATGGGCCCGTAAGGCTGACGGACTGACGACAGCGCATTGACGGCCTCCTCCGTTAGCGTCTCCGTCAGATGCAGGCTCTCTCAGAGGTCGTTTTCACTCCCTTGTCCTCTAACGCCTTGTCTGTATTAAATTAATATTTTGTTTTTGTTTTTTAATTAGAAAGTGATTTGGGAATAACCAACTTTGAGCTTTACCGTTAATCCGTAAATGTTTCCTGTGTTAGGGTATGCTCCTCTTAAAGCAACATATCCATTACCAAACAAAAAAATATACAATTACCTTACCATTCAGAAGTTGCCACGTGGATTGTGAACTTTGTACCGTTGAGTTTCAAAACGCACTAGTGAATTTTATTTATTTGTTGGTTAATTAAACATTTTACCTATACATAGTAAATAATTACAAAATTATTGGCTTGTGTGGTTCAATACGAGTGAAAAATGTCCAACATCAAAATAAGTACACAACGTGTAGATTGTAGTTTCCTGCTAGTACAATCCTAGAACTGAAATTGATTGAGATAAAACTCATATCTAGGGAAGTCATTAGGCTTGATGGCACTTGGGTAAGTGACATAGGCAATTAAATTAAGAACAGTATTAATTTTATGTGACACCATTAATAGTTGGCCACTCTGATCCATTGCAAAACAATCAGTATGAGAGCCGATGGTTTGATTGGGGCACATGATCCAAAATGAATGGAGGCGAATGATCAAGGTGCTCGAGAATTTCTAAGCATGTGGAGTTGGCCGGAGAGTGGTGAAAAAAAATTGAATGACAGGGCTCGGCTTCGGTATGTGGAGTAGTTCGGAAACTAAGTGGACAGGGTTGATTTAAGGAAAATCGTAATGAGAATTGGAGCTGTAAAGAGTAAAGACCATAGTAAATTTAACGAAATAGAGCGAAAATACTAATTTGCATCTCACACCCACATTGGATAAGTGAATCGACCAGCATCTATGATAGAAGTTCTCCCTCTTAAACCAGAAATTAGCCAAGTCTGCAAACGTTACAATCAATCATGGCTGAAAAAGAAACACAGAGAGCAAAAAAAGAAAAAACGGTTTTGCAAAATACTACCCATACCAATGATACCATACCAGGTTATTTATTTACCCAGAAAAAGAGAGAATGAGGAGGATGATGTCGGACCCAAATCACATGCAAGCGTTTGGCATGAAGGAAATCCCCCGCATCTGAAATTGTTCTCAATCGATCACATGCCCATTAAATGTGTACAATAATGTTTAACGGGCCCATACATATCATTCACCATTGTCCGCATTCCTCAATAACAAACTTGGCCCCAAGGATATTTTTTTTTGGCCAAACAACAAAACCGAAAAAAATAATAATAAAAAAGCAGCTAACTAGCTAGAGCCTAGAGCAACACTTCTTCGGCCTAGCAAATCCACCAAAATCATCCCCCAAGTTTCAGTGAAACAAGATCATTTTGGGTCAGGAAAAAATATATATAGAAAAAAAAAACTGATGATTAAAATTTAAAAATCCTTCATAAAAATCGAAGTTCAGTCATATGTTATGAACAGAGTATAGTCTCTGGTGTGGGGCTATGATATGCTAGCTATAAGTAGGTAATTAAATGAGTGTCGGCTGCTGGCGGGACGTGTGAACTGCGAGCAACAAGGACATCCATATCAATTATATTGGTTCTGGTCTACCTCCATAATAAGCTCCGTGCAAAAAAAAAACACAAAAAAGCAAAACCATGATGTACAATGCAGATAGAAACACATTTGGTATTACTTATTGTGTAAGGAAGCAATAACTTCATTGTTTATTTATTGTACACTAATTACATGAGATCATAAGGAAGCAATAACTTCCTTGTTTCAATGATTGTTAGTGGAAAAAGAATCAACCGAATTATATAACTCGAGGACTTGAGTAGATGGGTATGTAAGCATTACCGGAGCTAATTATTTCTCGTAGTTTCGGACCTATGAAACTGTAGAAGCAATGAGTTGGTTACTACAAATATTGAGCTCAAGGCCATCATCCCACCTGTCCAACCGAATATTGTGTTAAGCAAAGAGTTATTCATTCTAGACATGGAGCTAGCATCTGGCAGAATCTGAACATTTTTAGTTTTCCAAATCCAACCAGTCCAAGAAAATATGAACGGGAATGAGGAAAATGATTTTACTCACCGGAAAGTGATGGTGTCATGGCAAAATCGTATTGAGGAAGCAGTACTCCGGCAGCAATGGGGATGGCAATTACGTTGTATGCAACTGCCCAAGATAAATTTTGATATACTTTTGCCATTGTTGCCTGTGCTAGTTCTAGTGCATCAACAACCTGCCACAAACAGATTCCCTTAGTATGAAAACACGGAGAAGCTCTCAAGCTCTCATAAGCCTTGTTTATGAGGATTGTAGAAACAACATACTTGTGATAATTTGTTTCCAAGAAGTATAATCGATGCAGCATTTGAAGCGGCATTTTCTTGTCCCTCAATCTGAAGAGCAATCCCAACATCGGCAAGAGCCAAAGACGGTGCATCATTTATACCATCACCAACCTTCAAAAAAGTGCAAGTGTCAGTTTGAGCTTCAACTCTTTAATTGCTCACAGAAGAGGTATAGAAAATCTTACAATTTATCTGATCATGTCATGAGAATGAGTGAACAACCACATTGATACAAAGAAGATCTATTTTAGAGCTACTCGATTGCATCGATGGTCATAAGGTTTAAAATTATTGCATATTTGACTAGAATCACCAGGGTGGGAGCAAAAGAATTCCATAAAGTGCTAAAATGTTTAAGTATAAAATGGATGTAGTGGAGTGATGTAGCCACAACATTTACGTTTTGATGTTACAGTCAGTTTTAGCACCGTGTTACAACAGCTTTGGCATAGCAAAAAACATATGAAAAAGCAAAATTTACAAGACTACGTGATCAAACAGGAGATCGTTACCATTGCAACACGATGCCCTGCAGCTTTAAGACTAGAAATAGCTCCAGATTTTCCCTGTGGAGTCAACGATGACTTGATAAATTCATTGTCTATTCCAACTGCTTTTGCTATAGTTGCAACTGCCTCTTCCCTATCCCCAGAAAAGAGGACAGTTCTGATACCCTTCTGCTGGAGTCTTCCAGTCAAAGCAACAACAAAAAGTCAGCATACCAGGCAGAAAATAACTTGATAAGTTGATAAGAAGAGTGTATAGAGGGACTACAAATCATCCAAAGAATGCAGATTTAGGATCTAACAAAAGAGTAAAACTAAGACATGTTTATATCAGAAACCTACAGACCAAATAATCATCGGTCATTTCAACTTTCCAAATCAACAACTGCTGATTTTAGGGAATTAAACCATAACCTACACTAAAAACGCCATCACAAAATCACCCAAACAATACATGCTATGATTCTATAAACAGCAAATTGAATGGGAACAAAATGCCAGGAGCATTGCTATGGTTGTCATGGTGAAGTTCACCAAAAGTTCAAATAATAATACAGAAAAATCATTTTCATGCACATTGAGACCCAAAGCTTATAATGTGATAGAGACATTACCTAGTTACAGTAAACTCAGCATCATGCCGCAGGCTATCTGATATTGCAATAGCACCGATGATGCCTTCTCCTTCACGTCCAACATATACAATTGTTTTCGAATAACTTGAAGGTGTTATGCCTTCTGATGATTGACGGACAGCATTTTCTAGGTTCAAAATGTCAGATCTATCTGTTCTTCTCTGGAACTGCTCATGAACCCATTCCAAAGAACCCACTGAAACCAAAAGGCCATCTACTTCTGCTAAAGTTCCAAATCCTGGTTCTGTTAATTGCCTTCTTGTGACTGGGATACTCAAGTTCAATGATTTGGCTTTGTTTAAGATAGCATTAGCAATTGGATGTGATGCTGTACTCTCGACAGCAGCAGCAATCTGAAGAATTTCCGACTCTTCATACTTGAAAGAAGCAATGCTAGAAACAGCAGGTTTTCCTTCAGTGAGGGTTCCTGTCTGGAGGTTGAGGCTTAGAGTGAGATTGCAGAGATAACTTCACATATAAGCTAGTAAATGTATGTGATGTAGCATGATTGTCTATATGTAAATCTACCTTGTCCCTTTTCAAAAAAAATCTACCTTGTCCAAAGCAATATGATCTATACTGGCCAAGCGTTCCAATACATCTGCCCCTCTCACAAGGAGTCCTTGCCTTGCTCCTGAAAATTTTTAAGTGCAAAGAAAGTAAAATTTCCAGAAGTACCTTAGTGTCATAACAAGAAAGAAGATATTCCCAGAGTGATCAAAAGCAGATATGGGAAATATTCCCAGAGTGATCAAAAGCAGATATTGAGATATGAACACGCTATAGATTTTAGATATATCCTTGCTTATATATAGCTAGAAGTTAGGCAGTATCTAATACGATATCAAAATAGTGTGATATACATGCTTGAGTAATTGACTGAATCTCTCAAACTCCAAATTAACAAAAGTTAGTAAGGACAGAAGATTAACATTGAAAGATGACTTTCCAGAATTAAATATCCAATCCCCAGCATGAGTTTCTCACAGATATACAAAATCTAAGTGAATATAAATGAAGATGTTAGACAATATACCAAGAGAAGTGCCAACTAGGATTGCTGTGGGTGTGGCAAGACCCAGTGCACAAGGGCAAGAAACTACCTGCAAAAGAACATGAATACTTTATACTTCATG
Source organism: Rubus idaeus (assembly GCA_030142095.1). Taxonomy (NCBI): domain Eukaryota; kingdom Viridiplantae; phylum Streptophyta; class Magnoliopsida; order Rosales; family Rosaceae; genus Rubus; species Rubus idaeus. Next base: position 31,211,503 of record CM057966.1, read on the forward strand.
GAAGAACACTAAGGACAGATTTCAATAAGATGTTTTTCTTTTTCTTTTGTAACAATATGATATGAATGCTTTACAAAGTAGGAAATATGTCTAGTAATTAGCCGATGGCTCAACATGAACTCAAAGAGTAATGCTATGAACTTAAATATGTCTAGTAATTAACCAGAATTCTAGATACTGTTTCTTTGTTTATATTTGGTCGAACATTGTTGATTTCTAACAACTAAAAGACTGCCATGCCATAAGTGACTAAATTTTGGAGAAATTTTTGATGCCTCTAGTATTATTTCAATCTCTAAGCAGTGATTGTCTTGTTACACAACAATGTGATTACATAAGTTAAAAGTAAATCAAATTTCTCATGAATAATGATCAACAAATAACAATCATAAACCAGTTCCAATAAACCAAGTCAAGCAATCACTGAGCAATACTGATTGGGAATATATCTATATAAGTTGGTTCACCATACTCACCAAGACATCCACAGCTAGTTTCAAGCTCAACAGCATTGGATCTCCATCTGGCCCAGCAATATCGTTGAGCAAAACATCTGGAAAAATATGAGTTCCAATGTAGTACCTGATACGAATTCAAAGCATAAGCATGCATAGTTGAAAGGAACAGCATGGCATCCATGCATAAGATATTTTCCAAGTAAAAGTAATGCATACATTGCCCTTTAAGTTGATTAGATTTATAATCAATTACAAGTATCCAAAATTTCAGGTCCCAGTGTCAAACATGTAGGTTGTAACATGGTTCATTTCAGTCTATAATGACATTTTTATAAATGAGACTCGGGCCCAACACCTGTATTATGTGAAAGAAAAAATCATCACCTACCAAAAAGCAAATGTTGTAGCTGAGAGAGTCATTATACTGTATACAAATGGTCCAGCTATTGAATCAGCAAGCCTTTGTATTGGTGCTTCATGGCCTTGAGCATCCTCAACCTGACAAATATGAAACGCATGCACTGACTAATGAGTAAAAGGTGCCAACTGATTAAGATATCAAACAGAAAACGTTCCCTGCATTGTCAACCCCCCTCCCAAGAAAAACAAAAGAAAGAAAGAAAGGTTTTGCCATGCATGGGTACAGAAGTATCCCTAATGAATTAGTGTTTCTGCACAAATTCAAGGTTGCTTAAAACAATTGTCTGTGTCATGAGTAAAAGTAGTTCACTAACCATGCGAACAATCTTGGAAATCATTGAATTGGAGCCAGTTGAAGATGCTTTAATCCTCAAAGGACCATCCTGAAATATATAAACAATTCCCTTCTGTGTTAACTATGCAGAAACTATATATCAAATGAAATTATCTTCTTCTTTTCTTTGATAAAGTATTTATTAATAAAAAAATTAAAAAAAATTACCTACTGAAATTTAAACTAGTGACTTATATGCAGGATGTATGTGAACATAGCCAGGGGCTCTTAATCTCATCTAGTAAGGCCAACTAATTCCCAACTATATTTCCAATTTACCATGATAATATGGGAACTGTGTCCTAGATTTAAAGGTCATACATGACTTCGAAAGCTCTTCCATATCTCAAACTTAAGAAACTACAAGAAATAAGTGCTATAAGTGACAACATATCACTCTCCAATTTACAGAATCATACCCAATTTATTGTTCCAGCTGAAACGGTAAGGTCTTTTTCCTTAAATACAGGAAGTGATTCTCCTGTGAGCATGGATTCATCCACAACACTTCTTCCAGCCAGAACTCTTCCCTGTGGAAGCAGTTAATTTTCAGCAAACATTTAATTCCAACTTTTACATGCACGAAAAAGAAAAGAATAACAGTAATCTAAACCACGAACCTGAGCCTTTGGTCTAAAAAGTAGACAACAGCATTCTAATTAAGGCATTTAAGGATTCACACCCATTTCAGCAGAAACTTAAAGAGTTTTTGCTCAAATTTTAATAGGCCATGTCAGTATAATGAGCAGGCAGTAATTAAAATGCTTACATCCACAGGTATGGTTTCCCCTGGTAAAACCAACACGGAATCTCCCACACGAACATCATCAGTTGGGACCTCAATGCATATTGCATCAGAGCAAAGTACACTGTCACTGGAGGAATCACTTTCGGAGGACGCAATTACAAGTCTTGATTGAGTGTTAATCAGTGACTGCAAAACACATTCGAATCAGACATTTGTTGGTTATGCATACCATCCACCATAAAATATTAACATACATATAAGACCAGGAAACGTACCCAAATCAAGCATATGTGATATATCAAGTTTTTAGTTTGAACTATAGATATGAATTACATTCTAACTTACCAAGAGTTCATTCATATCACTAGATGCCCTGATCCTTGCCCTTTCTTCAAGAGAACGTCCTAGAAGCACAAAACCAAGAAGCATGACCTGCATATTAAAATACAGGAGCTTTCCATGAGTTGTTTTTCTCATGATCAACCAAAGGGACTGAACAAAGTTTCTCATAGAATGATGCAAAAAGCAGGAAACTTCATAAAGCATAAAAGATGCAGAGGTTGAAAGCAGAACCACACACCGGCTCATCAAAGAAAGATGCATCCCATTGGAGCTCAGGGTTAAGAAGAGAGACCTACAAGAATGAAAAATTTAAGATAAACACAAAAATTAACATTATACAGTTAGAACCATATTACATTGGAAGGAAAAAAGAAGAATCAATGCTAATTTTAAGAAGAAAGAGGGACCGACCGCACTAATTGTAAAAGCAGCCAGGGATCCAAATCCCACAAGAGAATTCATATTGGGTGATCCTTTTTTGAAAGCTCTCAGACCATCAAAAAGCAAGTCTACAACAAATTAATTTCACAATGTTAGGCTCGGCAAGTGTATAAAACTTGTAATTACGCTAGAAATCCATTAATTAGCCTTTAAATCAGAGAGCATTACTACTTAAGAGGATTGTGATCAAAGAAGTTTGAAGTCATTGAAGGAAGAGCAACCAACCTCGTCCCGGTCCCAACAAAGCTCCCAAAGCCAAACCACCTTTCACATACGAATTATGGAGCACCTCCATATACGATCCTAAACCAATACACACAGACAAACGCACACTTAGAGAAAATCAACAACACAAATGGAAAACTTTATCTTCAAGTTTAATTCTAGCTTTTGACCCAACACAGAAAAGAATCTTGCTCATAACAGAAAGATAGGAAATGAAATTCTATTAATTATTAGTTTTTTTGAAGGAAAAACTATTAATTATTAGTTTGTAGTTACTACCATGAGCAATGTGAATTCCCAGAGAATGCAAAATGTGCGAAGCGTGTGAACCACAACACAAGGCCACCAGAGTCCAAGCCAAAATGACTCGGTTCCTACTCTTCACGAGCAGCTCCTCTTTCTTCTTCACCATCTCCTTCCACTTCCTCACACTCTCCGACACTCCCATCCCCGAAGCCCTCCTCTTCGACGCGAATCCACACTCCGTCAACCTTCCGGCCAAGCTCTCCGCCACGGCCTCAGCTCCATCGCCGAGCTCCGGCCTCAGCTGAATCGCCGCCGTCTCGGTCAACATATTGACCGCCACCGAATGGACTCTGTCATCGGCGGAGAGCACCGATTTGACTCGAGAGACGCAGCCGCCGCACATCATCCCGGAGACGTCGAGCAGCACCGATGCCTCTGCGGCGCGTGGTTGGTCCTGAATCGCCGCCGCGATTTGACTTGGGGATGTGGCTTGCAGGCAGTTGGAGATAGTGAAATTAGGGTTCGAGTGCGGTGGGAGGAGGTGACGGCGTTTCGTTGGGAGGTGAACAGTACGACGCCGTTGCGGGAGGTGAGGCTTGAAGTTGAAGGTGAAGCGGTCAACATTGGAGTTGGTGCTGTAACTGAACAAGAGCTTTGGGTCAGGTGAGAGAGAGGCCCTCAGAATACTATTCATCATTGAGATATACAGATATCGGAGAAAGCTTCACTTCAACTTCAGAGAGTCGGAGAGAGAGATCCGATATGGCGGTAAGGAAGGTAGAGGTGGTCGTTGAATTATTGGCGGTATGATTTATAGTTTGACACGTCAGATTATTACCAACCCCTCGTTTAATATGAGCCGAGAACGTTTAAAATGAGTTGAACTATTTCCTTTCATTAGGACAAATTTGACCAATAATCATGGATTTTAATCGTTATCCTAATAGGAGCTCATTACTTCTTTTTTCTAAAACGAAATAGCCAAATAGTGTAATATCCGTATTACCGTATATTGATATCCAATGAATCATAATCATACGAAAGTTGCGGAGAGATAAATAAAATTAAAAAAATCAAAAGAGAAAAATCTTATAATACGAATTATGAGCCAATCAAACTCATCCTCGAACTAATTAAAAAAATTACACTAATAAATTTGAGCGATTCATGAGCAATCATATGACATTTCATTCGTAGAAAGACAATTTACGAACTTCTAATTTTGAGTATGTTTATAGAATGATGATTGGGCATGTCAATACTTCTAGCCGAATTACTTCAAAGTATATTAATAACATTTCTCGAGATTTAGCCATTTTGAAAAATTTAGCTATTAATGTCATGTTAGGCATTCTCCCGAATTATTGAATTCAAGCGACATACTTAATTGGTTGTGTCACAATTAATCGTAACTTGGAAAGTGCTTCAAGAAATGCTCATTTTGGAGATGTGTTCATATACTACAAAGGGGTTGTCGTGAGTGCTTTTTGTTCTATTCGGATATTTCAAGCTCAATGGTAGCAAAGTTATGGGGTTCGTTAAGACGATTGAGCTAACATAGGTTCATGATTGAAAGCATATGTAAATGGACTCTACTATTATTATTCAATTATTCTACTATTATTAAATTATACTGCATTGACAATTGCAAAAGGAGTGAGTTTTTCGTTCTTCTCGGTGTCTTCGCTTAATTTTTCAATGCTATTCCGTTGTTCGTACATATTTTTGTTAAGGTAATCAAATTATCGATGCTCTAGCGAATTATCATACATCTTTAAGGGGGTTTTAAGGGTGGGACGTTACTCCTCTCTTCATTCATGATTTATGTGTTCAGGATTGTTTAGGTCTTCCAAATTTTCAAAATACTTAAATTGCGTTATGTTTGTTTCTTGTGTAATTTCAATTTATCTTTATGTTGCTATATGGTAGAGACTAGAGTCTTTATCCCATTACTTGCAAGTTTTGTCAACGTTCGCTAAAGGCCAAAAAAAACCATTGAATATTATGTTAGTAGCATATGGTATTATGATATTAAAAGGAAAATTATACGACTCAACATCATAACGACCAGGGAAAAACGAGTGGAGAGGAAACGTCGTCGTATGCAGCAGAATGGCCTGGGATACATTCCCAATTTATCCAAATCTGGTACCTGTTTCCTGAACCACACTTCTTCTGGTTCTTGTTAGCCTAAAGCAAGAAAAATGGGTCAGAGCGAGTTGGCCTCGGCCACTGAGACCCCGAAATCATTGACGCCCACTTCAAATTTTGCTCCAAACTTTGCAATGCTACTGTCTTCAACCAATTTCGCACCGTTTCTCAGAGCATCGCCCAAGAAGCTCAATTTTGTCCTCCCCGATATTCACTCTTCAATTGCGTCCGCCACCCATAACTGCCTCAGTTTGCTCCATTCTTTGGCTTCTCAAAACCCGTTTCTCAACAAACTAATCGCTCTCCACGGCGAATTCCAGAGCGTCTGCCACCAGGTATGCCACGTGTCTCTGAATGAATTGAATTAAAATTGGGATCGTAGTAATTAATTAAGTAATTACTTTCAGGTTCAGTGCTTGAGGTACAGGAAGCGGAAGAGTTTATCTAGTCACAATTTTGCGGCGGTTTTACCCGGAGATTCAGTGGCCGGACTCGTCGTTGCTAATGGTGTCTCCAACTTCTTGAACTTATACAACACTCTCTTAGTATGCAGGCTTGTGTTGACCTGGTTCCCCAACTCCCCTCCTGCCATTGTTGGCCCTCTCAGGTATTCTCGACTCACTCATGATTCGACTTTGTAGTTCAATTTCGCAACATAAAATCATCATCATCATCGTCATGTCAGATTATCTAGTAACAGAGATAATTAATTATGTTGTGGATGTGGTGCAGCACAATATGTGACCCTTACTTGAACATATTTCGTGGGCTAATCCCGCCGCTCGGAGGCACATTGGACCTCTCTCCCATTCTGGCATTCTTGGTTCTTAATGCCTTCACGAGCACCGCCACCGCGCTACCGGCAGAGCTTCCAGCATCACCGCCACCAGTTGCTTCCCAAGAACTCGGTGCTTCTTCTAGTACAGGAATTACTCACCTCACTACGCCGCAGAAGAAATGGATTACCAGGCTTCAGGGTATCAACAACACAAAGAGCTGAGACGGAGTCGGTTAGGATAGTGATGCATTGATGCTTTAATTTGCTGCTGTCTATTTTGAAGGTGTAAGCATTGAGCATGCATGAATGAAAATGCCAAGTTTATAACTTGTTTACACACAAGTAATCAGTAGTCTAATGAAGTTGATGGTATAGGCAATCAACCTTATCTTTTAAAGTTTTGGTTTAGTGGACCTGGTTGAGCCCCAAGCACCAATGGTGTTCAATGTGCCTAAGAACCTAGCCCTTAATTAACGGCCCATGCATATTCCTTTTCTTGATACAGTAATCTAACTTGGATTATATTTTCAACGATTATGGTAAAGACTCTTGGAAATTTCATGGGAGGCATACATGAGCATCAGATTCTATGCAGCAATAGTCCACACCAGTATCGATTTTTAATTTTTGTTAATGGAGAATAATCTTTCCCACTCAATCCGACACGAAAACCTTCTTGTTTAAGCCTCTTACTCCTAGTCGGTCTTGAAGCCTAGCTTGAGGGGAACATTATCTCTTAGTTTCTGGATGGATTCCTTGCGATAAAGCTAAATTAAGTGTCCTTTTGATCAAGCTCTCTATGACAACCATTAAATTTGGACATCTGCACTACAAGATAGAGAGTAGAGAATCCGCATAGGTAAAGGAGAAGAAGAAATAACCTTTCGGGGATCGAAGAGGGTTATTTTGGTTCTCAAATCTCAAGTCTTGCATTCTGACACTTGTGAATGGAGCTTGGGGCTACAAGGAGGACGAGTCGGTTTTCTTCATACCAGAGGTTGGTGGCCATCGGGTTGGCGCTTCTTGCTGTGCTTTCTCCTCTCTATATTGACCGCAGAACAGTCGATGATTCAGAACTTGATTTGCAGGAGCCCATCAGCTTTGCTGCTTGGCTGCCTCTGCTGCTCTTGGTGTTGATCTTGGCCATCACTTTGTCGCTTTACTTGGACCGAAGCTTTACCAGGTTTGACCCTTACTGGATTCATAGAGTTGGTGGTTCTTCGAGTGGTATTATAATTACTCTCATGGTCCTGGCTTTGGTTTTGAAGTGTAAAGCTTCTATTTGGAACTGGGAGGCTTAACTCAGTACTTGTTTTTCTGCTATGTAATTTACAGGACAAACTTCATGTATCTTTCTATAAATAAGGGTAGGTAATCTTTGGTGCAGTTAATTTTTTGTTTTCAGATCGAAAAACAATAGGAATTCTCTCTCTATAAACAAACGCAAACACTCGAGAGAAAAAAGAGAGGCGATCTTGGTAGGCTGCAGGGACACAAAATAGAAGGGAATAACTGAAGAAAATGAATGGCATTAATCTCGCAGTCTTGCATACAATGAAAGCGAGAAACACAGAACAAAACTACGAAGGCCAAGCCTGTTAATACAACGGAACAAAAAAAAAGCCCCGAATTAAGTGGAAAGCAATCCAGAATTTCATACAGCTTCATCATAATCCAAAGGCAAACCCCATTGCAAGCAGAGCTGTGGTGAAAAATGCCCACATACGACTGCTTCTAGACCAATCATAAGCACCACTGCACTCGTCATTCGCACCACTAAAGCACCCAGGTCTCGTTATCTTAACCGCACCTCCTTCCGTAGCAAAGCTGCTGTTAGTTTTGCCACCGCTGAACAACACACACCAGAAATATGGAGAACCACCATCACTGCCACTGACTGCAGCTCCCACTTGAGTGTGATTCTTATTGTAGAGTATTTCCAAGCTCTTGCTGCCTTCAATCAAGATATTAGAAAACGCTTGGGCAGCATGGACATATTTAGTCTCGCAGCCAAGTAAACGACCGGTGATTGGAGAGAGGGTTGAGGCTTGAACGCCACAGTTTGGAGCAAAAGTTTCAGCAAATTGGGAATCAGCTGGCTTCTTGGCATCCGGACCTCCTACAGCGCCACAGTCACCTTGGTAAGCTTTTATGTACTGCAAGGCAATGCAGCCCAATCCCGGGTTGTCATAGAGGGCTGGTGATTTGTGTGCAGTTCTGTTATCGTTAAGCACAGCCACCAACTCATCCGCAGGGTTCTTAGTAACGTTCACTGCAATGTTCATCCACCATCAATCTTGTTAACATCTTTGATCCACAAGCACAGTAATTAATACTACCAAATGACAAATCAACGAAGCAAAAAGAAACACCATCTATATACACAGTGCTTAATTCACTTGTCTCCGTGCCAAGGTTCGATCTTTTAATATCATGTAAATTAAAATGCCCTTAATGTTGAAAAATCCAAGATCCAAATTCTAGCTGTCCCCAAACCAAGCACGACTACATTGATGATCAGTGAGAGAGAAAAATCTCAACCCAATAGATCAAGTAATTAGCTAGCTGAAGCTGATTTCTGATACTAACCACAAGATCTGAAGCAAGACAAAGCTTCAATCAATAAGTCCTACGGTCCTACCTACACTTGTGCAAAGTGTGGCCACATTTGGAATATGTATCCAATTAAGACACAAATTCAAAATGAGGGAAATGCAGATCCAAATCTGAATTTTGCAGCAGTCGCATTGTACTAACTATAAACAGACAACTACTAAATGTATGAAAGAGACTTAGCTTACTCTGACTAGCAGCAGAAACAGACACAAAAAGAAGAGAAGCTAAAAGAACCCATGTGCTGATTCCCATTGTTACTCTGCTTGCTTCTGTTGCAAACTCCGATAGAGAGAGAAGGGGGGAGGTGGGCCGCTTCTGTTGCAAGTATTAAGAGGTCGAGTCAGTATTAATGGTGTCGCGGCTTAGCTTTACTAAAATGGACAGCTATTATTTCCTTTTTTTATATTATTATTATTTAAAAAAGAAAGACCGAGAAACGATCAAGAAAGTTGTGGTTGCTGGCAACTGGCAAATGCAAGGCTAGGTTTCAATTACTCAAATACCCCCAACTGCAAAGGATAATAGAAGTCAGTTACATAGGGGTTGATACATAATTTCGCCAGAAGTAATCGGATAAGTTTCTTGTCTCCAGCTTCGGCTGATGAAGCTCGCTCACTGAGTTGGGCATGGCTATGACGACGACATTGATTGCCACGGCGCCGCCCCTCACTTCCTCCACCGTGTCTGCTACTAAAGCAAACAAGTTCCGGCCAGTGAGGTGCGCACTGTCACCCTCAAATTGGCGGGAAAGCAGGCGATTGGTCTCCATCTCCGTTTCCCTCGCTCTCTCACATTTGCTGCTCTTCGTCCCTGAACGTACGCAACTACGCACGCCTGCCCAAATCTCTAGCTTCAAATAAAAAAAGGTAATTTTACTTTTCCATTAATATATCAAGTTAATTAATTTACTTACTTACTGCAGATGCTGTTGCTGGAAGCCTGTTCGATAACTACGTAAAAAGGTGAACGACTCCGATCAAGTAATCCATGCATTATTAATTGTACATTTGTACGTAGGCTAGCTAGCTACGAGTGACTAAATTAATCTTCCCAAATTTGATAAGTCAGGAAAAAGCTAGACCCGCTTGAGGCTTATGTATCACCGGTCATATTGACCCAGTTACAATTCAAGGACTTGGGTAAAAATTATTTCCACTAATTGTACATTAATATAGTGATCGATTAATTGATGGAAGAATTGTGTGCTTATATGATCCATGTTTCAAATCAAAATGTGCAGAGAAGTCTCTGGAAGGTGATCAGCCGCCGTTTGCTACCTGTCGGTCTCTGCTACGCTCCGGCCCTGCAGCGTCTCTTCGTGTAAATATTCGAGCTGTGAGTTAATGAGTTGTGTTTATGCTTTACGTACTCTCTCAATTTTGATGCATTGTCTTCCAACTTTTCCTACAGAGAGAGAGAGAGAGATTAGGAGGATTTCATTTGCTTTTTGGCATGCAGGTTTTGTGTACATGAATTCCTAATTAATTAAGAGCTTTTCTTCCCAACTGTACTGTACTGTAGGTGGCACAGTATGCTTCGGACAGCGGCGATGGGAAAACTGCTTCTACCAGCGTCGATCAATGTCTCAGGTACTATCACTTTCTTAAGTTTATGGTTGATTTCAACTGACTTTTAATACCAGTGATCGAAATTTCATCTTCAAGGGCCTTGGAGGAACTAGATTCCTTGCTTTTGCGCGCAACAAGAAATGACCCAGGAGCTTCAGTCGATTCAATGAAGACACAGACCAATACTGCCCTCAATGCATTGGACAGGTGAATCTTTACAGTATATTGTCGCCTGAAACAGCATTCTTCCTCGTCTTACCTTGTTCCAACTGTTGTTCATACTTATATATATGCATGCATACCCCACAAAGCTCAAGACTGACCATCCTTTCTGCAGCCTCCTCAAAACTGTGCCTTCAGATGTGCTAGACAAAGGAAAGGTCGCCGCCGATTCTTATAGGAGCTCATTAGAGAATGCAGATGTTGATATCTCAGACCCAGAACTGAAGGAATTGCAATCCATACTATGAATTCATCTGCATTGAAATACATGCATGGATGCTTTGTAAACTTCCACTTTTTCTTTTTTAACCAACACTACAGTTTCAAGTATCGATTACAACGAGGCTTTGCAATCAAATCCCTACATGTAGAGTTATGCAAGTGTTAATGTGATAGATTGGAAGTGCAGCATCTTGGTTTCTTTTATTACATCTACCTCTGTATATTCTGGTCTTTCAATGAAGAGAGAATATATTTCCAACTACCATCATAATTTTCCAACAGGTACATGGACATTCTTCTTCAATAGAGAATAACATAAATATGAATTTGGTCTGGACATAAATTAAACTACCAAAAAAAAAAAAAATTTGAACCGAGATGAATAAACAAGTAGAATCGGAAATAAGATATTTAAGAACAAAATATTTTATTGTATCATCACATAAAGACATAAATGTAGTACCCTATACAAACAAACACAGAATTCAGGTTGTTTTGAATTTCACCCGTTATGAAAAATTGAATTAAGAGAGACAAACAACCATAAAAGGCAAACTTATTGTATGGCTACATAAGACGCCCACGTCTGCTACCTATATTCTCAAAAGCGAATGCAACCAAAATAGATGAAACCATTTACATAGAGGTTCATTGATACATGACGAATTCTGTTTGCCGACCAGAAAGCTTGTTAGAAGTCCCAAAAGAACAAGACGCAATTCTTGCTCTAATCATGACTGTGGTGACAGGCTGCTAAAGATGCGCTTCAAACTTGGGCATGCCACACGTAATCTCCCCATGCTTAACGGACATATCTGTCGACAGCCGTAAAAGACAGTAATAGGTTCCATTATAACACAGATTTTTCCTAATGATTAGCACATCGAGAGAGAGAGTTGAAGTTCGTACTGACCTTGGGACAAAAGCGAACATCAAGAGTCTCCAGCATGCTACATTTTGATATCGCAGCTTCCACCGCTGCTTCATCCATGTTGCAAGACTAACAAAAGTCCCAGATAAGAAAATTAGGGAATAGCAAAGCAACAGATGGGACCAATTTCCAGTCCTTCAAAATAATGGCAGGTGAAAATACAAGGCCAAACCAAAAATATGCGCATGTAAAATATATAGAATAGATAAAAGAGAAACGCATGTATTGGATTTCCATCATTTTATGAGTGTGGTCACACATGAAATAAAGAATTATGAAGAAAGGAAAAAGTAAAAGTCATAGTCAACCTAAAGCGACTATCATAAGAGGCAAAATGCATACCTGAAGAAAGAGACTAGTCAATTTTGGACATTCAAGCTTCAAAACTTCCAAAGAAGAACAATTGCTGAATAAAAGAAAGAGGGGTCAGTGGAGATAAGAGCATAAAGAAAAAATAAAAAGGACTAATCATGCAAAGAGAATTTAAAGAAAGAAAAAATTACCTCAGATTAAGAAAGCAGAGGTTGAAACAAGCAACTTCAACATCCTTCAAATTTGCAGACAGAGAAAGATTCAATGAAGACAGATGGAAACAACCTGCTGCTGCTGGAATGTGAACTTTCCTGATATTTGGACAACCAACACAGTTGAGATTCTGCAGTAGCCGATTTCCACACTCAACTGGCTCATGGACATACTCAAGTGAAAATATGCCAGAAGGGACAGAAATACGAGATGCTACGAGAGGCTGCCCACCACTGCTACCCCAATTCAGGTCATGCATGTTCACACAGCCATTCAAGCTCACATGAGTTAAGTGTGTACAGAAAGATAGAAGCTCTTCTATAGCAGATTGACAGAGGGTTCCATAAGACAAATCCAATTCCTGCAGAGCTGGAAGAGCCCCTTCCTTGTAAAGAGGCTCCAGGGATGAGTCGGATAGATACTTGCAAGCTTGTAATTTTAAAACCTGAGGGAAGATGGGGAAAAAGAAGAAAAAGAAGAAAAAGAAAAAAAGGTAAGAAGATCCGCCCAAGATGCATATAATCTAGTTTCAAATAAAGAATAAGACAAAAAAACTCAAACTAAATCAATTCCAGTACCTTCTCCTCAACTCAACTCAAAAATAAAAGTTAGCAATAGATTCAGTTAGTTTTATTGAAAGTGTTAGCAATTTAGCCAAAATTGCAGAGTCAGCAAACTACGTGACTGAAATTACAAAATTGAAATTGAGGAACTAAAAGTAAAATTTTGACTCCAATTATTACTGCACCAACAAATCTAGAGCAGTATGGGGTTGTAAAAATTACCTTTAGTTTAATGCAAGACTCAAAAACTGGCTTCAAGTTCATTAAGAAAGTGTATGACAAATCTAGCACAATCAGGTTTGGAAGCCAGCGCAAAGAATAGAGTCCATCAGAACCAACAGAGGGGCATGACATTAAAATTAAAGACTCAATCAACGGGCATGAAGCAGCTGTTGCAGACAAGCAATCATCCCTAAGCTGGCTGCATAGTACAAAACAAATAAAGGATTTAGTTTGGTCTCCAGAGAGAGACGGGGGGAGGGTTAGGGTTAGGGTTAGGGAAGTATAAAACAAGAATAACCTGCAAAAGGAAGCATCCAGAGACGTTAAGAGTGGACAATTAATCGATGCTTCAGATAATACGCCGCAACCCTTCAACTCAAGCAGCACCATGTTTGGCGCATCGATATTGAGGGCGTTCAGTTTGGGACATATCCCCAAATTCAGTGACCTAAGACCAACCTGATAAAAGCGACGAGAAAAGAATTCAGTTATCTATTAGCTGAATGGAAGAATTACCTAAGACCAACCTGATAATGGAAGAATTAACATGCAGTAGAAAGACTTCAATAGAAAAATTATATTTCATAAAATAAATTACATATTCATGCAAGAGAAATACATTGTAGAACTCTTGCGTTTCTAGAAATTAATAATTTCTTAAAAGTCGTATTACACCACAATCATTCTCACTTACTGGAGAAAATGCTGCACTTTCAAGATGATCACAACCATCCAAAGAAACTTGTTCAAGATAAGGGCATGTCAGTTCAAGAGAAGTGATTCCCCGACAACCAACAAGTGAAAGACTGACAAAAGAAGTGCTGCAGAATCGAACTGCTGTTAAGCTCTGAGAGAAGTAAAAGCATTAAGTGAGCTCAAGAGGAATGCATTACAACGAAAAACAAAACTCAAAATCAACCAATGCAGTCAACAAGGATGATTCAACCAACCCTGAATGACTATCCTAGCAAAATCTATTGTCAACAGTATTTAACTAATGAGAAGGAAAAATCCACAAACCTCACAGTTTTCGAGAACTAAAGCTTTTAGCATAGGGCACCCGCCACCATCACTGAAAACATTGCATATAGAATTTGTTAAAGATTCACAATCTGTGAGATCCACTTCTTGCAAACTTGGGCATTGCAGTGCCAACGTGGTTAAGCTCTCTTGCTTCTGCAATGATAGTTTCTGCAAGCCCAAAAGACCATTCAGCTTTTGTGCGACTGATAAATTAACAAGGCATTAAACGAGGAATCTGAATGTTTCAACAAAAGACATACTTGAAGTGAATTTGAAGTGATGCTGATACGGTGGAGCACAGAGCAATTAGACACCATTATAGATGACAGCATGAGAGTTCGTAGATTCAGATCAGCAAATCTGTAGGAGAGGCACAATTTTAAAGGTTCTATAAGAAAAAGAAATGAAAAGAGAGATGCATCTTTTTTCACAGGGAGGTAAGGCAGGATGAAACGAAAGCAAAAGCTTACTTGCGACAATGTACAAGACTGATATTCTGCAAGCGTGGAAGATCCAAGATCACAGAGGTAAGTAGGTTGCAATTGTTAAGCTCCAAAACCTGCAAAACGTCATAATTTCAGATCAAATAGTGTTTAAAGCATTTAGTGAGAGCAATAACATTACCAATATTTGGCACAAGATACAAACCTCCAGCATGTAACTATGGGCTATTGCAACCATCGAAGCAGAAGTGATTCCCTCACAACTGTGTAGCTTGAGAACCGTTAACATTGGCAGTCTTACAGACTTCAAAGAAAAAGCAAGGGACCATGTCAGTTAACAAATCATCCAAACATTGCTAAAACAAAGACAACCGGAAATCTCTAAAATCTAACCTCTAGGGATACATTTGGACAGTATGATGCATTAAGAACATGGAGATTTGCACAAGTAAGAGCTATCTCACGTAGTGTTTCATCACTAACACATGAACAATTTGACATATCTAGTGACTCTAATTGAGGACAAGAAGTTGCTGCTGAACGGATTGCAGCATCTGAAAGCTTGTGGCAAGAGCCTAGATCAAGGTCGCGCAAAAGAGGGCTATTAAGAACAGCCTGGGCCATGTTACTGCGCTTCATTGACAGCGTCTCAAGTTGTGGACACCTGCAAAAGATCACATTTAGCAAAAAAATAAAATAACCAAATAAACAACCTGAGACAGTTAAGTTAACATGTTCAAACTTTTTCACCTGATAGATATGCGCATGACACGACATTTTGTCAGTTCAAGATGACGCAGTCTGTCATGGTTTATAGGTATCTCCTGAATACCATTACCAAGTGTAGCATCATTGATGGTCAAACTTTTTAACATTTGACAATCTGCTAAGGAATGGAAAAAAATATCCCCTATTTGCCCTTTGCCTAGAGCTAAAGCTTCAAGATTCCTGAGAAGGGGGGAAAAAAGTGAACAAGAAAATACAAGCAACAATCATCATAAATAGTTATTAAAAAAAGTAATTTACCTTAATGATGAGATTGCTGTCATGACAAGCAAGTGAATAGCAGGGGTACCAGAAATATTCAATTCTGTGGCATTCGGATACCGCCAACATATATCATCAACTGCAATTGCATTAAGTAATTAGCACCTGACTTTAAACCTTACATAGAGATAAATATACTGACCCAAATTATAATAGTTGTAGTGATAATAATAATAATTATTATTATTATTATATTGAACAAAGAATAGATGCCTATTACTAAAATTAAACATTTACATTACATTTTCAAAATGCAAATTATATTTGACAGATCAACATTAACATATAAACTTCACTACTACATTATAAATACCTGATAAACTACATCAAAACACAAGAATCACAAGCCACATGCAGCACACCAACAACAAAATGATGGAAACAATAATATCTTTGGAAGGAGAGGAAGGACAGATTTTGTCCAATAAAAACATCAGTAACAACTAGTTTGACAAAGTTCTCCAGTTATTTGGCACAGGTCTATCTCAAATATGTTGTACTTAAGTAAAAAGACTTGGCAGTAAATGACAAAATAATCTAAGTTAATACTCACATTGCTCTACAGATATGTTCCGATTCTCAAAATTCAAACACCTCCAGAAATCTGCATGAGCACTAGCAGCTCGCCACTGCCTGCAGACTATTGCAGCTCGGCAAAGATTAATGTGGTCCAAGAAAGAGAAAACCTAACAAGGAGAATACAATATGATAGTCATAATAGTAATCAACTTAGAGCCAAAAATTGACGATAGCTCCTTAAATAATACTAGTGCATATGTGTGTATGCTGGGAGACAATATGTACCATATGTAATAGGTCATCTGTGAGATCCATACGAACTTCAAAATCATCAGTTTTTGAAGTGCCACCGTTATCTCTTTCATC
The DNA here is from genome assembly GCA_030142095.1 of Rubus idaeus. Lineage (NCBI taxonomy): Eukaryota > Viridiplantae > Streptophyta > Magnoliopsida > Rosales > Rosaceae > Rubus > Rubus idaeus. The sequence continues at coordinate 31,227,913 of CM057966.1, forward strand.
ATCTTTCCCACTGCCAGATTCAAAGGGATTCTCCTCACCACCATTGTTGGGTGTGAAATTATGAAAAAAAGTTTCACTCTGATACGGAACATTAGAGCCTTGACTTATGCTGTAGTTTCTGTCCACAGATGAACTGGAATTTCCAGCACCTGAAGACATTGCCATTGCATAATGGAAATCACTGCAAGAAATAGTGTCAACACCAACCATAAGTATAGGAGACAATGTAGCACACATGTCAAGTCAAGAAAACAAGTTCATTACATTTCTAATAAATTTGCAAGTGCATCATCAGTCTAAATTAAATATATAACACTACCTGTTAAACAGTTGGTTCTCATATTTCTCCTAGAGGTGAATCATTTGTGCAAAGCTATTGAAAATGGCCAATCAAGACTGGACTTCATATAACGAATTAAATAATCAAATAATGCAGAAGTGTTGACAAGACAAAACTGCTTTAAGAATCCTAATGCACTTGTACTGTCCGTCTTAAATCATTTCTTCTGTATGCCGAGTGCAAATTATGTTAACTATTCCTTTTAATTAATTGCTCATGTTAGAGAAACGATTATATCATGGCCCAAATTATTTCATTTCAGCATTGAACAAAAAGCACCAGAGATGTTCTGCATGTAATCTCATTAAGACATGTCAAATGTTCCCAGTTGATAGTCGTAGATAAAACAACTATAGATTATGAACCATGGCGAAAATCTCTTACGTCCCCCAATTAAACACCCAGTACCTACTAAAGGTCACAATTTTAGTAACCTGAAAGCAAATGACCTACAATTAACAATCAAGTAAAATTCGGTACCCGGAAGAAACGGAGCCCACAAAAATTAGAAAAAAGACAAATAGGAAGCGAGAAACTCACTGAGAAAAGGAGTGAACTTTGGCTCGCTTATGGTGCGAATCGTGATCACCGTCCTCATCGGCAACCGAAGCCGAGCTAGTCTCGCCCTCGGACCACCGAGGATTCCTAATCGCGGCCCTCAACGTGTCAAGAGCGCCAACACACACCGACTCGTCCCAATGAGTCCCACCACGCATTGCTTGGACCATCCCTTCGAACATTCTCAGGTGGTCGTCACGGCCACTCTCATTGGCTACGAGCTCTAACGGCGGCACCTCCCCGGTCTCCTCGTCGTCATTTTCCATAACCCCCTCGGAATTGTCCTTATTTACGAAATCGCCCTCCTTCATGATGGCCTCTTTATCCTCCTCTTCTGGTTCGTCTTCTACGGTGAAGCACAGACAACACCAAATCTTCATACATTCGAAGGCAAAGCTCGAACCTTCGCGAACCCTAGGTCACGATCCGATACATTTCTATTCCCTGGTGAATCCTCTCTCAAATGAAAACCCTAATTGCCGCGGAAAAGGAAGGAAACAAAATTTCTCAAACCCTAAAAAAGAGACCGCCGATTGGATTTCGAAATTTGATTTATTCGACACCATACACAAGAATTGATCGACATGCAAAGAAATATACAGATTGAATTTGAAAAATCAGAGAGAAAAAGAGACACTTATTAGTGGATCTGAAGGGATCCTGAGAGCTGATTCGCCGAGGATGCTTTTATTGTACCTTCTCTATATTTCTCATTTCTACTTGGAACGGAAACTGCACGTCTGCAATACACTCTGCCTCTTAAAAACAATTAAATTTGTGTATTTAACACGACGCCGTTTCACTATTCCATCCTCATTTACTTTTTTATTTGTAGCAAAAAGAAAATCAATAACAAATTTGGTGGCGTAAACAGACATATAATTTTAAATTTTTTATATATGTATCTATATTAATAAAGTTAAAATATGAATTATGGTTAAATTTTTAAAAATTTAAAATTGGCTATTCCTAAGCTCATAAGACTATGGTTCTATCTAGCCGGATCAAAATTGATCCTATATAGACTGAGATGCTCAATCTCACACCTATTATGTTAAAAATAATTCGAGGGGAAATATAACAAATACCCGAAAATTAGAAGTCGTGGTTTTAATATAAAAATATGCATCCCTTAGTTTTTGTTGTTTATACTTTTTTGTTTAGTTTAACTGGTTTGCATTAGTTGTGATAATTCAGAATAACTTTGGTTTGGTCAAGATAATTAAGAATGATTAGGCTTACCCATGGGGAACCTTGGACATTAGACAGAGTCATCAACCCCCAAATAGGGGAACATAAAGGCCCCACGGATATAATCAATGGTGACAAAAAGACTTAGTCTTATGCGGTGTGTACACTATACTACACTACTTACTACTCTACTACTACTGCTGCGCGTTGTGACAGGCGCCATTCAGCATCAAGTCAACAGTCACTGACCCCAGTTTGTGACTTGAGTCTTCCTAGTTTGAAACGGGTTACCTGGTTGGGCTACCTCAAACTCAGATGGGCTAAAAATAACCACTTTCTTGTGCCTCGTGCTTTAACAATTTTCTTGGGCCTCATGCTTTGACCATTTCAGGCTACTCATCGATAGGGTTGGATTAAGCAGAGTGTCAGAGCTCTCAGATTTGAAACTGGACTAGGTTATAAATGAGACCTTATTTGGTTATGACCATTTTATGGAGAGATCATTGTTCACTTGGGCCAATCATATCTTTTGTGTGTATGCTCTTTTTGGGTGTGGGCTTGAGGCAAGAACTACCACCGTAGGGTTGCCGGTCTCACTTGGTTAGGGTGGACTTTCGGCTTCAAATACTCCAACACCACCCTGGAAACGTCAGTATCGGCACCGGCGCAATTTAGTAGCCGGTTCGGAGAGACCATAATGACGGTGTAACTGTGGAAACCAATATCCCGTCCCTTCCCCTTCTTCTAATTCGTCTATTATTCTTGAATTTCTGTTTTTTTTTTCTCTCTATTTTATTACTCTTCCTTGTTGGGTTGGGTCGTGATCGGTGCTTTATGGAGTTAATACATATGTCCAATATGCAGTGTTGAAAGTTTCGAGAACACCCCGGCCTATAAACATTTCATTGTTAATCCTAGCGTGGGGCTGTCCCCTGAGTGACTGAGTGTGAGGTTTGTTTTACAAGAAAGTGAAGAAACTTAAACTCCTTCCCATTTTTCTCTAAAGTTGACTAGGTAAACTCACAAGATGATTTTTTTTTTATCTATTGGCTAGAAGCGTTACAAAATAATTCTTTTGAGTCTTTACCTAAGATTCTACTTATTGCCCGTAAAATTTGGCACCATAGGAATAAGTTAGTCTTTCACCAACTTGCCCCTTCTCCAACTCAAATCATTTTTGGAGCTGCTTTTTTGGGGGCCAGTTTTTGTGAAGCTAACCCTATTCCTGTAAAGGCTAAAACATATAAGAACTTTCATATTAAATGGAAACCACCTAATGATGGTTTTGTTAAACTGAATTTTGATGGTTTTGTTAAATCTGATAACTATGCTACTTCAGGATTTGTTATCCGTGATATCTATGACAACTCTCTTTTTGCAACAACAAAGAACATAGGCAAATCAGATATTCTTGTGGCTGAAGAAACAATGCTTCGAGAAGGCCTAGTTGATGTCAAGCATTATGGTTATTCTCATATCCTTGTGGAAGGAGACTCCAAAATATTGATTAATAGTATTAAAGGCGCATGTGCAACTACTTGGCGCATCAAAATGCTTGTCCAAGATATTAAAGTGTTGGCCTCTTCTTTTGTTCATATAAATTTTGACCATGTTTTTCGAGAAGCAAACTTTGTAGCTGATGCTATTGCTACTTTAGGTCATGATGTGAACAATATCGTTGCTTGGTAGCATTGTCTACTTCTATTTGTGACTTTGTGTACCCAACATTCCATTTGGATCAGTCGGGAGAAAATTGTATTAAAGGTTTTTCCTTGCAATTTTACTTTTTTCATCCAACAAAAAACTCACAAGATGAATTGCTAAGGTAATAACTTTATATATACAGTATGTGTTAATTTCATCTCATGAGGGTATTGCTAAGGTAATAACTTGATATATACCACAAAGGAGAAGTGGATTAATTACAACGCGCGTACATGAATTATCACCTCTATTTTCATTAATTAATGGAAGGAACCCTAAACATCAATATCGATCGATGCTATGATTGAGAGAGAGAGAGAGAGAGATATGGATATGGTTATGGATATACATGGACTAGCTTTGCCTCAGTTTTTTGCAGCCTTCTAAGTTCTAACACAAAACACACATGCCACAAAAAAAAAAGCAGAGATACGTTAACTTTTTATATATGAGTAATATGACTATATAATTTGCATGACACGTTTACAAAGAACGTACGTATAGAATGCTTAATTAATTTGCATGGGATTAAACGATCGAGGCCAGCAGGAAACACACCCTGATTACTTTTACCATATTCTTAATCACTTGATTAATCTGTTGCTTGGCTTTGGTGCATCTTACAAGAAATCATGATCTTATAATTGCCTTCTAAAGCCAAGTACGTTCCCCCACTATAATTCAACTTTTCTCTACTTTTCATAACAGAAAAAGAAGATAAAAAAGAAGAAAAATAAAGGGAGCTGCTCTAGCTAGCTATAGCTAAGTTTGAAACGAAAAAGTAGATGGAAGACAATAATAAAGAAACCCAGTAGGAGATTTGATTTCCCTTGAAACCAAACAAAACCCAGCAAAGCAAAGCTCGATGCTGTAAAAACTTGTTGGATAAAAGTGAAAGCAAGCCTTTATGCATGGCTATTTCACTTTGGAGCATGCATTGGTGTTAATCTTTTGCATGAAAAGAGAGAATCTGATGCTTAATTAGCAACACCTTTTTTTTTTTTTTTCATGTTGAAAAGAGAACTAGTCCATCAAGTTGACGTCAAATCATCTCGAACTACTGGAACATCAAAGCTAGCTTTAGCCAGTTAAGATTCACTACAAATATATATACGATAAACTAAGAGTCTAAGATAAGATCCTATCACAATGTTGAACGGTCCAAAATGATATAATTTAACCTAAATCTATGTTATGAAATTAAAAGCGTCAAAGGAAAAAAAAGCAGATAAAAGCTCGGAAAAGATACATTGGGTTGGTCAATTATTATCATGAGAAAGACATGCACAACATCAATGTCATGTATAATTGAATTAGCACCACAGTGATGATATTGGCCACATTTCAATCTAGGAACATATGGATACCGCTACCATATGGATAGTCATATCATTGACTACTTGTTCGATCATTTTTATTTTTAGTTTCACTATTAATAAACAGAAAAGGAAAGTATACCAATAGAAATTGAGGATCAAATATTTTTTTTTGGTGCTCAAACTAATTCCTTTACATTAATTTGCTGCCAACAGCTTCTTTATCGAAATGTTCGATTGATAACAACAAGGGTACTGACCCACCAGCACATACAATACAAAAGGGAGAAGAAAAAAAAATGACACAGAATAAACCTCCAATTAATAACCGGTGACTATTTGCTATAGCTAGCTAGGGTTGGGGAATTCTGGGGAAAATTTTCTGTCCGGGAGCGAGGATAGCCATCGGATCAAAGCAAGTCTTCCGCTCGACAAATCTGGCCCATTGATTTCCAAAATGTCGCTCCCAATCATCCTGCGATCGGTAGTGAGGCAGATACAACTTGAAGTCATAACCCTCGTTTGTGCAGTGGTGTACAATCTCCTGGTTTTGAGTAACCAGGGTTTCAAAAGAGGGGCCTTTTGGGTATGCTGGAGTGAACCGGAGCAACGCCACTATGTAGAAGATTTCACTTTCCGGTAACACCACAGATGTACGAGCATCCCACCTAATAACATAATCAAATGGTTAATTTAAGCTAATTGTGTACAAGAGAAGCATGTTCTGCTATTGAAAGCCTTGGTTACGGACCTACCAAACAGAAGGGCATTTTCGTACATCGCAAAAGTTAGAGCCAGACAAATAATATATGGTGTCATTATAAGTGATAAATCCCACTAGAGAATAAAATATGCTTGTCGTCCCTCAAATGGCATAAGGAGTCAGACTAACCGTGAACGATGCATCATATCGAAATCTCATTTTCCCCAAAGAGGCAAATCCATATCGTGGACTCTAATTTACCAAACTACCCTTTGTTGGTGGTGGTGCGGTGGTGTATTTTATTGCTTCACATCCATCTATGACCTATGGCAATTTTCCTAGGGTAATTAGGCAAAAAAGCATTATGCAAAAATAAAATAATAAAAACTATTCTCTACTCTGTGGGGCCCACTGTATCTTTGTCCTTCCTACGCTTTGCTTATACGCTAACCAACCCGAACTCTACACCAAACTTACCTAACGTACGTGACGTAAATGGTAACATCAAACATTATAATATGGTCTCTGATCTGATCGACTACGGTGGAGTGCAGATTTTAGATCGTACAACCCTCCATCAGGGCATTAAAATAGGCATAAATCTCACATGCACAAAATCTCTCAAGCTTTGGTTTCTACGTAAAATATTATTATGAAACGACGTCGAACCATTGGGAATGAGTAATTTTGGGCAAAGGAGGACCCACTAGGATAAATTGACACGTGTAAAATTCGGAATGGCAGAGTAGTAAACCTCGTCATGTCACAGTAAAGTGAATCCAATTTCCAGGTCGAAAGAAACAGCTCAAAAACTAAATGATTATCAAGAGGGAGAGGGAGAGGGAGAGGCTTACTTGCTACGCAGCAGCGGGTAGACGAGCATGGGCCCACCAATCCCATCCTTGAGGATCTTCTTGAACACCACACGATCAAAATCAGCGATGTTTGATTTGGAGACAAAGAGGTTCAACCAGGGGTGAGGCGAGTCCCATATTCCGCTGGCCTTAGCGTGATCCTCTGAGTGCTTCACACGCAATAAAAACTCCTCGTATCCCACGTCCACTTGGAACTTCAATTCCTGAACGAATCGTAGGCCTCCAGCGAGCAATCTGTTCACGCCCTGAACGGCAAAAGAGTGGGAAAATAGTGTCAATACAGAAGGATAGTTCCGTCATTACAAACCACCACAAAGGGACATGCATTCATGATTTACAGATTCCAGAAAATGATGGCCTTTTTGGCCATTTGTGGATCTGTGGGGACCACGTCGTCAGCAAAATCTCAATCATCAACGTCTACTGACGCACTTTTACTGTTTTCTCCCCAGACCCGAGTGTCATACTCGTAATTAATCCCATACGGCATGGGCGTTTACAATCAGTACAGTGTCAGAAAATCCAATGGAAGATGGTAAGATACGCTATAAACGTATTGTCAGTTTCAAGTTAGGGCCAAGAGACGAACCAAAACTTCGTTCCTACTTTTCTAGAAAGAAATTGAATAAACAAAGCCCTTTCTCTTTTTTCTTTTTTTTTTGGTTCAAAAAGAAGAACAGAGCATAAATAATACTCCACTGACTACTTGAAACAAAGTACACACACACTACATAGTGACGGACATGAAGTGGTGAATGGTCGATGATGATGGTGAAGGAGAAAGGCAATGGGAATGGGAATAAAGCCGTCCCCCATCGACGAGCTGCTTACACGTGTGACTAGTGTTTTGACTTTTTCACAGTCCGGCGGGGACTCACTTAACCCAATCAAGGTCAAATTCTTCGAGGCCATGGTCCCACTTAGCAACCACCTAGGTCAAAACACAGTCCTCACTTAGGCCCGCACAACTGTACTTTGGCCCGTATGACGCAAACTATAGCCGAAAAAACCAACCTTTCCGGCATACAAATCCTACGGCTACCAAGTTAGGGTGCAAAATGGATACAATAGTCCGCGATGCAAGGGATTAGTAAACAATAGATAGCTAGCGTTCGGTTTTGGAAGTTACCATATCAACAATTGAGGGGTGGTCAGAGTTCCGGTAGTGACGAGCCAGTTCGAGACAGTAGAGGACTGATCCAGCGGTTTTAGGAAGACGGGTCGAGTCGAAGACCTGGTCCGGGTGCAAAGGAACAGAGGGTAGCCCATCCGCCGGGTTATTGGTGTTCATAAAAGCAAAGCCTTCCACGTAATCGAACGAGTCACTCTCCTCCTGCTGCTGGCGAGTCACGAGCAACTCGGCATCGCGAGTGAAGTCATCAAACTCGGTGTACACCAGCCTTATCCATCTCACCTAATCACCATTAAAAAACCGGAATTACGTACCGTAAACGTGTTGCTCATGCACCCTTAATTTCTGTTAGTTAAAGACAAATGCGGCGAGGAAAATTTAGAAATTAAGTAATACCAACCATGTCCGGGGCCGGCTGTAGCAAGACTCTAGCTCTGGTGATGATGCCGAACTGGCCGAGTCCGCCAAGAACAGAAAAGAAAAGCTTCGAGTTTTCGGTTTCGGAGCAAACTAAAGTTTCGCCTTTCCCCGTAACGACCTCCAATTCCGTTACGTTCGAGGTCTGTGGACCGTAACGGAAAGCTTGACCGCTGACGCCAGCGTTGGATAAAGTGCCGCCCACGGTTAAACTGAGGTAGTCAGTCCACGACCTCGGCGCCATCCGGTATTCCCGTACGCACCGTTTCAACACATCTTCCCATAATGCCCCTCCTGACACGTCAGCGTACACGGAGCCATTGCTCGTATTCACCACACGGAAATGGTCTTCCATGGACGGCATGTCCAGGACCAGACCTTGATCCGCCATGGCCTGGCCGTTGATTGAGTGGCCGTTGCCGCGCGCCGCAACCGTCAGGTTCAGATTCGAGGACCTCGCCGCCGCTCTCACCACGCTCGCCACGTCGTCCGGGCCGGACGGCCGGATAAAGGCCAGAGGCGTCAGGGAGTTCATGCCGCCGAAATCTTTACCGGCTTGTTCGGCGGCGGCGCCGCAGGCGATGCTGCCTTGGAGGTCGAGAGTCTCGCAGAGGCCGGAGACGGCCTCGTACGGATTGGATTCGGTGTCGTTTTCTTGGACGAAATTACGCTCGAGGTAAGCTATCATCTTGACCGGCGGAAAAGGATTTCGGTTGCGGTTAATTTCACCGGTAGGCGGTAGTGTTTTGGAGTGTGCTCTCTCTCTCAAGCTAAAAGCTTTTTGTAGGCTGAGTCACACACCCTCTCTCTCTAACAACACTCTCCGAGTCTCTGCTCTGCTTTATAACTTGGTTACGGTTTGGAGTCTACGCTTAAATAGCGGCTGATTTGGGTTAATGCTGATAATTAAATTCACAATACATTTTGAGGTCACCCTACCTTCAATATTATGTTGACGTTGCGGTCCTATCGACATCCTCTGTCTGCCACTTCCACATTCTATTTTTTTTTTAAATGGAATTTTCAAGTTTGGTTTTTAGTTCAAGGCTTCAAGCCTATGGTCATTAGTGATTAGGGATGACCTCCTCTTTCATGCCTAGCTTTTAAATTTTTTCGAGTCATTTATATCACTCTTTTCAAAGATTTATGCTGTAAAAATGATGAGCTATTTTAAAAAAAAAATAAAAAATGAGCTAATGGTTTGTTTTTAATGATACACGCATGTCACATGCAACTTTTAATTTTTTTATTTATTTTTTCATTCAAACATCAAAACTTCAATTATATACATTCACGAAAATCATAAACAACGAATCTAAATGAAAGATAAGTCATCAGACTCATTTTTGAACAAGATTAAATAATGGCAAGGAAATTGTTATTTCTCACAACATAGATAACTAACAAGAGAAAATAATTGTAAGAAAGATAAAAAGACCACACAAAAAAAGAGGAGGAGGAGGGGAAGCAAATGTGCTTCCTCAACCTCCTCCCTCAGTCCCTCCTCCTTTGCTAGTGATTGGTGGCTAGGAATGAAATTGAAGAAATAATTTTAATTTCCTAGTGTATTGGCAAAAAGGGTTTACATAAAATGTAAAGCCACCCCCATAATTGTCAACTATGCTCTTGTAAATTTAAGTAATTTGGCCTTGTAAATATGCGAGAGGAATATGCAGTTGGTCTATTCAGTGCTGCTTTTAGATGCAAAGATTTGTAGGCGCTAGGCAGCAAGTAAGAGTCATCAATTAGCCAATGGATATAAAACTAACTTAAGTAATCAAGCCACTCCACCAATATATGCAATTATTTAAGTAATCTCTATTTGAGAATTCATATTAAATTGCTCAAACATGAATTGTTTCTTCCTTTCAAATGTTGACATTGGAATTATTTATATGTGTATTTCACTTGTCAACAATAATATATATCACGCCCTCCTTAATGCTGGTACACTATGACGGCTTTAGCTACAAAATTAGTTTAATGTGTTTTCGATAGGACCAAATTAGTTTAATGTTAATATGGATGAAAGTTTGGTCGAATGAAGATTTCTTAGCTTCATTTGTTATTTGTTTATTATTAAGAAATAGAAAGTAAACCTGGCTAATTCATCAAATATAATAACAAAGGTTGTTGAAATGGATTTTCACTTGACTAATTATTTTACAGAGAGGAAAGATTTAGGTTGCCCATTTATTTTCTTGGTTTGAAATTGTATATTCCATTTCCAGTACTGGCTTCTTTTGAAACAAATGCATAGCCCATCTGTTGTGACCAGGTTTTGTGAGACTTTAAATTAAACTCCGATACAAATTAAATAGTTTGGCAGAATGTTGATTAACTCGGTATGTTACGTGCACCTAGCTAGTTGTTATATTAATATTAAATTTAAAATCTTTTTTTTTCATGCGATTAAATTGAGCAAAAGTTTCTATCATGTTTCAAAGTAGATTTAACGACTTAAAAACTCGGATCATCACATGCTTCCAAACAGGCATGGTACAAATTGAAAAGACTTCTAAATTAATAGAATCATTGAATATATAATAATTTTTATTTTTTGATAAAATGACTATATGGAATAGACTAAATTCATCTTCAAGAGTCTCTCTATTCTTGATCTCTTTAGGGTTTCAATATATTTTGAGCAAACACCACCCCAATAGTCTCTTTAATATTGTAGTTTTTTCTTTCAGACTCTATATTCCGGAGGAGGATCGAGTACGTGGAGAAATAAATAACTCTTTAACTAAAATATAAAAGTTACATAACCATTGAGGGTTACATCAATGTTTTTTTTTGTTGGGGGAAATGAGGGTTACATCAATGCTTAATTGTACTATATATCTAACATCTCAATCTTTCAATTAATGATTGGGATTTCTTTGTTTTGTTATGTGGCTCTTCTCCAATAGTTGAGATCAATATCCGAGAATTTAATCATTTTTCCATATTAAAAGTAGATAATGAAAAACAAATATTTGTCAAGTTAAGCACTTAAGCCAGTGCAAACCTTACGACGCAATCTCATCCACTTGCATACTATTTTTATTGCTTGTTAACTTCGGGAGGTTTCAGTTTGGTCCCCCCTCTCTCGTTAATCCTTGTTTATAATTAAATATTAGAATGTTACGAAAATTGCTCATTTTCTTTCACTCCTATCTCGGCCAAGATTGAAAAACAAAATACTACAACATTAAAATATCAAGTTGTGGAAATAGTTGGCACGCGCATGGACTACAAATTGAGTAATAAGCTATGTCCCTTAAAAAAAAAAAAAAAAAAAACTATGTCCCTTCTCTGGACTCTTTCCATCTCTGTTTGTAATATTTGATACTCGTTCTGTACCTCTAAATAAATAGTACACTATACCTCTAGTCGCTGAAGTGAATCAAATTAAGATATATAGTGAGGCATATATAGCATTTGTTTTTTTAAACATGTATAGTAGGGGTAGACCATTTTTTGTGTGATTATGAAACTTGAACTGCAATGCAGTAGACTTGGACACAAATTTATGATAAAAATATTAAAACAAATTCACAGACCCAAAAACCATTATTTTGATGGAGCTTAACTCTTTAAGGTCAAATATTTGTTATATATATATATGTCAAAAGTCAAACCGACCTACATATTGTTTGTAAATACGAGGGAATGGAATGCTAACAAGTGTGGGTGTACGTGTTCGATCATAGTCCACTACTGATACTTAACTATATTCTCACGTTGTAACTAACCGGCTTGTAGATATTGATTTCTAAATTCATTTCCCTCTTATCTGTTTAATTAATGGTCTAATTAACCCAAGTCAACAATATATAAATACATGACTCGATCACTGAAATATATTCATCTCCATAAAATAATTTAGTAGAAAATGTTATTGTGGCCGGGAATGGTTGACAATCCAAAAGTCAATCGCTAATTAGTTGATCCTTTTGTTTTTGAGTTTGTTTTAGTTACAAGATTTTTCATGTATATATAGTTGATGAAAAATACTTGTGTCCGACCCCTCTATTTTTTGTTATATTCGATGATTTATTTTAATGATATGTCCGTTCATCTTTTAATAAACATTTCAAGATCATGCCTGCAAAAAATCATCCAAAACGGAAATCGTTTACTCATGCAATTGCATTAAACAAATGGACGGTTGTTAATGAGAATATTAACTTTCACAAAAACCATTCATTTGTTTGATATTAACTTTCAACAAATGAATGAGTTAATGATCTTCAATTTGGATGATTTTTTGCAAGCATGATCTTGAAAGATTGATTTAAAAGATGAACGGTTCAGATCATGAAAATAAATCATCGAATATAACAAAAATAAGAGGGGTCGGACCTAATGGTCAGACACAAGTATTGTTCATAGTTGATTGTTGATTGGCGTGAGTTTTAGGAAGAGGAGTCTCATCCTCCGTTTATTGTGTTTAGCAAATCTTTATTCATTAGAGTGATTTTTATGTATAATTCTAATCATCCATCTGCATATACTGTACGTAGAGTTTTATGCAAAATGTTAACTTGCCAACTATCCTCTTAACTAGCTATCTTCAACTTTTATGATCGAGCTTATAGTTTCCAAATTCAGCACTGAAACCAAAATAATGAAACAGAAAAAAAAAATTTGTATGTATATATCGAAAAAAGAGAGGACAAAATGCATGATGTTTACTTGTTTAGGTTTTGTAAGGACAAATTGATATATATATATATATATATCAAGTTTTCTTCACTATATAAGAATATGCACATTTAAAGTACATAGTTCTAATACAAACCGTCAGATGATCAGATAATTTAAACAGATATGACGGCTGACATTAGAACTACTTATGTAGTGGACAAAAATTATATATATATATATATATATAAATCAATAAAATCAATCGATCTTTGGGTTCTCAGGGTGGTGCGGATATCTATCAATATGATTTTTTATGTCACCCTATGATCGATGATCTTGATTTCTCTAAGTTTGGCTCTTATCAGACCAGACAAAATTTCTGACCATCCAAAACCTCAATCCTAGCCTACACCATTTAAATCCTGTTTGCACGTGATGCATAAAAAACAGCCAAATATTTGCATTGGTGACCCTAATATGATCGAAAAATGAGAATCTGAGGCATAGCAAATAAGTACTAGCTACTCCATGTAGGCACAACAGAATCAGAAAAAAAAAAAAACGAAACCCACTTGAGAAATAAATAATTTTTCTGATTTTCATAATAAAGTATGATAAGATAATGAAAAGGTTAACGCGATTATTAGTCAAGTGTTAAAATCCAAAGATTATGATGGCTATTTAGTATTTATATATATAAGGTATAATGGTTGTCGTTTATTGCCCTGCTTTTTAGATTAAAGAGCAATGCATGGTGAACTTGGAGCTTAATATATAAGACCTCTCTCATTCGTTTCCAAAATCTTGATTGACAAGTGAAATTGAAGCTCAAAAAGTGAATGTAAAAGAAAAAGGGAAAAGTGGACTAATTATTATAAAGGGTCAACCTCAACTTCTACAAAATGGATCTCAAATAATAACTCCAAGGAAAAGCAAAATTACGTACATTAATTATTGTAAAGACTTGTTTTTCGGTAGCTAGTATATGAAAAGTGAGATAAAGATTAGGGTTCGGTGGAACCGACTTTGGTTGTCTTGGTAGGACTAATGCAGTAGTGTGTGTTTATAGCAATCAGTTTGTCTTTTCTTCACGCCATGATTAAAGTGCGCGTGACTAATTTATATATATATCAACTTGTTCTCGGATCGTTTTGGACAAAACCCTGGACATGTACCTAATCACCGGCCTCATATCACAAATCTAAGCATGCATGGTCAATAATAACATCACTCGGTGTTTATCTTACATAGTGGTTAACTTGGTCTTCATGCTGGAAATCACTATTGCTCGCATATGATCGAGCGTGATAAAGAATAGACATCGATGTGGGTACGTACGTACTGTCAAATATATAAGGTCAACAAATATCCCTGTTGCTCGGCCATGCATCTTTCATTAGAAGGCCGGGACTTCATCAAAGTTCAATTTGGAATTTAGATTTACAAGATCTTTCAGATAGGGAAAAAAAAAATTCAAAGATTTACAAGATCTTAAATAGCCTAATCAAAGATCTCACTGAGAACAAATCAATACCGAACTGCATGAAGCAGACAGTAGCCTAATTATAATGATCGAAATAGTTTTAGCCAAAGAAATTTTCTTTCTTTCCTGCTTTGAAGCTGGATGGTCAATTAGTTAAGGTCAATTAATTTGAAGATATCATCAAAGTCGAATTTGGATTCTAGATTTGCAAAATCTTGTATAGCCTAATCAAAGATCTCACTGGGAATTGAAAACAAATCAAAATCGATCTGCATGAACCTCATCATGACCAATGAGGCAATAACCTAATGGAATAGTTAGTAATGACAAAGAACTGAAATTGCTCTTTCCTACGAATTAGTTATTGGAAGCTAGGTCAAGTAATTAATATAATTAAACAAGTAACGGTCATAAACTGTCATACATGAATTTCGATCTCTTGGTCCATTTTTCTTTTTAATTCAATGCAAAATCTTAACTCACTGATTGTCTTGCGTAGTACATATTATCTTTCATCTAAACTTGTCAATTTCTCTTTGCTTATATCTTATCCCAGATTTTGCTGTGGATTCTGGGATAGCTAGCTAGCTGCTTCAACTTGAATCTTTACGTACGTCACTTCGATTAGTCCAACAAATGTGTTTAATTTAGTTAGTACTCTCTTTCTTAGATATGCATGCACACCAATAATACTTTAGTATTATTGTTGATTTGCATATATGAATGAGACTCATTCAAAGGCGGCAGAGTTTTATTTCTTTTTAACCTATCTAAACACTGAGTTGCCTTGTCTGATGTAGACTTGCTCAGACAAATTAAGGATATTTACTTATCGATCTGTTGAAATGGCTTCTTGGACCAGTATACTGTTCACTACCTACCTACCAATTTAATTAGCTAGTTTGCATGTCCATCTAACACGTATGGTTCATCCAAATAATTGCTGCAGGAAAATCATGTCAAACTATGAGGGTGATAAACTATGGCTTTAATCCATGATTATTGTATAGATTATAGAGATATAATTAAGATCAGTAGTTGCCAGAAAAATAAAACTAGCTAGCTTGTTATTATTGTAAACAAGCTAGCGAACTAGTACTAACCAAATCCATAATTATGTAACTAGGTTTTGGTTAATTCTAGATTGTTTACGTAACACATTATCCGTTAATTACTTACTTTGAATAATTAGATCAATGAATCAATCAGTTGAAATTTTGTACTGAATATTTCAAAAGATATTCTGATGCAAACATTGGATACCAGATCAGTAGTTTAACAGATATGATCGAATTTCTGCAAAATCTGTTATTTCTATTCCACAGATTGAAAAATGGGGATGACTATATATGAAAGCAAGATTTGTTTCTCTCGCAGTAATCGATCTTACACATTTTCTTAGAATATTAATCCAAGTTGCCAATTAGTTATTGTGAAAAGTTTTGGGAAGATATCTTTGACATCGATCGAATTTGAATGAATCAATGGTTTACTTTGATGTTTTCGAAGTTATTTTACTGTCAATTGGAGCATATCTTACAGTTGAAATATGACAGCAGCTGAGAATCTGTGCAGTGTCAAATTTTGAGTGATTTTTCTTTGGTCTTGATGGGGATCGATAAACCAATTCATTAAAACGGATTTTGCTTCCATAAGCAACAAGCTAGATTTAATTTGTTTTAGTTAGTAAAGCGTTGAACATAACTTGTGTCTTGGTTCTTTTAGACTAGTGGCAATTACCTGGGATCAAAGGTTTGATGATTTTATGGTTATAGCGGTTGAGTTTGATCTCTGCCGAAAATGATTGGCCAATGAAAAAATGGAAGAGAGACAACTTGTTTAAATGTTTTTCAACAAAAAAAAAATATTTGCTTAATGGTCTGACTATTGTGACTTGTAGACAATGTATGTTTATGACCCCATAACAGTTTAAGGGCCTAATTGTCGAATTCGCTTTTGAATCATTTTTGGCCCAATAGCGAATAGACAGCTCAATATTGAGGACACAACATTGTAGTTTTTTTTTCGATATAACAATGTTTTTTTTAGCAATATTCAAATATGATATTTAGAATGTTCATCTAATAAAATTGATTCTTTGATAAAAAAAACACTTCATGTCAATATTGCTATAAAATTGTTTCTTTCATTCATTCATTCAAACGATGGTTAGAGTTGTTAATTTTTAACATGACTTGAAATTAATATAAGACGAATCCAATTATGATATAGTGAACATTATTATTAAACTGGTATAATTTTTTTTTAATTTATCGGAAGATAAAATTTTATTAATAACTGAATGATTATTCCCAAGGGGACTCAGCATAAGCGCAGCAACGCAAGTAACAACCCTAGCGTTCGATCTTCTTTTTTAAGAGCTCTTGCTACTAATGAACATACTCTGTTTCTTGTGTAGAGATTATTTCAATTACTTAATTATTCGACAAGCTTTTGAAATCTAAACCCAAATTATTGAGGCATTTTTGGGGTGTCGTACAAATAAACATGGCCTTATGATTAGATTGTTTGCCTTTTCACATGCCCTAAATGATGATGGTTCTTGTATTGTATGTATGGGGCGAACTTCATCCATCTCTTTCTGATGGATAACTCTGGAGCTTGCTCTGGTAATTAATTAATTAATTACTGCTCCACGTGTTGACGGGGTCAACAAACTCGATCAATGATGATATATCGATGACTAGTTAACAATTGAGATCATTGTAATGTGAATGTTCTTCTTGCTTCAAATGATGACCAACTCAAAAAGTACCTCAACTTCTAGTGATTCTCAAGCTATTAATTTCCAGGCCAGTAGTTAATTATTCTATGAAGATCCAACAGACCATGCTCTTCCAATGCATGTAAATCCACACTACTTCTGTGCCTGCCCACTTTTTACCTAACCCTCAATCAAAAGCATCAAATAAAAATCCACATCACTTGGAAATTTTCTAATATATAGAGAGAGAGAGAAAAAAAATCATCAACCAGACTGCAGTACTTTAAGTCATTATAATGACTATTCCTGCAGCTACTTGAGAAAAGAGTAGAACCTTTTTCAAGTGGCGGCAATAATACTCTGATTCATTATAGTACTAAACTAACGAAGCTCCAACAATGATAACACAAGGTTTAGCACTTCGATAAGGTTATTAATTAAGGTTTGTCTATCTATCTCATTCAATCTAACTCTTGCATTAGAAATCGTTGTCCTTCTCTCTCTGTTCTCAATTAATACTAATAATTTTGATAACTCTATCTTGAATTGCCTTGTGGGTTTCTCTCTTTGATTTGTTTTAGTCTTTTCCACCTCTGTTAGATTTTGCAAGTGTAGTAGAGTCAATCCATAAAATCATATGCTAGCTTCTACACAATACCTTAAAATTCAAATTCTACAGATGTAATCCAAAACCAGTAATCTCTTGCCAGGTTGGTTAAACGTTAACTTAAAATACCAAATGGGAATCCCCCACATGATTTATGCAGTATGAGAATCATGGCAGGCTCCACCAAGTGGGTCTCTGACTCCTTCAGTCAGTAACTAGTACTTAGCAGCCTCAGCCCTCAGGCCCTCAGCTAAGAAGAAGATATACAACCAAGGGTTAGGTAGGTCTTATTATATGCCTTTGCTAGAGTGTAGACAACAAAAACGGAATAAAAAAGCATCATGAGGGGCACAGAAATTTGTGACTAGAAAACATTCTGATCATGTGGGTGGTGTAAGGACTTACAAGGACATAGACATCATCCAAATTCCTCCGTGGAAAAAGAAGAATCTAATCAATCCCTGCAAAGAATATGTGTCTCCCTCTTCTTTTCTGGGGTTACTACTATATATATATTAATAATATTATTGTTGTTATTCCCTCCATGATTATCTTATTGACTAGTGTTGATAGTTCTTATGATGTATTTGACTCTTTTGTTTTTGAATCACTTGACTTATTTGTTGTCCACTTATCCTGATCAAAAGGGAATTCACTTTTCACTGCTGTCAAACTTGTCATCATTTCCTTCACAGAACACATCACATGCATCATATAATTATATAAAAATCAAGGGGGA
Organism: Rubus idaeus; assembly: GCA_030142095.1. NCBI lineage: Eukaryota > Viridiplantae > Streptophyta > Magnoliopsida > Rosales > Rosaceae > Rubus > Rubus idaeus. The sequence goes on from CM057966.1 coordinate 31,246,338, forward strand.
GATTTGTTTGGACAATGTGGGCCATTTGATCTCCAGATTTCACTGGTTTTTCACTCCCTAGTCATGAAGTTTCTACTTGTTCAATATCATCAATAGCATGTACAGTCTATTTGTCTTTAGAATTTCTATATAGAGTTAGCTGCTAACACAGCTTAGACAGAAGTCCAACATGTCACTTCTCTTTGCCACAAATATATAAACCTTCTCAAGCCTCAACCATACTACTTTCACCAAAAAATCACTGAGGAATTTAGAAGCGGCAATGGTTCCTTTAAGTAGCAAGAACAAGGAAGTAAATAGAGGGTCTTGGACAGCAGAAGAAGATCAGAAACTGTCTCAAGTTATTGAAATCCATGGCCCAAGAAAGTGGAAGTCTATTGCAACCAAAGCAGGTATAGTATTCAAGTCTCTGTTGTCTTTTTTATTTTTTTTATTTTTTTTATGGGCCTAATATGAAGATGAATATATAAGGCTTTAATTTGTTTGTTGTTGTTATTGCAGGTCTTAATCGATGTGGGAAGAGTTGCAGACTGAGATGGATGAATTATCTCAGACCCAATATTAAGCGAGGCAATATATCAGACCAAGAAGAGGACTTGATACTCAGGCTTCATAAACTCCTAGGAAACAGGTGAGCTAGTTTTTCCAGTTCAACTACTACGTATATTTTGTTCTTGGAATATGACAATTGGATTAACTGGCTGTCTGTTTCGATTTAGGTGGTCGTTGATTGCAGGAAGACTACCTGGTCGAACAGACAACGAGATTAAGAATTACTGGAACTCTCATTTGAGCAAGAAGATGAAGCATAACGAGAGATCGCAAAACAGAAACAGAGTACTAGTCTCCACATCATCATCAGCAGCAGCAGCACAAGAGTTGTCTGAGCCTCAGAACGCTAAGCTCATGGAGGGCAATGCTGTAATAATTGGAAGAGAAGATAACAACTCGAAACGAGACGAGAGCTACTTCAAGTCCATGAGCTTTAATGGATCATCATCTGGAGATGAATTCCTATTTGGTTGCTCAAATGCTGATGAGGGGCCTTTGGATTTGGAGTGGATGAATAGATTTCTGGAAATGGATGAGAGTTGGTTTACTCTACATGACATTTGAATCTTGTTTCAATTCTAGTTAATTAATGCACTTTTGACAAGGCCTTTGCTAATTCTTGGAAAAATCCCACACCAGATTTGTTCTCTTTGTACTTCTTTTCTTCACTGAGATTTTTCCTTGCATTAACAAATTGTATGTTGGTCTTCTATTAAAGCAAAGTTTCAAGCGTGATGCCAACAACTGGTTTTATTACAAGTACTAACTGGATGTGAACAAAATAAAAATTGCACCTTATTAATTAATTATTGGGCATCTTAAACTCTGTGAAGTATAACTGGGGCTCCATGTTGAGTCTGAAGGGTAATGCCCACACAAGGAGCATGAGTGTATGAGCTTGAGAGCTCGAACGAGAAACGTTGAAGAATCATAGCCAGAGCCATCTTTGCTTCTATCACAGCAAATGTTTGGCCCAGACATATTCTAGGTCCCCAACCAAATGGATGGAATGTCATTTGATCCTTTGATGCTTTCGCAACTCCTTCGGCAAATCTCTCCGGATTGAATTCCTCAACCTGTTCACCCCAGTATTTGGGGTCCTGCTGAAGAAACAGAGTGAGTAACACAAAATCAACCCCAGCTGGGACTGAAATGCCTCCTATGTTGGTTTTCTGGTTGGTGTGCCTATAGAGTGCAGGCACAGGTGAATATAGCCTTAGAACTTCATTTAATATCATTGATACCTGCAAAACAATTTAGGAAAAGAATGAGCAATCATTAATAGTAGCGGATTCAACAATTTTTCTTCATAGTTTATAGTTTTATGCAATGGCAAAATACAATCATTCAATGCCTCAATATCTTTAAGACATTTTACCGAATATATTTATGGCTAGTTAGTTTAAGAGAAAATGAATAAATAAATAAGTCCACGAGGCAAAATGGCAAATTAATGGGTGAACTTTGTTGAATTGGGGCAATTCACCAAAAATAATAATAATAATATTCTAACAACATTAATATGTCACCGTGGCTCGGCGGCAGATCATATAAACTTACAATTTTGAGGTGATTTATGGCATCCATATCAGGAGGTGTGTTTCCACAAACACGCAGCACCTCTTGTCTTGCTTTTTCTTGCCAGCTCGGATGCATAGACAAGACGATGATGGTCCAAGTGAGCCAATTGGCCGTGGTCTCTTGGCCAGCGAAGTAGAACAACTTGCATTCCTCTATCACATCCTCAACTGTCATACCATTCTGTTCTTGTTCTGTGCACTGTAACAGCAAACCCAGTAGATCGTTAGCACCCACTTCCCCATTTTCAATGGCTTGCTCTTTCTTGCGGATCATCTCCCTCAATATTGCTTTTATTTCATTGTCCAATTTATACCTCCTCTTGTTCTGTTTAGTGGGAATGAATCTGCGCGCACACAGAAAAATGGCACATTTTATATTGCTTAGTTTTATTAAATGTCACATTACGAAAAATGGCATCACATTCATTTACAGTACCTTAAACCTGGGAAGTAGAAACCATAATAGGCTTCAAGCACTAAAACAGTTTGCTGTTTCTGAAGTTCAAATATCTTCTTTCCCTCTTCATAGCTGCTTCCAAAGGCTGTCCGAGCTATGACATCGCCGGCGAGGTTTTGAAATTCAGGTGCCACATCTATTTCGCATGACCCTTGAACACCAACTAGTTTTTCCCATCGACTCATCAGGCCAGAGCAACTGGTTTCAAATGCAGGCACCATTCCCTATTTCACAGAATCTTCATTATATGCAGGGGCAAGGTGTTTCATGAAATGCCTCAAAGAGAAATAATATTGCTGTGTACGTACCTTCAATTTCTCAAGGTGGAAGGCAGGTATAATGAGCCTTCTGCGTTTGGCCCATTGGTCTCCTTCCAAGGTTGTTACTCCGAGTTGCAGAAGGTTGACAAGTGGGTTCAGTGGTGGCTTTATAATGTGGCCATTCTTGTCTGCTAATATCAACTTGATCAGCTCCGGATCTGCTATTATTAGCCTTGGTCTTGTTTCAATCCAACTCAAACTCACCTTCCCTAAATAATTACAATATATACCATCATTCATAATGCTTGCTTGGACATAATTAGAAACTTAAGAATCAGCATTCACAGACTAATGTATCAATTGGACTACATTAGTTAATTACCATAATTTTGCACCATTTGATAGAAGAATGGGAAGACACGTGGAGCAATCTGGTGGTTGAGAGTCATGGGTCTGGACCATGCTTCCTTGCTGGAGGTACTGATCTCTTTCATGTCATCCTGGAAAAGCCTGTAAGATCTGCCTTGGATCCCTTGCTGCCTTAACTGCTTCTCTAAGCTTCTGGGTCTCCACCAATACACGTTGATAACTCTCAGAACAGGATACAGAACCAGTGAAACCAAAGAGAAGACCAACGTTTTGAAAATATAGTCCTCCATTGTTTTCTTTTGCTGAGTGCTTGATTACTCTGTTGGAAGACTGAGATCCAGTAGTGGTGAATTTATAGCTAAAGCATTGGTGCTCGATTTGAAATAGAGATCCCCAAAATGATAAAATAATTATCGATTCCAAACTGGTCAACATCCAAGTAGTAGTTTCCTTTTCACTATTGATTTTTTTTTTCTTGACGACCAAGTTTCAACAAACAGCCAAAAAGGCTCTTTCATTGAGTCGATCTGAGATGAAGAGGAGGACTTGCATGCCTTGCCCGCCAAGTCGCAATTAAGATCCACAAGAGTTTTGTGTTCTCTATCAATTGGACCTTGGGACTATCTCTGGTTTGGGCTTTCGGATGACTTGTTTGAGCTTGTGATGTAATATTGACTTTGACTTGCGTCCCAATTAGAATTTCCAAAACCAAGCTTCTGCTAGCTAAAAAAGAGAGACAGGATTTGAAGCTTCACTGTTACCTGAAAGCTATTGGCGGCTTCTTTGTGTAACTTACAAGTTGCTCGAGAAAGGGGATTGAGTTGTGTACGTTGTTTTCAAATTGGATGCCCAAAAAATGGTGTTGGATTTACAAAGTTCCAAATGAAACTAGGCAATTGAAGGAGCACTAACGAAAAAGTAAAGATTTTGTTTCACTCATTCTATAGGGTTACTTTTTTAAAAGAAGCATTTCTTACGGTCATTTGTGTGTACTAAACAAATTAGGCAACACAACTTGTACCAACAAATATGCTTTTGTTTTTCGAGTTTTATGTTCGGAATGTGGATGACCTAAATGATTATTTGATATTTTGATATCCAATATATGATAATGAAATCGGTTTTTCATTGCCAACATAAAAAAAACAAATATGAAATTTGCAATAAAAAATTTAGAGTACGTAGATACTATTTGAAATACAATAAGAGTATGAATTCCGCAATTGAAAAACTCTAATATTGTTGCGGAAGCTCTAGCTCTTAGAGATGGTATTTATCATATTGCTACTCAAGGACATCAATGTGTTCAAGTTTAAGGTGATTCAAAACTCGTGATCGATAACATTAATGGAAAGATTTATTCTCCTGAGCGAGTTAAATTTATGTTCTAAGATATTCTTTATTATATTGTGTAATTATCTATTTTTCTCATATTCATCATGAAACAAATTTTGTGACGAATGCGGTGACGGCTGCTAGTCATCTACTTGTCCAATCAAATTGGATCATTCACTTCCTCTCTCTGCCGTCAATGCCTTCTGTTTGGGGTGTAATTGGAGTTTTTGTTTGTTGCTTTGTTTTTTCTTCTGTAATTGTAAAACCCTAATGTTAGCAGACAAATTATAGTAGAACCAATCAAGAATCACCTTCGAAATTTGGAAGGGTTGAGAGAGAGGAGAGTCGTGTCATGGCCGTACTGCAATAATTGTGTATTTGTATATGAAGCAGTGACCGTCGGATGAGATCTGCAATTTGCCAGAGAGACAGAGAATTAATGGCGGGAGACCAAAACAAGCGAGACAACAAGACAACGTATTGTTCACGTGCACGGTGCACATCCAATTTTTCATTTTCATTTTCAAAACTGTCTCTCACTCTCTTTTCTTCGACACGTGTATCTGTTTAAGTACTGTGTCCTAGCTCCTATACTACCCCTCAAAGGAAGTGTGTAGAAACCAACCAAAATGATAAATAAAATTCCTGTATAAGTTTTTTTTTTAGAATGAAACACATTTTATTTTTGACAGCCAAAATGTTTATTTTAGCTAATATTTTTTTTGCTACTATGTTCTTTTTTTAATTACCTTATTTGAGATATTTACTTAATTATGACAAAAGTATCGAATCGCGAACTCGAGAGCATTGCCGGGAGAGATAATAAAGCTAGATTGATGATATGTGTCATTAGGTTTTGTGTTGTGAATTCCTTTTAGTTAGGACTTAGGAAGTTAGGAGTGAAATTGAATATTTAAATTTTTTTTAAGAAAGAAAATAAGAGGTTTATAAATAGGATGTTCAAGTAGAACCTTCGTAAATTATTTCATTGTTATTTCACATTTCAAAAGAATAACATCTTTTCATGAAGATAAAAAAAAATGTTAGATACTTCAAAGAATTATTTAGGTTATTTTATGTCTAATAAATATAAAACTAGTTATTATATTTGACTTGATAATTATATTTATTGTGGACAATTGCTAATTTATTGACAAAAGCAACGTGAAATAACCTAAAAAAAAAAAGTGCATAGGATCCCGAGCGAAAAAAAAAACAGATCTTTGAGTATTTTGGAGTTGGGCTTTTAAATTTTTGATAAAAAAAAAAAAAAAAAAAAACTGTCTGATAAAAACGTAATTTCCAAAACCATATTTCATATTTTCATATTAAAAAAATGATGGTAAGACCTAAGAGTAAGACGAACTCCAATCTTATCCTTCCCTATTCTTACTCTGTGGAGGTTCAGTCGGTTGAGTGTTTAAGCCTTGAAAGTTGAAACTTGAAAAAATCTTTCTGTTAGGATTTGTTCCCAAGAAGAAGAAGAGCCCTACTTCAAGTTCAAAAGTTCAGCACTTGCATTGTATTAGAAACAGAGAACATATGTTCGAAGAAGAAGAAGCAGCTAGATAGATATGCAGTCTAATTTTGAAATAGGAGAGCTCAGTAATCAGCAACAGTTTATGGATAGCAATATTGGCTCGCCAGTTTTGCCCATTTTCTTCAATCCCCAAAAGCAAAACAATTTCCATCAACAACTTCAGCCGCAACATCATTTGAGTCACCTTGTTCATCCCATTCCCATTACCCACGAATTGTTTCAACAATTTCAAGAACAACAATCAGGAATGGAGCATTGGCAGATGGGCCCTGTAAATTTCAAGCTGGGTCTGAATGAGAATAGTGGCACCGGTGAGGTTGCTCTGGATGGTGGTGATCATTTACTCCATGAAAATAACCCTATTTTTCTTCAGCCTCGGCCACAAAATTTGGGTTTCAAAAGTTGGCAATCCCAGGAATTTGGCGCTAGAAAAGAACCCTTTTGGTAATTGATTCCATTCTACACAAATTTACTTGCTTTTGTTTCATTTGATTATTGTATGTCTGTTTTTCATGTTGCTTCAATTTTTTGAACACCACGTGTTTGTGAAAATGCGGCTGCAGGAAGCCACATGAAACTGAAGGCATAAAGCAGAAGCAAGCCATTGAAGGAGAGATATGCAAGGAATTGGAGAGCAAATACAGGCTCTATGGTGAGCTTGAAGCAATTTATAGCCTTTCAAAGATTGGTGAGGTTACTAAACAAACTGGTTCTGGGTCAGCTCTGACTAATGAAAACTCCCCCAAAGATGTGGATCTTCCTATGCCTTTCGGTGATTCTCATGGCCTCAATGTTGGTCCAGCTGCTACAGTTGGAGTTGATAATGTGTCAGAAGCCTCCATTGAAGAAGAAATTTCGTATAGGAAGGTTCAGAAGAGGAAGAGAAAGAGGAGAATGAAGGAGCAATTGAGTTCATCGACGACTAGGTTTTTCGAGGGCTTAGTGAAGCGAGTGATGGATCACCAAGAGAGTCTCCACAAAAAGTACTTGGCATTGATTGAGAAAATGGAGAAAGAGAGGAGGGATAGAGAAGCATCATGGAGATGTCAAGAGGCTGAGAAGCACCAGAGAGAAGCCCTTGCCAAACTCCATGAACAGGCTCTAGCTTCAAACAGAGAGGCACTGATTGTTTCATACATAGAGAAAATCACAGGCCAAAAAGTCAACCTTCCTTCTAGGGAAACCCCATTCTTGTTGCAATGTGATAATTCAAATGAAGCTATGGAGGAGGAATTGGCACCCATCAGAGTGGATCACACAAATAGCAGATGGCCTCAAAGTGAAGTTGAGTCCTTGATTCTACTGAGAAGTAAGATAGAATCAAAGTTTCAGGAGCCAGGGCTTAAAGGGCCTCTTTGGGAACAAGTGAGTGCTTCAATGGCTTCATTGGGTTATCAGAGGAGTGCAAAAAGGTGCAAAGAGAAGTGGGAGAACATCAACAAGTACTTCAGGAAAACCAAAGACAGTGCAAAAAAGCGTCCTCAGCAATCCAAAACTTGCTCTTACTTTAATCAGTTGAATCAGCTGTACTCAAGAGCACCAAGCACCAATCCTTCATCATCTTCCTATTGTTCTAGTAACCCTTCAGTTAGCACTGGAAGGCCTTACTCAGAGCTTTTACAAGCCGTTATTGCAGGGAGAGACACAGGAGTTTCGCAAAACCTGTCTAGTGGGAACTTTGAATTAATCTCTGAAATGGGGTCCAATAGGTTGGATTTTGATGGCATTACTAATGGTAAGGTAGAACATTTGCAAGAAGACCGTGGGAAGGTGAAGGAAAACCAAGAGGATGATGAAAGCATGGAAGAAGAACAAGATACTGATGGTGATGGTGATGATTCTGATGAGTAAGGTAGAGCATGAGTATCAGATAGAATAGAAAGGTATGCCAGCCAGTTTATCACAGCCAGTAGTTGTTTTTTGAACCTAGGAACTTTGAAGTGTTTTGACATCCAACGCCTTTAATTTATATGCTATTTGCTTGAGCATTAGGCCTTTATAAGTAGTTTTTATTGCTCACAGCGACCGACTTTGAGTTAAATTCAAATTTTCTTTTGGAGTATGTTGATATGAGGTTGTTGGTTATTAAGGGTCTATTTGGGAATGTTTTTTGGAGACTCAAAAGTGTTTTTGAAATAATTAAAAAAATTAATTATAAATATATAAAAAATTGAAATAAATAAATTGTGTGTCATATATGAGTTTTAGAAGCGCTTGGAAGTAGTTTTGAGAAACACTTAACAAGTGTTTTCTTGTTCAAAAATGTTTTTAAGAAATTTGAAAAGCGTTTTTAGGCTTTTGAAAAGTATTCCCAGACGGACGTGGAGTTGAATTCTGTTGTAAACTTTTGCCTAGCATGAAAGCCTAGTAAACTTTGTGAGACCAAACACCAATGGCAGTTGCAAATACAGAGAAAACTTTTGGTTGAAGGATTTATAAGCAAAAGGAATAGAAGAATCAAGGACCCAAAGCTGCTTCAGGAAGACAACTGTCTTTACCTGGCCAATTATATGGCAACTCTTGCAAGTACAAAGAAGCTTCAGCAACAATTTTTTTTATGAAAGGATACGAATTTTATAACTCTAAAGGACCCATTTCTGCACCATTCGTGCAATTGACGAACATGGTATTCAATTCACAAAGCTTAGAGAAGTCGGTATGAAGAAACTCAGATATGCTAAGTTGCCCTGCATCAAGTTCCATTATGAAGTTCCATGCCATATCACTTTCACCAATGGTTGGCAAGAATCGATCACCGGAATCTGGTTCTGCTTTAATTTTCTTTGCTTCAACTCCAAGGAGAAATGGTTCTGCTAATTCATTAATGGTGCTGCTTGTTGGTGTGATTTCATCTTTGGTTAACTGTGAGTCCTTGAGGTGGTTCCTCTCATTTCTAGATCGTTTTGAATTGTTTTCTTGTTTCTTCCTCAAGGTAGAATTCCAATAGTTCTTGATCTCATTGTCTGTTCGGCCCGGCAGCCTCCCGGCTATCAATGACCATCTACAAGTACCAAAAGTCCAAAAGTACATAAACAAATAACTCAAAACTAGTCCCAACTACTAAACGATCGAAACCTATAAGTTTAAACACTCGTTATTACATTAAGAAAATAGGAAAATCTTAGCTGTTGCAATGCCTATAGCTAGTACTGTAGTAGCCTAGTTACTTGGTACGCAGTAGTAGCAATTATTACAAGATGTTCTTGAGTTCTTCTGCCAAAATGATCGGTATGAGAAACGTACCAAATTAACGGTGAAAAACAATCTATGAATAGCTAGCCAAGTAAAAAGCTGAAATCTGATTTCGGCATGCCATATTGATCATCATGAGAATGGTAGAATTTTCGTACGTTATTGAAGTGAGTCAAGGGACAAGGGCAGTAAGTACCTGTTGCCTAAGAGTTTGTGGAGCCTGATGATGAGCTCTTCTTCATCTTCTGTAATGTTGCCTCTCTTGATATCAGGCCTCAGATAATTCAACCACCTAAGCCTGCAACTCTTTCCACATCTCTTCAGACCTGCACCCATGCAACAATTAATATATGTATTACATACATTTTACATAAAATAAACCAATCCTAATTAAACTGTCTTCAGCCATTTTCATAAAGAAAACATGATTAAAATTGAGGAAGTTGTATTTATAGTAGTGAAAGCGCGCCTGTTTCCCTCGACATTTTCCCCCATTTCCCTTCGCCGTGCTCTTTGACATAATCTTTGAGAATCTGGTCTTCAAGAGCAGTCCAGGCTCCTTTGTTGGCTCCCTGCTCCGTATCACAACGAGAGCTTCTTCCCATCCTCTCTCTCTCTCTCTCTCTCTCTCTCTCTCTCTCTCTCTCTCTCTCTCTCTCTCTCTCTCTCTCTCTCTCTCTCTCTCTCTCTCTCTCTCTCTCTCTCTCTCTCTCTCTCTCTCTCTCTCTCTCTCTCTCTCTCTCTCTCTCTCTCTCTCTCTCTCTCTCTCTCTCTCTCTCTCTCTCTCTAGCTCCTTCCCAGTACGTGTTTAAGAGTGACTCGATCATTCATTTTATAGATGTTTTTCTCGTATTTAACCTAGCTAAGTAAGCTACATAATCCTTCATTATACGACAACTTAGAAATCTGTGAATTAATCTTTTCATCTCTTCAATAACGTGCTTAATTAGAATCGGAATAAAGATTTGAACTAAATGCCAAGGTGGTGTCATAAACTCATAATATTTTAGTATTCATGTCTGTAAACTATTCATGTTCAGCAGTCATACGTGTCCAATTTTTTTGTGTATAGTAATGCAACCATTGTGATTCTCTGCTTTATTTCGATCTTCCCTTGTTGAAAAGTCAAAAGTGACATATCCGTGAAATATAAAACGAAAAACTTAATTGTGACATGTTTTTCAAGTTTAGTTACATTAGTACTTTAAGGGAAGTGATTTAGCACTCCACTTTACCACTTATATTATATTTTAATTATATAAAAATAGAACGTAAATGATAAAATATATAACAAAGTAGAGCGTTAAAATCATCACTCAATTTTAGTAGTAAAATAAATAGAAAGGCTAATGGAATTTCTTAATCTCATTATTAAAAAAGACAAAAACAAAAATATAGTGAAATTATTGGTTGGCATTGACCACTTGGAGTCTAGAAAGTGACTTAAACAAGAGGTGCATCTCTTGGGCCAACTAAACCAGAAACGCTTCGAGCTCTCTCAATTTCTTCTTCATTCTCTCTAAACTTTCAACTCTGAGAATTGAGACTTCCTCCTCAAATCTAAGGTAAAGTTCTAATCTTCAATTCATTCATAACAGAGCAAGCAGAAAGAAACCACTATGGCACTATGTGTTTTTACTTTTTAAGTATATATTATTTGGTCAAACAGAGAATCAAAATTCCAGAATACAACTTATGCTACCCTAATTTAACTTTCTAATCCAAAATCAGAGTATAATTATGAAATACTAAACACTAATATAAAATGAAGTAATTGGTATGAGTTTATTTACCTCGATCAATATTCTCTATTTTTGAATTTAGATTTAAAAACAATTAAAAATAGTTGCGTAAACAATCAATTAAGTGGTGAACATAACTCAGTAATTCTACTATTTTATGGTCAATTTTCATGAATAAGAAAAGGCCAGTAGTATTCTTCTTCCTTTAACAAAAACATGTACTGTTGCTTGGAGTTTTTGCGTCAGTTGAACCAGACCTACTGAGTACTGACAACTATATAGTAAGCATAATTTTTGGCTGATTAGTGATGTCATAGACTTAAAAGAAATGAATTAAGTATTAGCTTAATTAGTTGTCACTTGTGACTTCCTAGCTTATCAACTTTTAAAGGGATATATATATATATATAAATATAAACAAAAAATAAAAACAAAACAGGGTGTGCTTTGATGCTTTGCACAGCCAGTAGAAAGTATGATGGAAATGTCATTGGAAGGCCTACGTAGTACATAACAAAAAATAGTGAGCAAATTAATTAAAATCTGGGTGCATTTAACAATTAAACTAAATGAGCATTCGAGTATTGGAATAAATAATTTAGAGTTTAGAGTTTATGGTGCATCTAATTTGCTATATAGGATTGAAATGAGATTCCCTACGTTAAAAGGCATCCATGACCTCCAAACGATCGACTGCAAATTAATTTCCAAATTACGTGGAGAAAATTGAAATTGTTAATTCTCCTTGTGGCATACGAGTTGCACGTGAGGCTTGCGAGGTTCAGATCCGACAGACTTGTTAATAATCTGACCATTCCACCCAGTCTCTAATCAGCATCTTCATCACTTTCCAAGTTTCCAAGTTAAAAAAACCCAAATCCACGTGAAACTCAGGACCTCTTGTCTCTAACAATATCATCATACCAAATTATACCATTCCACCCAGAAGAAAGAAAAAAAAGATAAGAAGCAAACCCAGATTCCATAAGTCTCCATCGTATTTTTTTTTTCTCTTACAGGTTTTTTTTTGTTTTTTAATGAAATGACAACTTTTTCCATGTCTGACTATCTAAACATTTTTGAATATAAAAAAATACAGTTCGTAATAGTTAAGTATCATTTGAAGATTTTATCATAATATTAATTTTTTTTATTGAACTCTAATATTAATTATAGTTTAAAAAAAAATCATTATGGGCTGTTACTTTCTCAAAATGTCATTATGGGCTTCCCGATCTTGAGTTGGTCTTTAGTATGGGCTACACCTTGGTCTTTATGTAGATCAGGGGCATAGGGATGTACTGGCTTGGGGGACCTTAAGCTTTACCAAGATTTTGAACAAAAAACATTCAAGTATATATAGTTTTCAATAATAATAATAATAATAATTAATACATACACGTGCATAGGACGTCATTGCCCGATTCCCTTTCCAAAACAGCGAACTTCTTTACCATCTCACCTCTCAGACTCGCAATTTTCTCTAATCTCTAATTCTCTATGACTTTATGCTTTTTAACTCTTGCAAATTTGATATGGTGGTCTCTAAGACTCTAATCATTATCTATTAGCTGCTCTTGAGCTCTTCAATCTCGTAAGTAATTAGTTTTAGTAGTTTGTTATATTGTATTGCATTGCACGCTTATTTTCTATTTTTTTTTTATTTCTCTTTTATAATGTGTATTTCTACTTTTCTAGGCCTAGTTACGCATTTGAAGGGTAAGAAACATGTACATCGAGAAGTCACGAATCGATCCCAAATCAAGATTCTTGAAAGAAAAAAGAAAAAAAACAAAAGAACACTCGGTGCAACCACAAAACAATACGTGAAAATTAAAAAACACAAACGCGAGATTCTTTTGAACTATAAATGTAAAGTAAATGACTGTAAAAAAACACCAGTACAAAAGAACTTACAACTATTGACTCAATAGACTCATTCTATTGAATAACACTGACCTTGGATATATATTGATCACCTATAACTCGTGCTTCGTATAACACCAACACCCAATCGACCTCGTGAGATACTCACACATGCATGTATAGTGATATCAATGATATGAAAGTGTGTGTGTATCTAAATTGCTAATTCAATGTAGACATGAAACAAGTAAATTAGCAATAAGATGAAGTTCTAGGTTTTCATAAAAGGAAAAAACTCATCTTACAACCAAATCGAGCAACATAAAAATAAAAATAAAAATATCTTGTACTTAGATATTGTTTCTATACCAATAACACAAGAATACTTCTTTTATTTATTGGAGGCCAATAATCCATGAGTCTCAATTTTCGTTCATGAGACATTTTCTATTTGTTCGTTTCAATTTCTACACGACTTGGTACTCACGATAGAACATGTTCAAAAGAATAATAAGATAAGGAAGATGTGGATATCACCATATATATGAGAATAAGGCAGGCGAGGCGAGAGGGATATCAAATATCACCACATATTTTTCTGCCCTTTTCTCTAAGGGGCTTATATACGTATGTTTCAATTAGATAAGACATTCTCGCATTGTCCATTGCGAAAATATATCATACATATGGGATGACCGATAAAATGGCTTTTATCAACTATCTATTAGTCAATCTTAATGGTATTTTACTTCCGCAATATTAAGTTCATTTCCGAATTAGTTATCCTCTCCCTCAATTTAAAACAAAACTAATAATAAAAAAACAAAAGAATGCCCATATTATTACTCATGTTATTGTTCAGGATGACCCTATTAACGATTGTAATCGTGATTTCATCTAACATATGGTTACTTTATCTTTAAAAAAAATGAGATCAATGGTTTTTGTTTTCCTAAATAAAATGGCTTTGATGGTGTAGATATTAGAAGATACAGGAACAAACAAAATTGGGAAAGAAAATTTGAAGAGTACGTACATTTAAGGAATCCCTTGAATATGCTTTAATAATTGGACCCAAAGAAAGGTATTTTCTTTATTGTTGTAGGATAATAATGTTAGGTGAACTACATTTTAGTGAATCACAATTAAACCACATATATAACAATTGACGGCGCAGTTAAATATTAGTCTACAACTCTACATGGTCTTTTAGCAATGAGATAGGATCTAGGCCCTCTCTTAGATTTTCTTGATTTGATATATATTGATCTCATTGATTTGATATATATTTGGGAAGCGGCTTCAGTGCCCCTAGGGGTATGGTACCCCTAATCCAATTGAGAGCGTGAGATACACGCGGCCGTCAACTCTGTTAAATCCTGTGAACTGTCCATTATAGCCTTCTGTTTAGTCATTTCTTTTGCAGTTTTTTTTTTCTTCCTCTCTCGCCGACCCCTCTCATCTCTTTCTAGCTCTCTCTCTCTCTCCGCTTCATCCTCTCTTCTCTTTTCTTCCGTTTTCCTCTCTGCACCCTGTATCTTCTCTCTCTAAGCACATCAGCCATCATCTCTCTGTTTTCTTTCTCTCCAATCTCCAACTACCACATCACGGCGCAGCCCATCTACAATCATCACGCTGCCACCTCCAAGCTCACAACTGCCCCGCTCCACCACAGCCACCGCCGCCACTCCTCAGCTACAACCTTGTCACGTTGCAGCTCACCAATAAATCATAACCCATTCAATTGGGCTTGGAATTCATTTTTGGTCCGTGTTTGGAGATTAGATTTTTGGGTGTGTTTTGCCACCGCGAAACCGCCGTGAGTAGTGGCGGTTGGAGCTCACCATAATCATTTCAGCTTTATTAATGGTTGTTTTGTTTGAATTTGAATATGAATCTGAAAGGAGGCCTGGGGATTGAGGTGTCTCGGTTGATAATTTGGGCTGTGGTTTTCAAGCTTTGACGAATCTGTTCGAGCTCCATAATTGTTTCTCAAAAGTCAATATTTGGAGCCCCGTCTAACACTGTAGAGTCATTTTTTCCGTTTCTGACAAAAGCAACGGCTAAGATAAACTCTTTGTACTTTTTGTTCTCCCAACGGTTCAGATCTGTTCCTTTCAAATTAATTATTCAGATCGTGGCCTACACGCGCACACAGTAAATTAGGGATACATACCCCTAGGGGTATGCAAGATTCTTCGATATATTTGTACGTAGTTTAAGAATGATCGAGCTCTTAGATTATATTGATTTGATACGATGCATCTCATTCCTTTTCTTGTTTTATTGGGTACTTACTTCATGATCAAACATAAACATGTTCCCCCTCGATCGATAATTTAGCTAGCTAGCTAACTTTCCTAGCCAGGAAAGTCTCTTTAGAACTTGAAAGTTGGTTGGTTATGTCTCTTTTTGTCTATCTCTATGCTTATCTTTCACATCCATGATCCATGCATGACAAGGTTGCTTTAATTTGTGTTCCCACCAAAAGGTTTGTTCAATTCTTATTATTATTATTTTAATTAAATTATTCTATTAAAAAATAAAGTTATATTATGAGCTTGTAGTTTTTAATTGTTGCTCGATCCAATTAATCACTTTCAGAGTATAAAGAGTCATAAGTTTTTTTTGTTTGAGAAACAGATAATTCATATATTATCAAAGCCAGAAAGGCACATACATCAAACTCCTAGGCCTGTAACCAGATCTGTCGGTCAGGCAACTAAGGACTTTAACAAATACCTCTCATTGTAGACCACTGAGCTCGTTGAAACAACGAGCCTACAAAGACAAAAACTCACTAATCATCTAAAACAACTAGCGAATCTCCTGCCGCCAATGCACGCAATTGTGGTACGGCGAAAAGATTCATCGATCAAATGATTATACGGAATTTCCGTATCTGCAGGCTCAACACTCCGAAGAGTAATACCTGAAGGTGGAGAAAACACCCTCACTAGGGTCCCAAATCATCATAGAAACCAACGATGATAGGGAGTTATTAGTAGCGAAAGCTACAGACTAGGGAAAAAATAAGAAAAAAAACATGAAATTAAACTTAGGCTAGCAGAGACCCAATGACTTTGCTCATGTTCAAATCCCCAACGCTAGCAAGGAAGCAGATCAATAGCATCGCTGCACCACCATATCTGACATAGCCCCGCCGCACTAAAGGTGATCTCCACCGTCAAAGCCCACTGAGAATCCACCATCGATGCCACAGAACCAAGCCAGCCCACAACGACCCATCGCCCATCATCCCTGCTCACCTGTGAACCTAAACGAAACCATGCCAGAGAGAAGCACTGAAAACCATGGAGGACTGTCACACCCGTCCGACGACAACGCCTTGAAGACGCGCCGTCGGACGGAGAATAGCAAAACTTGGCTAAGAAAACCAAGCTTTCTAGGGTTTTTTGTGGCTAGGGTTTGAGAGACGTGAACGTTTTTAAGAGTCATAAGCTTTTTTTATTCCCATTGTAGTTTAATACTTTAGCGAAAGGAATAAGAAGAAAGATAAAAAATGTTTTATATTTTCTTTTTAAATATATATTCAAGGTGTAAATGTGTGATAAAAAAATATGAAAGCTTTTGCTCTCCCCTTTCTTTTGCGGCGGCAAACTCTAGGGTTTGCCCGACCGAGTACTTTGGCCTGCGGCGGCGGAGACGGCGACGTCATCTCTCGTGGTGCCTGGCAGTC
This sequence comes from Rubus idaeus, assembly GCA_030142095.1. NCBI lineage: Eukaryota > Viridiplantae > Streptophyta > Magnoliopsida > Rosales > Rosaceae > Rubus > Rubus idaeus. Next base: position 31,262,931 of record CM057966.1, read on the forward strand.
GAGATCCTTGACCTCGTGCATCTCTTTCGATCAACCCTTGGGTTGTTGCACCCTCTCCTCAATTTTGGGTGGCTTAATCTCCTTCTCTGCTTGGAGTGGCTCTTATCGGGTTCATTCTATCCTCAAGGAGGATGATTGGAGATGGGGGACTCGGATCTTGGGGGACCCAAATCGGGTTTTGAATCCTGCCTCACTCCCCTTGTGGCGGTGGCGTTTGGGATCTCTTGTTGTGGCGCAGGTGAATGGCCTCAAGGTTGTAGATTCTGGTGTGCTTGTTGTCTGCAAGTGTTGGGGTTGTTCACGGGTGAAGTTTGATCGGGTTCGGCGGCATAGGTTGCGTCGATTTCTCCGGTGGCGGCGGCCCTTGTTTCTTGGATCGTTGGCTTCGGATTCAACGACATTGCACTGTGCATCACGTTCACCGGCGGTGGCGGTGGCAGCGGCATCAGATGCTTATTGATTCTAGTTTGGGTCCAGACTTATTTACTCAAGATTGGATTTCGACTTGGGATCTGGCTTTACTTTCGGATCCATGTCTGGGTATGTGTCGAAATCGGCATCGAATTTGGATATGGGATCCAAGTGGATTGTGGGATTGGGATCTGGGTCAGCCATTTTTTTGGATTTGGGATCTGGATCTTTGGTGCTTGTTCTTGAGAGGTCGATTGCCATCTGCCAAGTTTTTGACATCCTTGGTAGACTTCGATTTCTTGGTATTTGGATCATCTATGTCCAGTGTTGGTACTTGGCACTGGTTTTGTTGGGTGGTTCACATCGGTTACGGTTACGATTACGTCTACATTTTTCACTGCTCGATCATCTGACCATCGCAATGTATTGATCGATGTCTTACGGCAATTGGTTACAGCTCTGTTACTTTTATTATTAGATGCGTTTGTGCATCATATTGCTTTTAAGTTCAGATGTCTTTGTGCATCTAGTTATATTTTTATGCTTTATTTTCAATGCTTTTCTGACATCTGTATTTGTACTCTTCAGTATTATTTTTAATAGACTTTCGCTTTCCATAAAAAAAAAGTGTAAATGTGTGATTTTTTTTTCTTTTTTTTGGGAAATGAATATGTGATCTTAATTTACACAACCTGTTGCTAGACTATAGTTGCTTGCTAGTTGTTACTGTTAGTACGTTGGTTACTCTTTGTGTTTAATTGTGCATGGCCAGGAAGCCAGTCTAGCTTAATTGCATGCAGTATCGATTTCATGATTCCAACGTTTGCTTAATTAGTTTTTCTATTTCGTCCTTGGCCCTCAATTGTACCAATTAATCATATGTTAAAGCCCAATTGTTGACTCAACTATCCTTAATTAATTATCCAAGATCATCAAGAACTATCCCTATCCTTAATTATATATCAGCGCGCAGTTCGATCAAACTTCAGCTCAAGCCTATCACAGCTACGATATATCCTGGGTACGAACAACGTACCGTGTATCTAACATGCAATTAATTAATACTCCTGATATTATTTGATTGGTGAGTGTGAGATCTTTTCATTTCAAATATTAAGAGAGCTCTCTCTTCTCCAAATTCTAGCTGTCCTGGCTTGGGTACCTATTGATGTTTTTTTGGCGTCACAACTAGCACCGGTTATGGCTTGCTTCGCCAGACATCAGAATCCTAGCGGGCTCTTTCGTCTGTTCAGGTTTTTCACTTCAGTTTTCATTGTTATCATGAGGGGTTTTGTTCTTTCTTTGATCTTGGCCGTCTGGGGTGTTTGGATTAATTTTGTTTCTCGGGTTTATCCTCCACTTCGAATGTCATGTTCAAAGAGATAATCCTCCATTTATTGTGAAATTTGGTTTAGATTTGTATGGGATACAGGTGGAAAGCTTGGAGATTTTGAGTTCTTTATTTTTCGAAGACCCTACTTTGTAGCTACCTTAATAATTATGGAGACCGAGTGCGTTTGGAGGCTAAAACTTTGGGCCGCAGATAGTTTTGATCTTCGCCTATTATTTATTCTATTTTTCATCCCCTGCAAATTGGTGGAGATCATTCTATATTGTTTCAATGAGTTTCAGTTGGACTATTGTTCTGTGAGCACCACAATTGAGTGCATTGGCATGGCGAGCAGCACATTATGTTTTTCTAGGATAAAGATAATCTATATCAATTTGTAGTAGTATTGTTTTTCTATTTCCAAGAAGTGAGCTTTAACTTTGTAAATGAATAATCAATTAGACAACTTATGGTTTATTCTGTCTTAGGTTTTCATATTAATCTTGTTAGGTTAATTATAGCTCATGATGCCTTTATTAACGATTGTAATCGTAATTATATCTAATATATGTTTCTTTCCTTAAAAAAATTTGATTGGTGAATGTGGAAATGTGTATTATTCGAACTTCCAATATTTAACAAGTTAGTTATATAACGAGCTCAAATAAATATGTTTAGGTTTTAAAAATAAAAGAATTCACCTAAACGTACCTTTGGAGCTAGCTATCATCTTGTCAATTGTCATTTTAATGACAGGTCTATGACAAGGCTATGGTGTCTGATGGGATGCTTCCTGACCTTTAAGATTTGTTTCGATCACCTACATTTCAATTCGACATAATATAGGAATATATATATATATATATAGCTGCAAAAAAAACATGCTATCTAGTTCATTTTCTTCGATCTAATGGTTTTTTCCCACAGTAATATTTTGTTTCACACTTATTTAAATACGTTATTATTGAAATTTCACATATCTGTCTTTTAACCCACATGCATGATATATATAAAAATAAAGTGTATGCAACTTCACACAATAAATAAAATAATGAATTCTTGGAGATATATGTTCTATCTTAGTCTTAGTTTGTGATCGAGAATAAAGTTATATGTTAGTGGTTCGCTGCTGATGGAGTAGTAAGTAGTTAATTTGGTTCAATTTATAGTATTAATTCAACAACCTCTATCTACATATATGGCCCTAATCTTAGGTGTGTACGATAATGTAATGAAATAGAGAGAACTACTTTTCTCCTAAATGTGACAGGAAGTGAATTTGTTGGTTCTGATCGATTAACGTACTATAACCTATATCAGATAATCAGAATATGAGTCGACATTAATTAATTGGCCTTTGCCTAGCTAGTAGAAGGTGAATGTTTCATGTTCAAGTTCTAGGAGGCCATATATATAAATGACAAAGCAATCTAATGGGAAGTGAATAGACTGGTCTAGGGTTCTGTGAATGGATTCAATTTATTTTGAATTTTGAGCTGCGCGCAAGCCAATTCCAATGCTTTGGACTGACTGAATCAGCTCGTTTGTACAATGGGAAACGATTGGGATGTGCTAACTCTTAATCTGTCGTGTATATGGTCATCATTTTATGTACCTCTATATATGCAATATGATCGAATCACGTTAGTTACCTATTCCAGTAGTTAAATCTAATTATAGTTACAGTACAAGCATGTTATCATATAAGACATATATATAAGAGGGTAGTAGCCAACGCCCAACGCACAAAATTAATATATTCGATGTATAAAATCCCAAATTTAATTTTGCACGCATAAATATTCCACTAAACTCAAAATGAAAAACACTAATAACGAGTCATCAATCTCTAATCACAAAATAATAAAATTGTGGTCTATGCACTCGGGTGTAGACGTGTAGTCTAGTTAAACTGTGGCAGTGGCATGTCCAGCACATATCCGAGTTTGAGTCTCACCCTCCAATATTTCTTGAATTTTTAAGCCCCCTCTCCCTCCCTAGAAAAAAAAATTGTGGTTAGATTTACCCATATGTTCACTGACTAAATGGTGCATTTAGAAGAGGGAAAATATACCCAAGCAAAAGAGATGTTCAAGGTAAAATTTGACCATAAAATTAATGTTGGTGCAACGTACCTTTTTTTAGAATCATTAATTTCTCATGTGAAAAATATACACTTTCCAACCCTGAGAAATGAACTTAACAAATTTTTGTCACATATAATACATGAACTATTTCTCAATTATATATTTGGTATCTAAACTTTAATTTTTGTCACAAGTAGTGCCCAAAGTTTTCGATTACATCTCTTGTGGTACCTAAGACCATTTTTGTCACAAATATATGCACATGAGGGCGCGTGTTCTAAAAAGAGAGAGGATAAAATGAAAAACTTTAGGTACTACTTGTGACAAAAATTGAAAACTTTAAGTATTACTTGTGACAAAAATGAAAACTTTTGATACTATTTGTGACAAAAATTGAAGTTCAGGTACCACAAGAGATGAAATCGAAAACTTTTGGTACTACTTGTGACAATAATTAAAGTTCAAGTACCAAGTATATAATTGAGAAATAATTCGGGTACTATATGTGATAATAACAAAAAAAAAACTCAAACCTATAATTCGCAAACCAAATAGAGACTAAGTACTTGTCGCTAAAGTTATTTACATCTTAATCCAAAGTATTATTATTATTAATATATTTTTTTGGCAATCTTCTCCAGGCTACAACAACTTGCATTGGAGCGGGATTTTCTTGAACTAGAGTCTGATGCTTTGGGTGGGATTAAGGACCTCATGTGACATTTCAATTTACTCGATCTCGTGTTCCTGTGCACCAAGAGAATGCAACAGCAAAACAACGTATGACATGTATCTGGTTTATTGATTTTTCATCTTGGTTAATTTTATGTAATCATGCAGATTTGCATGCCTAGTGTTGTTTTGGATACTTTATCCTATGTACGTGTTGTGCTCATATGTATCTAATAAATCTTTTATTCTAAAAAAAAAAGTGTAGTTCTGTTTGTTTTTCTTCTTTTTTTTTTTTCTGAGAAAAAACAAAAAGTAGTTCTCTCCAAATATAGTTTTAAAATCCTCATGTCACATAATTAAATGTGTTGCATGTCGAAGATGTTGGGCAATTTGGGTGGTGTAATGTCCCATGACTCTCATATGTTGCTATAAATCAATTCTCATATGTTGCTATAAATCAATTGTATGACCATGAGTCTTATGATGTACTTTTTTTTATTATAGAAAACGTCAAATTGATAGTGAGAGGCAATAATACACGGTGACGTACTTATCTTCGTCCTTTTTAAATCCATATTGCCTTGATTTAATTTGGTTTCTTTATAAGAAGAGCTGTAATTAATCATTTGTTTTTGCTGTTTTATTGGATATTTGTGTCCATGCTTCTTTTTTTTATTTCACAGAATTTCAAAGAAAATTGTTGCATCTCTTCATTCAGACACCTCCCAACAAATTAAGGACTTAACACAATAACAAGTTGCAACTAATTTCATAAATTGCAAGCACGCCTAAAATAGCTAATTAGTTGACCGTTTTATTAATCAATTGACATTCAGATGCATACCTAAATGGCTAAATATATATATATATATATATATGAATTATTAAGGATTTATTAGAAGAAAAAGAATCAGTATCAAAATTAATCAGTCTGAATTATTTGGCAGCTCATGATTACTGGTGCTGCAACCTCCAACGTCAATATTCATGGAACTCTCCGACTCACAAAGCTTTAAAAAGTCGGTTTGGAGAAATTCAGATATGTCGAGCTGGCCTTCGTTCAGATCCATTATGAAATCGTTCCAGGTTACATCGTCGCTCAGATCATCTCCACCTAGCTCCACATCATTCTTGGTCACTGCTTCGACTCCAACGGTGTCACCGGACATTAATGTAGTATTATTATTGGTAGTAGTAATACTACTTTCAAGATGATGCTGCTGAGGTTCTTCTTCCTTAACATTGTTATTGGTGAAGCAGCACAAGCTTGACTGCGTGATCATTCCTCCTTCATTATTTCTGGTCAAATGTGGGTAGTCCTCGGCGGCAGCGCTGCCTGCAGGGGACGACAAGTCCTCCTTCATCTCATTTCTGGACACTTCTGAGTGATTTTCTTGTTGTAGCTTCCTCCTTAAGGTGGAATTCCAGTAGTTTTTAATCTCATTGTCAGTTCGGCCTGGTATTCTTCCGGCTATCAGTGACCATCTACACAACAAGTATGATTCCAAAAATTAATAAAAAATAAATGTACGTTCTAGTTACTAAGATTAAGCTTAATTAAAATTAACTAGATGAAAATGCCAATGTAGATTTGTTATTTGTTTTTTTAGAATGAACGAAAAATTTCACAGTAGCTTATACACCATTCATCGATCATTCCGGTGAAAGCCTAATTTCGGAATAGAAAAAAAAAATCAAGTGGCAAAGCATAGATTGATATTAAATTATTAATTAATGTAAATAGGTTTAGCTAAGGGGTAGTAATTGAGTTCCACCTGTTGCCTAAAAGTTTGTGGAGCCTGATAATGAGCGCTTCTTCATCTTCTGAAATGTTGCCTCTCTTAATATCGGGCCTCAAATAATTCAACCATCTAAGCCTAACACTCTTCCCACATCTCTTTAGACCTGCACACACAGATCGAAACAGTACATGCAATCCATCAATACTCAGCCATTAATATTCATCTATAATTCTGACATGCAATGCATGCATTCAAGTCGTCATTGAAATTAATTTATTAATTAATTAATTAAGAGAAAGTGGTAAACTCAAATTAAAAGCACTCCTTGAGATTTTGCCAAAAAAAAAAAAAACTTGCCTGTATCCCTTGATATTTTGCCCCATTTGCCTTCACCGTGCTTTTTGACGTAGTCTATCAGAATCTGGTCTTCACGGGCGGTCCAAACTCCTTTTTTCAGTCCCTCCTTTTCAAAACGAGAGCTTCTCCCCATTAATTCTCGACCACTCTACCTGATTTCTCTCAGTCTCGCGTACTGTCTCTCTGTGATATCTCTCTCTCTCTCTCTCTCTCTCTCTCTCTATGATGTCCCTTTTCTCTGGGTGAAGCGACTCGATCATTATATATAGGGTGGTTTTGATAGTGAGTCTAGCCAGCTAATTTTCTTCATACTGTGTGGTGAACAGTGTTTTGTATTTTGTATTTTGTTTGAGGAATAATTATATATGTATATATATATAATAGATGCCATGGGTTAAAAACAACATGCATCGAATGATCATTATACGCCTATGTTTGGAACAATTAATTAACTCACTCGATCACTCTCTCTCTCTCTCAGATCGAGTTGTATGCATGTCCTAATAGAATAATAATAAAAAATAAAATAAAAACTCATGATCAATGTCCAAATTTATTCCTTTGGTAAATTGGTAATTGTATAAAAACGTGAATTATATTACTGGTTTCGTTTCGGTAATTGTACATACATAGAATGTACGTATTTCTACAGTACGTTTGGCACTCATATATTCCAAGAGATACAGGATGTACATAATGTGCGTATATAATAATTACATTTTTACCAAGAGTTATTTATTTCTTTCATTTTTATTTTATTTTTATTTTTATTTTTATTTTTTGGAGGGGGGAGGTTGGGTTTAATCTTTGTACTGATCTAATGTTACAAATTTGTAATATATAAAGTGATCGATCATCTTCTTTGTGACGTTGTTTCTTGATATAGCATGCGTTTGACAATTACAACGATCCCTGAAAGAAAATTAGATTACCACTTAAAAATGCAAAAAGTCACTTTAGTCACTGAAGTTTTGAAAATGTCACTTTAGTCAATTAATCTTGAACCTGTTTTTCACTTTGATCACTCGTTTTTTTTTTTCTGTTAAAATTTTATAAATAATGTTAAACTTCAGTGACCAAAGTAATATTTTAGAAACTTTAGTAACTAAAGTGTAGAATATGTCAAATTTTAATAGTTTAATGAACAAAAATTATTTTTTCCTTTTAAGAAATTAAAAATAGACCAGCTGCTTTTTTCTTATTGTTGTTCTTTATTGTGAAGACGAAAAGAAAGAAAGATGAGAAAATGGCAAAAGGGACCACATAATTTCGATTTTTTTTTTTGCAATAATTTCTATTTTCAGTCATTGGCAATTTGCCATATATTATGGGAAACACTTTTCAATTATTAGGGGGACCTCTGACTTGATGTCAAATTGGGCTGGTTGGCCTCTAGATGTAGGGTTGATCCACATGAGGCTTGGTTGAATTTTGAATTCATATAATTAATTGAGATTTTTTGTTTTTTTGTTTTTAAAATTGACAGCAGTAGTTGCCAGATTGATCGAGTAAAATGATCGAGTTTCACCGGCCTGCATGCTTCTTTATCAATGTACATTTTCACGAAGACATTTTTTATCCCAATTACCTTTTTTCCATGCATGTGTTTCAAACATCCATATTGCAGTAATGCAGTGTCAGACTACTGTTGAAGCTACAGTATTTATATATATATTTGGCTGGATGGGGGGCCAAACGACCCCAACACAAAACAAACTACAAAGCAATTACATTACAATATTCCTAGTTCTAGGAACATCACACAAGTCATCAAGAAGAACACCAGTAAATTGTGGAGGTGGTTGCTCAAAAAGTTTGACCCCAAACTCAGTGCCAAGGCTGCACTTTGATAGAGAGTCAGTAACCATATTTAACTCTCGGATGTGGTGAATTTCAATTTCCTGGAATTGCTCCATAAAGGATATGCAGTTATCAAGCACACTTTTAAGAGGATGCAAATCATCAGAACACTTTTTAATCAGGTTCACCAATACTTCAGAGTCACTCTGAACAATGAGTTTTCCCTTGGTTATGGAAACAGTATTTATATATATAGTTGTTTTATTCATCTACACTGGGTTCTTGGCTACTGTCAAAATCAATCTAACTCCGATTTGACAATAACCCATGTGTATCGTTGCCAAAACCGGTATTTCTAAAACAGTAAAACACCGATACATTCATGCACCGATTCATTCTTTTATGAATCAACCTACATAAAAACGTCAAAATACATAAGAATGTCTGTTACAAAACAAACCTAAATTAACGATCGATATAATTTCGTTATTCAAAAAGACAAAAAATTCACCAAATAGAGATTACTATTGAAACAATTTAATCGTCGTTCAAAAAATGGTATTAACCCACTCAGCAACAATTTATATTATGACGTTTTGCAATTATTATCGGGAAATTCTGCCATGATCTAGGCATATCATGCTCGGACTCGTGACATACCCAGCAGCCCTTGAATCAATCTCATTTACCCCACAGCACAGCACCCCCTCCTCTCTGGGTACTGAAGAATCATTATCTTGTGTTACAACTTGTTTGGTCATTTGAATGTAATTGGACAAAGTGGTCAATGTGCTTGACCCAGAAAACAAAAACCACGTTTTTCCATCTACTCCTGCACGTGCTCTAACCCCCACCTACTCTTCCGGCCTCCGGGTAACTCCCATTTTTTTGGTCATGTATGTGAGATGTGACCAATGCAATGGTGAAAGAACATATCATAGCAAACAAAATACCTACCAAATTTTATACATGTTAAAACTTTTAGAAAAAGAAAGAGTAACAACGGAAATGAAAAAAATAATCGCCAATTTTCTTCCTCGATTATGTGATTATATTTGGACAACCATGCATCGTTTCATCTCACCAAAAAAAAACATGCATCGTTTCAAATTGTACATTTAATTTTATTTTCTCTGATCCTTTAGACGCTAATTAACTTGTGCGTTCAAAGTGTTTTGAATCATAAAACTTGAATGTTTGTTGATTATTTACCACTATTTTTTTTTTCTCTTTTTTATTTGTCACAATCTCTTATGATGTCTTTGTCTTTCTATCCGTTTTCATTTGAGTTAAAGATTGTCTATCATATTCTACCCGGCCTGAAAATTATATGCAATAGGCCAACAATAGCATATTACCCTTTGTTTGGCTGAAATAGCATAGTACCCAACTCTACCAACAATTATTGATCAAATACGATATCAAAATTCATTTGATTTTGTGGTAAATTTTGATTGTCTACATACTCACCATGGTATGCGAATTTATATATGATCCTATATATTTTGATATAAATGTTGCATCTTGAAAAGAAAAAAATGTCTCAGATTATAGTATTTGTAATCTCCCATTAGAAAAGTAAAGACTGAACATTTGGGTGAAATCTATCTATACTTCTTTTAAAATCCAGCTAGCTAAACCGACTGAAATACCAGCATGTCTAGTATGTCTACCCAGGTAAGTTTATACCATTTTATTTTTGTTATTGAGAGAGTGAGCAGACGTCGTTGTTCTTTTTTTATGTTGAGAGACTATTTTATTTTTCTAGACTTATGGGTAATTTGAAGTATTTGTAAATAATTGAGGATATTTTTAATATAAAAAATACATTCCGATAGAAATCATTTCTAATATGATCAAATTCCGGAATATTCAAGAATTTATTAATTTATAATTCAGTCAAATTATGGAATATCAAACATTAGAGAACTCATGAATTTGAATCCATTTCTTCATTTTTATTATTATTCAAAGTGAGTAACCGTGTCATAAGTAATAATTATATAAAGCAAGAAAAATAAAAAACTAAAAACTAAAACTAAGTGGCTCCTTAGCTAGTTTAGAGAGTATGTTTAGTTTTTCAGCTATTTTAACAGTTGCACCAGCCTCAGAGCATCTTTAGAAATGCTAACTATTTTTTAACCAAATTTAAACTAAAGTACCTAAAAAACTATTTTGGCTAGCCAATTTGAAAATACGTATGTACTAATGCTCTTTACTTTATCTAGTATTGGATTTAAATTACTTTTGTAATAAATAAAAAATAGTTTAAATGTATTTAATAATTACTTAAAACAACTAAAAATAATTTTTTTAAATGAACAAAAATAATAGAGAGCTTTATCTCGCTCTCTATGTTTAGAAGTCATATAGTTAAAAGCTAAAATAGGGAGTCACTTAGGAGGCTGGTGCAGCTGCTAAAATAACTGAAAAACTAAACATGCTCTCTAAAATAGCTAAAGAATTAAGATAGAGAGTATGCTAAAGATGTTACTCTCTATTTCAGTTTTTAGCTATATGACTCCTAAATATAGAGAACAAGATAAAACTCTTTTTTTTTTAGGGAATCTCTATTATTTTTGTTAATGTAAAACATTATTTTTAGTTATTTTGTGTAATTACTAAATACACTTAAACTATTTTTTATTCATTAAAAATATAATTTAAATTCAATACTAGTTTTTTTTTTAACAACAATTCAATACTAGTTAAAGTAGAGAACATTGGTGCATAAGTATTTTGAAACTTGCTAGCTAAAATAACTTTTTAGCTACTTTAGTTAAAAATAACTTTTTAGCTACTTTAGCAAAAATTTAGTTAAAAAATGGTTAACATTGCTATGTTATAATAGAAAAGAATTTTTTTTTGTCAAAAGTTATTTTAATTTTATAAATTATGTCTTATATTATATGCAATTCGGACAAACAATTTGTAAGATATGGAATACATTGTCCAATTATGTGTTCAAATTAATAGTTACTTTTTTTATAGCAATGATATACATTGTCCAATTGATATATATATATATATATATATATATATATATATATATATATTGGCACGTAATGTGCAAGATATCACGCGTTCCTTTGCCATAGATATCGAGAGTTTACAATGTATATGACTCTTTTAACATAGCTAGCATTCCTTTGAAGGTATTCATAGAATCAACGTGATAATGAATATATACAAATCTTGAAATAATAGAAATAATGTAAAAACGTACTCTCAAATCAATACTGATCAGTGAGTACAATCAAGTGATAGAGTACAAAGTTAAACCCTTCGCTCTGGGTTTTCTCTCAACACGTTGAGAGTCGGCGGCGATTACTTCCGCCCTTCATGGGCAATTTTCCCTGGGCTCTGTCCCAGATCTGAGGCTTTTTGCCTCTCTCTTCGGTTTGTTTCCCTTGTTCTTTGTTTTGCTCTGGTCCTAGCTTCCTACTTCCTTCTCTGTCAACCTCTACATCATTCTCATCCTCTATCTCCTTCCTATCTTTTTTTCTTCTCCCATCTCCTCATCCCTTCTCTGTTTCAGATCCTTATTATCCATCTTGGCATGCCTATTTATACCATAGCTCACACTGATCTACCCTCATCCTCAATCACTATCACTATTTCTGCTCTTCGGAGCAGTGCCCTTACCGGTGTTTTCCTGACTTTTTTCCAACGGCAGTTCTCTCCGATATCTGCTACAACTTCATCTCCATGTTTCCTTGGTCCTTTTCGGTGGTTGTTTCCTCATGACAGTTCAGTGACTGTCGGAGGGATGAATCGGGTACCCCTCGGTGTTGGTTTCTGGTCTTGTTTGCTTGCTCCCTTGGCTGGATTGGCTGGGTTTGTTGTGTGCTTCGATGGTGCCGCCTTCTTCGGCAAGCGGCGTCCTTTGTTGCGGTGGTTTCGGGCTTTGGGCTTGCTATTGGATTGGGCTTTAGTTTGTTTGTGTTCCTTTTCTTGTTGTTTTCTGTTTTTGTGTATTTCAGCCCTTCTTGGGCTTGGTTTGTACTTTGTTTTTGATTAATGAAAGTTGTTTCCTTGTTCAAAAAAAAAAAAAAATCAATACTGATCAATCCAAAATCAATGCATCAATCAATGTAAGGAATTTGAAAATTGTCTCATACAATGTAAAGAAATTTCTCAATCAATCAAATATACAGTATATGCTTAATTGGTGGGTGTGGGATGGGCAACTTTTTACAACCTAGGAGATCAACCGTACCTAAGACCCAATTTAATTGATCATTGCCCACTCAAGTGTTGAATATTAGTTGAGTTCCAACAATCTTTGTTCTTGTTTGTTTGTTCTCATGCATGCATGCCAAAAAAAAACATCCATGCATATGATGATCGTATCCGTGGTCCACGCACGTCATCCTCGATGGCCTTAATGTTATCTCACACTAATTAAATCAATCATATGGTGTCGGTCATTCAAATCCTCCAAACTATCGTTTTGTATTGGCTAGGCCTAGTTTTCCTTCCTTAATTGCCAGTATATATCATTATTCAAAAAAAAAAGGTTCACTTTTGGATTCGAACAATCATTGATTCTCGGTCCATCAAAGATAAAACTAGCTAATTAATCGATCGACCTCATCAATTCGCCTTTTTGGCATTTCTTCAGGTGGTGTCTGGAGATGTCCTAATCGAAACATTACGTTTAATCTCTGAAAGTGCAATCTGCTAATTAGGTATAAACATCATCATCAACCAATCTTGAGTGCATTATTTTGCAAGTTGTGACCGTCTCGGATGCGGTGGTACTCCCTTTCTTGCATGTGCAACCGTATATGTTCAAAACTAAATGCAAATCTCTATCATGCATTGGCCTTTCAGAAATTTAGTTGGCAGAGTTGACGTCAATTACTCGCTCTAACCAACTTTTCAGGATTATGATTCTTGCGCTATACGTACTCTCTGGAGAGCAAGTCACAACTGACTTTCGTTCTGACCGTTAGCATAATTAATCAACATTGATATACAATTCTAAATTTCAAACTCAATAAAGCCTGCTGATATATCGATCTATTCAGACAAGATCGAGCATGGCATTAGTTAAACTCCATCAGGTCTACTTTGAAATCGCCTTGCCTTGTGCATGGTACGTACCCAGTTAATTATTCTGTTAATTAATTAAGTGAATGATCGATCTTCATCACAAATCAATTAATTATCACTGGACGTACAAGTGGCACGCATCTAATGGAGCTCTTAAGTGTTTGTTAAAGCAGAATCAAGCTTTAACCTTATATGTATAAATAGGATCGTACTGAGGTTGGAGAGTTAGTTGAGCATTCTCATTTCTCTCTCTAATTTTCTCTTCACTTTTTCTTGGATTCTCATAATTGATGCAATTATTGTAATTCACATGTATAAATCATTTTTGGGGTGCGTCTGGATTGTACCAGATTTTCAATGTGAGAATGTGGAGTGTTGTCTCATATTGGGGAAAATAGACTTTGCAAATATGTTTATAACGATTTGGACATCTCAAACCATTGTCAATTGATTTTGGTTGTGACGCCCAAATTACTTTATCACCGTAGACGGATATTTGTTTTTATATTATATGGCCATACACTTGTTCAGCATAGAGAGAGGTTTATGGCCAAACTGCTAGATGCAAAACGTGCCCAAAAGCTCACGTTCCACGGCAACCTTAGCTCTGTGGTCTTATCCTCTTAATTCATTCCCCCATTGTCTCTGCAAGGCTTCTAGGTTTTGCATTTGGGGCTTGGGACTGCTTTAATATTCCTTCGCCAAATAAATTGTCCGGTTTTCTTGCAACCTTTTTATCTAAATTAGCCATCTTCCTTATGCTTGCCGACTTGGTCTAGACATTGAATCTGGTTTTTGTCATGTTGTCGCCCCAGTCGGGTTCCTCTGGGGATCTGACTAATTAATTTTCAGATTTCCTATTGATCATTTCGTTTGCTGGGATCTAATGTTCTTAGTGCATGGCTGCAGTAAATATGGGTTTGCCTGATCCAATTTTCTCTTAGGCCGCGTTTGTTTGCTTGGAAACCAAGGTTGGAATAGGAGTTGGTTTCCCATTCAGTAAAGATGCGGTGTTTGTTTAAATCTCATGCCTGGAAAGGAAACCACATAGCAGGAATTAATTCCACCAAACAGGCGAAAAACAAATCCCGCGGGGAGGGTGGTATTCTATTTCCATACCTGACCTGAAATTAATGTTAAATTACATCTACTGCCCCTTTAAGTATTCAAAAAATTAATATGTATAATTCATGGTGACTCTCTCTAAAATTGAGATATATATATATATAGGGATGCTATAAAGAAAAAAAAGTTTTCTTTTGGGCTAATGGATTATGGATTCAAATTGAGAAGTTTCTTTATGTTATGAAGAAGAAGAAGAATTTAATTTGTTTACTTCAATCATTTTGTCTATGTCGATTTCTTCAAGGATATGATTCTCCATTTCTTCACTCACTTCTTCCAAGTATAACTCTTGCGAAGCCTGCTTCGTATCAAAGCACAAAGTCACCAATTTTCTCAGGGTCATCATTAGGCTTTAATCTTTTTGTTATATCTGCTGATATGCTCTTAGCCTCTTAGAGATCCTTTATGTTTGGTTAGTTCTCTTTCAATTTATAAATTTGACATGAACATAAGAAATAAGAAATAAATAATTTTTTTATTTTATTTTGATAGGCAAAGGATATTATTGGAAAACTATAGGTATTCATTGTCAATCTTGATTATTCATAATTTCAATTCCTAACTTGTTCCAAACGCCAAAATGGAAATGTCAAAACCATTCCATTACGGGATAACTAAGGAAAGGTGTCCAATTCCATTTCCCATTCTAGCATTCCGATCATCCAAACGTGGCCTTATTGGTCTGCTCTGGTGCTTACGCCTCTGCTTGATGCAGTTTAGGTCTTCTAAAAATAAAATAAAAGACATGACTAAGGGCCTGTTTGGGACTGCTTCTGAAATGCCTAAAAACGCTTTTCAAATTTAGTAAAAACGCTTTTATACAAGGAAGCACTTGCCAAAACCACTTCCAAGTGCTTCTAAAACTCACCCAAAACAATTTTTTTTTTTCAATTTTTTTTATATTTATAATTAATTTTTTCAATTATTTCAAAAGCGCTTTTGAATCTCCAAAAAGCAATCTCAAGCAGACCCTAATGAGTTTTGGACTTTTGAGTCATTTGCTGCATGTTTTATATAGGGATGGAAACAGGTCGGATCAGGACCGGGTTTTATTTGCCCTAAATCTGAACCCGAAAGCATAGTTTCTATCCGAATCCGCCCCCAAAACACCGGATTCAGGTATTAAAAGTCTGGTATAGTACAATCCAGAACTCTCTCTTCAATCATGCTTAGGCCATCTCCAATCGGAGGTTTCAAAATAAGGTTCTATTTTGAAAAATGCAACCATATTAGTCACTATTCATTCAAAAGTGAGTTCTATAATTTGACTATCTCCAACCGGAAAGTTCTAAATTATAAATTTTAAAATATTTAATTGTTTTTATTATAATTTAGATATCAAAATAGAATTTCATAATGTAAAATTATATCACATCTTCATACTTTAAAATTTTAAATACTAAACACAACAATTTATTTCATAAAATTTAAAATTACAAAATTAATTTTAAATATTAAAATCAAAAATTTATTTTATATTTTATTTTATAATTTTGACCTTAAAATTATTTTACCCAAACAAAATATTGGCTTTGAAAAAATTAATAATAATACCAATATTGACCAATGGGTGTGCGACATGTGGCACACTTCCTTCCCTTTTCACTTTGCAACGGTTGTATAAGAAGTTTCAAATATGTAACATTTCTTAGTATTTTGCAAGCCAAAGATGGGTCTCCAAGGTTCCATCCCACCAATTGAAGATAATTTTTGACAAAAAAAGTTCTAAATACTAATATAGAACCTCAATTGGAGATGGCCTTAAGCTTAAGGGTGCAGCACGGAGGACCCAAAAGTTAATTCAAGTTGATTGGTCAACTAAATTTTTCTAACTAACTAGAAGAAATCACTTGATCATCACCGTATATCGAGTATGTAATTTTTTCCTCTCTCGATGGAACTAGTCCGGTGGCAAATACTTGTGACAACAGTCACAATACTGGTAAGAATGTTGGGAGCTAGCTTATAAAATTGTAAGAATGTTGGTATTGGTCATCTTCAACTTCTGAGGCCCAAGACCAATTAAAACTTTCCCAGGCCTGCATATACTAAGTCCATGATTGCATTGCACCATTGGAGTAGGACATCACAAGACACACCGTATAATAAACCCGTACGTAGTATATACGCTATATGATTATCCGCATACGTGTGCCCTAGCTGATCAAACACATCAACTCTAAGAGCAAGTCCACCTGTTGGGTCAGGGTCATGGTCACTGGGGCACTGAGTCGGATACTGTTTACTGACTTTTTTATGGTTGTTTCCACCCGTTGAGTTAGGATTAGGGTTAGGGTCACAAATTTTTTTTTTTGGCTTTTCAATCATTTAATTCATTTTTATTTTTTTTTAAAAGATATAATGCATGATAAACAACTTATAGAAAAAAAAAATTAATACAGTAAATAATAATTTTATTGGTGAAGATTAATAGTTCATATATTGGTTAAGTATAAAAAACAACATAAATTATTTCCAGCTTTGTTGGTTAATGCATTAATTTGCATTAGGTAGGTTGTGAGTTCAAAACATAACTCCTGCAAAAATTTTGCTAATTAAGGTGATCAATTATAAAGTCAATCATGTAAATTTAAAGAAGTTGTGCTCCTTCATCCAGGTTATATCATAGGATATTTCTCTCATTTTCATTCTCCTCTCGCAACATGGTATTATATAATTTCTCTCATTATATAAATTTAATGATTATTGATTATTTTTGTAAAAATAAACTCATGAATCGGAGTCATTTTAGTGATTTTACTTATATAAAAAGTGGTTTGATGACAACAGTTGCAATTATTAGTTAATAGTTATGATGCTGTGCATATCCATGTGCATCAGTGCATGGATATAACCTCTTTTTTTTTTTAATAATTTGTAGTGTGTACAAGTCTACAAGTACTGGGCAACTATATATATGCAAGACGACATAAAACTTACTAATAACAAATTAAAAATGTATAGAGGACTACTGGGATTTAGTCAGCTCAATTTATTACATCGATAATTTTGCCCAGGGATGAGCCTGCATGAAATTCAACTTTGATGGTGGAAACAGTCATCTCTCATCCAATCCTTGAGCATTTCCTCCGAGAACAAGATGGGTTCAGAGCCAACCGAAGGCCACCTGAAATTGTTTGAGCCACCCCCACCGTACTGGTCCTCCGCACCAAACTCACATACTTCCCAGTAGTCATCGGAGTTATCCGGAATATTTTCCGACACATTAAAGAGCATCCCCACATCAAAATCTAACACCAAGTCCTCTGAAGTAGTTGTAGTAGTAGTGGTAGGAGTAGTATCTTCCTCTGAGGAATTTGTAGTGCACTTGTCCATACCAGTACTAAACCCATGAACATTATTATCTTCAACTACTTGGTGCGGTACCAAATCTGATGTGACCACAACTCTGTTGCACCGTAGTGCCCTTGTCGGGACGGCAGCAATGGACTCGACCGCCATGGTCAACGGTTTGCTCTTGTTTTTCTTCTTCTTCTTCTTCTTCTTGTTCTCAACAGAGCGACATACTTGCTGATGATCCTCATCATCGCCGTTAATCACCTTCTTTCCTAAGGTTGTGTTCCAGTAATTCTTGATTTCATTGTCTGTTCGCCCTGGTATTCTCCCGGCTATTAGGGACCATCTACACATCGATCAACAGGTACCCAATTAATTAATTAAACCATTTACGTACAAAATTTCGGAAGAAGAAGACAAGCAGGCTAGGGTATATATATGATTGATTAAATTAAGTAAATTAAGATGAACCTGTTTCCTAATAGCTTGTGGAGCCTAATGATGAGATCCTCTTCCTCTTGAGTTATATTACCCCTTTTGATATCAGGTCTCAGATAGTTCAGCCACCTAAGTCTGCAGCTCTTTCCACATCTCTTTAGACCTACATATATATATATATAGTTAATTATAAACATGACTACCAAATTAATTAACTCCCAATGTCGATCGGTGGTAAACCAAATTAACAATTTTAAAAGAAAATGAAATATGCATGTATTACTATGTCGACTCACCAGCTTCTTTGGGAATTATTCTCCATTTTCCTTCTCCATGGGTGTTGATGTAATCTATGAGAAGTTGGTCCTCAAGCGCAGTCCAAGCTCCTCTGTTCAGTCCCTCCTTTACACAACAAGGACTTCTTCCCATTTTGATCAAACCTCGACTTTACCCCCTCTCTCTCTCTCTCTCTCTCTCTCTCTCTCTCTCTCTCTCTCTCTCTCTCTCTCTCTCTCTCTCTCTCGCTCTCTCTTTCCCTCTTTATATTGGGGAGCTTAGCTAGTTAATTAGTGACACTTCCCTTAGCTTGTTACTGGATATATATACCCCACATTATATACAACTAGTATAACAACTGAATCGATCTTTTAGACTCTTTCTGACTGAGCCATCTCATTAAATAAACAAAACTAATAGCATGTTCCAAATGGGAATTTATTAATACAAGCTAACTCCTCCAAAATGATATTTGAAATAAAAATTAGCTGGTTGTTGGAGTTGCCAATTTTTTACAGTACTGCTAGAAAATAATATATACTTTCACTGCCTATAAATCATACATAGTGTCGGCAAAATCCTTGAAAAGATAATGTAATATAAATGGATATGAAATCGAAAACAAAAATCGGCGAAGTAGGAGTAATTAATTAATGCACCAGATGATAGCAGTGACTTATAAATGTAGTAGTCCCTACTCGATCTGGTACTCCCTATATACAATACATATATACAGGTTGGGGTACAAAAAAGACAAAATTATTAGTCTCCTACATATAATTACGTGCCTTAAGGGCTGTTTCATTACGTACGTGAAACCCTAGGTAATAGTGGTTGTACAGTGTCAACTGTGTCACAGTCTTAATGGGGCTGAATTTGATAATGTTCGGTGGACATGGCCGGAGAAGAAAGATTATGATACCCATTATTTATAAGAGTTAAGGGGATCAATGTATGTACATCAAAAGTCAGGATTTATCTGTCCCATATACATAATAAGGCCAGCTCCACGTTAATTATTAAACTTATTATTATAGTCCATAGACATTAATTAATTATGAGTTTAAAACGCATCGAAATCGATTACTTGATATATTTTTAACTTCTTCGTGGTATATATGCGTACATATAATCTGGGTTAGCTTTGTCGTTTGCAATACCAGTGCCGTATTACCCAAGTTGTAAGGAGGGTACGTCGTGTTGTAGTGGTCCCTAATTAAGCTAAGGAACTGAGCTCCCTGACCCTTTTGCCAAGGTAAATGTGGATGGGGCCTGGGACCCTATTTCCCACCGTGCTGGTATTGGCATCATCATCATTAGAAATTCTCATGGAAGTTCTATTGCTGGTGCAACTATCCATGCAAAATTCAACTCTGTCATTGAATGTGAGGCTCTCGCTATCGATCTTCAAAGGTACTGAACTTGCTACCAAGTACCATCTTCAAAACATTTCTATTGAAAGTGACTGCCTTTAGGTAATCCAAGCTATCGATGTCTCCATTGTGTCTAATTGGCGAATATATCTTCAATTTTTCTCATGATTTTCATCTACTCAAATCCAAGTTTGCTGCAATCGATCAATTGGAAATGGGTGCCCCGTGAAGTTAACCTTTTGGCTGATGCCGCGGCTGAACTAGTTAAAGTGAGGTTGTGCCTCCATTGTTGTTGTGTTCAAAAGTGATGGTCTCTCTGGCCCTCCCTAGCTAGCTCTGTTCAACTTTTCCCTTTTCTAGTTTTTCTTTGTAGTCTACTACATCCTCAGTTCTTCCTTTGTCTCTGTTCTCCCTCTGTATTGCTTTCTTTGGTTCTTATTTCTTAATGAAGTATCTTTATTGACAAAAAAAAAGGCGCTAAGGAATTGAGTAATTCAATGGAGTATATGGAAGCCAGATCGAATGAAGTATCTACTCGTTCCTGGCTAGCTGTAATTGAACTGATCCCATTATGAGACTCCCATATTGAATGTTCAAACCATTGTCATCTCCTTCTTTGGTTGCTAGCTAACTACAACATAGTTGTCTATTAATCTAGTTTTAATTAGCCACGGAAAAGATGCACAATGAGATTCCAACTTTACATTCCAAGTCCTACCCGATTGATTACGCATTTAGCTATAATTATATGAATCTATATATAACTGTCAGACAAGTAAGGTAATTATTGACCCACTAAACAGTTTTATCCTATTCCTAATCTAGAATTCTACAAGTCCATAGATTTACTGCGCGCGCCGAGTCAACACCACGTGACATGCATGTGACAATTGTTCATTTTTCCGTGACAATAATTGGAGCACGTAGGAGTGATGCGGTGCGTTCTGGCCTGGACTGATTGATTGATTGGTCAGGTATGGTAAAAGACACAATCCTCTGGCAAAAAACAGAGAGGATAAGTCTTTTTCACCGCGCACATTTTTATTAGTGGTTCTGACTTCTGACCACAAACCAAGATTGTCAGGACTCATGACCTTGCTGGCCCAAACCCGATACGTATTGATTCAACCGCTGAACCTTTCTGGACATG
This sequence comes from Rubus idaeus, assembly GCA_030142095.1. Classification (NCBI taxonomy): domain Eukaryota; kingdom Viridiplantae; phylum Streptophyta; class Magnoliopsida; order Rosales; family Rosaceae; genus Rubus; species Rubus idaeus. The sequence continues at coordinate 31,284,047 of CM057966.1, forward strand.
TTGACCAAGTTTCTAAATGGGCTCAGCTTATTATAAAGCCCATTCTAGGCATGGTCTCATATATGTCTCTTTATAAGTTTATATAACTTTGATCGCTTCAAAAATTTGATCGCTTCAAGTACTTATTTTGGAATCGGGATACATACCACAACCCCTCTGGTGGGATTAGGACATCTCCGTAAAAGAGGTAGAGGAATCCAGACCAAAAAAAAAAAAGAGGTAGAGGGAGAGCTAGAGGGTTGAAACTTGAAAGTAACACTAGGGGTGACCGTTGGGACACCACGTGCTGGGCAGAATTTGTTTATTGCTGGAATGAAGTTTGTGCATGCATGGATGCACATGGGGGGTGCCATGAGCAAGTTAATTAGTTTAGAAATAATGAACGGTTGAGATTGTTTTACCATTGCAATCTTATGATATCTAATTAAATAACCAAGTGGAGATCATAAGGCTATAATTTGGACCTAAACGGTTGGAGACCGTCAAATTATAGCTTTCACAATTTAATAAACAATATTATTTTGAGAGTTATAATTTAGTTTTAGAACTCAACTTAGCCCTCCTTACTTGAGATGGCGTTAGCTTTCAAATTTTAAGAAAGAGACCTAAACTCTAAATGCATGATCTAGAGCAGGCAATATACATTCTACATCCTTTATATTTTTCACATATCAAACCACAATTATATATATACACATATTTTACTATTGTTATGTATCATGGAAAAATGCAGAACGACATTAATTTCATAAAGAATAGTACAGAAAACACAAAGGTACAAATGTACAATACACATTTTAAAGTTCATGATGTTGTTGATATATATTTCTGGCTAGTAAGAGAAACGAAAAAAGTGATCATCAATTTATTTATTTATTTATTTTTATCAGAAAATATATATAACCATTCATTAATGAGTACAAATGTTATAAATAGTGGAATCATTATTAATCGATTCCATAAGTCATTCCAAGTTTCCAACCCATACTCGATCATTAGTTGATTAATTAGTCAAATCGATCAACATGATAATGTTTTTTTTCGATTCTGCCCTAGCTAGCGCCATAGACAGCTAGATTAATTGCTGGGGTGATTCACGTACGTACTAGTACTATTCTATACCAGGAATATCAATAAAGGGATTTTTGATACTAATTAATGATCCCGATTATAAAAAAAAATATACTGATTGATGACGCGACAAATTAATTTATTTTTCTATCTTCATATAATCGAATATTCTTCTTCCTCATTAGCGCAGTCCGTGAAAGCTGCAGATAGCTGATATCCAAAATCTGAATCACTTTGATCTTCGCTGATCAGGTTGTTCATCATTTCCTGAGATATTATCATTCTCATGGGAGATTCATCATGATCTTGAGCTTGAGCTTGAGTAGGACTATTATAAGGCTGTGTCTGGATTTGTTCTTCTTCTCCTTGAACCATTAATGCCTTACTAGTACTGAAGCTGCTGAACTTTGTAAAGTCGGTATCCAAAAACTCCGAAAGACTCATCTCCCTAGTGTAAAAATCCATCAAAAGATCCGAGGAATATTCTTCTTCCGATGACAATAGTGACTCATCACTGCACTCCGATTCAACTTTGGAGTTATGACTGTGATCGCCTTCAACGTTGGACCCGTCGACTGAGGGTTTCATATTCTTTGCGGCAACCTTGGAATTTTGGGGCTGTGATTTCTTACACAAATGGGCGTTCCAGTAGTTCTTGATTTCATTATCTGTTCGCCCTGGAATTCTCCCTGCTATTAGAGACCATCTGCATACATACCAAGACGTACATGCATTAATTAATTCAAAATTAGTCAAGAAATTATATCTCCGGCCATCTGCTACTATACGTACATCGGTACATATATATATATATATATGTATAGTAGTGAACTAATGATGGATGAACAAGTAGAATATTTACCTGTTGCCTAAGAGTTTGTGGAGCCTAATGATGAGGTCCTCTTCTTCATCTGTAATGTTGCCTCGCTTTATATTCGGTCTCAGATAATTCAACCACCGAAGCCTGCAACTCTTCCCACATCTCTTAAGCCCTGCAATACACAACTTATAAGTCAGGACTTGATATATTGGTATAGCCTAGCTAGTTTTCCGATATGTATATATGATTATGTTCGATCGAGTAGTACTCGATCTCACCTTTCTCTTTCGGAATGCTACTCCATTTTCGTTCACCATGAGCTTTGATATGATCTGCAAGCATCTTGTCTTCTTCAGCTGTCCATGGTCCCTTGTTCTGTACTCCCTCCTTAGAACAACAAGGTCTTCTACCCATTCCAACCCAGGTAACTAATTATGTTAGCTAGCCACTATACTAAACTAAAACTACTGTCGACCCTCTGATTGATATCTTCCGACTCTCACTATGCCTATGAGACTCTGTGGATCACTCTTCGATATATACTGTATATATATATATAGCGAAAATGGTGTAGGGGTTGGCTGCGTCATGTTCATTCTTCTTATACAGTATAATGTTACCTAATTTAGTTTTTCGAGACGACATAAGATTAAATTTAATAATTGAATACTGAGGCAAGCAGGGAATCATCATCATCTACACCACAGGATTTGAGATTTTCAGAGCGAGTGAATAGTACGTGAAGCATATTAAACGTGGTTCAGGGAGTCCCGTAGAGGCTCGCGTGCTACACATGTGTGTTCTGGGTACAGCTAAACCCGTCTTACGCGCCACCATGTATGAATGGGGGTCTAGGATGTAAATTAGAAAGAATTAATAATATTGTGCTTTAGGGGTCATGTGATATTGTGATGTAACCATGCTCAAGACTCAAGAGTCAAGACCTTGATCATTTGGATTATCCTTTGTCTTAAATCTTAATTTATAAAGGGTAAAGAGAATAGCTAAATTCAACTACCATTCCAAATTACATAAAGTTCTGGGAAGCTAACTTTCCCAGTAGGGCCTTTCCGAAACTTGAAAGTTGGTTGATTCTTTGCACTCTCTTTTTTTAACCTCTTCCTCATTTCTCCAGTCAATTACTGTCAAAATCGACTGGATCAATTTTGGGCATGCACGTACGTACTATTGCCTTGTCTGCTTCGAACTCGATATGTCACATATCAACTTTGATTTTTTTTTTGGCTAATTATCAACTTTCAATTAAACATGTACGTATTATCACTCCTGAGTCCTCGTACACAGTACGTCTTGTTTGCTATATATATGATCTCATACAAATAATTCTGCACATATAAATAACATATATATATATATATATAGTACGGTACCGGTGGTCGGTCGGGAGCAGTAAAACAACGGAAATTCAAAGCTGGCCGGGTAAATGATGGAAGCATTTAATTGAGCAACTGATCGAGCAGAGGGGAAACATGGGTCTTTCTTTTTTCTTTTCTTTTCTAGTGGACGTGTTTCTAATTTGTTCAGAATATATGATCGATATATAGATCGAATTAGGGGATTCAATTTTACTTACAAGTTTTATAATGAATAAGTGGTCCATGTATGTAGCCATATATATAAATTAATCAAGGATATTTTATAAACAAGCAATTGGATACATGCAACATAAATTATCTTGCTCTCTGAGTCTCTGCCTATCTTAATTACCCCACCAGCCAGCTGCATTCTCTGCATTCTCCTCGACTGGAAATAATAACTCCATCGATCTCATCCTCATTAAGATGTGGTGCATGTACGTACTCGAATCGATCAAACTGCTTGCATAAGAGTTATTTAATTGGACCCAATTTTTTCATTTCGTATGGCAATACATATCACATTAATTGCAGAAGCCCATATACACACTATAGGCTTAGTTTGGTAAGACTGGACTTTTAAGTGAAGCTGGCTTCGGCTGTGCTGTGAGAATAAGTTGCTGTAAAGCAAAGCAGCTGGGTGTTTGGTAAACTGGCTTTTTGAAAGTGTTGTGAGTACTAAAATCACTGTGAGAGTGTTTGGTAAACTTAAAACTTAAAGTGCTGTGAGTTTGTAAAATGACTAATATGGACATAATACTGAAATTCATATTTTCACTTTATTTGTTTGATAATATAATATATTTCATTATCTTTTATGGTTAACTTAATTTTTTTCTATACAACAAAATTATTTTTGAACAAATAATTTTCGTAGACCATTGTGACCATATGGTAATGTTGAGCAATTTGAGAACTCGAGATTGAAGTATATGTCATCGTCGATCAATATTATCGAATATTTTGAATTATGGATGATTTGTGCATATTTTTACATACCAAAAATATTTCTAATTAAGTAAATTAGGCTTCTCCGAAAGCTTTACTTTCCCTCATCAATATATATATATATATATTTATTTATTTTTATTACAATATATATATATATATTTTGTTACAATCAATATATATTTATTATGACCAAAATATATATATATTTATGTAACCAAAATATATATATATTTATGTAACCAAAAAATATATATATATTTATTAATTGTTTATTTTAATTTCAAAAATAGAATAAAAATAATTTAATAATAAATTTATTTATTATTATTAGACCCTTCTTCTTCCTTCTACCAATCTTGCCGATCCCTGCATCTGGTTTTTTTTTTTTCTTCTTCTTCTTCTTCCCTCCCATCCCCCAGAATCACGTACACACTAACACAGACCACCAATTCCTTCTAGGCACCCACCAAATTCCTCTATGCACCCTCATCACGTCTGTCTCTCTGCAGCTGCTCTATCCAGCAGCAACTGCCGCTGCTCATTCCAACCACAGTACCACCATCGCATCTCCAAAGCACGGCCGCAGCTCCAGCTGCCATGCCCACTCAACCAGCAACGACGCCGCTGCCACAACCCCCACGAGCCCAACCCGTGCTCTCTTGCTCTGCCGCACCTCCATCGCTGTACCCGCTCACCACCACCACGAGCCCAGCTCGGATTACCACCACCGCACCTGCAATTCCTCAATCCCGGAATCCCCAATTGCGTTGGGCACTATGGTGTCGGTGTTTAGGACGAAGAGAAGAAGATAGGGTGGGCTGTAATATTAGAAGGAGAGGGAGGGCATAAACCGGTATTTAAAAAGTTTCATTAATGAACAGTAGACTCCGCTACAGTACTTCGGCTTCTAAAAGCTGAGAAGCTACTCTTTAGGGGCTTCGGCTTTTGGCTCTGAAAAAGCCCAAGCTTCCGATGGAAGCAGCTTTTTTCTTATTTCCCAAACACCATCAGCTGCCATATGCTGCTGTGCTTGGAAGCAGAGCTGTTTAAAAGCCTTCCCAAACTATATGACAGGATTAGTTTGATCTAGCTAGCTTTGACAGAATGAAGACAAAGAGTATAATAAATTAAGAGATAGGGAGAAAGCCCAAGTGGATAAGATTTAAGATTTGAAGCCATAACTATATATTAACTACTGCACATGGAATCAAAAAAGGCTGGAGCTATAAAATTTCACCAACAGATCGATAAAAGCTAGAAAGACTAGAGCCGCGCGCTCGTAGAAGCTGCTCCATTATTATGTGCTCTAGCTGCATATTGTATATATCAAATTCAAAAGTACGTTTTACCTCGATTATATGCATTGGGTTCTATCTCTTCGTTAATTATATGCATTATGCATTCTGTTATAACAAGTCACCCAACCATGCATCATTTTTCTGAAAACCCATATATACAGGGCGGAACCATGATTGGAAATTGGGGTGGGCTAAGTCGATAGGTTTAAACTTTTTGGCCGAAGGGCAAATTTTTTTTTCCCAAAGCCATATATATGAGTGTCAATTTGGGATTTGGGAGAAAAATCGAAGAAAATCAAGATCATGGATTTTTGTGGATTGGAGAAGAAGTGAAGAACTCAAGAAGATCGGGAATTTTTGTGGCTTGGAATTGCAAGAATTCAAATTTCTCCGAAATTACCTAAATTTCCGTAATATTGAAAAATTCATATGTTATGTTATTTTTGTTGGGAAGTTTCCGAATTTTTTTGAAATTTTCGTCAAATTTCCACGAAATTCTTAATTTCCGTAATATCTACACATAAATAGCAGAAATCTAAAAATTATCACTGAAATTTCTGTCGAAATATCATCGAAATTTCGTTTGAAACCCGACATAAATTTTTCTTTGTAGAGGAGAAAATATTCAAATATGCTTTCATCCAAAAATTATGCAATCAATGTCGAATACTCCAAAGAATACATCAAAATTATACATTCATTATCAAAATTCATGTATATGGGAGCAGTATTGTATGATGTTAGATGGAAGTATTCCAACGACCAGCTTGAACGAACCACATCCTAATAGCTTTTTTTTTTTGGCAAAGAAAAATTTATTGAAAGAAAGATAATACAACTAAGAGGGGGACAACAAGCCAAAACCCCTTAGAGAAAGGAAACAACAATTCAAAAGGCAAAACCAAACATATTCAATAAAACCATAGCCAAATGAATCAAAGATTGAGATGCTTAGTAGGCGTTCGAACACGTTTGGGATAACGATCCTGCATATTCAGATGACTTTGTTTGTTCTTCAATTTTTTGGGATGACTCTTTGGAATAGATTGGAGATCATATTCCAAATTTTCTTCCCCCTCATATCATTGGTATTAACCACATCCTAATAGTTCTTATTATTAGTACTTGATATGTATATATTAGAATATATGTCTTTATATTAATTTTTGTTGTACTTGTTCCTTTTGATTCACAAGGTTTTGGTGTTACGTTTTCTCTCCTTCCCCGGTCGGATTTTTCTAATTATTAGTGAAAAATAAGTAATAGCCAAGTTTTCCACTGAATTTCATCCATAAAAAACAATACAATTATATTATTAATTTAGTAATTTACTGCATATTTATATTTACATATGTATGAAAAATATTAATTTAGCAACTTACTTAATTATGCATCCATATTAAATATCATAATTTTATTATAAATATACAATCTTAGAGATGTTACATTGTAAATATGTATATTATAAGTTAGTTTAGTCAATGTAAAATTTTCATTCAAAAGTGTAATGTTATGAATATAGTTTTCGTGATTTCTTTAATTGTAACCGAAATTTTCATCGAAATCGAAACTTTATCCGAAATCAAAATTTGAATCTTTGTGTCTGGAAGATAGAAAACTCAGTTAAGAAACTGACCACGGAGACATGGAGTTGCAGAAGAAAAAATGATGGAGAGAGGGAGAGAGAAGTTGTTGGCTACTCAGCTGTGTCACGTGTGTATGTTGAGAAGAGAGAAAGAGGAAAAAGAAAGTGGGAGACATTGAGAGCACGTGGGAGATAGAGAGAGAACAAAAACATTATTTTTTCTTAGAAAAATTTGGGATGGGCTTAGCCGCCCACTGTGGCACTACGCAGATCCGCTAATATATATATATAATTTTTCTATACTATATAAAACTATTGTCAAATCTGTTTAAATAATTTTAATTTAATAATTTACATTAGAATTATGTACTTTTAAAAATATAGTCATATGAACATACATATATGCGCATCAAACGTATCCACCACGTACATAGCTAGCTAGCTTAGCTAATTAATTAGAAAGAAAGTGGCCGGCCTCTAACCAGAAGCCTTTCCTTGCATGCTTATATAATTATATATGTATTAATGTATATACAACCCATCACTTACGTACTCCACTTTGGCTAATTATTTAAGCTGCTTAATTTATAATTTGGCTTCATGCATCCATCTCGATCAGATGCATTATGGGGGGCGTAGCCGCCAACCAACGATAACGAAGCTATTTCCGGCGGCTCCATTTTTATTCCTTTTGATTTTGTCGCATAAGAATCTGACAAGCTCAACTACCGATCGAGTAAAGGGTATGTACGTACTACATGTCTAAAGCTCGTGATCATTTGACCACCAAACGATCGAACCAAGTATTATTTAGTTGAGCCACAACTACTACGTACAGGTCGTGTATGGTTTTTGTTGATCGAATATTTCTCACAAATTGAATTACTGTTTATTAAGAGATCAGCAAAAGAAAACAGACATTAGACACACGGATTATTCTATATATCTGTATTTTTAATCTCATGAAATCCACAACAAATTAAAATAATTTCGTATAAGTAACTAATCGAATCCTCAAATGAAGTAATTTTATGTGTGTGAAACTATTGAGAAAGCGGCTTTGTTAGCGCTTTCTCTCATCGATCTCATAAGTATCATACCAAGTCTCATTAATTGAATCACTTTTTTGAACATTTTTCTCTATTGCGAGTATTTTGGACGGATTGTTAGTTAAAGCCTTCACCATATGTATTTCACAAAAGGTAAGATCCTAATTTCGCATATAACACTCCATCCTCGATCTCCCCTGGGAAATGCCAGATTTGACAAAATGTAGGACACATCGATCAATTGCTGATATAATTAAAACCCCAAAAAACCCAGCTATATATATTCAGCAGAGATGAAGCCCATTGAGAAACTGAGCAAAATGGAGGCGTTGGCACTTATGGCATGTGTGTGTGTGTATATATATACCATAAATCGTTGTCTTGTAGAAAAATCTCATGCGAAGAATTAATTGTTATCCCACATCCTACATCTTAAGCTTGTCTAAACCAAGAAACCTTATCATGCGCGCTCCAGCATTTTATAAGCATATGTATATATATATATATCTTATGAGAAGATACGTGCACGGATATAAAAAAGGTGTTGCAAACTAAAGATATCGAAAAACCTATGAAGTATATGCATTATATATAGAAGCTTTGAGGAGTACATTATAGATTAATTTTGCCACTTCAGTTGTTTATAATTTTGTCTTCAGTAACAAGCAAACACGTTTCAGAAATTGGATTAATATCAAATATTTCTTGGGTTGACGACCAAGGTACGTATAGCTCTTCAATTACCAACTAATTTATATCCCTTTCATGCATTAACCCAACTTTAATTTATTTCATATATGTAATCAGAGACACCTAGCATGTATGGGTACCAACTAAACTACTTCGTACTTAAACTCTATACTCAGTGTAATATGTTTCTGACTGTGATATATATATATTTTATATTATATAAGATTATACACTTTTAAAATACATAGTTCTAATGTCAACCGTTAGATCAAATCATTTAAACAAATCTGATGACTGACATTAGAATTATGTATTTTAAAAGTTCATAGTGTTATATAGTAAATATATATATATATATATATATATTTTTTAGACCATAAAATGAGAGCTTAAAATTGAACCCAAGAAGAGCACTTGAGCTAAGATAATCTTATATCTAGCTAGATGAGTAAATTTGTAATTATAATTAAGGTGGTCGATCGGTGAGAAAAGAAGAATCATATGCTGATGATAATAAGCACCTTATTCATTCATGCAGCTAGCTAGAAGTCTCAAACAGAGGCCGAAGGCTTTGAAAGTTAGATGAGAACCCAAGAAATTAAGCTAGCACTACTATCGATCCTTTTCACAGATCACAGCACTTTACTCATTGAGAGTGACATTATAGATTTATACTTTTCAATTCGTTTCCTGTTACAGGATTATATATTTACCTCGTCCAAAATTCACTCATTCCTTTCTTTGTTTAACTTAGAAAAAAACAAGCGATAGATAAGTAATATTCATGCAATCCATTTCCCAAAATTTACTTGCCAGATACTCATAGTTGTCTCATTGTCAGTTTGGATCCATACTTCCACATAATTAAGGTAAAAAAAAAAATTATTTGCAATCATAATGTACGTATCAACATATAGTTTGGAGAGGGAACTTGCATAACTATGCCTTAGAAATACATTCCTACTGACAAAGATAGATTGGACAAGTTATGTATGTGACAACATTCACCAGCCATACATTGTCAATCACATATATTTTACGTATTTAACACCAGAACTAGTCGAATCAATGGTGGCAGTCATGAAAATTTCAAGCATATTGTTTTTCGCTATTTGATTTGACATAAAAGATACATTCTCGTTTTACACACATGGCTAGGTTAGAATCGAAGGTGGAAATTCGGATTTGAATTATGTTAGATCAAAAGTTTGATTTATTTCAATGAATTCGAAACAACAACAAAATTAAAATCTTGACAGCATTTGTAATAATTTGGAGTTTGATTTTGGATTGTTTGCCAACATAAATACAGTCTTACATTGAAATTTTTTAAATCATGATAGCATTTGTAATAATTTGGAGTTTTATTAATTTTGGATGGTTTACCAGCATACAATCTAGTTAGTTAATTCGCGAATAATATTCGTATGTACGTATTTTTTCAAAAATATTTCTGAATTTCGAACTTTTAAAAAGATCCATTAAAATACACGTATTTTTAAACCCAAAAAGATACACAAATTTAACACGTTTTATTACGTATTTTATATTTTTTTACTTAATCTATTTAAACAAAGATGAATATAAATTGATATTTAAATACTTAAAAATAAATAAATAAATAATTAAATAATATAGCAAATTACTGATAATGTCACTTTTGGTGACCTTGTTATTTTTTAAGCCACCAAATATGTTTATCCCTCATAAGGCCACCAATATTTACAAAAATGCCACTAAGAACTACTGTCAAAGAACAATAAAACTATTATAAAAAAACAATAAAACTACTGTCGAATAATAAGAAAAGTACTATCACTGGATACGAAAAACTACTACCATTGACAAGAAAGCTACTATGAAAGAACAATAAAGCTACTGTCAAAGAACAATAAAACTACTGCCAAAGAATAAAAAAAGTATTATCACAGAACAATAAAACTACTGGCGATGAACAAGAAATGTACTCTCAAAGAACAATAAACCTATTGTCAAAGAACAATAAAACTACTATTAGAGAACAATAAAACTATTATCAAAGAACAATAAAACCACTGTCGAATAATAAGAAAAGTACTACCACTAGATACGAAAAACTACTACCAGAGACAAGAAAACTAATATGAAAGAACAATAAAGATATTGTCAAAGAACAATAAAACTACTGCCAAAGAATAAAAAAAATATTATCACAGAACAATAAAACTAATGGCGATGAACAAGAAATGTACTCTCAAAGAACAATAAACCTATTGTCAAAGAACAATAAAGCTAATGTCAGATAATAAGAAAGCTACTGCTAAAGATCAATGCAATAGTTTTTTGTAGGCAGTGATATTTTTGTAAATAAGGAGAAAAAAATACGGTGGCATTTTTGTAAATATTAAATTTTATAATATTTTGGTGGCTTTAAGAGGAATAAAAATATTAGGTGGATTTTTGAAGAATCTAGGTTATGTAAATGACCTTAAGGTAATTGACCACTATGCTGAACTTTTCAACGTACTATTAAATGAAATCATCTAAATAATATACGGATGTATTTTTTTCGTTCAATACTTATTCCGTATTTACTAACTATGGTGCCATACATACAATAAGTGCCCTCAATAGAATAATTTTCAGGTTCACCCCTTGGGTGAACCTGTCCGTCCACCCCCCTCATACTTAACATAGTTCCACTCCATAATTTCATAATCCAACCGTTCATATTATAAATTATCCTTCATAGATCACCTCTGCAAAAAATCAATCGAATCGGTGATCGTTTGGTCACTCATTCATATGAATTAAAATGAAAGAAATGGATGGTTCATCATAATAATAGTAATTATTCTCAGAACTGTTCATTTGTTTCATTTTATTTCATATGAATGAGTAACCAAAAGATTTCTGATTCGATTGATTTTTTGCAGAGGTGGTCTATGAAAGATAATTTATAATATGAACGGTTGAATTATAAAATTATGGAGTGGAACTATGTTAAGAATGAGAGGAGAGATTATTCCCCTCAATAAACATAATAGTTAACAAATGTGCCATTATTGGCCGGTTGACAGGGGTGTTAGTGGACTAGGTGGGTCCTAGGAATCTTCTGAAATTTTCTCAAAAATTACCTATATATGTAATTATATTAAAAGAAAAATAAATTTTCATGTTCTTTAACCATAGAACTAATATATAAATGAAAACTACGGAACAATCATCAATAAATTAATATTGACGAAGTGGTGTTAACTTAGTGGTTAGAGCACTCGCTATCTAAGATCCAGGTCATGTGTTCGAGTCACCATGGAGGTATGAGTGAAATCTTTTAATCATCTTAAAAAAAATCAATAAATTAATATTAATTACATCAATTAATGTATATTCAAAATTAATTATCACTAATTACATAGTCATTTTCTCAAAGCCTACCTTTTTTCCCTAATCAACTTTTCTCTCTTAAAGATTATTACATAGTCACTAATTCTGATCTCAACTGTCATATCAGATCATAATTTTATAGTGGATAAATTCTGTATGTATATAAGTGAGATTTTATTTAAAAGAAAGACAATACATAAGAGGGGGGAGGGGGGAGGGGGTAAATTAAAATCTAAAAATCAATTTTAAAATTAAAATTTTCCCCATGAGAGTCTTCTCTCCAGCAAAATTCTAGCCCCCATGAGATTTCTCAGTAGTGCCTATGTGCGCATCAAATTCAGTAGTACCTTCATGTGCTATCCTCCTAGCCTATGACTTCTTTTTGTACTTTTCATCGTACAAATCCTAGTGCTGTCAGCGCTCGCTGGTGCAGCTTCCTATGGTGAGGACGGTCTTGGCATCTCTCACTCACAAGGACGGCTTTGTCCGTCATACTCTTTTCAGGTCTTTGATGGTTATGTTCCTGCAGAGAGTCTCGTGGGCTCTCAGAGATGGTTGACTCCTCGCTTAGATTTGGTATTTTGTTTGTCGTTGTCGGTTCTGTTGGATGTCAATCAAATCCAAAGATTCAAGATATGGGATCCAGGTGTGTTTTGGATACTCGATTTTAGCGGCTCATCAGCCTTGGTGTTCCAAGTCGGCGACCTTATTACTGGTGGGGCGCTGCTAAAATTTAACCTATGTTAAATTTGGTTATTTGATTTAGGTATTTTTAATTTACTATCTAAGAATAAGCATAAGCAATTGTACAAGTTTAGATTGTGGTTTTACTTTCTTTTTTCATGGGTTCTTCTTGAGCTAGATTGGATTTATTGGTCTCAAAGACAATACTTACCGGAATTTTTCTGTTGGTTGTTGACAACAGTGTATGTATTGTTTTAGGTTTTGAATCATCGATTAGAGTTATAGGTTTAGACTCATCGATTAGGTCACTTGTGTGGTCTGTACTGCTCCTTTTTAGGATGCCCATATTAAGGATTGTAATCCTATATTGATTAATAAAGTTTATGCTTGTTTCAAAAAAAAAAAAAAAAAAAAAATTCCCAGAGTAAAAAAAAAACATGTATGATTTCACAAAAAGAAAACAAGCATTTATAGTGTTGTGCTATAGGATCGAAGACATGTGAGTCTGCTACATAATTATTTCCATTTATAGTACTATTCAGCGCAATAACTATTCATCAAGTCTAAACTAAAATTTAAGCTCTTAAATTGACACTATTCATCAATTTAGACTTCTCATTACTTTTGTGTTTTCAGCCATGAAGTCTAAGTCTAAAATCTAATTTGTTAATCACCCTTTGATCCCTATCACTATTCAATCATGACCATTGATTGAAAGTTTAGCCTAGCTTTTGAACATGTTCAGTTTAGCCTTTTCCAAAAGCCAGTCTGTGTTTAGCCAAGTCTATGATGGTGTTGTTGGAACTGACTTTTGGTTTCTATGGCCTATAGTTTAGCCTAGACTAGGTTAAATAAGCCCCATTGCACATGCTCTAATAGTTAATTGATGTGCCATTTCTGGCCTCCCACACATAAATAATACAGATACAATTTATGTAAGTTGTTAGAATATTCAATTCAAAATTATATGGATGGAGAGATTAAAAAAAATTACATTCTCACCAGAATAGTCCAAAACCTTAAATCTTCGGAATCTATATAGATATAAATACGAACAAAAAAAATCTATGAGAGCGAGAGCTCTTCACAAAAATTCTAGCCGCCATAGTTTGAGTATTTAACGATTCCTTATGGAATCACCATTATTGTTGGCTGGGTCCTCCCGTGCTGCAATCCAATGTCGAAAGACATCAATGAGTTTCATTACATCCTTGTCAAAGGAGATGGCAGATTTAGGCGGTGGCACAAATTTGGTTTTCCTCTTGGTGTCAAGTTGTTTAGTGCCCTGAATACTTGGAGTATTTTCTCTTATATGAATTGAATGGTTTAGGTACAATCTTTGGCCTCTATTTTGGATTACTTTTTTCTTTGGAGTTTTGGTATGGATTTCATGTTTGGGATCTTGGTGGAAAATATGGTGGTTTCGCAGCCTTGGTGTTCCAAGACAACGACCTTATTACTGGTGGGGCGTTGCTAAAGATTAACCCAAGTCAGATTTTATTTTTTGATTTGGGTCTATTTAATTTTTTGTATAAGAATAAACATGATCAGTTTTAGCAAGTTTAGATTGTGGTTTTACTTTATCTTTTCATGGGTCCTCCTTGAGCTAAATTTGATTTATTGGTCTTAATGACAATACTTGCTGGAATTTTTATGTTGGAGCTGACAATTGCTGACAGTAGTAATGCACAATGTGTGTATTGTTCTAGATTTTGAATCATCGATTAAAGTTTTAGATTTAGACAAATCGATTAGGCCACTTGTGTGGTCTGTAGTGCTCCTTCTTAAGATACACATGCTAAAGATTGTAAATTATTTTCTATTAATTAATAAAGTTTATATTTTTTCTTTAAAAAAATTGATCGGTGCATGGATAAATTTTTTATGATTAATTTATTTTTACAAAAATAGAGACGATTATTATGAGATCGATCTTATACATTATATAATTTATACAGTCCATAAGAAACAACAAAACAAAAGCTGTATGAATCATGGGCCATTATAGATCGGGAAACTAAGTAAAGATCCGTTATCTAGACTATATTTAAGAGAAGATGTATTGTCAACCATAACTAATTTTTTTGACTTAAATACCATTTTTATATTAAAAAATATTAGATATCAACTTATTCAGAAAGGACAATAAAGTCAAATATAAATAAATAATAATATAAAAAATCAAAATCAAAATATCCAACTACCCACACTATCACACTCTCACGTTTTTCTCCATCTCTACTACCAATTTTTTACCTTCACACTCTAGTATATATATATTTACTCTCTTTGAACATAAAAAGTTTTATTTTATATATGTTTTTGTTATAATCTGAACCTGGAAGTGGTAATTAATTAGGTTGGGAATTCGAATATGTATCTGGTCTCCTCAAAACTATAATCCCCAGATATTAAAAATGGGTTCTCTTACTAAAAGTTTCATGCAGTACGTTGAGTTGACGATGAAGTTTTCTGTGTTCCAAATTCTGTGATGAGTTTGATCCTCCTCACGTACTGCCATTCATTATGTCGTACTTCCATTTCCCAAAGGTGTCTGAACTGTTACTCTTAAGTACAAACTCTACATCTTAATTTCATTGTGCAAGATCTATAATGGTGAAACGTAATTCTTGTAATTAAGCAAGTCATACAAGGTCTTCTGACGTTTGGGTAATCAACTTGCATGCTTACATATTCAAAACTCCCCCGTTAAACCAAGTTCAATTCCCTTATGGACATTATGGTCTTGGAGAAAATGAAACACGTTTGCACGTAGTAAGAAGTCTTATAGACGATGAATTACTAAAAACCTAGATTAATTGAGTTGGGGTCACGCCATTGACCTCATATTTTGCACCAAGTTTAATAATGCGTTAAGAAAGCAAATTCCCAGCTTAATTATTAGTATTAATTTTGACTTTTTGAGCTTATGCATAAATCTGAATTATTTGGTTGCAATTTTACATGAATACAAACTGCAGTACGTGAAACCCTAAACTCAAAAAAACAAAAAGAGAACCTCTACACTTCAATAAGATGATCGAGGCTTGCGTCTAGCTACTAGCGAGCCTGCCCTTGCCATGCGAGGAAAAGAAAAGAATTAAACTCAATGGAACAACACTGTGGTGTCTATGAAACAATCTCCGATAATCAATTAGCTCAAAAAAGTTTTTTTTAGTTGAAAGTGTCCATGTCCATAATACTTTATTTTTGTTTCGTTGAAGAAATCAAACTTTTGAACTAACATAATTCAAATCTGAATTTTCACATTCGATTCCAACTTAGCCATGTGCCTGAAACGAGTATGTATCTTGTATAAGTCCATAATACTTAAGGACGTGATTAGTGTTGAGTTATTGCTTTACGGGCGAAAATATTATTGTCTGCATGAAATTAAATATATTACATATTGTTGTATTATTGAAATAAAAACACGAGTCTACACGGCGTTGTTTTACTTTTACACATAACTACAAATTCAATCCAAGAAAACATTGCTAGATATATGATCCTGTTTCAGTAAGAAAACAAAAAACGGAGGGATAAAAAAAACTTGGGAACTAGCAACTAGGTGCAGAGTTCCTATAATTCATATGGGCAGGAATTGCGTGTACTATTCTGATATATACCGCCTAACATTGACAGAGTATACAACACGTAATCTCATTTGAGAGCTGAGATTCTGAAATGCTTGACCCAAAAGATCAAAATCCAAATCCTTCGATGCTATATGTGGAATACCAAATCCTTCCTACCACATTGGCATACAACGATCGTTTCTTGTTAACACTGTATCGATCTGCCACCTCAATGCCTAAACAAACAGCAAAGTTTCAGAAACAGTCGCTTTCCCACTGTAGTGTCAGTCTTGGCTATAAATAAAGGGTAGGAATCCTTCCCTTTTTTATTTGAGAGAGAAAGAGAGAGAGAGAGAGAAGGCAGGAATATCAAATGGGGAGGAGTCCATGCTGCTCTAAGGAAGGAATGAACAGAGGAGCCTGGACTTCCTTGGAAGATAAAGTACTATCATCTTACATCAAAGCCCATGGAGAAGGCAAATGGAGAAACCTCCCAAAGAGAGCTGGTACTAACTCTGTTTCTGCTCTGTTTTCATCCATGCTTTAATTTTACTCTGCTCGATGCCTCGATCTTACTTTAAATCTGAATGGTGGGTGAAAAAAAATGCAGGTTTGAAGAGATGTGGCAAGAGCTGTAGACTCAGATGGTTGAACTATCTGAGGCCAGACATAAAGAGAGGTAACATATCCGGGGATGAAGAAGAACTCATTGTCAGACTCCATAATCTTCTGGGCAACAGGTAAAAACTACAGCCCTGTCACACTCCCAATTACATTTTTTTTTTAAATATAAATTGGGGTTGAAGTTTATACTTTGGTTATGTTATAGATGGTCTCTAATAGCTGGAAGGCTACCGGGGCGAACAGACAATGAAATCAAGAATTATTGGAACACCACTCTGGCGAAGAAAGCTAAACCCGACTCGAATTCCGGATCATCCAAGGAAACATCTCCGGCTCCGACCAGATTCAGACCCAAAAAGCCATCAGCTTCGTCATCAGCTGCAGCGACGTCTCAACCCCAAGTAATAAGAACCAAGGCCACTAGGTTAACCAAAGTGCTAGTCTCATCACTCCCACTTCTTATCGATGATTACTCAGCACCCACAACCCGTTTAGAGCTTCAAGTTCCTCAAACCCAGTTTGTGAATTCACTTCCTGGAGATGCAGTGAACACAGAAGTTCACTGTGGGAGTACTACTGAAGAGTTTCAGGCCGGGACTGATGCAATGAACTTTGGCTGCAACGGATTTCAAGCAACTGCTGGTGACGATGACGATGATGATGCGAAGGGAGAGTACAATATACCTTTAGATGAGGGAATGCTCAATGACTGGACTGGAAATGATAACTGTGATCTTGAAAACTATGGCGCATCACTCGATTTAGATTCTTTGGCATTTTTGCTCGACTCTGAGGACTGGCTGGGCCAAGAAAATAGTATCTAATTTTTAAATATATAGTAATAATTACAAAGCTTCTCTCATAAAAAAAAAAGTTTTTACTTTTTAACATTACCGAGTTTTGATTTCAACTTTCAGATTATTTGAATGATTGAAATTAAAATTCTGCATATTAAAAAGTAAAAACTTTTTTATTAAATAATCATTTGTAATAATTAAATATATCACAATGGATCCCACATATATAAACAATAAATGTAGAGTTAAACTAAATCAATAATTAGCACATTTCTCTTACCTTTTTAGTTTGAGATGACGGTCTTTGAATTTGAAATTGCATCTTAATATCTAACTGTGTGACAATCTTCTTATGCTTGATTAATTTTACAAATGCGTGACTCCTTTAATCATTTGTGGGCACATCCACGTTTTCAATAAAAGTAGTTTAAATCACAATTCTAAGTATTGAAATGATCTTTAAATTAGACATCCTTAATGTAATCACTTATTTTTTTCATCACACATTCACGTTACAATAACTCGACAACTCATATGCATCGTATATGGGTGTTGTGCTATTAAGAAAGACTAGCATTCCTGAATCTAATACATAATTTTGTTCCCATCATGACAGCAGAAAATCTTGACTTGTATATTTTGCAAATATTTCATCTTTTGAAAACTTCAAATTAGGTGTTGTTGGCAAATTGAAAACTTCAAATTAGTTTGTCGTTAGCAAATTTGGCATGTGGTTATGATATTACATTTTTTTTTTCTTTGCAATATAGAGTGTGCACAAATTTGGTAAATTCAATATTGGTTCTATATGATGTCAGTCGTGTCAACTCACGTGTACGTAGGGCGACCCACAACTAAAACTCTAAAAGAGATGGTTGTTTTGCTTAAAGTCATAAAATTTCTGATTAATCAAAACGACTTGTTGCAACTTTTGCACCAACATGTCAACCAAACAAGGCAACATTGCCAAATGAAACCACACGTATATGAAGCATGCGCTTGCGATGGAATCATGTTACAAATCATTTTATGGGTTCCACTTCCACTATGACAGTTTTTTAGAAATGAGAAACGTGCATGTTATCTTTGATTTGTGAACAGCTCTCTGGTCCCTCCGGTGTGCCAAATGTCCGGAGCATAGACATGAATAGTATTAATCATTTCTATTCAAACAGTTATTTAATACTGTTATGTCCTTAATTAATTTTAAAAACTAATAAATGAAAGGAAAAAGTTTAATTTCTAAGTGTGACGTACTTGTGAGCTTAATTATTTGAATTGCTGGTAGCTAGAACGGGAAGGGTAGGTTAGGCTTCCCCTCTTCGCAGTACTCGGTCTAATTATTATTTTTGTTTTTCACTTCTTCATCCATCAGTTTCAAATTAATTTGAGGGAGGTTAGGTAAAGATGCATACATATCTTTCGAAATTCAAACTCATGAATTGACTATTGATTATGACAAATTAATTAGCCAATGAAATGAATTACGTCGTCATTTGCAATGGGCCACGTACCCTAAATATAATAATATATACGGCTGCAACTTGGTTAATTAATCAAGGAACAAAATTGTGAACCAAAAGATTGAGTTGTCGTTCGTAATATATTGTCTACAATAATTGTAGATCCAAGCACAAGAATGAAGAATCGGCTAGTGTTTCTCTCTGGAGACGTCGTTTCGTGTGAGGAATATGCCAAACCAATTATAGAATAATACAACTTAAGCTTATTTAATTATTTTTATACTATTATTTTGAGAACTTGGATCGTTAATATATTTTTTACTGAAATAGTTTTTAAATATTAAATAACAATATATATCATTTAATTGTTAGGAATAAAAGAGTTAAAATACAAATATATAATTAATAAAAATTTAAACTTTTCACTTCTACATCCTTAAAGCATGGGCATTTTCTAGTATATATTAGCAATCTCTCATATACTATGCATGTGATGAAACGATTATTGCAGAAGAAAAAAATGGGGAGAAAAAAGTGGATTGTGAGTTAATTTTTATTTATTTTATCAAAAACTATTTTGTAATATATTTGTCACAATTGTCCTCAATGATCAAACTAGAATCCAAATTTTTTTAATATTTCAAAGTCATTTAGGTAATAAAAAAAATCAGTTTTAATTGACAAGCCTTTTTTCTCTTAAATATAATATAAATATAAATATACATCAAGATCAAGGTTAGGGTTTGAGGGAGAGGCTCTAGTGAGAACCAAACAATAAGGACTTGTTGAAGACTTTCAAACTCAACCGGTATATGAGTATTTTAAATGTTAGTTGATATTTAAAAAACTCATTAAAAACTCATCCAACCGTTTAATTTGAAAGTCTTTAACAAGTCCTCATTGTTTGGTCCCCACAAGAGAATTTTTCTAGGGTTTGATAGTTGTATATCATACTATATTAAGAGAAGAATTTTTGTCAACCATAACCGAATTTTATTACTTTAATAACTCTAAATTATCAAATAATTTAGTATAAAATGGCAACTGTCATGGACAAAAAAGTTAAAAACAAAATCATTCATAAAAGAATTTACAATAAAAAAACTGCCCAATACTTTTTAGAAAGCAAAAAAAAACTTACTTTTCACACTTATAGGGTGTATTGCAATTTCTAGTATATAATAATATATGCACTTCATTAAATCGACGTTGCAGTCCAACAACTTTTATTAGAAGGTTCTAATTCTCAAATGATGACGTCCTCCTAAGTCCTAACCCAG
Organism: Rubus idaeus; assembly: GCA_030142095.1. Classification (NCBI taxonomy): domain Eukaryota; kingdom Viridiplantae; phylum Streptophyta; class Magnoliopsida; order Rosales; family Rosaceae; genus Rubus; species Rubus idaeus. The sequence continues at coordinate 31,304,679 of CM057966.1, forward strand.
CAGGTTATTGCTAATATAATCTGAAAAGTGTTGATTAAAGTAGTTGTGACCCCTGATGGGAAACAATTTTGAGTTTTCATAATTTGGTCTACTTAATTCAAGCCCAAGATTTTCAACGAATTAGTAATTAATGTACATATACTATTTCCAAGAGAGAAGCTCTCTCACGCCAAAAATTTTAGTAGGTCTAATTATTGACCTCAAAATGCAACGTTCATTTAGTAAACCACATTATTTGACCCTCTTTTCTTTTCTTTTTCTGTGTTCGTTCGTTCATGATGTTGGTGTTGAAAATTAAGCTGATAATAAGTGATCGATAACGTCCTAGACTCCTAGCTAATCCTTGCACCATTTTATTTTCCTAGTGACAAGTTGACTAAATGCCCAGTTATCTTGGACTATTGTAGTTAATGTAACAACTAGTTCTATTTAAACTATACACCATCCATATTCAAAGTTATTGATATATTCATGTTGAATGTAAATTAATCAAACGATTAATTTCAACAATTCACACACATACTAAAGTTAATTAATTAATTATGATTCCATGCTAATTCATTAGAAATTAGCAAGGACTTTAAATTAACCTATAGCTATCTAGCTAGCTAACAAATTGACTAAGGTTTCAGTAATTAATATGGGATTAGTCCACTAAACCCCCCATGCCAGAAACCTAGCTACGTACATATATAGTTATATATGCAAACTGTCTAACCTTGCAGCTAGCTAGTCAATTAGGTAAAAATTTCCACCCGCAGAAACCAAATGCTTCCAGAAACATAGAAACAGACACCGATCAGAGGCCGTAAAGTCTCCAGCAGCCTACGGTCCCCAGTTAAAAAAATCTGTACTACGGGAATGGGAGTGTTTGGATATGGGAGTTGAAGCCTTGAAGGTACCAAGGAATTTTAAGGTGATCGATGAGAGTTTGAAGTAAGGGGACTTTAAGGTAATGAGATTTTAAGGTGAATGGAGTTAAATGGTGGAACTATGAAGTGACTTGTTTGGGTAATATATTTGATTTAATGGGATTAATTATGACAGAAATCTAAGAAAGAAAAAAACTATTGCAAATTATGATCGCGCGACCACTGCACAAATGGACATGAACCATTCTAATTATGAAAAAAAAAATTGAATCATTCATCATCATCTGCATCGAATTATTTAGATTAATGATTGGGTGGTCGTCTGAAATGGATCAATTGGCAAAATCATTCATCAAATTACACCCAGACTAATCTTTTAAAATTTCGAAGAGAGAGAGAGAGAGAGAGAGAGATGTGCAGTTTCAGAAAGATGTGAATCAAAGCTTAAAAGCTAGAAAAATTTGAATGAGAGGGATTAATTGCATGATCGAGTTGGTTGAACGGCAGGGAAAGCCGATCGTCTCTAGCCTACCCAGGCGTTATGTTAGGAAGGGAATGTTTAACTAAACAATGCTCTGTTAATATCCCTTAATTGTCAAACTCATCCCGTCAGCTTGGAGTCCTTTGGGAAAATTTGGCCGAACGAGGGACCTTGGTGGAGGGATTGCTAAATTCCCTCAAATTGTCATATTCCCCCTACAAAACCCTCATCCAAACACTGCCACTGGCCTATACACTAAATATAAGTCTCCAACTTATTCATCTAGTCTAACTTGATGAGGAAATTAGTCTGCTGCTATATTCTATATGCAACGTGAAACACTATGTAGGTATCGTGATCGAGGACAAGACATGCATCTTCACAAATTAATCAGAGTGATCGATCATTTGCAATAATGCAGACCCAGAAAACAAAAGCTAGCTGGACAAAAATTACTGGTGTGTAAATGAAACGCATGGTTCAAATTATAGTAACAATGATTGGATTGATCACTACTGATCCAACATGCACAAGTAAAAAAAAGTTTTACCAGTTGATTTACATCAATTAGTACCTAAAATTCTAGCAACCTGCACGTAAATTTTAATATACGATCAATTAATGGGATAGAAGGACCGATCGATGCATGAGAGAGAGAGAGAGAGAGAGAGAGAGAGATTTGTCTCACATAACAGTGATAGAGATTTGTCTCACATAACAGTGATATCACGTACAGTAGCTTCCTTCATATAACGTTGTGTTTTGATTTAAGATCTAGATTCCTCATAATTAATATGGATCAATCATGCATCAAGAAAGACAAAATCAAACAGTTACAAATCACAATGATTTCCTGGAAAGTATGTACGTTCACATGCAGGATTAGAATTGTCTTTGTCACATATTAGAATTGTTCAAGTTTCTCAAAAAAGTTGTTAGTTGTTACATAGTTACATACTTGGGCCTACATACTTATTTAGTTATATGAGTAATAAAAGCTTCCTTCAATCAATAGTTGTGGGCCGACCCTTAGTACGTTGAGAGGGTGACTTCTAGTTCTTGTTTTAAACAAACGTGGGCCAACTATGATTGGCCCGCAATTTAATTTGTGTGTTGAAACCTTTTTAAAAAAGAGAAGGGGATTCGACTTTACAAATTAACCTTATTTTTTCTCACATTGTGTACTCCAAGCTTTCAAATTAACCTAAAACTTTTTCATATTTAAATTCATTACCTTTATTGTCGTATCTTTCTTAGCAGGGGTGGAATCATGATTGTAAAATTGGATAGGCCAAGTCGATATGTTTAAACTATTTGGCCAAACGGCAATTTTTTTTTTCCCCCAAAACCATATATATGAGTTTGACAATTTGAAGAAGAGCACTGATGGCATACCTGGTCTTGAATGTTGATGTAACTAATTGAATGACTCGATGAGATAAAGGCATAAAGTAACAATTTCGGAAAGTTTGAAATTAAATAATCAAAAACAAAGACTCTAAGGAATTCTACGGTTTAAGAAATAAAGGAATTGAAATCAAATACATATACTTGCATGGCTCACCGGGTCTAATTGAGCAATTGATTCAATGAAGGAGGAAGAAATGAAGAACAATGATTTAGATTTTTGGGATTTTTATAATCTTAGGGCAACTCCAACCCAAAGTCTCATTTTAGGGGTACCAAATTCATTATAGCACCCAATCCTATTACTATTCATATAACACTTCTACCATCTCCGACCATAAGTTTCATTTTAGGATACCAAATACATTTTCATCATAATATATAATTAATTATTTAAGTTTTAAAATAAATATATATGAATTAATAATGACCGTTCATTTGAAATTCAATCAATTAGAACCGTTGGATCTAGAAGATTGCATGTGGGTGGGGCTTAGCATGTCGGCTGCCCAAGCAATATTCAATCACAAGTCAGCGCGTCAATCTCCTTTCAGCTCCTTTTTGTCTTCTAGCGAGACTTGGAATGTCAGTGTCGCAGAGGGAGAGTGAGCGGTGCAGCTGAACAATGCAAGTGGCCTGGGCTTGGGCCCGCGAGATACCAGTCTCAAATTTGAGACCGGACTTAGAAAAGTATCCAAAATGAGACTATTTTTGGGACTAGTCTCAAATTTTTTGGACCTAGTTCTATTTTGGTGTTGGGTTGGAGATGCTAAAAGATAAAAAGAGTCTCAAAATTGAGATTTTGAGATCCTCGAACCCTACGGTTGGAGTTGCTCTTAGTGCACTGGGAGGAGTCGAGGACGGCAGCAAGCCAGCAAATAACCTATAAGAACTATTTTTTTTTTTGGAATGGGTTATTACATTAGTATCCCTATAGGTATTGAATTTTTACAGAAAAATTAGGTTGGGCTGCAGCCTATGCAGCCCACTATGTAGTTCCACCACTGTTTCTTAGGATTACCTTATAATTTAGGGTATAATTTATACATATGATCAATTCATAAAAAAAGAACAAATTTTGTGAAAAAGTATATACTTGGAGTATTTAATTCATCCCTTACCTAGCACGTTTAATTTACTTTTTTTTTGTTTTTGATTGTCTCATATTTTGTATACCTTATAGCTCATCTTCTAATTACATAGTCGGATGATTTTTTTGTTTTGTTTCTTTTTCGATCATCTTCTAAGATGCACCTTGTCACTTTTTAACAGATAATTTAAATTGTCAAATATTTACATGAAAAGGGATAATTCATGATAGTGAATTATAATTTGCTTAACTCTCGACAGTTATGTTTGGATATATGTGTGTTTTTTCCTCCTTTTATTGCTTTCCTGTCGTGTTAAGGAGATAGTGCTAGAAAGTTTTTCCATTAAGGTTTGTATTTCCTAATTGATTTTGGAGAAAGTTCCAAACAGTATCACACACACACACACACACATATATATACCTGATTACCTGGCCTAACATACGTACCCCCACAGTACTTCTCTGTCGGCTTCCATTGCGATCGATCAATGGCTCCCAAGGTTCCCAAGATGAAGAATTTCCTTGATCGTGCCAACGAGTATCGGGAATTAGCCTTGATGAAAAGAAAACACAAGCTGAAAAAGAAGGTTTGGGAGCTCTCAGCCTTGTGCGATGTTATGGTTTCCATGATCGTTAATATTGGACCCGATGGACAAGTAGCAAAAGACAACCAAGAAGATGTGAAGGCAAGCCTGGTGGAATACTGCCCAAGAAAACGACTACTCGACCAGTCCGATTTCGTGGAAGTCGCCGTCGAAGAGATCAAGAAGAGGACCATGGATATTGACTGCAATTGGTTGCCGTCCGAGGAGACGAGGGAAATGTGGAAGTGCTTGGAGTCCCAGCTGCACGATGTGATCCAGAAGACTGGTATGCTGGTTAGGGATAAACAAACTACTCTTAGTGACATGAGAGAATCAATGATGCACATTGATCGATCATTCTTGGTTTCTTCACTTGTACTGTAATTCAATTATCCTACGTACGTACGTTGCTACAATTAATCCAAGCTAGAAACTAATTAATACTTAGAACATCGTCTTTAATATATTGTACTTCTTTATATTCTTGCTGATATTGATCTAATCATTCTTATTGTTAATTTGTATTTTTTATTATTATTCATGTATTCTTCTATATTTCTTTTGATTTTATTATTACAACGTACGATTTGGGACATTGGTGTGAGGGTATTACCATTTGTGAACAGGATTCATACACAAAATTTTAACTTGGCATTTAGACATTGAGAAATTTTATTCACACACCTCTATATACTAGTACACACCTTTTTTTACCTACAATTTACATAAAACTTTGTGGGTACATAAAATTACCAACAGAGATATTTATATATTAAAACTAAAAAAACATAATTGAAATAAACAATCCCGCGTTAGAGTTGTATTCTCCTCTACGAGAACGACGTGGGTGAAGATTGAAAGCCCTAATCAGAAACAGTTGGCCATACTCATGGATGAACTTCCAAAGTTCCAGACAATATCAGAAAACAACGTAATGAATTCTATTAGTGTTTCAATCTTTGATTAATGGAGAAGTCATACCTCAACCCTGAACCGAGGTATGACTTCTCCATCTTTGATTGAATTTGATCTACTACAAAATTTAGATTTTAAGATTTGTTGTTTGATATGAGGAGCAATGACAAGAATAGGATAGGGCAGTAGCACAACCATGATCATGAATTCATTAACTATCAATAATTTCTACAAGACCAGCTCTAAACCTTAGTAAATAGGTTGTTTGCATCTCTACTAGCATAATGTTGAGTATTCTTCGGGCATACTTGGGCAGATGCAATTGTGCTATTCTCAATGTTGTTTGCATTTTTTTTCAAACAGACGTTGTGTGTGTATTTAGAAAAAAGAAGTGAGATGTGTATTTAGTAAATATGTTGTGTATTTAAGGGTAATTTAGGAAGTTTGTGGTTGTGTATCTAATAAATTATATTTCAATAAAGTTAATAGGTGGTGTATTAATAATGAGGTGTGTATATAATATTTAGTCATGTGTGAATAAAATTTCTCAGGACATTTAAGTTTTAGGATTTATACATCATACCCTAAAAATTATGGGTGTCCAGAAGTAAAGGGCTGACCCCTTGTGAACTTGAGGTATTTTTTTTTGGGACAAATTGTGAACTGGACTACTGGAGTTGAATCTTATAGGGGAACTGTTGTTTTGGGCTTAAAAGTAAAACAAGTCTAATTCATACGCTTTCGCACCAAAAAAAACGGAAATTCTACGAAATTCCGTATATATCCCTCTGGTTCTCTCGTGCTTCCTATTTTCATCCCTCAAAGTCTAAAACTGACACCTTGATCATCTGCGCTTTGACTCACCGATTCGACTCGGCCATGGCGGTTCAGTTCAAATTTAGAAGCTCTGTGAATTTCGTCTCCGTCGACATCGAAGGTCGAACCTCTATATCCGTTCGCGATCTCAAAGCCAAAATAATTCGCCACAAGAACCTCAATATCTGCCAAGATTCCGATCTCGTCTTCTCCGACGCCATAACCGGTCAAGGTTAACCCTCCTTGCCCTTCCTCCGTATTAATAGTCCCACCGTCTCTCTGTTTGCTTAAAATGGAGGAGAACGGATTGCCAGTTGACACATTAGATTAGTAATGGCATATGGATTCTTGCTGAATCACAATCATAATTTACTTTTTGGTAATTTGGATTTTAGGGTTTATGTATATTGTTAAGTTGTTATATGTTGATATTCGTTTCTTTCTGGATTGATTTCAGAGTATACCAACGAGACTATTCAAATTCCTTGTGGCTCGTCCGTGATTATCAAGAGAGTTCCTGCAGGATCAGTACATGTGGATATGTAAGAATTCTACCAGTTTCATATGAATCTATATTTCATTGGTGATGGAAGTTTATTACTGTCCTAGAACTTTTTATAACTGTGACTATAGTAACAGGCCTCACTTCAACTCGTATCAAAATCTTCATAGCAAGGACTCTGGGAATGCTAAATCACACGCTCCACTGGTTTGTATTTTAAACTTTACACTCACATTCGAAGCTGTATTTGCTGGATATTTCTTACTCACATTTGAAGCTGTATTGTATTTACTATTTGGTAGAACTTGTATGTTTCACAGAATGTTGAGACAGTTGACTTTGATGACTTTGGGGTTGACTTGTATCCCGGACCTGAGGCAACCGTTTTCGGTTCTGATTTGGATGCAGACAAGTATACCTGCAGACCTGGTTATGAACCAAATACTGGCATCACAAGGTTTAAATGTTTTATTTCATTTGCAAGATTTTCAACTCATCAGTTTTTTTTTTGTTGATTTTTGGTACTTATGCGCACATGTTTTTTTAATCTGCATCTAGATGTTTGGAGCCAGCTGTAGGAGGATGTGAGAAACTTGAAGCAAGTGGCCTTAGTGATGCTATTCCAGGAAGTATGCATTGTTTCTATCTTTAGTTGTACGAGTCTCTGTTAATGGGTTGGGTCTATGCTTACCAGAGTGCGACATTTTATTTAGGTCATTCGCATGGTGGAGTTGAACAAACCATACCACAGACAAAGTCAGAGCCCGAGGTTCAAGAAGACTTTAATGTGGAAAAGTAGGATATCCAGTTAGTGTTATTATTATTATTTTTTTCCTTGTTCTTCAGTCTCAAGGATATGATGTTTTGTTTACTGTGTACATAAAGGATGGGTAGCGGTGATCCCCTAGATACAAAACATGCTGATCTGCCATCAGAGATGAAATGCTCTCTATGTAACTCGTTTTTTAAGGAGGCCGTGATGATACCGTGCTGCCAGCACAGTTTTTGTGAGAAATGTAAGTTTACAGTCTGTTTTCTTTCATTTTGAGAAAGTACTGCATATTATCACCATTTTTCTTTCATCCCCAAAACCGTAGCTATTAGGCAGTAATAATTCTCGGCTGAATGTGATAACTTTTCCACATGTCTGGGTTCAGGCATTCGTCAAGTGCTGCTTGAGAAGGCAAGATGTCCCAAGTGTTTTTCGATCAAGTCCAGAGTAGAGGATTTGCTACCAAATATATCTCTTAGGCAAGCAATTGAGCATTTCCTAGAGTCTCAAAATGTAATCACTGTTCCAGATAATGCCTTTTGCCAATATGCTCCAGGTAGGAGTTTCATACTTGTTTATTCTGGACTGACCTATCTCTATTCAAATCTTATGCTTAACTGCTTCATAATGTAAAAACAGATGGAGAATCGGGAATTCAGGCAAAAGATGTGTTTTGTGGTGGCACTAGTTTACAAAGGGAGTTGGAGTTGCCTCATTCACCTGAAACAGGGATGGGATCTAATAATTGGTTGGCAGAATCTGCTTGCAACTCACCATTCAAAAAAGGTGCTCCTTATCATTTTGGTGCAAGAAACATCCAAACATTTCCGCCGTTTTTGCACAAAAACAATCAAATAGATGGAGAAACACATGGTTCTACTCGATTGGTTCCAGATGGCTCAGCAGCTTTTGATGACTTCCAAGGGGAAAACATGCCTATGCATGAGGAAGGTATTGGTTTTCTAAAATTTTCAGTTTATTCACTCTTGAAATGATATTAGTTTGATTTATCATAATGAGATTTACATTCTGGAAGTAGACAGTTAGTATTGTCTTTATTGTATCTCTAATTATATTATAGTATCTTTTCTACCCCATATTATTCTAATCTGTTCTTCACATGTGATCCCAGCTAAACCTGCAAGCAAGAAAAAGAGGCCACCTTGGGTTTATACTGCAGGTATTATATAACTTGGTACTTTGTCACCTCACAAGAGCTACAGATATCTAACTTGGTACTTTTTCTAACAATGATGGTACTTTCCAGGTGGTGATAAAAGTTTCTTGGAGACTGGAAGGCACAGAAAGGTATTAGCTGTGAAAGGAAACATGCAAGAAATTTTGTTTTTATTGTTGAAAAAGAAAAACAAAAAAAAAGGATCTAAAATTTCACTGTATGGGGAACATATTTGCAAATCAAGGAATGCAACTCATGGATTTGAAGTAGGCAGGGTTATTATTAGAATCTCACCGTAGATACTCTCTTTAATAGGACCCTTACCGTAAAAAGTTTTGAGCTTACCCGAGAAGGTTGTATTTGTTCATATGCTAAGAACACATATGCTATTGTGACATGACTTTGTTTTGTCTAGTGTTATACATGTTCATAAACTTGGGCTGTAATATTAGATTTATCAAAGGGAAGAGTAAAGTTAACGTAGGTCCATCATGCCTTTTATGGCATTCTTTGTTTCTGGGGGCATTGTTTTACTCTCTAGACCTGTCTTTATGAAATCAGGGGGATCGTACCTGTTACATGTGTGGTTCTCCAGACCATTTCATAAGAGAATGTCCAGTTGCTTCCAGTCCTCGGCCTATGCTTCATGCAGGTACAGAATGGATGGTTGCATTAATGATTTTATAACTACTAGTAAATTTTTCTGTGATGCTTACCTATTTGTGGCTCCAGGAAATGCAATCTTTCCACGAGCTATGCCAGGTTATGTGCCACCATACTGGGATGGGGCTCCATTGCCTCATGCTCCGCCCTTTAGAAACCTATACATAAATCATGGGATGACAGCTTTTGATACCATGTTGATTCCTCGCGCTCCTTTTTCTGTTCCTCCATTCATGCCGTCCATGTATAGATCGATTCCTGGCTTTGGGTAGGTTCATTTTCATCATCTGTTGATTTTCCGTATGTAATATACAATTATCCAAGGTATCCTTAGGACATTGCTTTTGATTTGGACGCTAAACCATCTTGCAGTGGGTATATGGGGATGGGAGGTGTAGCACCTCTTCCCGGAACTGGTGAAGACTGTTATATAAGTCGTTCAGAGTTTCTGGATCTTCAATGTCAGGAAAAGAGGAGAAAACTTTCAGAGGAGAATTTGAGGAGGTAAATCTCTAATTATCAATAATTTTGGAGGCACTTATGCACGTGTTCTGTGGTGGATGTCTGCAATTTCCTATTTTGTTTTCTCTGATTGCCTCTACTTCCAAAAAATTTGAACATGGAATTGAATTGGGTCAATTGGTATCTTGTCATGACTAGTTTATCTGCTTCTTAAACTCTCTCTCTATTTCTCACAAGTCACAACACACACAAACGAAAGCACAAGTAAATGATGGACTTCTGCCTCATCAAATAATCTGTCAAAGGAAAGGACATATAGGTTTATGCATACTTGTGCTATTTTGGATCTGAAATAATTTTGCCGGTTTATCATATTATTAGTAGCTGATTTGTATGAGTGGGTTTTTTTTTTCTGCACCAGAGATCAATCTCTTGATCATGATGATGATGACTGGGAGAGGCATCACTATAATGGGACTGCAAGATTGCAAGAGCATAAATCTTGTGTAAACAGGGAAAATAATGTAAGCTACTCCAGTGATGGCAACATGCATTCGGTTGATGGTCACCGGAAGAGTTCTCGTTTGGAGGTTGGTCATAGGGATGAGAAACTGTATCATCGCACGGAGAAATCAAGTTCAGAAATAGATGATATGCCAAGTAGCTCCAGTTGGCACAGTGAAGAGAAACAGAAACATTATCATAGAACCTCCAGAAAGCAAAATGAAAGAAGAGAGCAGTGTGGCAGTGATTACAGTGTAGAGAAACACAAATACTATCATAGAAGCTCCAGAAATCAAAAGGAAAGAAGAAAGCAGTGTGGCAGTGATTCTAGTCGGAGTCATCGTCAAAATATCAGTGAGAAAGATGATAAGAGAGAGAGAATTCAGCATGATTTCAAAAAAAGGCAGAAACATCACAGTAACTCAGGATCCGGTTTAGAACGTAGTGTTTCCAGTGATAAGAAGCTACAGAAAGGGAGCAGTCACAATTCTAGAAAATCTAAGCACAATGTAAAGTCTAATGTGGATGAGCGGAGTCATGACAGGTGGAAAATGGTTAGTGGGTCAGATGAAGATGGCGCAGAAGATTATCGGTATTGTAAACGAAAAAGGGTACAATGATAGAAGCAGCAAGGCTTATATGTGAGGTAAATTGTGTAGATGAAGTCACATTTCTCAACTTTGATGTTCAGTCTGGTACTTTGATTTCAGTTAGATATTTGTATTAGGTTCAAGTATTAGCTAATATGTTCCTAAACAGTTATATAGTATTACAGTATTTGTTTTTTCCCTCGAAAAGCATCTACCTATACAAAGTAACAAGTTTAGTGCACAATCATCGTGTACTTGCCTAGGCTACTTCTGATCTAATGTGAATTCTTGGTTTTTCTGGTACAGATCTAATTGACTGGTCGGCTTTTGGAAGTATTTATCCATTAATATCTGCTAAGTGCTAAGTTGCTAACTAACCATCTTCACTTTTTTAGTTTGATATCTTTGTGGGGAGGGCTAGCAAACAAATTTTTGAAACAGAGCTGCAGTGGTTAATATAATCATAGAGCTGAATGGTTTTTGCTCTTCCCGAAACTTACTTTTGCCGAGACATGTTGAAGCTGGTGAAGGTATGTTCCCTCTCAGAGAAAATAAGATGAAGAAACATAAGCCCGAAATGTGAGGGGGATCATGGCTGCTTCCCCTTCTGTCATTACACCATCAGATTTAGCTGTTTTTGGTTGTTATGTCATTCCCCTTACTATTTTTTTCTTTTTCTTTTGGTGCAATGCATTTGGAGTCGGAGATCATATGCATATTTAAGGGTACGTTTAGGACATTTTTTCTAATATTTAGTTGTTGGCTTTCATTTTGTTCAAGGCAAAAAAAGTGATATATGCTGTGTTACATTTGATAGTCTTTTTGTATTTATCTGTTCATATATGAGTTCGTGTTAGTCTTTATTTATTTATTTGTTCATGTGACAAAACTTTTTTGTTATGAATAGTTGAAGGAGACTATAATCATATACTGTTTTTGGTAAAATATAATCATCTATTTTAGTAGAAAAAAGTTGTATTTTCTACACGGACAGGTGAACCCAGTGAGTTTCCGTTGGGGGTGGGAAAGTATTTTCTTTGGCAGCTCCTGCAGCTCCTGTTTTTGTAACTGGGCGACGGTGGTAAAAATGCTTTTCAATCCAAGGACTACTCGCAGAAGGTGAAATACCTCCCCGGACAACAACATTGTGTTTTACTCGCTAATTGAAATTTTTTTTTCCCTTTCCTTTTCCATTTTACAGGTAGATATTTGTCTTCCTCCCCCAACACACCAAATGCAATGCAATGCAGCCCAACACTAGAATATTCACCAAGTGGCTGTTTCAAGAGGTTGCAGAGAAAGCATAGGAAACAACCGAGAACAAATGCGTTCTACTCTATCCTCGATTAAGGGCTATGGATAATATGAAGGACAATATTATCCACCCCAACCCGAAGTATCCCACCAATCTTGTCGGCCCATAGTCTTCTGGTTCCTGCAACAAACGGCACCACAACTTTCATTCATGGACTGAACTCGGAGGACCGAAACAAACTAAAGAACAGTAATAAAAGCCAAATTATAATGAAATTTACTGCAATGAACTCGAGATTACAAGAGAAGTAAAAGATACAAAAATGTTTCTGAAAGTTACAAGAGAAGTCAAACCGGGCATTAATGTGTGCACATTTGGCTGAATTGAAATTGAGATTTGAATTACTATCCTCTATCAGAGGTGGAGCTTTAGCTCAATAACAAACAATATGAGTACACGAGTGAATCGATTAAGTTTAACTCCAGCTGTGTTTTGATTAAATCAAGTGGTTTACAAGTTTTACGAGCTAAGACAAAATTTTCATCCAGTAAATTTACGGCTGTATTAATTAAGACTCGTACTTACCATTACCGGCGGTGGAGTATCTGGTGTTGCTCTGGTTGTCTCAACCTCAAAAGGCCAAATATATGTATCTGGCTTTGTGCTCCTGGCCAAGCTCCAATCGTATAATCTTTTCTCATCCGGGGACGATAAGATTGTGTAAGACTCCTGTATATGCACATTAATCATCGATCAAAAACAAATAAATAAAGTTGTCTATGAAAATTATAACATGTACAAAATTAATTCACCGACTTTTAAAGGTTCCAAATCCTTGTTTAGCTCCTCTTCATTTAATCCCTGGCTCTTTAGTTCGTCAAGCTTGGTTTTATATGCAACTGTAATCTGCATATATATATATATATATAGTTGAAGAGAGGCACATAAAGGGTTAGAGAGCTAGCTACTAAGACGTTAAAATGGTGGAAATGTAACGTTAAATTAATAAGCTAACAAGTTTTGACCTGGTCAGGGGTGCATCCTCTTTGAAGTCCGAGCCTGCGATAGTGATTTACATCTGTAATTGCTGCATTCTAAAACAGTCCTTGTCAGTTAAATATATGGAGTGTACATACAATTAATTTGAAAGATGATCGAATGCATGGCTGATCAAGATGATTACGTATGCCACGAAGAGCTCGTTCGACATTAAGAGCAGAAATTAGAGAAGGCGATTCTTTGGGAACTTGGATGGAACTTTCATCATCAGCCTCCGTCGCTGCTTCGGTCTCTGCAGCCGACGCATCACTGGAGCTTCTAATGCAAAACCTGCGCGGTTTCGATGCAAACCTGATGGTCATGGAGTTTGAGAATGCAAAACCATCTTTCCGCCTTGGTATAGGAAAGCTTTTCTGGGCAATATATACTGTAGAAGTGGAAGAGGACACAGCCATTGGCATAACAAAAGCTTTTTTGCGTCTGCAGAATGGCGCCGGTTGAGTTTTTGTTATAGTGGGAGATAAGGCTCCTCCGCTTTGTTTCTCTGCCAAACAATTGTTATCTGCCAAAATGTTTCTATCAACTGTTTATATTTTAATATATTCAAAACTAATTAATAAACAACAAGTCGTTGTAGTATAGTGGTAAGTATTCCCGCCTGTCACGCGGGTGACCCGGGTTCGATCCCCGGCAACGGCGTTGTAATTTTTAAATTCTTTTTTATTTATTTGCTCCTACTCGGCTACTCCTGTACGATGCCATTTAATTCTTCTTCTTTCTTTCCAGTTATCTTCTTTGACAGTATCGCTCTAACCTGCAAACTGAAGTTGTTTAGGACTGGAATTGGAATTGCAATTTCTGACGCATGGGTAGTAACGAAGCAACCGGGTCGGGCCAGCAGGCTGTAGGACCGAGCGGAGGAGAAGCGGGTCCTAGCAGTAGCAGCCCACGCCGATTCCCACTGGCGGCTCAGCCGGAGGTCATGAGAGCCGCCGAAAAGGACGACCAGTACGCCTCCTTCGTCTACGACGCTTGTCGCGACGCTTTCCGGCACCTCTTCGGTTCGTTAATCGTTGATTATTGCTTTCAATTGAGGACCAAGGAAGAATGAGACTCAATCCTGTTTTTTTTTTTGTTGTAGGCACAAGAATTGCTGTAGCTTACCAAAATGAGGTTAGCCCCTTTTCCAAGTTCTAAGCTTGCTTTGGGGATGGGTTATGGGATATCAATAACTAGTTCATCACTGTGATTTTTGTTTTTGTGAGCAGACAAAGCTTGTTGGACAAATGCTTTATTACATATTGACTACAGGGTCAGGCCAGCAAACTCTGGGCGAAGAGTACTGCGATATAACTCAGGTTCCATCTAGTAGTTATCAAGCTTCTAAATCTCTCACATTTGAAACCATTTTGTAGTTGGTAGTTAGGCACTTGTTTTGCTTTAGGTTGCAGGACCTTATGGGCTACCTCCAACACGAGCAAGGCGTGCACTTTTCATTGTGTACCAGACGGCACTTCCTTATATTGCAGAACGAATTAGGTCCTAACTCTCAACCTGCTCTTTTGTTCTTTTATCTTGATTTTCTGTTTCTACACATGGATTGATGCAAGGCTATTTCTGAATTTCTGGTCCCAGTTCTCGAGCTGCTAACCGTGGCATTCTGCTTGCTGATTCCCAGTCTGATGAGCTTTATAGCATAAATGCTATGATGAGCGATGATGTTCAATCTTCTTCAATTACTCATACTTCATCTCCCTCCTCCGCACGGCCGTCTGTTTCAGCTCTCACAAGATTGAAACAGAGATTCAATGCATTATGGCTTTCTGCAGTTCGGAAATGGCCTACGGTACACTTATGCACCTGTTATGGTTTGAGCTAATCATCTTTTGAGATTCGCTTCTCGGTCTTATTTATATATCATTTACAAATTATTTTGAGGTTGGGGTTTATGGTGTCTTGATATAGTACTGTGTCTCTTTGAGAACTGTTGTTCTCATTGGATTTCTATTCAGTTAGCTCAATAGAATTTTTGTTGTCATTCTTCAATCTCAATTTAACACCGTCTTTCGTGCTCTGATAACCTTAGTAGAATGTCTTTTGTAGTTAATATCTCTATGATGCTGGTTCATCCAGGTGCTCCCTATAGCTCGCGAGTTTTTGCAATTGGTTATTCGTGCCAATCTCATGTTCTTTTACTTTGAAGGTGATTCTGGCATTTAGAGGCTCATGTATTGTTGTGAAAATTCTAATGGGTGGTTTGGGTGAGAATCTAATTTCCTTGCTATCATCGATTTTCTGCAGGCCTCTATTATCATATATCAAAACGTGCAGCAGGTATTCGTTATGTGTTCATTGGAAAACCATCTAACCAAAGGCCCAGGTATGGATTTTATATTACTTTGGAATCTCATTTAGCCACTTCTTTAAGGGGTATGCATGAAACGCTTCCCCTACTGAACTTGTTCTGCTGTTTATTTCCCTATTTGTATCAGAAGATCATCGAACAATTGTACAGCAATTCTTTATCCATGAAATTCAGACTCATTTGTTAGCTCCCCCATGCAGATACCAAATTCTGGGCATATTTCTACTGATTCAGCTTTGTATCATCGCTGCTGAAGGACTGAGGCGCAGCAATTTATCCTCTATCGCTACTTCAGCTCAGCAGACCTTTGGTACCCACCAAACTTCATCAGGTGAATATCTTGATGACATTCTAATCTTTTTCTTCTAGGCATGGCATTATCTTTATTTCTTTTCTTTAAATTTTAAAATGAAGCAACGTAAATAATAGCTTCTCAAAGTAACATCAGCCATGTGGGTAAGAGTAGATTAGTTAATCCCTTGAGGATCTCACTAAAAAATTTTGTTGCTTAGCAATTGCTGTACAAGTGAGTTTGTTTACGTGTTTCTTTGACGAGATATGGCATAAAACCAAGAAGCTTATGTTCATCATGGAGTTGATACATCTCTCGTCAACGTCATATAGTATCACAGCTGGTGCATCATACCTGCTGCTCAGTTGAACCAAACTATTTAAAAAGTGATAAGATTAACTTTGAATATTGTCTGGTCTTGCAGCCAATGTTTTGTAGTATTACATATCGTTGACTTATTTTTAGTTCCTAGGTAATTGTTTTTCATGGTGACATACTAAATACCACTATTTCTTTTTCCATTAGTAGACAACATAATCTGTCGCCTTCATTATGTGTTTATAGGTCGAGATTTGCCTGTGCTAAATGAGGAAGGTAATTTGATATCAGTGGATGGTGCTAAGGGAAGTTGGATTTCTGATTCATCAACTCCAGAGGTACATATTCCAATCATCCAACTGACGTTTTGCATTCTTGTTTGTCTCTCCAGGTGCGTAGACAAGGTCTTAATGAGATTTCAGTTTCTGAGTGAAAGGATTAAACATAAGATAACTGGAGAATACTTACCTTTAACAAAGTACGAAGTTATAAGTAGGTGAATAGAATACTGGTTTTGCAACATGGAACATGATGCCTTCCTTGGTTTGAATTTTGCATCATTCCCTGCACCACTCATCTAGTTTGGGGGTTACAGTTTGTATACCAGTTGTATGCATTATGGTTTAGACAAAGTGTAATGTGAAAGGGTCAATGCACCAAAATCTGATGGATCTTAGTTCAATTGCTGGCAATAAGTATTTGTGCATTCTTTTCGGAAGAATTTAACTGATTGACCCTTGATTTTTACCTCTCTTTTTTTTTTTTTTTCAGGCCAGTGGGATCAGCAAATGCACACTCTGTTTGAGCAATCGCCAACACCCTACCGCCACACCTTGCGGCCATGTATTCTGCTGGTACTGTCCCCTTGCTTTTCAATGTACCATTTGTTCATTCTTGCCTTCTCCTGTTTAACATGATGGTCTATATGCAGGAGTTGCATTATGGAATGGTGCAACGAAAAACCTGAATGCCCCCTCTGCCGGACTCCCATAACGCATTCGAGCCTAGTTTGCTTGTACCATTCAGACTTCTAGCAGTTGATCATGCCTAACTACAATTGCAGTCAAGCAACTTGTCGTCTTTTTTAAGATACCAGGATATTGTCTGTAACCGAGAATAATAGATAGGTTATAATTGAGCAAGGAGTTTTCCCTCTTTACAGAAAAGGAGATATTTTTCTCTCAAATCTGTAGGAAAAGTAACTAAAAGGCTTAAGATTGTAACATGTTTTCTACCCAAATGTTCGGGCAGTGTATCCACCATTGGATCTGCTATATGCCCATCATGCAAGTTGAACCGAAGACAAATGAAGGGTTCAACATGATGATTTCAGTGGTGGATAAGAATCGAACACAAATGTGTGAACTGTTTCGAGTAAGTTGGGCTTAGCCCTCCCAATGTACAAATCGTAGCGGGCTCAAAAGACACTAAAAAGTACTAGAAAGGAAGTAGTGTGTTAAAATCTTATCCGTCCAAGTATACGATCTTTATACGAGCCGTCGGATCTGCATCCCTAATAGGGACTATATATTGTTAACAAAGTTGGCCCTGCAGATGTAATTAGGGTTTGCTGCAAGCAATAGTAGATCGCGCCGCTGCTCAGTCTAGGTTTCTAGCTCACTCAAATTTTGCCCAGCATGGCGACTCAGATGAGCAAGAAACGAAAGGTAACTCCGATTTCTGATGCTAAGTATTGCGGCTATAATTGTTGAAAAATGAAAAATGATTGAACTTCATCCTGTATTTGACAGTTCGTCGCAGACGGAGTGTTTTTTGCTGAACTGAATGAGGTTCTGACCAGAGAGCTGGCCGAGGATGGCTACTCCGGCGTGGAAGTCAGGGTCACCCCCGTCCGCACTGAGATCATCATCAGAGCCACTCGCACCCAGAACGTTCTAGGTAATTCTCTTCCATCTCTATCTGATTTATCATCAGAGCCATTCGCTGGTTAATATGTATGTATATATTTATACCTAAATAGGTGAGAAGGGAAGGAGGATCAGGGAGCTAACCTCGGTAGTCCAGAAGAGGTTCAAGTTTCCCGATGGAACCGTAGAGCTTTATGCCGAGAAGGTGAACAACAGGGGACTTTGTGCCATTGCTCAGGCCGAGTCTCTCCGGTACAAGCTCCTTGGAGGCCTTGCCGTTCGCAGGTCATTTTTCCTCGTTTGATAGTTTTGCTTGTTGCATATATGAATACATTTTCCAAGTCATCTTTTCAGCGAGTAGGTTGTGTGCTAAGTACCTATTTATCGCGTCTGAGGGTGACTATACTTGTTCATGCCATCTATGCTTTGTTAGCTTAGGAATGATGAACATTTTCGTTCCTTACTTTGCATTGGATGGTACATTTTCATAATTGCCACATTTCAGCTTCATTAAAAAAAAAAACCTAATGAAAGGCCATTTCTAATTTGATAATCTTAAATTAGGTTATATATGTTATGATTAGGACAAGTCTGGAAGCTCTTTATTGGAATGAAATTTTATTGAATTTAGTGCCTTAATAGAGGAATCTGAGTGTCTAAGCATTCATGGTTAGTCTGCTTAGGATGGATGGTGATTTTCTTTGCTACCTACTTTTGGTTAATTTGAATGATGTCTAGTTTTGCAACGTTTCGTCTCACATGATGTCAGCATTGTTTTGTGAATTACCCTTTTGTCTTTGCCTCATAAGCCTTGGGGTTTAAATCAATGCTCAAATCAATTCCTTTTTGGAGTTTGTCAGGCTTCTTGTGCTACTCTTAGGTGCTTGGAGTTTGGAATATTCTCCAACATCCCCCTTGCTTTTTGTTGCTATTTATAAATATTGTGCCCAAGAACTGATATGTTGTTCTTACAGGGCATGCTATGGTGTGTTGAGATTTGTCATGGAGAGTGGCGCAAAAGGATGCGAGGTACGCCATGATATCTTTTTAATTTTGAAGAAACGTAAACGCTTTTTGTTGTTCTGGTGTTTGGATGGTTGTTCAAGTCTAAAGTTTATCTTCCCATTAGGTTATTGTAAGTGGAAAGCTCCGGGCACAACGTGCCAAGTCCATGAAGTTTAAGGATGGCTATATGATATCCTCTGGTCAACCTGTCAATGAATACATTGACTCTGCTGTCAGGCACGTTCTTCTTAGACAGGTTAGCCTCTTCTCATACTGATGTATGCCAACCTATTTTGATAAGTATAATGATTGTGTGAATTTACAACAACAGGGTGTGCTTGGTATCAAGGTGAAGATCATGCTTGACTGGGATCCCAAGGGCAAGCAGGGACCAATGACCCCTCTTCCTGATTTGGTGACCATCCACACACCCAAAGAAGAACTCTATACTCCAGTTGCGGCAATCAACATAGATGCACTTCCATCTTCTGTTGCTGTTCCTGTTCCTGTCCCTGTAGTTTAAACTGAATTTGAGTGTTTTCACCTATTTCTTGATGTAACATCTTTGCAGCAGTTTTTTGTTCAATGATGAGAAGAGTACTTGAGGTTTGATCAAGGTTTATGCAGCATTGCTTTGTTTTGTCAAATTTTTTATTTTGTTTTTCGTTTTTAAATGTGAAGTTGTGAACATGTTACATGTTACAAATGCTGCTTGTATAAATCCTTTCCTGTCAAAGAGGAAGAGAGTGTGGACGTGTGGTGCTATCGTTTTTTAACCTTTTTAAAAATAAAAAATAAAATAAAATATATATATATATATATATTTAGTTCTAGCTAGTTGAGTTGGCCATTTTAAATGTAGGCTTTGTCATATTGAAATAATCCATTCCAAACTGTCATAATCAGGAGTTTTTCACCTTGGAGGGTCAAACTTACTGTACTGTACAAAATCATGGTGATTGAAGTTCGCAGTCCATTTTGAATGTAGGCTTTGTCATATTGAAATAATCCATTCCAATTTTTCATAATCAGGAATTTTTCACCTTGGAGTGTCAAACTTACTGTACTGTACAAAATCATGGTGATTGAATTTCGCAGTCCATTTTGAAAGTTTTACCACATATTTTTTGAAATTTAGTTATCTGTGTTGAGCTTTACCGAAAGTCTTGTTAACATGTGAGAGGTGGGAAATTCACTCCCACGCTTAATTTCTAAGGGCTATAATATTTGTTGGTTTCAGAAACCAAGAGACAAGAATCCTATCTTTCTCTAAAAATTAGGTCCACCTCCTCGTACAACGACAACGACAATTTTTTTTATTTTGGCAAGAACGACAACGACAATTTGAAATGAATTCTTGGAAGTGTCTAGACTCGGAATGAATAGCAGAGGCTTTGAATGATGAGTTGGTCCTTCTGCTGCAAACACCGATAGTTGTCCTGGGATTGGTTCCAAAGCAGCTCCAAGAGCCAGAGGAATTTCTTATCACAAGCTGCATCAACATTAAGTTTCAATTGGGATGGTTGAGTTTGGGACCAACTTGAATGTTGATTACAGATTTACAGGGACTAGAGGAGCTGGGAACTGATGCATCAGATAAATGAGCCACAGCAAATTCGTTGATCCATTCTTGAGTCTTGGTCACTATTTGTGCACCACAAACTCCACCAGAACCAAACTTAACCTCATTTCCATATTTCCAAATCCACCAGGCAATAACCGCAAACAATTCCACTTCTTCCTTGGAGAAATCTACAGCCACGTGAGTAAATAAATTTGGGAAACTGGGCTCCTTCCATTCTCTGTAGACATTGTGCAGAAATGAATGCTTCCAAACTTGTCTTGCTGATTTGCAATCAAAGCATGAATAATTGATTCCTCAGTACACCCACACCTTATACAATTAGCTTAAGTGCCTATTCTCCTACGCAAAAGATTGGCTGCACAAGGGAGAAAATAATTGCATGCCCTCCAAATGAAGATTTTAACTTTATTAGCCACTTATAAACTCCAAATCTTGGACCAAAAATTAACTCCTGTATCCCCAAAACCATTACTACTTCCTACACCAGCCGTAGCAAACCTTTTGTAAATCCATAGCCATACGATAACCCGACTTAACCGAGTATTTCCCATCTTTCCGGTAATCCCAAATTGCCGTATCACCGCCACTGCCATTGGCTAAAGGAATTGACAAATGATAGGTAAAGATCGATCTATCTTAGTTTTTAATTAGGGTAAATATTTGATTTCGTATCTAAACTATTGTAAAAGTTACTTTTTGGTACCTACAAATATTTTTTTACTCAAAATAATACTTAAACTATTGCGCCGTTAGTCAAAATTATACTTCTGTTAATTTGGTCGTTAAGTTCGTCTAATTGGATTTGGGCCTAATTTGGTACCTAAAATATTGTGAAAGATATTTTTGCTACCTAATTTTTAAAAAATATCTAAAATAATATATGAATTATTGTGCCGTTATCAAAAATGATATTTGATTGGACCATATTTAATGATCAATTTAACGAATATATTATTTTGAGTAATAGGATTATGCACAATAATTTAAATATTATTTTAAATAAAAAAATAATATAAGTACAAAAAGTACTTGTTGCATTAATTTAACAAACGTACGCAAGTACATTAGTTGATGACTACTTTACTTCTGAGTCAGTATTTATAACCACCACTTGTCTTATTAGCTACTTTATGTGTGAGGTGCAGGGAATTACTTCCCAGGCAGTCCAGTTGTATTATATATCCACGTATTTTGTTTTGGGGGGTGAAATTTACACCCCCTAAATTGAAATCCACACCCCCATTATAGATTTTTAATATTATTTAACACTCATTCTTGTGAATTTCCTGATATACCCTTGATGTCTATTTCAGACATAGTCTCCGAAATTCAAAATGCTCCCTCAATTATGCATGTGGGAGGTTTCGAAAACATGACCTCCTCAATGCAAGCAAAAACCTGAACCACCATTGCCCAAGTTACTCTTAATAATATAGATACACAATACAATATTAATATGTTGCTAGAGGCAAACCAAAACCCAATTACCCACTTCTTTAATTTATTTATTGATTTTTTTTTTCATTTTAGGGGTTGTAAATTTTATATTTACAAATATAAAAATATTTTTAAAAAAAAAAATTTGAAAATTCATTTAAAAATATATTTGCACTTTCAATTTTTTTCTCATTACATATTTTTAAATGAATGTTCAATTTCAATATATTTGATTATTTATTTTAAGGGAGGGTATAAATTTTATATTTATAGGTATAAAAATATATTTTTAATTTATACATTAATTTAAAAATATATATAAATATTTTTTTAACAATATATAAAATTAGTGGGTTGTGGATTTTACTTTCCTAAAAATATATTTGAATTCAGAACATTCATTTAAAATATATAAACTGAGAAGAAGAAAAAAATGAATGGTCAAATATAATTTTATATATTGTTAAAAATATATATATTTTTTTAAATTAATGTATAAATTTAAAATATGTTTTTATACCTATAAATAATAAATTTACACCCCTCCCTTAAAATAAATAATCAAATATATTTGAAAATTGAATATTCATTTAAAAATATTGAAATGAGAAAAAAAAATTGAATGTGCAAATATATTTTTATATTTTTAAATGAATGTTCAAATTTTTAAAAAATATATTTTTATATTTTTAAATATAAAATTTACACCCTCTAAAATGAATGATCAATTATGAAATGAAAAAATCAGTAAATAAATTAAAGAAGTGGGTAATTGGGTTTGGTTTGCCTCTAGCAACATATTAATATTGTGTTGTGTATATATATTAGTAAGAGTAACTTGGGCAATGGTGGTTCAGGTTTTTGCTTCATTGAGGAGGTCATGTTTTCGAAACCTCCCACATGCATAATTGAGGGAGCATTTTGAATTTCGGAGACTATGTCTGAAATAGACATCAAGGGTATATAAGGAAATTCATAAGAATGAGTGTTAAATAATATTAAAAATCTGTAGTGGGGGTGTGGATTTCAATTTTGGGGGTGTAAATTTCGGAATGAGATCCTCTCCTCACCAAAAGGATCTCTTATTTCCCCACCAAGAAATCTCAGCCCTCTATTTCGAAATGGAGGGCCCAGATTTCTTGCAGTTTTCCCAAACCTTATGCTCCACCCCAAGAGTGTAAACAATTATGGCCCTCTATTTCAAAATGGAGGGCCAGGATCTCTTGGTGGGGAACAAACCTCTCCTCTTGGTGAGGAGAGGATCCGAGTCCGTAAATTTCACCCCCCTTTGTTTTTAGCACGAGTACTAATTGGTCCCGCCTAGCCAGCTTTGCTTAAAACTGTTGGGGGTAGGGGTCCTAGGGGACGTGTGCCGTGCGGCACCTTCGTAGAGCCACTGCGCACATATTGTTTGTGTTGTTGAGCAATTCAACTAGCAAAATTAATCCACCAATTCTTTGGCAGTTACGTTGCTGCATTTACGACACATGTATACATATATAGACTTGCCCAAAGGATTCTCCAATATGGGCAATGCAAGCAAATTTATCAGTTTTTTTCATATTTGCAAATATTAGTAGTTGGCTTGGTGAAATAGTTGGAACTTGTTTGTTTGTTTGTTTGAGTTAGCCAGCGAGTGAGTGTGTGATAGAGAGAGATGGGCAGGAAATGCTCTCATTGCGAGAGCATAAAACATAATTCTGAGAGTTGCAAGATCAACACATCTCATACGCAACTGAAACCGAAAGAGAGAGAGGGAGATGCCGTAATAGTGGTGATGATTTTTCTTCTTTTTCGTCTTCTTCATTATCATCTTCTGTATTTGTAAAGAAGATGATGAGTTTATGTTCTTCACCATCATTAGTTGCATATTCTTCTACTAAATCTTCACGTTTGATTATCAGCTGCTTCGTGACATATGAAATTGAGAAAATAGTTATGGCAAATAATCTCGGTATCGGCCATTATGACGTCTCTCATGCATGTTGATAATGTACCTCAAGAAACAAACAAATGTGAGTGCTCGATCTATGGTCAATTTTTTAGTTGTTGTTATCAATTAAATACGTTATTTTCATTATATTACAAGTTAATTTAAACTTTAAAAAGTTCATTTTTAGCTTAGTACGTAGGGCTAAAAATGAATTTCTTTAGGTCTAAATTAACATGTAATAGCATGGAAAAAACATACTTAATCGATAATTGCAACAAAAGAATTGATTGTAGATTGAATACTCATCTTTGTTTGTTTCTTTAGCTACATTATCAACATGAGAAATGTCCTGATGACAAATACTGAGATAATTTTCTATTACTATGTTTTTCAATTTCATATGCCAAGAAGCAGTTGGTAATCAAGCGTGAAGATTCAGTAGAAGAATAGGCAACTAATGATGGTGAAGAACATAAACTCATCATATTTCTTACAAATGCAGAAGACGATGATGAGGGAGACGAAGAAGAAGAAAGGTCATCTACATTATTAGGGTTTCCCACTCACTCTTTCAGTTCCAACTGCGTATGAGATGTGCTGGTCTTGCAAATCCTTGAATTGTGTCCCATGTTCTTGTAATGCGAGCATTTCCTACCCATCTCTCTCGCTTACACATATACAAACAAGTTCCAACTATTTCACTAAAACAACTACTAATATGTTCAAATACCAAGAAGAAGACAAACATATCCCCGTGCCTCGGGGGTGGGGAGTTTTGGAATCTCACTTATTTTTGCAGAGGTATCTTTGGTCTCGGTGGTACGTGTAGCATTACTTCATTTTTTAATTATTGGACACAATCATATATATATGTGGTTTCTTTCATTGAGTAAGTAGTGATGAATTAATTTAGTCAACAAGGGCAACGATGAGTTTAGTTTAAAACCTATCATACAATCCAATATATGCGTTAATTAATAAGATCGAAATGAAAAAAGCTGGGTCAGATCAATAGGAATATAGGATTATAGAAATATCAAAGCGCGCTGTATTGTTTGGTTTCTGGATCGATGTGCATGCATGCAATGCTTTGATGCTGAATATATGTGAGAATGAATCTGAAGAATACATACACTAAGTCATAGAAACTAATATCAAATTACCTATACATGACAAGAACATCCCTGCAGACTTCCTGTGTCTACGATTATTCGTGTCTCCTCCTTTATGTTTTTTTTCTTTTGTTTTGGTTAAAGACTTAAAGTCATATTCTTTTGAACTTGTTTAATGGGCTAAAACTAAAAAAAAAAGTTGGCTAAATTTGTTAATTGTTTTAAACTAGCTTAACTAAGTATAAGAAAATTTTTACTTGCTATAATTGTACCCGGGCTGGAGCCCAGGTCAGCCCATGCCTGGCTCCGCCCTTGCCTGCAGACATATGTAGCAATTAAGGCTCAACGCCTGTGTTCTGGTCTCTACAAATTAATTAAGAACCTTATAATTAGGCTTGTGTATCAAATGGGACTCGCTATGCTATTCGTAAGATTTGTTGAATGCATTTGCGAGAACAAGTAAATAAAGAGTCTTAAAAAATTGAAAGATGCCACTTTTAAATCCTAATTAATATCCAAGTTCTTAAGCACTAAAATATGGTTCATATATATCGGGGTTTAGGTTATACATCTCCCCTTGTATTTGTTTTCGTCAATAGTAATGGTTTGAGGCGGCCTTCATCTTTATCAAAAAGCACTAAAATATGGTAGAGGTAATCGGCTATATTACGGAAGCCGGCCATGAGTACTTTCGGTTCCTCCACCATGAGTACTGGCATGGTCGACATCGAACACTTAGTGGACTCGGATCCTCTCCTCACCAAGAGGAGAGAGATTGCCTCACCAAGCAATCTCAGCCCTCCATTTCGAAATGGAGGGCCAAGATTGTTTACACTTTTGGGGTGGGGTATAAGATTTGGAAAAAGTAAAAGAAATCTGGGCCCTCCATTTCGAAATGGAGGGCCAAGATTTGTTGGTGAGGAAATGTGAGGAGAGATTGGTGAGGAGAGGATCTCAATCCACACTTAGTGCAGTTGTTTTAGTAATTATATATATTTACTTGATCGATCACAACTCTCTCTTTTATGAATAGTATGAATGATGTGCCATTAGCCCTAGATTGAGCCTCATAATTGGTGTCCGAGGAAATTAATTAAGCTTGAAAACCTTATCAAGTTGACACATCATGCATAGGTAAGCTTCCAACTCTAGCTAAGAGCACGTGTGCAATACGACAATTAGACGGCAAGCCACTCGAGAGCCCTAGCACTTTTTACGACACATTGAGAGCAAAAAGGATCGAGATGTCCGTCGATATATAAAAGAATCAAAATTGAAAAGTGAAGTGGGGTTTGTCCTCAATCCCATTTTCGAAATGTACATGGGAATTCAGAACAAAATTGTGAGTGGATTTAGGATTTAGGATTTAGAATTTAAGAATTTTTTTTTTGATCAAATAGAATTTAAGAATTTAGATAGATAGTACTGGCATGCAAATAGTGGGGAGCACCTAGCACGCCTGATGTGCTCCAAATTATGCACCACCTCTATTTACATTGACATGCATGCATGCGCTTGAATCTTTTTTTTCTTCTTCTCATAATCCTAGTAATGATTTTTTCATTATGGAGTTTTTGGATTATTCAATATTGCCGTCTCTTTAAATGAAATCAAAGAATATTCCAATTGCATTTTTTTAGGTATATGACTCTGTCTTGAAAAAACAAGTAGCTAGGGTTCATATACTTTGCATGCATGTAACTCTAGTTGCACACATATTATTTATGTAATATCTACCGATGATGCAAGTTTGATGAATTCCCTCTCGATCCCCTCTCTCTCTCTCTCTCTCTCTCTATCTCTCTCGCTATCTTTGATATTTCTCTTTAAAAAAATAGTGTAGTCTTTTAAAAATTAATTGTGTACCAAATTGGAATTTCTTCTTTCCAATGAAAATGAAAATAACATGAACAATATAAGATGGTTTTCATTTCTGGTTTTTTCCTTCCTAACTTTATTTTTTATCATTAATTTCAAACCAATCAATCGAATATTATTAATACGTAATCGATTGACTACTTAAAAATAAAAATGCCTCTTATGCTTATAAATAAAATGTTCCATATGTTAATGTAATTGCTTGCTCTCATTATACCAATTGTATCAGTTCGAGGATGAAAAAATGATCGAACTATTTCTTCTAACTCTATGTTTCAAATTTGATAAATGTTGGGTCGTAATAGTAATAGATTGTACAGTAACTAGTATTTTACTTGAAGATCTCGTTTGGTTCACGGAAATGAAAGGAAAATAAATCAATTCATTTATCTTTCTATAGGAAGGAGAAACTAAATTTTTTATTAGTTTTTCTTTCAAGTGTTTGGCAACACTAACGAAAGGAATATATAAAATAACAAAATTAATATTTATAATTTAATAAATTGTTAGTTTAGCTATAAAAGTAATGTAATTAATATTGAATTAATGCAATAAATGCAGGAAAATAGGTAGGGAAAATGATTCATTTGGAGTATGGAAATAACCAATTTCCCATTTATTTTCCATTCATTCAGGAAAGTATTTTATTTCCTTTTGCATTATAAACACAGAAAATGATCGACTTTTGTTTCCAATAACCTCAACTGCGTGAACCAAAGGAAGCCGAAAATAAATTAGATTATGACACCTAATAATGAGAGTGTCTTGTATCCACCGAAGTACATATGTACTTGAATGATCTAACGGCTGATGTGTAAAGGTGGGAGATCCAACGGTGTGCATGCAGGGGGTATGTGTGGTTGGATGAAGAATTAACCGATCCAACGGCTAATAACACTCAAGTACATATGTACTTGGTGGACACAAGAATTTTCGCCTAATAATGATCATTATCTGTTGGAAACTTTTAATATAAACATTAGTATTGACCAAATGTAATGAAATATAGAAAAAGCTTTGACTTTGTATGGGAGCCACGGACAATCTATTAGACTAAGAAAGAGGGCCATTGACCTAACGAGGACAGCACCTTTTAAAATACAAAGACTAAAAATGATTGTGAGCCGCCCTTACAATGAACAAAGACCAACACTGCCTTAACAAGGACTAATTTAAGAATCCTTTGTGGCCCTTGTTTCCCCATTAAGGTGTTTCAACCCTAATCCAAAAGCTGGCTTATGACCATTTTGTCCCCCTTGTGCTCTTAAAAAGACCAGTGGTTCACTATAATATACATACATATATTGTGTATCTTGTCAAAGGAAGCAAATAATATTAATTGGGTAGAGGGGCAAAATGTTCCTCTCTTAACGACTTTTGTCCCAAGTGATTAGCTCTTTGTGATGTTTATATATGTCACCTCAAAGTGGGAGCAAATGAACAGAATGAAGATTGAATTTAATTAGAGCAATTAAAATGTCGAAAACGATTCCTAGGTTGTCACACAATATATAACATGAAGTATTCAATACTATTTCAAAACTAGAAGATAATATATATTGTTTGTCCATTGTAAATTGTACAGCCTTTTCCTTCTTCCTTCCTATTTGCTCTTTGATTATTAAGAAAGCTCTTAAAATGGGAACTTCGAGTAAGCACTGATCTATACGAGGCTTGAAGCATATTGAACCAAAGGAACTCTTTTGTTGAGTGACATATGGCACATAGCGGTGGCTTGCGGTTTTCTAGGGGAAATATGGCAATTGAAACTTTTTTTTAGATTTTATATAAAACGATGTGTAGGATGGCATGACAATGATGACATAATGAATGGGTTAGGAAGGAGATGACTTTCTTTGGTCAATGAAAATATATATGAAGACACTTGCCAAATGTTAACCAAGTTGTTGCACCATTCGATCAGTTACGTCACGTTTGAGAAAAATTACTTCGGGAATGTTGTTTGCAAATTGAAATACTTAACTCAATTTTATTAAAATGGAACTCAATTCAATTTAATTTCCTCAGTTTGAAGCTAGGGAAATACATGGGTGATTTGGTAAATTTGAGACATAGCACTTATGAAGGAAAGCATAATACACAAAAAGGGAAGCCATACAAAACATACATATATTGGGTCAGCTCGTGAGATGATGAGGATTGATCAAGGGATCGAGCTAATGAGGTTTTATAGAGAAACGCAGTGACACTATATAGTGGGCATTCCACAAACCAAAAATGGCTTTCTTCTTCTTCTTAGTGGAGTCATCCCACGCGAGGTCGCTCAATTGCATATGTAGCTACCTGCCTTCTCCTCCTGCACAGCCTCCCTTCTCCATCTAGCTACCTTCCCCCACCGCACCACAAATCCACCTTTAAGTAGTGATGTGGGGACCCACAAGCAAATCCCACTGGTGTGGGGTCCATGTAGGGCACAATCCTCCCTTCTCCTAGCTAGTTAGGGCAATGCACTAATAATGGGACATGCTAATCCCCCACTAGCCAAGCCAGATCCAACTTTGTGTTTG
Organism: Rubus idaeus; assembly: GCA_030142095.1. Classification (NCBI taxonomy): domain Eukaryota; kingdom Viridiplantae; phylum Streptophyta; class Magnoliopsida; order Rosales; family Rosaceae; genus Rubus; species Rubus idaeus. The sequence goes on from CM057966.1 coordinate 31,334,089, forward strand.
TGAGCAAGTACCAAGAAGCTAGCATGGATAAGTCCACCACCTTTCTACTATATATTTTATTGAAAGCTTGCAAACCCCGAAAATTCTAGGGTGCTCCGTAGCACCAAAACTCCCCACTTTTGCACATCCAAAAACACCCCCCTCCATTTGAAGCCATTGGATGGGGGGGGGGGGGGGTTTTGCTCCTCCGGAGCACTGTAGAAGCTTCCTGCAAACCCATAACCTCAGTTAATTGGAACCCTAGCTAATACTCTAACTCTACCATATCACGCGTGCGACGCAACTCGCACACCACCACTCCACGCATATATATCATCGTCAACCTCAAACCTCGTCTCTCTGAGTCTCTGGAGATATGTATATCAAGTTCCAATATATACCTCCATTCCTTCTATGATTTTTTACTGCAAACTTAATTAATTGGACTACCAACAGTAGTATTACTACTTTCACATTAATTAATTAACAATAATAATAAAATAAAGTTTTCTAAATAGTAAATGGCACAGCAGGTTAATTAATTTATCTTAATTTAAAATAAAAAAATTGGACAAATATCTTAATTTTAATAATGAGAACCTTTTTGGCATGGTTTACACACTAATTCTGTTCGAGTGAAGTGAGGCAGAAAGTTTGTGATAGCCGGTGACAGCATCATTACCCGTGCTACTAATTAATAATATATTTGATCACTCCTTGTTTATTATTAGCAGTGTCAAGTTGTCAACTATCAACTTATCAAGTGTGTGTGGATTTTATTTATTTATTTATTTTGATCTTTATTTCTTATTGCCCCTAGAGATCAAATCTCAGTTAGCGCCACTATATGTCTATATATACCAGTATACACCCCCTTTCTTTTGTACTCGCACTACCTTGCTAGCTTGTTCCGATTAAGCCCTGCCTCCTCATAAGTCCTTGCTAACGCATTTGCTAGCTTCCCTCTCTTATACAGTTATACGTACTTGGTTGGTTTCTTTGTGCCAATTTATTAAAATGGGAGAGGCTGTTGAGTTTTTCCATACAAATGGTTTCTTATCATCAAAATTTGATCATACTACCAAAGCACTCATCAATGGTAACTGTAACGGTAACCACAAAGATATAGATAGTTCTGGCAGCTGGTACGAAGAAACCATTGACGATGATCTCAAATGGTCATTTGCTCTTAATGGGTTCGTAAACTTTTTCATGAAATCTTTCTTCAATCCTAATTATTCATTACTTCTTAATATAGTTTCATTAGTTAGTCATTGTTTTTCTTTAGTTTGCATCTTTTCTCATCTCTGCACATGAATATATACATATATATATATATATATATATATATATATGTATGCAGTGTGCTGCACAAAGGGGTGAGCGAGTATCAGGAGATAGCTTTATTGGATACAAAGCGTTTTGGCAAGGTTCGCACGTTTTACTTGGGAATTTGCTTAACATATATTAACTTTAAAAATGGATGAATGGTCGAATATTGCTGATATAATTGTATCCACTATATATGCAGGTATTGGTGATTGATGGGAAGATGCAGAGTGCGGAAGTGGACGAGTTTATATATCATGAATGCCTGATACATCCTGCCCTCTTATCTCATCCAAAGTCCGTCTATCATCTCCTCTCCCCTAAATTATTAATTAATATTACATTCCCTTTTTATTTGTTAATATTCAATTAATATGTATATATATTTATATTATTGTGCAGGCCTAAAAATGTGTTCATAATGGGAGGTGGGGAAGGGTCAGCTGCAAGGGAAGCACTTAAGCACAAATTACTCCACAAAGTGGTCATGTGTGATATCGATCGGGTAATTAATCAATTACTATACTAATATCAAGTATTAGCTAGAAGAACCCTTTTTTATTTCTTGCTCTCGCCCTTGAAGAATCCTTGTAAAAAAAAAAACTCAATGAAATTTTCTCAATTTTGGTTTTTCTTCATAAAATCATTGTTTTTTTTTTTCATTTTATATTATATATTAATTGATTCCTGGTGGGAATTACAAAAAACTAACACAATTTTTCGGCCACTTACAATAATTGCAGGAGGTGGTTGATTTCTGCCGCAGGCATTTGACAGTGAATCAGGAGGCCTTTGCTCACAATAAGCTTAACCTTGTTATCAATGATGCCAAGTAAGCTAAAAGCTCAAATGGGCGACACTTTAATTAGTTTCAACTTAAGCCCCTAACTTGCTGATTAGCTATAATTGGGCCAAGAAATTATACCAACCTAGACTATGCCCATCATTCCAGGACTGACCTGAGCTTATTTTCTCAAAAGTCAAAAGTAATGAGCATATCAGCATATGTACAATTGTTCCATGGTTGAGTACATCAGCATACGCTTATACACTGTTTTTCATTAAAGGGCTGAATTGGATAAGAGCTGCGAAAAGTTCGATATCATAGTGGGAGATTTAGCAGACCCAGTTGAAGGAGGGCCTTGCTATCAGCTTTACACAAAATCCTTCTACGAGAAAATTCTCAAACCTAAGCTTAATCATGGTGGAATTTTTGTGACCCAGGTACACACACACCCTGTTATTAATGCAACTTTTTTTTTTTTTTTTTTTACAATTTTGCAATTGATAAACTAACTGTTGATGATTATGTACATGTAGGCCGGACCAGCAGGCATTTTCACCCACAAAGAGGTCTTCACCTCTATATTCAACACAATTAAACAGGTCTTCAAGTGTAAGTCTCCCATTTGCAAAATAGAAAGTTACCTCATGTATGTTTTCTGTTTGGATAAATCAACGAATAAGTTAACTACGTATATCAAGCTAATCAACAATTTTTTTCGCTTGTACGTATTGTGCAGACGTTGTGGTTTATGCAGCTCATATACCTTCTTTTGCAGATACGTGGGGATGGGTTATGGTATGTAAACTCAAGCTTAATTTGATCGAATTACTTGTACTAGATTGATCAAGTGAATATAATAACATATGAATGTTGTAAACTGTAATTAATCAGGCCTCGGACGAACCTTTCTCTATCAGTGCTGAGAAAATGGACAGAAGAATCGAGGAAAGAATTGATGGGGAATTAAATTACTTGAATGGTGCTCTGTTCATGTCATCTGCAACCATGAACAAAACTGTTTCTTCATCGTTAGACCAACCACTTCCCTAATTACCTTTTTTAATTATCACCAATACAATATTCTTGTACTTAATTACTCAGATGGGATATGAATGTCATTTCAGGTTGTTGAACGAAACTCATGTCTACACTGAAGAAGATGCAAGGTTCATTCATGGACATGGGGTGGCTTACCGCAACTAGTTGAGGTCTACACAGGTCGGGGGAATTGCTGTACAGCAAACAGAATTGCAGAATGCATGGAAATTACTAAAACAGTCATTAATTTCTTCTACCAAAAAAGAAAGAAAAAAACAAAACAGCAATTGTTTGAAGCATTTGGTTTTAGTTTTGCACAAGCTATGTTAGCTTCATTGGGTTGTTCATAGGGTTCAAAGTGTGACTTTTGCTAAGCTTAGTTTATCTTTTATGAATGAAACATGAGGCATTCCTCCAATTCCCTACTTTGGTTTCTTGAGAAGTGTTGGAACCCCATAAATACAATGGCTCATCTAATTTGTTTCATTTATTCAAAACAGAGTTGCACGTACAACACATATATATATATATAATTGAGCACAATACTAATTACATAAACTGCATTAACCAAGAAGGCACAACGTACATGAAGAAGAGAAACGACACATAATTGAGTTAAGAATTCAACCTCTTCTTTAATTAAGTTCTCTTAACTGGGTCAAAGTTGGAGACTCCAATAACAGCTCCAAGAATTGCTACAAGCACAACTCCACCAGCTGCAATGCTAAGCAAAAAGTTGTTGAGAGATGGAGTGACGCCGGCCCCGGCCGCCTCAGCCACCTCAGGTATCACCATGGAAGCTGTCAGTGCAGCTGCTGTGAGGCCTGTGACCGCCTTTTCTTTCAAAGAGGCCTCAACTTTGAACATGTCTATGGACTTTGGCTTAACGAACACAGCCTTCTTTACTGGGATTATTGACTTCAATAATGAGCTTGGCCGGCTTGTTCTGTTTTGGGTGGCAGACATTACTGGCATAGCCATTGAAACAGAAGCCATTTCTTGTGTTACTGATTGGATCTCTCTTAGTTTGCCTGGGTATACAATGCAGTAGTAGGAGGTGTTATTTTGGGTTCAGAACTCAGATAGGGAATGAATGGGAGGTGTAAATTAGAGATTTTCGCTGACGTTTCGCTTCAGCGTTATCCTATGTGGCATATTCTACACCTGGGATTGCAGGATAAGCTTATCCCCTCAGATTCGATCCACTAGAAAAAAGGCCACCACAAAACTACATAACATAATGCTTGCTTCACTCCGAACAGGAATGACCATACATTTTGACCCTCATTTCCTTTCCTTCTGGCCCAAATGAAGAATTGTAATGTTCACACCGAAAACGAGGGAGGCAAAAGAGACTAAAAAAAGAGAGGTACTATTAACAAGAAGTTATCTCTAATGACGACTTTATAAATTTCTAATAAGGAACAAATGAAGATTTTTAAATAAGCAGTTAGATAAGTGTTTTAAATTTTAGTTGATATTTCAAATTTTTAACATACAAACATGCAAGTCATCTAATTATTTATTAAAAAGTGTTTACTTGATTTTTATTAATTGTAAGGTTCTCATTAAATCGAATTTTTCTCAATTAACAGAATAAAAGAAAAAATTATTTCATATTATATACAATTAGAATCCACAACATTATTCTCATTTGTCTTATATATGAAAATAGTAGTACTTGTAATGAAACCCTACTGACAACAGGAAAGTAAAATAAATAAATTGAAAAACTCATCACTAAATCTTCTCGGTGAGAATAACCATGCATCTCATTTTCGGTTAGACGAACTGTTTCTTCTTTCTTTTCTTTTATGGGGTCTGGTAGTTTGGGACGAAGAATATATAACATGTTTCCAGATACCAGGCGAAAGAAAAATTGGCAGAAGTTTAACCAAGAAAAATCTATTAAACTACTGTGGTAATTGTCCCAGACGCGTCAAATTATTGGGAGACTGTAGCTAGTATGCAATTTTAATTAGTCAAAGCAAGTTATCCTTAGTTGGTTAGCTAGAGGGTTGTGTTAATTAAGAAGTCTGATAAATTCGATTGCTAATGAATTATTGCCTCATGATTGGTTTAGGCACTGCAAATTATTAGACAAAGCAAAGCAGGCATGCATGTTGAATGGTTGTACATGTTCCAATAGCTTGTCTTGGGGGTGCAACACTGCATAAAAATATGATTATGCAAAATATACTATCGTTCATTTTGAAAACTCGTGGCCGGAAACAATCAATTGTTTTGTCATTGTGATGGGAAGTTTTGCATACAGACCGATTAAAATCAAAGTTAAAATGGAAAAGAAATACAAAAGTCAAAATATATATATGATCAAAAGAAACTTCAAAGTTATATCCATTTTAGTTTTTGTGTTCAATTATCATAATTTACCAAACATTCACACACTATTTTTTTAACCACAATACTTTTAAAATATAATTTACCAAACCTAAGTTCTTAATTATATAACTAATATTTATACATTTGTGTATTTTCACGGCTAATTATTCTTCCAACAATATTAAACTAAACCGAAAGAACCAAAAGATATATCTTTCGGCGTAGGAAAATGGTCCATGGAGCTGTAACGTTGTTATTTACTCTGTCATGAAAATGGTCCATAGAAGCATTCATATTCGTTTATCGATCACTGAATTTTAATTCTAGCTGTCCGTTCACCTTGATTAACTTCAAGTCTTCAACCAAGCTAAATGGAAGATGATCGATCTCTTATATTCGAGGTCGGAGATGAAGAGTACTAGCTAGTACTACTGAATTACGTACGTACTGAATGGTGCATGCATGTGGGGACGTGCCTGGCATCAAATTCAAATATATAGTTATTAAAAGCCAGCTGCTGATCGGGACCGGCCGGCCTCTCAGTTGTGAATTATTGCCGCAATGGACCATCAATCAATTCTGAATAGTAATGGATGAAACTGCAGAAACGTCCATTAATTAATTACTAGGTTTTGCAGTAAAACTTTAATTAGGATCTCAAAGTGTCATATTATATCTATAACACTCGATTAAAATAAGATACTAATTAATAAAATCTCCCTCAACAATGCATACATCCTAAACTTAATTGCTACTCTTGCTTGCTTTAACTCGATCGACCCTTGCATTAACACAGACAGTGTTTGTCGATGGAGTCCATAAGTAGACAGCTAGTACATCGTACATACATATTTACAAATACTACAATTATTGTTTCGGTTGTTGAGAAATTCAACTAGCAAATTTAATCCACCAATTCTTTTGGGAGTTGCGTGGCTGCATCAATGACATATATAGACTTGCCAAAAGGATTCTCCATTGTTAGTTTTTTCGTATTTGCAGATATTAGTAACTGCAACTTGTGTGAGTGAGAGAGATCGATGGGTAGGAAATGCTCGTATTGCGGGAACATGGGACACAATTCAAGGACTTGCAAGACCAATACATCTGAGATGCAGCTGAAACTAAATGAGAGAGAGACAGGCCCTAATAGTGTTGATGACCTTTCTTCATATTCGTCTTCCTCCTCATCATTTTCTACATTTGTATGGAATATGATGAGCTTATCTTCTTCACCATCATCAGTTGCCTATTCTTCTACTGAATCTTCACGCTTGATTACCAGTTGTTTCATGGCACATGAAATTGAGAAAATAGTAATGGAAAATAATCTCGGTATCGACCATCAAGACGTCTCTCATATCGATAATGTAGCTCAAGAAACAAACAAAGGTGAGTGCTTGATCTACAGTCAATTTTTTTTGTTGAGATTATTATTTAAATACGTTTTTTTCATGATATTACATGTGTAATTTAGTCATGAAGATGTTTCATATTTAGCCTAGTACTTAGACTACTTAATTGTGGTATATATAAGCAATTTGTTTTTCTTTTTCTTACGGTTTTCGATTCTTCATCATGATATTGGCATATTGCTTTTCTTTATGCTTAAAGCTAGAAGTCTTTTCCTTAGGCCTAAAGAAGTTAATTTTTTCAAGTAGTATTGTATCCTCTTTTTTTTTTTGCCTTGTGGTATATTTCTCTCAATTTCCAATATTAACTCATTAGTCAACTTAATAATTCCAAGTTTCCAACACTACTAGTTAGTCAAAAGGATAATTCTTAGGTAACTAGTGTATATATATATATTAGTATTAATTTTTTTTCCTCATTTTTTTTTCTAGAGGATTAAAGGATTTCACTCATACCCCCATGATGATTCTAACCACTGAGCTAACACCACTTCGTCTATTACATTAGTACTTTATTTCAACGACCGCAAAAAAAAAGGTTTTAATTTGACAACCAAAAAAATAAAAATAGAAATTTACTCGAAGATACTATTGACACTTTCTACAGTCATTATGCACCTGAAATTAGTACTTCATTATATCCATAAAATAAGCCTACGGATTGCAAAGTAAATGACTAGCTTACATATATACAAGAGTACTAATAACATCTCATCTCCAACAAATATACAAGTTAATTTCGTAACATCTCAATTCAAGTGCCCATGTATATAATACCCCTCCTTTAAATTTATGATATATGAACTATATATATGTATATGTAATGAAGTCCTAAATGATTTTTTTTTTGGGTGGTAATTTTCCTTTCCTTATTTATATATATATAGGTGTAGCATGGAGTGAGGAGGAGCACCTGAGGTTTCTAGAAGGGCTTGAAAAGCTGGGTAAGGGGGACTGGAGGGGCATCTCTAAACACTACGTCGCCACAAGAACTCCAGCCCAGATCGCCAGTCATGCCCAAAACTATTTTCTCAGACGTCAAGATACCACCACCACCCTGAATAAGAGAACAAGCCGTCGACGACGTCCCAGCCTTTTTGATGTAAGACATGCAGCCATCATCGTTCCATTAATTTCCTTCCGTTAATTGATTTTGATCATTAATTAACAATGTAGTTAGTAAGCTTGTTCTTTATGATACTCTAATTAATAATCTGGTGGTCGGCATGCAGGTGGGTAAACATCAGCTCTCGGTTGATATTAACGTCTCTAATCCTCCTAATACTGAAGCAGCTCTGGGCTGGAAATTGGGTACTGAAAAATTTGGTGATCAGCCGAGTCAAAGCCTCGATTTGCAATTTGATAAGCCTACTCCTTCTTCTTCTGCAAGTACGTAGTTTACTTGGAGAGTCTTGGTCATGCCGACTATCCCGGGATATGGCCTTTTTATTTCCAGCTTGCGTGAAAAACTAGGGCTGAAATTGAAATGTAAAACTACCTTTTAGTCTCCATGCTCTCGTATGTCTAATTTGTAAGGAGGTTTCAAAAATTTGCCAATCCATGACTAGATGCAATAAAGAATGTATTTTGTATGACTATATGCAATATATGTTTTGACTTTTCTGGGTTTAAAACTATCCGGGTAAGATCAATTGGATTATAGAAATATCAAAACTGTATCATTTGGTTTCTGGATGTGCATGTATGCAATGCTTTGATGCTGAATGTTAGAATAAATTTGATGAATACGCACACTACAAAAGTCTAAAATATCAAATTACTTAATACATCACAAGAACATAGCAATTAATGGTACTCGATCTACAGAGAAACTTGGGCTCGTCTATATATCAATGGAGCTATACATACGATTTGTTGATGTATTTGTGAGAGCAATTAAAGAAATAAAGAGTCCTAGAAAATTTGAAAGATATCACTTTCCATTAAAAAAAAATCTTGAGTTATAATAAGAAAGTTATCATCATTTATGTGCAAAGAATTATGATTTTTGAGATTTGATTTATGTATATGTCAAAAACTTATAAGTTGGGATGAAAATAAACACATTGAATGCATACAATCATATTATGTTCTACTTTCATATAAGAAAGGTAATAAGCCTATAAATCTTAAAATATAGAAGCGGTCTAAATTTAGTTAAAGACATGCATATAAATAAAAAGTAGCCAAGGGTGCAATTATTAAGAGTGGAGCGTGCAATATTATAGGGGTATATGCAAAGCCATAATTTATATCTTATTTCTCAAGCACTAAAATATGATAAGATGTAATCGTCCATATCACGGAAGCCGGACATGACTACTTTCGGCTCCTCCACGATCACTAACAATTAACAGCACACACCGGCATGGTCATCGATCACTTGGTGCTTGTGTTGTTTTAGTAATTATATATATTTACTTGATGTGCCATTACCCCTTGAGCCACTTAATTGGTATCCGAGGAAATTTGTTTGACCAAGGTCAAGGTATCCCAAAAGCTTTCTAGGCCTAAGGACTAATCCCTGCGGCGTATGTGAAATGCTCCAACTATGCATTACAGCATAGTGCCTGGCCACTTTGATGACTTCGTGAATCGAACTCAGGTAGGGGGGTTCTCAACCTGGAAGTTGATCCACTAGGCCACTTGCAGTGGTTTGATATCCGAGGAAATTAATTAAGCTTGAAAACCTCATCAAGTTGACACTTGACACATCATGCATAGGCCAACATCCAACGCTTGGCCAATTTCAATAACAATAGCCAAATGATTGGCAGTTACTGGAGCCTACATGCCTAGATCAATTCCACAGGCGATTGGTTTTGTCATTTGATATTTTGATTCAAACACATGCATGTGGGGCATCGGCTTCAACATTTATTTATTTTGCACGCGGCTCCCAAGTCTGATGCAGCAGTGATCACAACCGGTTATTTCAAAATAATTTTAAATATGAGGACTCGAAATCATTTGAAAATAATTTAAATAGTATATCGGCAGCATAATTATTTTTAATTGTTGCATCGACAAACCAAAAATAATTGTCAAAAAATAATAAACAGTGAATTGCCTCGATTGATAAATTGGCAATTGTGCATTTGCATGTGGAAGACAATTCGACAGCAAGTCACTCGAGAACCCTAGGAGTTTTTACGACAAACACCACACGTTGAGAGCAAAAAGGAACTTGGAGCCCGAGATGTCCGTCGATAAAAGATTCAAAATTGACAGCGGGGTTTGTCCTCAATCTAATTTGACTGTAGCAGTAAGAACAGACAATGTTCAGTGTATTCACATGGGTCAATAGAATTAATCAGAATGGGGCAAAGCTATCCACCGAGCACCAACAAATTAATGAAAAGATGGACGATCATTTGCTGGAGACTGGAGTACGACGGTAGAACGAGGTTGTACTGATTGCTGCTGATTCAGTACTGGAGTGGTTGAAGAAACTTACGGTGATTAGGCTGACTGAGTAAAGGAGCCATGGTTGCCTGTTCAGATATACAGAGGGTTGCAGAAGTCAGAGACAGAATTGAAACAGAGGACAGGACTGTTAAAATTAATGTTGAGGAAATGCAAATTCCTATAAACAGTACATATTGGTGTTTAGTTCCTGGAAAAAAATTAGAAGAATAATAAGGAGGGTAGAACTGAAAAATTTGGATCTAATTTTTACCAATAGTCATGCATGAAAAAAGAATCGGTAAAAACTACATAATCATGCATGCTTCACATTCAATAATCAATATGTACAGCGACACGCTTCAGAAATGCAGGTATATGTGAGCCTCTCACTCATTAATCATCACCACCTCCCTCTAATATATTATATATTTATAGCTCACGCATATCACTCCAAAAGAAGAATATGGTGACCTAACCCAAATGAAAAACAAGAGAGATTAAGAAAAAGGAGGTACTATTACCACAGTCAAAGGAGAACGAAAATTATACGGTGCCCCTCAGTACAGTTTAATTTTATATCACATCCGATCTGAATCCACAGCATTAATCTCATCTATCTACTGAAACCTACTCCGCCAAAAGGAAAGTAAAACTAAATTGAAAAGCTCATCACCGGGTCTTCCTTTTATCCTACGAAAGATCATTTGTTGGTGAGAGTTGCATCTCATTTAGGTTCAGTGAGCCGAACTTCTAGGGGCAGCAGATAGTATGTAATATGTAGCTCCTCAAAACATTTCTTCAATGCCATGACCATTTCACTTCTCCGCTTTTGCTTTTCTCCCCATTCTTGAAAGTTCATAGTGTGACTAAAATAGAGTGCCATCTTTAACTTATTCACGTTCTCGATCTCAAGCACCACCACTTGATGGTTTGGATGCCAAAGCGTCGGATTCTCATCCACATACCTGTAACAAAACCAAATTGCAGAAGTGTAAACACAAATGCACGCTGCAATTTGACGCTCACTTGTCTAACACGATTGTTACTCCCAGTACACTCGCATGCATGTTAATGTGCACTGCAGTCTGTATGATTAACAATCCAGATTCATAGACACATGAACTAATCAACATTAAACTACATATGCATGTATGAATGTATGTATGTGCTCCTAAAAATCACGATTCAAAGCTTCGATTAACTCACTCCTTCACTTTCTCTTTCAGCTCGCCTATCTTCTTCACTGGTGTAGTAAAAGCAATTGTGAACTCCACGCTATCACCCATATTTGAACTTCTGTAATAATTGCTGATGGCTTTTGTGGATAAAACTGAATTTGGATAGTATACCTTCTCTTGATTGAGTTTCAAAAAGACTGTAGTTAAGATGTTCATCTCCTCAACCATCAACTATTAGAGTTACCATGTGTTAGAAACTTGATCAAAATCAAACCCAACATAATGAAATAAAAGTTCTATAAATTACCTGAACGCCATCAACGACACAGCGGTCACCGACATCAAATGGATGCATTACAAATACAAAGATAATAGCTTCAAATATAGTCTTGCAAGTGTTTCCAAACATAAAAGCTGCCACTACGAGCTGTGATGAGAGGAAGACAAGTACTTTTGTAGTTGCAATTTCCATCAATAAAAGCCACACTAGAATGGTAATAATAACCAGGACACTAGTAACAAGTTTGTTCAATTGCTTTACAGCTGTTTTGGTATCCGTTAAAGAATGAGCTAATGCTTTGCGACCATTGAAGACCTTCACCTGCAAAAATCACATGGAAAAGAATTGGAAAAGTACAGTTAACTCTTATACATAATGAACTAATGAAGACGATGAAGACAATTCTCTTTATGCGCAGAATGTAAATAAAAACAGACTCTAGTTATCATATTTTATTTTTCCATCCCTGCTATGTCTGCTTTCAGATTGAAAGATCTGATCAAGAAGTATAACTCCACGACTAGAAGAACAATGTGTGAAATACATGCCATACACACCGACACACAGAACAAAAGATACCCAGAAGCCAAATAAGAACTACAACTTGCGGAAGTCAAGAGACATAAGATAAAAGGTCTTACCACCCACTCTGTTAGAGTTTTTCTGTCAACCTTTCCAGTGTTTGCTACGTCAATCAGCGGCCACACAAGCTCCGCCTCTTCCTCGATCATGAACCTCAAGAGGTCCCACTCCTCAATGTACCTACTCAGAGATTTAACAAAAGTATGAAAATGGCACAAAAAAAATGAAACAAAAAAATATAAATAATAACTTAAATAAGATAGATTTTTACTGGGCACCAAGCTGAGCGATGTTAAGGAAAATGTCATAGGCGGCAGCAGTTGCTTCCATCTCACTGGTAATCTCCTTATCTCTCTGTTCATTTAGACCTTCCATCTCGTCCAATGTATGGGAGATCGTGGACAGCCCTGAACTAGTAACTGCATCCACCAATACCTTCATAGTCCAAGATGAAACCTTCTCTTGTTTTATCTTTTGAAGCTTTGTCATGTCAATGACCTCTTTCTCCTTCCCAGCCTTTGCCTTCTTAGTCGCCCTGAAACTCAGTTTGCTAGTGCTCGGTGATCTCCCAATCTTCCCATCAGCCTCCTCCATAAGCGGAGGCCCTGAAAGTGTCTGAAGCACATATTGATGGAAGATTGATTCTTGAATTCTATCAAAGAAGGTGTTCACATGGAAACTAGATGCTAATATCTTAAGCAACAAAGTTTTTGACAGCCACAAAAATGCCCCAATAAGAACTGAAACAAGAGTCCATGTAACATAACCTAATATCTTTGTGGAAGTATTTGACCGCTTAACCCCACGATTGAACACCAGTAGCCATGTGAGAAGAACCAGAGACAACCACATGAAAACCTGAACACTCTTCTTCATTCCATGAACAAAATACAATACCTTCTTCCTAAGCAAAAAGTTGCGCTCAATCACAAAAACTATGAAATGCATAACCCAATTTGTAACCAACATGCCACTGAATATCACCATGACAAGCACACACCATTTCCAAATCTCCAATCCCCAAACCATATAATTCTCTAGTTTCTGGACAGTCAAGCTAGCCACTAAACAACCCAAAATGCAAAGAAAAACAATCAACTCAATCAAGATTATCTTGTTCACTTTCCCATGCTTATTTCTACTCAGTTTAACCTTCTTGTAAATCTCTTCATCCTCCTTATCTTTGGTCCTGCCTGGAGATGACAGTGCATGCTTAGCAGAAGAGATGGATATAGCCCTAACTCCTGATATATTATTTGGCGAACCCCTACTGAATGAAGCCCTATAAGGGGAATTTGCACCAATTTGATCTACACTACCATCTTCATTCATAACAGGCGATGGTTCACCAAATCTTGACTTGGGTTTAGTAACTGACCTATTGAATGACTTTCTCCTATTGAGGCTCTCATTGCGAGTGGGGATCCTCGGAGGCTTACAAGGGTTGGGACTGGCTCTTGAAATATCCGGTGAAGGAAACCCAACCGGAACTGGCTTAGAGAAGCCAGTACTACTGGACTCAGTGGACACTCTCAAGTGCTCTTTGCTTTGCTTGGGAGCTGAAGATTCTGAAGCTTTTGAAGAAGACCCTTTTGCTTCATTCATATCGTCACTTTGAACTTCCACTATAACTTCACCTCCATTCGCAGATTGCTTCTCCGACATGCTTATTTCGCCGCCTTTTGAAACTTTCTCTGCGGCTTTCATTAAACCCTTATCACCTTAAACCCTAATCCAACAAAAGCAAACATTAAAAAGGCAATTGGCATACCCAAAATGGAAATTACGAGAAACCAGAATCAGAATCAGAATCGTATTTGAAAATCTAAACTTTCGAACACTTTTCAGAAGACACTTTCCCTTTCTTTTTTCCAAAACTCTGTAGATCTCATTCTTTTTTTTCTTTAAAGGTCTGAGATTTATGCAATGGCTTTCTAACAAAACAAAAACACAGCTAATTGAATAAGTACCATAACTGGAAACGAAGCTACTTTCGCGCCAAAACGATTAAATTAAAAATCTACTTCTTCCATCACAGTAAGAACACCATGTTTTGTGTGAATCCTGGGTCAATAGAATCAGACTAGAGCAAAGCTATCCACGGAGCACCCACAAATGAAAATATGGAAGATCATTTGCTGCAGTAGGGTGAGATTGTATTGATCGTTGATTCAGTACTGTAAACAAAGTACTCAACTGGGCTTGTAGAGGAAAAAGTTTTCACCTTCAACAAAAAAAAAAAGAACAGAGCTTGAAGTTGATGATCCAGTTCTTTAGCTATTTGAAGACTACAGATTGGTGAGCTTATTGGGTTTTCATTTGGGTATCTAAAAGTTTGTGATCATCATTGAGATACTTGGATAGAAGATCAAAGATTGTGGTGAAAATCTTGGAGATCAGAAGACGTGTGAAACCGAATGAATAAAGGAGGCAGGCCGGGTTGCCTGTCGGCCAGTCCAAAAAATAAAGAGGGAAGCCAGGGACAGAATTGAAACAGAGGAGAGGAGGGTTCAAATGTTGAGGAAATGCAAATACATATAAAGACTACATGTAGCACGTGGTTCCTGAATAAACTGGAAGATATAATAGAAACAATTTCGGGCCCTTAATTCTTGTCAAACAAATATTTGTCGAAAGTATTTCAAGGATGTGTAAGGTATAAAACTTGTACCAAATACCAACCAGAAGAACAATATTTAAAGTGTGAACCGGTGGGGGATGCCAGGTTGGGAGCAGAAAGTATTTGAAGGATGTGTAACCATAGACCTTCAAAGAACAACCCTCGAATTCTAATCACGACATATAATTTGATGAAGAAACAATAAAACATCTCGTAGCATTCGTTTTTTTGGATTGAAAAAAAAAATATTGGAAATGATTAAATAACTTACAACGAGTTCAAATGAGACTCGTTAAAAAAACCTTGCTCCATCTAACAAGAAAAAAGGAATGCCCCCTAAGGGGTGAGCCAAGGCAAATAATACTCTACTTCTAACTAATATAAAGGCTACAACAAAGATAAAACAACTTGTGTCACATTATGAGCGATCTTATTACAGCTTCGAGGATCATATTTGCATAAAGCCTAAACTAAGGAGGGTTGAACTGGAATTTGGATTTTTGGATTGTGATTTCGAGTTCTTGGTGGTTAAATTAATTTTTATATTTGTAATAATTATAAATGGGCTTACAGCTGAGGTGCACTACAGGGTGTTCAGGCCAACAACCATGTATCAACTATCAAGTCCCAATACCAACAGTTGTCGTCGGAGACTCGTAACTTATTATCATTAGTTTAAGCTGTATTTAACTAATCACTTAATTAAAGCAAATAATAGAGCATTTCTTAATGTTATCTCTGTCAAATTTGATTTAGTCGACGTTAATTTTAATTAATTGACAAGAAGTCTCTGTTAATTGTTAATGCAGAGAGAGATATATAGGACACAAAATAAAATGGAAAAGTGGACCAAATATCTAGAATGGTCTGGTCTCTGTTTCAGGTATTAGTGATTTGGCATTAGTGCTGGGAGCTAGTGCTGGGAGGGCACGGTGTATTGGCATTAGTGATTTAGTACTACGACTACTACGACTAGTAAGCTAGTGCTATTTCCATCACCGTTGGCTGTGGCCAAGTTCAGAACAAGATCGACAATGATTTCAGAAGAGCACGTTAAATCGTTCATAATCAATTGGACCAAAACCATGTACTGCTAGTGGTACAAGTAGGTGAGCAAAAGCTCTGGTATACATGTTCGATCATGGAAAACGACAGCAATAAAATGCCAAATTTCTGAAGTGAAACGACTTGTCAACTTCTTCTTTTTTTGTTGGAAAAAAAAAACGACTTAAAGTAGTCGCTTTGGTCTGCGTCAATCTTTAATCTTTATTTTACAGGAAATGTATGATTGATGATTATGATTACGTAATTTAATAATGCAGCATGAACTTTAATTTTATGGTCGAGGGCAACATGAACCCTACTACAAACTACCATTTTGTAGATTGTCTTCCCTAAAGTAATTGAAATTAAGCTACCGACTTAGCTCACGTTCAAACTGAAAGTCATTCATTAGACCAATCAAAACCTCTACATTGTGACTTTATAACGATGATTAATTGAGATAATAAACAAAACAAGAAGAACATTGCATGACGATATTCTAATTGCATTAATTCGTCTGTAAAAATCATTCTACAAACTTTTTATATTTTATTTTAAAAGATGGATCTTGGGCTTGGAATATCTTTCTTCGGAATTTTTTTATTTATTTTCATCGATGTATGCCTTATAGGTGTTGTATTTGATACAGTTTATTGAATAAAATTATTCTCCTTAATCAAAAAAATAATTATTATTTTGTGACAATGTAAAATATTTTGCGTATATGACATGTTCCCTACTAGTGAAATCAAAATAATTTTAATATATTTTAAATCATGGTTTTCTACTTAGTTGTCTCTTAAAGGCCAATTTTGTACTTGAACTTTTCAATTTATTTTCTTATGAGTTTTATTTTCATTAAAAAATGGATAGTCTTAACTCCGTAAAACAAAACCTTTGTTTTGGGAAAATAAAATAAAGTATATTTAAAAAATCATTGAATGGAAACATTTGGATAGTCTTAAATCTAAAAAAAAAAAATTAAAAACCAACTGATTTAATTTGATCAAAAAATAAAATTGAGTGCAACCTTTACCGACGAATCATTCGTCGGTAAAAGTCGTTCATTTTTTTTTTCAAAACGTTAAAAAGATGACCCTAGGGTTTGGGATGTTTTTCTCTAATAAAGCATTTTTTTTCAATTTTCTTAAAATATTTTATTTTTATTTTATTTTTTATTTTCTTAGGAGTTTTGTTTTCATTATGAATTATGCGTCGGTAACCGTCGTTCTTTATTATTATTATTTTTTAATAATTCAAAATTTTAAAATGATCATCTAGAGCTTGGAATGTTTTTCTCTCGTGGATTTTTTTTTTTCTTCTTTTCGGCAAAATATTTCTCTCAATCACGAACACTATGAAATGCATAAACCAATTTGTAACCAACATACCACAAAATATCACCATGACAAGCACGCACCATTTCCAAATGTCCGACTCCCAAACCATAAGATGTTTCAGATTCTCAATAGTGGCGCTTGCCACTACAAAACCCAAAAGGCACCAAAAAACAATCCACTCAATCAAGACCTTCTTTTTCACTCTCTGTTTCTCATGCTTATCTGTACTCAACTTTTTCTTATAAATATCTTCATACTCCTTCCTTTTGGCCCTGCCCAGAGAAGTCATGGCCGAGCCACTATCAGAACTGAAGGAGTCACTATCGGGGCCGGGGACCCTCATTGAATGAACCATTTTGTTTTAACGAGAATTTGCACCAATCGAGCTGCTCTAACCTAGTCTCATCAAACATATTGGGATCAAGGGCACTGATTGTTCACCGAATCTGGACTTGGGTTTGGAAATTAAGAACTGACCTATTGATGACTTTCTCGAGGTAAGGATCTCACTGGGGTTTTGACTTGATCTTGAAATTTCAGGTGTAGGAAAGCCATCTTGTACTGACTTGGTGGATGCCCCCCCCGCAAGTCAACTTTGCTTCCCTTAGAAGCTGAAGATTCTGAGCCTTTTGAACAAGACCCTCGTGCCTCAATATTCGTCTCTTCGCTTGGAATGTCAATTACAACTTGACCTCCATTGGTAGATTGCTTCCCGGACATACTCATTTCGCCACCTGTTAAAACCCTAGCTATCACATTAAACAGAACGTCAGAACCAGAATCCCATTTAAAAACCTCAACGTTGAGATTTCAATTTTGTGACAAAAAAACAGTAAGAACTAAGAACACGTTCTGTGCTTATGGTTTAGTGTCTTCGATCACTTGATCAGTATATTTAATCAGACCGGACTGAATCTATTTGCAGAGTATCAACGAAGGAAAATATGGAACATCATTTGCCGAATAGGCCGGAGGGGGTTCTGGTGATATATCGTTGATTCAGCACTGCACAGTGCACAGAGAGTGGTCGATCAACTGGGCTTGCAAATAAAGATCTTGAACAAGAACAGAGCTTCAAGGTTGAATTGTTTAGCAATTTAATTAAAAACGAATGATTGGTGAGCTAGCTTGTTGGGTTTGAATATGTATTTGGTGATTAAATTTTTGTGGGCATGATAGAAAAAACTTGAATATATAAAAGAAGATTGTGATAATGTTGTTAGTTGAAACTGAATGAGTGAAAGAGAAATTTAGCTGCTAGTTGGTCATTTTTAAACTTTGTTTTCGCCAGGGGTCATTTTTAAAAATCAAACAAGATCGAACTATCGAAGTGTGTGTATATATATATATATATTCTATCGTCACCACTTTCATCGCACTCTACGGACACCACATTCTAATTGATTCTGCCTACAAGAAAAAAACCGATCAAGTATAATTAAAAAATACTTGCATGTCAAGTATAATTAAAATTGAAATGACTTGTACAGTCGCTTTGGTCTGTGTCAACCCTTTATATTTTTTTCAGGGGTGTGATTGACACAATTAAATTTCAAAGTTTAATCTTAAACTATCATATAATTTGTGTACTCAAAAAGTCTAAATATTGACTTTTTGATAATTTCAAAATCATTAGCTAAACCCGGTCTATAATATTATTAGTAGGTAGGTATAACTTATAAGAGGGCTAAACACTATCTAATATTCTGTTTTGAAGCTTCTTGAGACTGCAAGTTATGGTCGCAAATGAGGGTCTGATAGAAGCATCTGCATCCCATGAAAGGCAAATCAGCTCAATTAACTCCTCAAGTTGTCCGTCGTCAGGAAGTCTTGGCCGTAATTTACCCTCCACAACTTCCATTGCAATCTACAATTAATAAAGAGGAACCACTACAATTACTGGATTAATATTAATCGCCAACATATATATATATGTACATGATTAGTAGTCATTCAAACCTCGCCCATCTAAAATTTTATAACTGAAAAGTTGTACTCAACTGCACGTACAACTTAATATCTACAGCATAGACTTCTGCATGCCTTTTGTAGTTTTGTTTAAGTTTTCATTTTGCTCGACTTGAGGAAGATTTCTTTAAGTAATTATATACCTTAGCTGGACCATAATTTGTCTCAATGTATGGATAATTTCCGGTTATGAGCTCATTGAGTATAATACCAAAACTGTACACATCGCATTTCTCATTATAAGGCTCGCATTGGATCACCTCTGGTGCCATGTACACATAAGTTCCTGCAAATTTCTAAACAAGCTAGAGTTTACAAGGCACAACCGTACCTTAGCGTATTTATATTATTGGTTCGGTAATAAATAAAATTAACAGATAAATGGTCTTGATTAATATCTAGCTTGTAAGAAAAGATTTTCCTACTTTAACGTCTTTACCTGTTTCACCGGTTAGTGCCATTTCTTCATCACTCAAGAACCGAGCGTGACCGAAATCCGCCACTCTTACATGATCAGCATCATCCAAAAAGATGTTGCTAGGCTTTAGGTCGCGATGCAGAACCTTAGGCTTTTGTTCATGGAGATACTGCATTGCTTGAGCAATCTCCAATGCCCTGGCCACTCTCTCTTCTAATGGAGGAAGCTCTATCATCCTCTCTTTTTGCCTATTGCCGGGGCCATGCAGCCACTCCTTTAGTGTCGCGCTCAAAAACTCGGTCACCACCCAAGCATAGTTTGGAGGATCAAGGCACGCACCCATTAGATGAAGCACATACCGATGGCGCTGCCTACATAATGTATCCAGTTCTTGAGCAAAAAATGAGACACCATTTTCGTTTGATTCAAAGAATTCAGGGTCTATGCATTTCACCGCCACATCAAGTCCATGCCATGTTGCTTTGTATATCTGAGCTGTGCTCCCCTGCCCTATCTTCTCTTCAAATTCAATCTGATCCAATTTTCATTACACACATTGTCGTCAAACAAAATGACATGTTATGTTGTCGCACTACTCTTAACTAAAGAGATATACACGTCTCAAAAACAGAAGTAGAGAACAAACACCTCATCTGGATTGATGTACCATCCATTTAGCTTGGATTGATCAATAAGAGCATCTAGATCCGAAGGTTGGTGGTGTTGGTGTTGGTGCAGGTGCAGAGGAGTAGTTGGCAATTGAGGACTAGCATTATTGACAAAATCGGCATGATCTTTGTTGTGGAGTATAAGGTCCAGAAAACCATTTTCTTGGGCTACTTGTAGACAGTACCGCAAATAATCTTGTGTTCTTTCCATTCGCTTTCTGTACATCAACCGCAGTTCTCTCTCCTTTGCGAATTTATTTTCCAGCTCTGCCACCTTCATTTTCAGGGCCCAAAAAAAAAAATAGTTAGGTTGAGCCTTATTTTATATACTAACATTTGACTAAATTATTGTGCTTAGTTAATTTATAATTTTTTTTGATAAAATGTCTCAAAGAATATTTTGTAACAAAATGAGAGTCAAAACAATAAGCTGCATGCGTAGTAACAAATTTCAGATTTGCGGCACTTGTCACTCATCTGAGACGAAACAATGTAATTTATAGAGATGCCTGCATTGGGATTTGCCAAACAGCTTGCGGTTCCAGAACATAGCTAGGCTTCACCCTACATTTGGGTAGGACAAACAGAAATGAAATAATTTAGGATGTTTAGATACATAGGACTTTGTGGCCTTTAATGTGATGGGAATATCTAGTGCATTCTATGGCATCCAAGGTTCAGTTTGTGCCGAACTATTAGATATGATTCAATTTGGTCTTCTTTTTTTCAGAATGAAATTGCAAATTATTAGGCAATTAAAATGTTTTCAACAGTGGTTCAATTTGGTCTTGAACATAGCAACTTTAAGCTTAGCTATTGTGGTTCAAAGTTCACCCAAAATAAAAATCTACCTGCTGCTCCAACTTGGTGGTTGACTGGCTCATCGAAACAACGTTAACCGACTCTCGACAACACCCGTGCGGCTCAACGGTGGCCATGGTGGTGGCAGTGTAATTCGTAGGTGTTAGTTGCTTTGTGGTACTTGGATCGATTCTTGGAGACAACTTTGGAGACCCCCTTTTCTTGTGAAATATACCCAGGATTTTATTCATTCTATTCTGTTGGTTTTTCACTTGATTTGTCTGCGATAAGAATTAATAATGTTTGGAGTATGCAAAGGAGAGGGAAGCTTAATAATGATCTAATGGTGCTTATAAACCGCCACCCCAAACTAAGCTTGTTGTTCGAGTAGTGTTCATGCAAATGAGAAAAACAAAATGGACGGAGAATGTGAAGTGCCAAACCAGTTCAATTGGTCATAATATTAATAGGCGATAGTATGTGTTTGTTTTTGTTTAGCTTATGTGCCTGGGCGCCTGGGCGGTGTAGCCTATGACCCTATCGTAGATATATGGATATATGAGAAGAGGGATAGCCAGATATTTCAATTGGGTAAATGGGCGATACTTACTAAAAGAAGAGGCACTGGGGTTAAAAATGGACCACCATTACCATAAATCATGTGGCCCGATTCGGAAAAGGAAGAAATATTCACATTGTTTTTTTAAAAATGTTTGGTCATGATATTTACAAGAAGGTTAAGTGGTCAAAACCACAATAACATGCGAAAGAAACAAAAGGAAAAGTTGAATCTCTATCCAAAAAAAAAAAGTTCAATCAGGCCCAGCCCGTGAGAAGTAACCCAAGAAAAAGGCCTTAGCTAGCTTTTGAAAAGAAATTTTCAAATTCAAATTGGAAATGAATTATATTGTTAATACAAATTAAATGGATTGTGTGTTTCGATACAAGTTATGACCTTAGAGAAAATTAAGTAAGCATCGAAAAAGACGCTTATATAATAACGTGCCTGAGAGTTCTATTTTCCGTGGGCATTGATGTAAAATTACATTAGTGTGGAACAACTATGTATAATTGAAGACAAACTCCATATATATAGTGAAACATTAGTTGGTCATATGTCTACATGTGTAGAATCTATGATTAAAGTAACTTGTTAATAGTAATAACAATAATATGGAAATTAAACCATGTAGAATAAAACTTCACCTATAAATTGAGTTTGTCACATCATGTGTTGGACATAGTGGTTAAATATGAGTTGAAAAGAATTATATATCGCACTCGATCAACTCAATGAAGTCATTAAAAAGATGGATAAATGTGATCCAAGTTGGATACAACAAAAAATGGTCCAGATCGAGCTAGAGATTTACACTTTTGTACAAGAAAGAAATGAATCTAAATTCACATCGGGATCGACGTTCAATCAGAGACTTTGTCTTTACTTTTTCTTTCAAGTTCCATAGCGAACCATAGCTAGCCCTTGTCTAGCTACTCCATCACTTGTGACTCTTATTGACTCAGTGGACCATTCAACTCTTATTGAGCTCAGCCTTAGGGCAAGGCCTTTTGCTCCATCACTTTCCACGCGGTTTTCTTAATACTAAGTTACTAACACACACATATATATTGATATATATATATATATATATCAAAAAAACCTTATTCATAGTATAAATTAATGGAGCAATTTCCATTCTATGGAGAATTAAGATGCTGGTCAGAGATATCAACTCCTTTGCTTATAGTTGTCAAAATATCATGTTTAAATATATTTTACGAGAAGTAAATTGTGTGGTTGATGCAATTACAATTTGGGCATTCAGTAAGTTTTTTTTTTTGGAATCTCACTTTACCTCTCAATGCTTTAAATGCTTTTTTGTTTGATCAGTTAAGTGTTGGTTGTTTTAGGGGCTCCTCGATGTAGCTTTTGTTGTATTTTTCGCATAGTAAAAAAAAACACACATATATATATATGTGTGCATAAAATAATTTAATTTGGTTGGTATTATCAAGAATCTCTTCCTTAATTGTGTATTTAAGCTCTGCATAAAAAATAAAAAATAAATAAATATTAAAAAATGGGTTAGTAATTGTATATATAAACAGTGTGCATAATAACTTTTGGTATGAAGAAAAAACTTGGTTCTCACAGTCACATGCATTCTGGTAGGTGATTTTGTTGTTTTCCCTAACAACAAGAAATATAAAATGATGTATTTGGGTAGTTTATTTTATTAATTAATTAATGTCTGGTGATCCACAAAGTCCTTGGATTGCAGAGACTTTGAAGAATTTACTGAGGTTCCTCATCACTTCCTTTCCTTGTGGCTGGGATCATTGTAATCAATAATATGGAAGGTGTAACTAGACCCCTTCTTTCACTAGTGACTACTTCAATGCCCTGGCCTCCAGCCCTTTGTATAGGCTAGGGTTGTGTTTTTGCTGGCATTTACCATGAAGAAATTAAACAGCAGCATTTGACTATGCACCCTAGCTAATGCCTGGGGAGGTTTTTTTGTGTATGGATAAAAATATGAATGTGATGAAAGAAACACAACAACTTGCATTTTCTCACATTTAATTTCCATGAATATGCTAAGCTAGAATTTGTACTGTGAGGACATGGTTTGAAGTTTGAAAAACTACTAAGTTTGGCTACATTTGCTGGTACAACAGACGGGCAACTACTGTGTGGAAGGGAATATAATGAATATGAATAGGGATTTAGGGATTGGTAGTGCCCTAGCCAAGAGTCCAAGACAGTTGGTTAGGATGGTCCTTCAGAATATTTAGAGTCAATTAATGAATATAATTAAGCTAGCTAATTAAATAGGTAGTGTAGTGTCTTTTTCAATTCAAGTAGGGGATCAATTTCCTTCTCCATCCCATCCACAAACATTATTCTTCTCATCATTGCTGGCAACTTCCATCCCCACCTCACCCACCAAGTACTGTACAGATTCTCCAATTAACCAAGGAATTGATTAGGTTAAGTACTTGCCGGGTATGATTCTAATTAACCCCAGATTAATCTTGTTATTTTATTGGTAAATTTCAACCCCCGAAGATTAAGAAAGTTTAAAAGTAGTTGTTTAACTGGTTCTGTTGAATAAGTTACAAACCAAATGAACAGATGGAGTGGAGTTGAGTTTGAGGCTTGTTAATTAATCATATATGATGATGCTTATTTTGACTAGAGCAAGAAAGACATTCCTATTTTTTTGAAGTGGACCTCACTATCACCCATTTCTCTGCATTTTCAGAATGAGAATTTGAGACCCACTGCAGCTTCGAGCTAGCTATCTGCATGCTCATCACGTACTAATTAATCATTTTATTAATTAATAGCTAGGTTATTAATTATTAGGTCTACTAACAATGAATAACCACCCTCTTGCATGCTCTTAGGGATTTTTATTCAATTCTTGATGCTCTAATTTTGTTTAAGTTCGATCGTGTTGTTACTTGTTAATTAGTCGCTTCGATCAGCAATCATCATCTAAGATTCGTTTCTAGTAACCACAAAGTTCACCTAACCCTTCATTCTTAATTCATTAAAGAATTTGCATACACATCAAGTTTCAAGTCCCGGCTAATTAACAATGGTGCGCATGGCGGATCCAAAAAATTTCTAAAGCATTTCATCGAACATCTATTTCAATTATTCGCCTATTTTAGTGAAATTTACTCTTGTATATATTTTGTGTGTTCGAGACTTCGAATATGTGCTTTCAACCTCTAAAGCTATAAGCTCTTAGCAAATTTTTGGTAGAAAATCGGAGAAAAAATAATGGAATACTGATAAGGAGGGAAGGGAATCCATGGAAATATAAACCCAAGTCCCAAGTATTCCACACCAGTATACTAGTGTATTTGAATGTTATGGTTTCTTGGTTGTTGGGACTTGGGATGGGAATGTGGATATGCTAACGCAACGTTCAAGTAAGTAAGGAGGGGCCAAAATGCCAAGACAAAATTACAAAATCCCAATTCCCATTCCAGAGAAAGAAAGAAAGAAAAGAAAGAAGAGAAGAGAAAAGAAAAGAAAGCCAAATGCTTTATTGGACTTCACTTTCTCTATTCCCATGGGCGAAGATCTGCCTTTGCCTGCTTTCCCATCACACCCCTCCCTACATTTTTCATTTCATATTTCATTGTTTGCTTGCTTGTCATTACGATCTCGAATCTTTCCTCTTTCATTTCCCTTCTCTCTTTTTCTTTCTCATCTTCCTTTTTACCGTTCCTATCAAACTTCTCTGTCAGTGTCCTTCTCAGTCTTTGATCATGATCAACAATCAAAACGCATCCCCATTCAGAAAATCAAACTCTCTGTTCAAGCACTTTATTTTTTCCCTTTTTTCACATCCCCAAAATGACACTATCTTCTTACAACATCAACTACGAGAAAAAATAGCAGCTAATGATTTTCTGAATCATCAACTTAAAATTCAAAATGGGCAACAAGAATTCTATCAACTCCATTAATCATCGGTAAAAAAACAGAGAGAACTCAAAGTTAAACAACAACATTGTTCTATACTTGTATATGTTGTAACCAAAAACTACAATATTAACTCTCAAGCCATTAGAAAATGGCACGATTAGTACGAACATGAGTGGTTTCGTACACCGGAAGCTCTTCAAGATACCTTTCTTTTCCGATCACAGCGAGGTGATCGAGTTCAAAAAGATCCGAACTTGAACAGCTAGCAGCATCGTCATCCATATCATCATCGTGATTGTTATTATAATCTCTGTTGGCTAATAATTCATTCTTAACTTGATTTCGGCGGTGATCTTTCAAAAACTCCCTGGCTGCTTCTTCGGCTTGCCTGCTTTTCTCTAAGACTCGTTGCTTGACGATCTCCTCCTCTGTTTTTATCGAATGAGAACGGCCGATTTTCCATGCGGTTGGCACAGTTACCTGCATTAGATGTGCATCTTGTTTTTGGTACAAGCATTTTTGCCCACAGGGTTGACAATCTTCGCCTACAATTACACTTACAGGGTAGAACTGGACCGATTTTTTAACCCCATTGCGCAATTTTTCTCTTGTATTCGGTGAATTCTTGCTTAAACATGACCTTGAAAATGAAGAAGCCGAAGAACATGTTGAGGATTGGCTCGACTTCATTTTCCTCTCTTCATACCCTGCAACTGATGATGATGATGTGCTCTTGGGCCTTTTGGTTTGCCCAGTTGTGAAGAGAGAGTTGAGGAAATTCGCAACACGGCCGCCCGGCGAAATCGGCTGTTTCACCTTCTTTAGATTGTCGTAAATCCTTAATGCCCTTGATTTGGACTTGATTGTAGTTTCCTCCACCTTGAAATTCTGATCTGAGACACGACTGTGACTGTAGTCATCAAACATGTGAAATTCTCTGTGTTGGTGGAACATAGTCCTCTGCTTCCTCTCCTCTGTTTTCACCGACCGAGGCTGGACGCTGGTGCGAATTGGCTTCGGCCACAGCGAAGGAACAAAACACGAGCCCCTCGGAGGCCGAGAACCGTACATGGACTCGGCGTCCGAGGATGAGAAGCCACCGGAGCTTGAATCCGAGGAGCAAGAATTGGAACTGAAAAACAGAACATCATCATGATCCCGGTCGAGTTTCCTGCTCCTGGCCAACTCAGCTTGAATGTGCTGCCTTCGTTGTGTCTCAGCCTTGTCGCTTGCCTTCTTCTCGATCCATTTCTCTATCAAACAGGCACGGCGAAGCGCCGCCATCTGTTCTTCTTGCTCAGTAACTCTACCACTTTTGCTGTGCCTCTTGGCCATTGTCGTCGTCTCCCTGTAAAACTTCAAATCCTCGCGGCTTCTCTCGCCTTCGTCAATGGAGCGGTAGATTTTGTCTAGGAGACTGGAAGAGAAAGATGGGTTTTCCCACCTAGACATTTTTTTATATACTTTGGTTTGTACAAATCCACGCAAGTGTTTGGTGGGTGGAGTATGAGAGTGGCGAAACAAGAAACGGAAGCGGCAGAGCGTGTCTGCCGAGAGAGGTTCAAAAGCTGCAGAGAAACAATTTCTGGGCGTTGCGAATCAGAGAAGGACGAGTGAAAGAGAGAAAGCAATTGATGGTTGTCTAGTCTAGACTCTAGAGAGAGAAAGAGCAATGAGACTGAGAGAGAGAGAGAGAGAGAGAGCAATGAGAGCGAAATGGCACGCCTTCACTTCAAGTTGAACAAGATGAAGAAAATGGGAACAGGGCAACAGGGACTTTATAAAGCTCCATCCATCACGCGCGTGCATGTCCATCCTAATCGGAGCCAATGCCAGTGCGGCATTACTGACGTGGCGTTCGACTTGCCTTTTTTATGCCGAGACTGCCCATATCTCTGCGACTAAATTACGGTCCTCCCGTTTCAAATTGCTGTGAGCCTGTAATAGTAATAATTGGCGGTCCATGTTTCTTGGTGTGAGGTAAAGTTTTTTTGTTTTGTTAGGTTTAGAATGTTGCATGGTAATTTTGCAAGGCGCATTTTGCATATTGCAATTTTTTTAATTTTTTTTTACTGAAAAGTAGTAAATTTTCTTCCAAACAGAGACGGGGCCTTGAAGGGACTGATTGATCGAGCTAAATTATGGGAAGTGTTTAATTAGGTGATTGGGGATTTGAACAGATTAGCTAAATGAGGTGAAGTGTTTAATTCAAAAAAAAAGAAAGAAAAGGTAATTGGACTTTTGATTACTGTGATTAAGTTTGGTGGTTGAATATGATCCAATATTTTGGCTACTGATTAATAAATTAATTTCACGTTTTTTTTAAGAATTTTTTTAAATAGTAATGGTGCCTATAATTTAGGATGAGGGCGTTATATTTAGGTTTAAAATTCAGATTGCGTTGGCATGGCCTGGCCATGATTGAATTTATCAATTTAATTATATGAATGGAATGGCTACAGGAGAAAGAATTTTTTTTGTTAGTACCTTAGTTTTTGGTACACTTTTTTATTTGTTTCTCTCAATTGGTAGGTGTTTCCTTTTACTTAATTGGTTTTTTTTTCACACTTTTTCCCATTTGGAAAAAAAAAAACAGAGGGATTCACCAACAAAAGATACTGAGGAAATTACTCAAAGGCACACTCTGTTTGTAAAATGTTATTATGATTTATGTTTTTTAACTTTGAAAAATTGAAAGTGGTAAAGCACTTGTACCAAAAAATGGAAATGGCGGATAAAAAAGCGAAATCAAGTGGATGAATTAAAAGAAGGCCTTTGAATCATGGGAAATTTGGTTGAACATGGTTGATTTACCGAAGGAGCCTCGAAGTTTTGCCTTTAATCATGGAAATTTAAGCGCTAAATTTGATAAACGGCTCTATGGAGCCTTAGATGAAGTTTTAAACTTAATGGATTTACCTTTTTTCTTTTGGTAAATAATGGTTTGACTTTACCACAGGTTAATGACATTCATTCCATTAATTAGTCTATAAGATACTCAAACAGTTTTATTGCAACGTAGTAATATATGCCTTTCCCAAAAGATGGGGTATAATCATTAATTTGAAAGAACATTTTAGAATGTTTTGATTTCTTTTTTTCATTTGGGTGATGAGATGATTAAAAAGACACCTACTTTGTTTCATTAAACTTCATTATGTATGATAATTAATTTTATGATCCAAACCAACCATTCACTAGATGATTTAGCGTGTTATCTAAATATTTTATGAACCATCTATGTGTTTCGACAGTTTCGTAGTAATTTGATGTATAACTAGGGCTGTCAATTCCGACACGACCCGATAACACGATTCGAAACCCGCACGAAATAAAACGGGTTTAACCTGTACGATTAAAAAACGGATCATTTGCGGGTCAACCCGTTAACACGAAATAAACCCGTGTAACCCGTTTATTAAACAAGTTGGGTTGAGTTATATATAACCCGAGTACATGACCAATTAAAAGTAAATCATTTTAATTATATATTAGGGCTGTAAGTCTTTTTTACTTTTAGGGTTAGCAGTTTTGATAACTAAGAAATTTCTCTAATAGTTTTCATTATTTTTCTATGTGAATAACTTTTGAATAATTATTTAGAAAATAAACGATTCCGATTAGAATTATCATACAAAATGAATTAACTATCAAATACACAGTATGTTTAGAATTCAAATCGACCACTATCAAACAATATGTCCACATTACATGAACCGATGAAAATGCAAGTACTAACTTGAGAAAATGTTGGGATTATCTTACATACTTGATATGCAATGCAATTTGTATTAATATTTCATGTTTCTTAGTTGATGAAGCAAACAAAATCATTAAGTAGACTGAAAAGGATGGCTTGGACTTACATCAAGATCACCCAACTAAGAAACCCCACCAATGCCTTAAACTACATGGGAAGCCAAGGATCTGCCCCCATTACCCTAACCAAGATCACATGTTGTTCCAATTTTGTTTGCTTCATGTTCATCCATCTCATGACATGAGTTATGATTCCTTCAACATGTATAGCCCTTTATGCACCCCAAGTGTTCCATAAAAGGAGATGGACAAAGAAACTTCTTTGATTTGGTCCCTTATTAGGGTTTCAAATAGTATCCCAGCCATTCTGGTTTTTAGGTTAAAATATGATACATAGTAAGGTGGCCTGCACCAACAATTTGACAATGATCGATATTGTGTACGTTCACAATCAGATGGTAATGGATCTTAAGGGTGATTAAATATTAAGTAGGCCCTGGGGTCTAATTGCGATCAGACCTCTGTATCTAGCTTTAGAAGAAGCAACCTCTACTTGGATCTTTAAACCCCACAGCTTTAATTCATATGCTCTTGCCTCGTGATTTCTAATTGTCTTCTAGGTTATATATAGGTGTAATATGTATGAATCAAATGTGGATCACTTGCAAAATAAATACTTAAGATTATATTAAATGGGCCGGATGGGTACCTATTTTTTTTGCTTGGGTTAGTGGGAAATATATTGGGCTAAATGTGACTACTGGTCAAGAACCCTATATTAAATGAATGTAATGAGTCTCACTTTCACTTATTTCGTTTTATTTGATGCATATGTTTATCTCACAGTTTCAAAGAATTTGAGTGCTATAACTAAAATGAATCATATTTCGGGCTATTACTATGTACTCATATGCAAGAATACCCATGTTAGCCAGCTTTTGAAGCAAATCGGGACTTACTTCCTAGCTCCAGCAGGAGTAGTGACTAACGTTAGGAGAATGTCTCCGATTTATAAGGGCAATAGGGGAAGTAGGAAACTAAATAGTAAATAGTAAATAAACTAAATACAGTGGTTTTTGGAAGTTACTCCATTGGCGAATAATGAACGGTGAGATTTCAGCATCACGCGTAACTCGTGCGGACCTGACCCTACCACTCCTGATGGTGGGGGGTATTGGACCATGATCTCGCACGGGAAAACCATTTATGCCCTCTCACGCTGTCGTTGGCTTGACACGTGCGACTATGGGTTCACATATACCCGTCCATTTTTTGGGCCATTGTTCACACGGATACGTCATGCTCATACCAGTAAGTTTCACCAGGCACATAGTCATCGCCACGTGTATTGACTCTGGAGTCTCTATCCTTGTCGCGGCCCTAATTAAGGAAACGAAACGGAACGGTATGTCGGTATGATCAAGTTGTGCATATCCCCTTGTGATTTTCACCGTGTCCTCCGCAGTAAAAAAATATATGGAGTTTCTTTGGGTTAAACAGATAGATAGATAGATAGTTGGGTCAGCCTTTGGATTCACCTTTTGTCTGCTGTAATGGAGCATTATTCTATGCGTATTCTACAAGTTGCAGTAAAAAGTAAAAAACATTATTAGTTTTGGGACCCAAACATGCAGGTTGAAGCCGTATGCCACGTGAGAAAGGATGGGTGATGGATGATACCTCGGCGATCTACCTTTTGTAAGGTAGCATGAAGCCATGAGCATGTGTTGTGTAATGTGTACCTCTTCATCTTGCCACTTCGACAAGGATATGATATGATTCTGCCGTACGATGCCATCTTTCACATCACCTAATCATACTCCAAGTTTTTTAAATATTGAATTCCATATAAAAATTCACTTAACAGTTGCAAATTTACGAGCATCGCATTTTCATTTTTCAGGAAATGGTTGCCCAAAGCCCCAAAATAAGTGCAGAAGGTGAGCAAATCGACACGTGACATGCTTGGCAGCCGTTGGATCTCATCTGTCCCCGCCATCTCTCCTTATAAATATATCGCATAGCCCCAAACATCTTATGCCCCAAACATGAAAGGTGCACCCTAAGTAATTGTTAAAAACTCAATTTGGTACCGATTTTATCTTTTTATTTTTGGTAAGCATGAACCGGAATTTAACTGCTCACGCCAAACATATATGCAGTAATTTATAGGGGTGAAAGAGCGAAAATTCTTGTGTCCACCAAAGTATATATGTACTTGAGTGTTATTAGCCGTTAGATCGGCTAATTCTTCATCCAACCACACATACCCCCTGCATGCACACCGTTGGATCTCCCACCTTTACACATCAGCCGTTAGATCATTCAAGTACATATGTACTTCGGTGGATACAAGACACTCTCGTCAAAGAGAAAGAGAAAGAGATGTACAGTGGGGATCCCAAGGAGAAGAAGGTGAATAGCGACTGAATGAATAAAGAGAGAAACTTTGCTCTGTTCCCAACAAAGCAAAGAAATTTATTGGCAGAGGTTGATCATCATCGTCTCCCTGGTCTCGGGTTCTGTAGTGTATTCCTCCAAGTCTGAGTTTCCTGACAATTTTATCTTTCTTATCTCAGGGTTCTGTCTACCTACTACTAGAGGACTGGATTGATGAGTGTACAGTACATGCTGTACCCACGTGCCCTTTGCATGACTTGGCTCTCCATATTCACGTGCTCACTTCATTTCCTTGTGGCCCAACCCAATATGGCCCATGCACTTGTCCTTAACAATTCAATTTAAGGGCCCATCACTGTTGAAGAGGTCCTACCGGAGGTCCGGAACCGGACATCGATCCCATCCCATTCATTTCACAATGCCACACACCTTCCCTGTTGAGTCCTTCCAGGAAACAGGACTTCAATTTCAAAATAATCCAAAGTTCAATAATTATACATGATACATTCACAATAAAATTGAGTATTCCATAATCAAATGGTTTCATTATTTCCATTACTTGATACATTCACAACCATTTCTCACCACCACTCCATTCCTGCATAATAGCAATCTTCCACAATCATTGAGAATTCAACCTCTGAACATCTACCAACTGGTAAAGATCACCCCGTCGTTGCTTCAGTAACGGGAGGTTTGTCCTGAATAATGGAAACAAAATTATATTAAATGTTTCTTGAATAAATTCTAGAAACATTCTTGAATAAAAAATATCACTAGCTTGGAAACCACCTCACCTTCTAAGCTCAAGAAGTGAATAATCAACCTCAGCTATGATTATTGCCTCTTCATGTTCTGTAGTCGCCAGTACTTCTCCAAACTGCCACATTTAATTCTATGGGTCAGATTCTGAGCAAATGACTTGTCCCCCCATAAGCTTCAACAAGTAACACAATGACGGCATTTTCTTTTATCATTAACAGGTAGATGGTGAAAACATCAGTAAAGGAAATTAAGTATAAGACTTGTGTGCATTTCAAAACAAGTATAGGACGTTTGGACAAGGCATTAACTTGCCAACAAATGGCTCCAGGAAAGATTTAAGGAAGCATGCATGACGAAGCTAAAAATTTAGTATCAAACGTACTGGTCCAACAAGGGTGGAGTGGCCCCATGCCACATAACCAGCTCCAGCATCTCGAGCAGGTGAACAAGTTGCCACGTATAGCTGTCAACCAACCAACAGCATAACATCCATGAGAAAATGTTAAGAGTTAATATGGAGGAAACCCTAACCCATAACTGATTCAAATTGTTAAGAGTTTCTACACATTTCCTACTTGGTTTACAAATTGCAAGATGCTTTGAAAATTTATTTACTTCAAAGATATGTTAAACCCAGATCAGTTGAAATGTAATAGGACATTTCCTATTTCCCTGTAGATAAACATGCATCATACACTGCACGGAAATTTACCAGCTCCTGTTAATATCACCAATCTCAAATTTCAAGCAACCAGATGTTAGTCAGTTCTAAATTGTTCAGAATCTCTATGTACAAACCAAGTAAGCTTGCACATAATGGTCGTTATTATGATCAATTATAAATCACATCAAAACAACCTTCACCAGCCAAATACGGCATATATGTGATGGCGAAGGTGCAGTTCTGCCTGTGGACAACCAAGGTAATAATAACAGTGGCACGTGACATGCTATGTCTCCAGTCATGTAATACAATAATAAATCACAACAATTTTTTTTTTGTTTGGTGTCATGAAATGAGCTTCAAGTTTACTTACAGACATAAATCAGGATGCATAACTCATACAGGATGTAGGGTACAATACCTGGTTATCTGTAGCCCTGCACAAGACATAGAAGGCAAATCTCAATGAGAATGACTACATAAAGAACTACATATACCATTAAAATATATATATATATATATATATAAGTAAAATGACTTTAAATAAAGCAATACCTTGCTCTCTGCAATAATTCCCAATGCAATGGTCCAGTGGTCATGTTAAAAGCCCCAGGATAGCATATCAGGTGAGCACCTGATGTCAAACACTTAATACAGTTATGTTTCAGTATTTTCAACATCAGAATGTAAATTCCTTTGCTTAAAAAGAAATAATCAAAAGAGAAATAAATCCCCTTTTATGATAACAAGTACAAAGATAATCTATATCAGTTAAACTCATGAAGGAATAATGTGGCAGATTTCATGTATTTTGGTGCTATATCACCAAGGATGATGTTATGTATAACAACAGAATTATTGATTCCGAGTACAGGGAAAATGTTATGTCAGCAATGACCAGAAAACGTGGACACTCATGGAAAGAAAAAGAAAAGGCTAACCTCTTGCTCCGTAAATCATGGCTAGTTCCTGGAACCTAATGTCATAACAAATACCTATGCCAATACGCCCAACTTCTGCATGGAGCATTTCATGGTTACTATCCCAAATAAGATACTACACAATTCAACAGAGAAAATTAAGATAAATTGATGACCACAAACAACATAGTTGGAACATTCAAAATATTCACAGAATGAACATAATACCTGTGTCCACAATGGTTGGAGTTTGCCCTGCTGTAAGAGTCTTTGATTCAATAAAGGTAATCTTTCCAGGGATATCAATATCAAAGAGGTGTATCTGTGATACATGTAGATGCCCATGAGCTTTGTTACTGAATCAGTAAAAACAATGTCTATGACAAAAAATTTAGTGTGAAATAGCATTTTATGTTCAAAACTCTATGTCCTCTAACCCTGAAGGGTCCAATGAAGGAAAAGTATCCTCTCCATTTTTACGGAATATGGAGAGAGCAATTCTTCAATCAAGATCATCCAAGGGCCGTAGCACCATGTGTTCAGGAGGCCGGGAGGCCCCATGAACAGTTAACAGTCTAGATTATAATTGGTCCTCCTCATTGAGCTGGATCCACTCTTAAAGATGGTGTCAAAATCAGAGGCCTCAAACTAAAAGATGGTAAATAGTACTTGCTATCTACGTACCTTAAAACTATAATTCAAATACACCAATCACTATGCAACACAACATTCCTTAGGTTTATCTCTGCTTATGCTGTTAGGCTACGAAATTCTACTCATCAATCCGATCCAAAATGACTTATAATCATAGGAAAACAATATTTCTCAATAGGAAGACTTGTGTACTTGATATTATCACTTATCTCAATGAGCTTAAAGCATTACCTTCCTGTGTTTAGCTTTCAGCTTTCCATCAGTGCCAAAGACACAACAAGTATTGTACAACTGATCCCCAGAACGCTCTGATATAGATCCACCAACAATGGTGATCTTCAGACGCTGAGCGACTTCAGAAAGCATGGTTGTCGAAGGAGATGCATCACCACCCGCGTCGATATCCTCAGCAAACACCGGGAAGCTATCATTTGAATAAGGACCGTTCCATATTTCCTGAGATATAAAAAATTAAAAAAATCACAACTCGAAGCCAATGTTTCTACATTTAACGTTTGAGTTGGTTTCTTCACCATAAAACTATTCTTATATACTTCGAGTTTGATGGGAAATCTCTTGTGTAGTCGTAAATCACCAACCTCTACTGAAAACTTTACAGACTAGTTCGAGCTTTTGGCTCAGTTGAGTTAAAGTGGTGAAATATCGAATCTTCACAACCAAAAACAAGTGAACTATTCAATTGACAAACTCCCAATATATGCCATGGCTCATCAAATAGATTACTATACTTAAACAAGTTTAACCAGCTTGAACCAATTAGCTTAAATCAGTAAACACCCACATAGCGAGTGAGTGAATGAAAAATGGAACTCACAGGTAGAAGAACAAGCTGGGCACCCTTAGCGGCAGCGTCCTCGATGGCCTTTCGAGCATGAGCAATGTTCCTCTCCTTATCCGCCGTCACCGATAATTGGCACAGTCCAATCTTAAACTACAATCCACAAAAAACCCAGTTCAAATCAAACTTCAACCTCCAAACGGACGATGACATAGCTTACCTTGGTGACCGGAGGAGTGGGTAAGGGAAGGGCAGGCGGGACCCTGGCTTCTTCGGGCTTGTAAGCCGAGGCCATTATCGACGAGAAATTAGAAGTCTGGGACTTGCGATTAAGGCCGAGATAGGAGTAATGGGTGCTGAGGGTCTTGGAGGGTATGAGGGTGAGGAAGGAGATGGGCTTTGGGTGAAACCAAATGGAGCGACAGAAAGAAGAAGAGTGGTGAGGGCTCAGATTCTTGGAGCTGATAAGCGTGGATACTGCTGCTTTCATTTCACTACTTCGCTTTCTCTGGATTTGTTTCTACCTCACTCGATTTATCTTTTCCTTCCTATTTTTTTCACCATTCTCTTTTGGTCTTTTACTTGGAATTTTGGCCACAAATGGTAACTGATACGCATCAAATTACCAAATACGTCCTATTACTTGCTCACAATTCCAAAGCTGTTAATGCTCGCCCAGGGGAGGCCTGTCCCGAAGACCGTTGCGATCATACAATCGAAGGGCTCAATGTGTAGGCACCAAGAGTCCAAGACTATCATGTATTGATAAAGACCAAGGTGCTTGCCCTAGTGAATGTAACGTTACCCTTAAATTTGAACGGAAATATGATTTTTTTCGGTATGAGTAATGTTGATGATATTTTTTATTATTTAGTTAATATCGTCACAAAAATTACAAAAATAAATTACATTAGAGCATGTGCAGCGACACCAATTTAGACTAGGCTAAACTATTATATAGGCCATACAAACTAAAAGTCAGTTCTAACAACATCATTATAGACTTGGCTAAACACATGTTAGCTTTTGTAAAATGCTAAACTGAATAGAGTTTTAGACTAGCCTAAAATGTAGGGCCTAACACATGTTTCACTAAATCAATGGACTATATGACTATATCTCTTTGTATATAAATAATGACTCATATTTAATACAAAAAATAATATTGACTTAAACTTTAGATTTCATCGGTGGAAACATAAAATTATGGAGAACTCTCAAACCGTAAATAATATAATTTTTTAGGTTTAAATTTTAGTGTAAGGCCTTAACTTTTAACCTTTACAACTAAATATTAACATTATCCGATACTAAATTTTAGATAAAAAGCGCATTATTTACCTAAAAATAAAATAAAAATAAGAGCACATTCCAAACATGCATAGCAAAATTCTGTTGGAAACGAACTTCTTCTTCTTCTAGAGGAGTGTTCCAAAACTGAAAACTCAATGGCTGCGCCAGGTAGAGCTCTAACCAACCCATTCCACACCTCTACTAATCACTCTCCAGTGACCTTCATAACCTCCCTTCTGCAAAGCCTCAACCCACAGACGCCTAACCCCTCAAACCTCAGCTCGGCCCCTCTCAACCAGTTCTCACCTCACCTAAACCCAAGCCTAGTTATCCAAGTCATCCAGAACCAGACCAATCCCTACCATGCTCTCTTCTTCTTCAAATGGGCATCAAACCCTGACCCTAATCCCAACAACTACTCCCACACCTTCAAATGCTACTTGGCCATCACTGACCTCCTTCTCTCCCACTCCCTCTTCTCCACTGCCTCAACACTCCTCCAAGAATCCAACAAACTCTCTGACTTTATGCTTGGTAAGTTCATCACAGCTCAAGGCGGCCGCGGCGATGTGAGGGCCGCCATTGATTGGTTTCACAAAGCCAAATTGATTGAGAGTGGGCGGTGCTTGTTTTCTTACAATGCAATTCTGGGTGTGTTGGTTAGGGCTAATAGGATTGGTTTAGCCAAGGCAATCTATGATCAGATTGTTAAGGAATGTCTGGTAACACCAAATGCTTCGACTTATACCATAACGATCAGGGGATATTGCAAAATGGGTGAGATGGAGAATGCCCAGAAGGTGTTCGATGAAATGGTTTGCCAGCCAAACTTGATTACCTACAATACTATGATTAATGGGTTCTGCAAGAAAGGTGATCTTGATAGTGCGAGGAGAGTTTTGGGTCAGATAATGGAGGCTAAGGATTCCTTGCCTGATACGGTAACTTATACAACTTTGATTGA
Source organism: Rubus idaeus (assembly GCA_030142095.1). Taxonomy (NCBI): domain Eukaryota; kingdom Viridiplantae; phylum Streptophyta; class Magnoliopsida; order Rosales; family Rosaceae; genus Rubus; species Rubus idaeus. The sequence goes on from CM057966.1 coordinate 31,371,949, forward strand.
TGGGTATTGTAAGAAAGGTGAGTTGGGCGAGGCAATGAAGTGTATGGATGAAATGGTGAAACAAGGTTGTGAGCCTAATGTGTTGACTTACAATGCGCTAATTCATGGTTTGTGTTTGAGTGGGAATATTAACGAAGCAAAGAGGATGATGACGAGGATGAGGTTAAATGGTGTGAAGGACGATATAGCAACACATTCGAGTATATTGAAAGGGCTTTGCATTGGGGGGAAGGCTGATGAAGCTGTTGAACATCTTAAAGAGATGGTCAGACTTGGGATGAAACTGGATGTGAAAGCATACGGAATTGTTGTCAATGAGTATTGCAAGATGAAAGAACCGGACGCAGCAATTTCCCTCTTAATGGAAATGAGGATGAGAGGCCTGAAGCCAAGTGTTTCGAGCTTTAATGCAGTTTTGAGTGTTCTTGTTCAAAATGGGGACCTCGAAAGAGCCATTAATCTTCTAAAGCAGATGCCACAAATAGGTTGCTTTCCCAATTTCTTTTCATACAACACAGTGATAAGTAGTCTTTGTAATGTGAGAGGTAGGATGGGGGAAACTGAAGAGCTTCTCAGTGACATGCTTCGGAACGGTCATGACCTTGATGCCACCCTCAGTAGTTGCTTAATCAAGAGATATTGTGAGGACGGTGATTTGAGAAGGGCCATGCAGGTTTTGTATGACACACTTGATAAGAGTTACATTATTAGTTTGGACAGCTTTTCAGTTTTCGTCAAAGAGTTATGTGCCACGGGGAAGACTGTTGATGCTGAGAAGATATTTGAGGATATGTGTGAAAGATGCACTGTCGTTGATATAGATAGTTACAGGAGGGTTTTAGATGCTCATTTGTGTTTTTGTGGTAAAAGAATGGAGGGTACATGATATAACCAGAAATCAAAGTGTTTATAGGCATTTGGGCTATGATGAATATGATAGAGTCATTCATGGAGAAGTAAGCTTTTGACGTTCAAGAACATTTCATTTATCATTCTTGCAATTTGATTCTATTAAATTCTCAGTGCACCTGTTTTTTTGTTTTTTGTTTCTTTGAGAAATTATACTACAACAGGTCGTTTTGAGTTGAACTCAAGACCTCAACTTTATGAATAAGTTGATATCAAATGTTTTTTTAATATAAAAAGGGTATATAAGGTCAAAAAATTAGTTATAGTTGACAACACCTCCTTTCTTAAATATAGTATAGATTAAACCCTAAACCAATTGATCAGCCATTACTTTCCCTCCTTTTTTTCCTCTCTCTCTCAATTTTGAGAAGGGTGTGTAAGATATGGCCGGACGAGCTCCATGTCTGCTAACGCAGCTAACGGTTGAGGGGGTCTTCGAGGACTTCGAAGGTCGAAGAGCCGGCTTGGTTAAGGCCCTCAGTACCGGTATTTGGCACTGGACTTCTAGTGTTGGTTTCTACTCTCCCTAAATTCCGAAATTGGATATGACTTTTCCTTTCTTGGTTTTGTGGTTGCAGATGTCGAAGAGTTTTATAAGCAGTGTGATCCTGGTCAGTTCTTACAGTTTCAGAATTCTTTTCTATTTGAAATTGTATCATTTGATTTGATTTCGGGAGCTGTTTGGTTCTTGAAATAGTGAACTAGGGTTTTGCGTTTGGCGTTTGAAATGTATGTTCTTTTCTTTCTTTGAAATAAGAAATTGTGATTTAGGGTTTTTATTTGTTTGGTAACTTGATCATCGAGTACAGCCCTTGGCTTAATTGTTCATTTTAGTTGTCATAGACCATGCAACGTTAACTTAAACATCTTTCATAACAACAGAGAACGTGAATCTTTGCCTTTTTGGATTTCCAAGCGGGAAGTGGGAAGTTAATTTGCCTGCAGAGGAGGTTCCTCCAGCACTTCCGGAGCCTGCACCTTGGTATAAACTTTGCCAGGGATATGATGGGAAAAAAGGATTGGTTGTCCTTGGTTGCTGCCCACAGTGAAGCATGGTTACTTGCAGTGGCCTATTTTCTCGGTATTAGAATCGGATTTGATAAGGCTGATAGGTATGCATATTTGTCCCATGTTATTAATATGCGGATTTGATAAGGCTGTGATAGGTTTATCTTTGGCTGTTATTGAAGTTATTACTCTGCTAACAATGACCCCAAAAATTTATTTTCTGGTTTCATCTTGCATCTGTGTGGTCTTTAGGTTCTTAAAGTTCTCTTACCAATACACTGTTGGTATCTGCATTGCAGGAAGCACCTTTTTCATATGATAAACGATCTTCCATCATTGTTTGAGGTTGTGACATGCACAGCCGAGAAAGAAGTAAAGAAGAAGAAGAAGTCATCAATTTCTAAGGTCTGAACAACTTAGGTTGCTAGTTTCTGAATCTCATAGTGAAAACCAAATTTTGCTACTATATTATGAAAGCTAATTCAGTTTCAAATCATTTTGTTAAAACCTATCCATAAATGCATAGAAACCATGTGATGTCATGCCAACATCAGACCTGGAAGATGAATATATAGACTAATTCTGGTTGCTATACTAGCTGGACACCCGCTAAGTTACTAACTCTGTTTCATATTGTGTTAGAAAATGCAATCAAAATATGAGCATGAGGGCAAGAAGAGCGTGGAAGATATGGATGGTGGCGATCAGCAATCAGTTAAGGGGGTATTCAGAGACTTCAGAGGTCGAAGAGCCGGCTTACTTAAGGCCCTCACCACTGGTATTGTTCTCTGAATTGCTTTATAAGTTTCTACTCTCCGTAATTCTGGAAATTGGAGATGACTTTTCCATCCTTTGTTTTGCTGTTGCAGATGTTGAAGAGTTTTTTCAGCTGTGTGACCCTGGTCAGGCTTTTCTTTTTTATTTTCTTTTCTTTCCTTTTTATGGTAAATTATGAATTTTGAATACTATTAGTGTATATATCTTGTCAAAGTTTATAGATTTTTTATTTTATTTTATTTTTTCATTATGTTTCTGGAGTATCAAGTATCAATATGGAAGGTGTTTGAATTTCCCCCTTGAAAACAAAATCAAAGCTTTTGAAAAACACATTAGATAATGTTGGGATTCTTGGGTATTTTCTTCTCAGTAAATTATGAGTCGAGTTGCATGACATATTTTATTGAAATTCTGATGTGAATATGTGTTTGTTTAATGACCATAAAGGTTAGTGCCAAGTGCACTTCTCTTTGATGCATTAAAATCGGTAACCCTGTCAACATCATATACCTTGATTGCTTCTTTTGCTGTCATATATATAGCTAGCATGCAACAATACCTTGAACATCTTTTATAACAGAGAAGGAGAATCTTTTCCTCTATGGGTTTCCAAGCAAGAAGTGGGAAGTTAGTTTTCCGGTGGAGCTTCATCTAGAGCGTCCGGAGCCAGCACTTGGTATCAACTTTGCCAGAGATGCGATGCAAAAAATGGACTGGTTATCCTTGATTGCTGCCCACAGTGATGCTTGGTTACTTTCTGTGGCCTATTTCTTTGGTGCTCGATTTGATAAGGCCGATAGGTATGCATATTTGTACCATATGATAAATGTGTGGTTTTGATAAGGTTGATATATAGTATCCTTGGTTGTTGCTGAAGGTATTCTTCTAGGCTCCTAGACGGAGAGCGTACCCTTCAGTACGGAATGTAGGCTGCCTGCTGGAGTCTGCTAATGACGACTCAAACTTAAATGTTCTGGATTTGGTTTCCATCTGTGTGATATTTATGCTGTTCTTATTGCAGGGAGTGCCTCTTCGATAAGATAAATAATCTTCCAACATTGTTTGAGGTTGTGAGCCAGACTGCCGAGAAAGAAGTAATGGAGAAGTCATCAAATTCAAATCGTGGCATCAACGAGTCTAAATCAAACCTCATGGTATGAAGAGCTTAGATTGCTAGTTTCTGAATCTCATACTGTTATCAAATTTCAAATTCTGCTGGTTTGGTGTTGCCATGTCTGAGAAGCCAGTTTTAATTTCAAATCATTCTGCTACAATTTTTAAGTTGCCTTTTTGTCCTTGCAAATGAAAAGCTATGAATGCATAGAAAGATTGTGCATACGCAACTTCTTTGTTGCTATACTACCTGGGCATGCACCCACTAAAACTCATACTTTGTTGAAAATTGCAGGAAGATTATGAGTCTCAGGGCAAGGATGCAGAGGAAGCGGCCAAGGAGAGATCGGAAGATGAGTACTTGAAGGAATACGGAGATACAATGTGTGGGGTTTGTGGCCTATTTTTGTCATTCACTGGTAATATTTTTGGTAGGTGGCAAATGACAATTGGCAATGGATACGATCCGTGCCCCAAAAGAAAGATATGAGCCGCATCAAATGCGAGGATACTGCTTGAAGGGTTTTCAATCAGTTTTAGGAGTTCATCTTTCAATCAGTTGCAGCTAGCACTTGCATATTGTTTAAAAGCCATATGGTTTTCGGATCCTTAATTGACTAGATCTTCGCACAGTTTTTGTGATAAAAAAAAAAAAAAAAACGGATGATCGTTTTATGGTATCCGTTCGATCTCGCGTTTAATTCATAAAAAACTCTTTTTGTATTTTTTTTATCAGAGGGGAAAACACAATTTCATTAAACATAGACAACTATCCCAACATAACAAACATAACAAACATCTCCCACAAGTGAAACAAAAAATAACCAATACAAAGGACCCAAACTAGGTAACCTAAAAACTACATTAGAAAAATACAGGTCCAGACGTCATGGAGATACAACCGTCATCATCCGTCAATATCTTGCCGCGGACTCTTTTTGTGCTCATAATTATTTGATCGGGTAACATAAGTTCCATTTTTATAAATGAGAGGTCAAGAATGTACAATAAAAATAAATAAAAAATAAAAATCCTTGGGCAAGGATCTCAATCATCTCATGAGAAGTGTCAGTGCACCCAGGGCATGTTTTGCTCAAAAATTCAAAATCCACTTTATAATCTAAACTTCGACGATGATGGGCCCACGAGCATCCTAATCAGGCTACTGCAATTGGCAATTGCCAGCGTGGCAAGATCTTAAGGGCTTTCGCTTTTCAAATCCAAGTCCCCATCGTCAACGATTGGGCCGAATCTCATCACAGGTACTCTCGGACTCTTCTCCCTTTTATCAAATCAAGTTAATTAGTCCATTCATTCCGATTCAAATCCGCACCCATCTCTCTGTGTCTCCCACACACCCTCTCTCTCGCAGACTCGCTCAGAGGTCAAATATTTTTCAGTCTTTCCCTCCTCTTTTTTTTTTGTTCCATACTTTCTCAGTCTCTGTCTCGTTGAACTGTGCGGAGGCCATGGACGTCGGTGCTCCGTATAATCCGCGGACGGTTGAGGAGGTCTTCAGAGACTTCAAAGGTCGAAGAGCCGGCATGCTTAAGGCTCTCACCACCGGTAATTTCTCCCGTAAAATTTGACTACTTTTGTAAATTCTGGAAATTGAGTATGACTCCTCCTTGCTTTCTTGTGTGGTTGCAGATGTCCAACTGTTTTTCCAGCAGTGCGACCCTGGTCAGGCTCTTCTTTTTCATTTCTTTTTCTCTTTTTTTTTTTGTAGTGTAATTTGATTTTACTCCAGGCGCTGTTTGATTATGGAAATTTGTCTTCTTCTTTTTTGGTTAAATTCTCGTGTATCTGACACATGTGTAAGAGGTGCTTTAAATAATTCGTCAAATAAATATTCTAATTTTAACTTATAGTGTTTCCTTTTACTTAAAATTGTAATTTTGTTTGCATCAGACCGTTCATTTCTGTTAAAATGTGAAACTTGAAGCTGCTAGTTTTCAAGGTCTGCACTTTCTCGGTGTTGACAGTTGCATTCCCGTCGTTGGTTATGTTTGGAGAGAAAGTTATAGTTAGTGGCATTTTAGTGCATTGTACTTTATTTTTGGGAGCATGCAACACAGTTTATTGCTAAGACTAAGAAATTTTTGAAGCAATTTACTTATTGACTTTCTTGGATGTTATGCGAAGAAATGTTTCTTCTTTTGGATAATGTGAAGAAAATCAAGCAATTTGCTTACTGATTGAATTTCCACTTTCAAAACAAAATCAAGCGCTTTCAAGAGACATCACTTAATGTTGGCGTTTGGGGTTTTTTCTCGATTAGGAACTTAAAAAGTTTCATAACCTATTGTGGTGAAAATCTGATGTGAATGCATGTGTTTAATGATGCCATAAAGGTTAATTCTTAGTATTCTTCTCTCTGATGCTTTAAGATTGAGTATCACTGTAATAAAGCATGCAGCAACAATTTAAGCATTTTTATTTTTATATCAGAGAAGGAGAATCTTTGCCTTTATGGATTTCCAAGCGAGCAGTGGGAAGTTAATTTGCCTGCAGAGGAGGTTCCTCCGGAGCTTCCTGAGCCAGCACTTGGTATCAACTTTGCCAGAGATGGGATGCAAGAAAAGGACTGGTTATCCTTGGTTGCTGTCCACAGTGATGCATGGTTACTTGCAGTGGCCTTTTACTTCGGTGCTAGGTTTCAATTTGATAAGACTGATAGGTATGCATCTTTGTACCATTTGATCAATGGTTGGTAATCAAGTTATCGTTCTGGGATCTGCGATAGGGAGTTTACCCTTAAGTAGGGAGTGTGGCCTTACTTTGGTCTCCCTGGAGTCTGCTTAAACTTTATTTTCTTGCATGTTTTTCTTCTTTTGTCGTGCATCTCTGTGATATTTGGGTTCCCAAGCTCTCTTACCAATATTTTATTGGATTTTGCTTTGCAGGAAACGCCTTTTTAATATGATAAATGAGCTTCCAACTATATTCGAGATTGTGACAGGGACAGCCAAGAAACAAGTAAAGGAAAGGTCAACAAATTCAAATCATGGCAGCAACAAACCCAAATCAAACTCTAAGGTCTGAAGAACTTAGATTGCTAATTTTTTAATCTCATAATGTAAATCACATTACAAGTAGTTGGTGTTGGCATGGCTGAATTATGGAAGCTAGTTCAAATTCAAATGGTTCTGCTTAAATTTATAAGTTGCATTTATTATGTGGGATAATGACATCCATGTGGAAACTATGCATCATTTTTACATGTGCATAATGAAAAAATTGAACCGTGACTGCATAGAAATACTGGGACGATTACATTATTTTTGGTTGCTGAAGTACCAGGACACCTGCTAACTAAATTTTATTTTGGGTTGGCAAATGCAGCGTGGTTCTGAGTCTCAAGGAAAGTATGCAAAGGTAATGCAAGCAAGGGAAGAGGATGTGGAGGGTACAGAAGATGAAGATGAGGATGAGCATGGAGAGACACTATGTGGGGCTTGTGGAGAGAACTATGCATCCGATGAATTTTGGATTTGCTGCGATGTCTGTGAGAAGTGGTTCCACGGCAAGTGTGTGAAGATCACCCCAGCAAGAGCTGAGCATATTAAGCAGTACAAATGCCCATCTTGCAGCAACAAGAGATCCCGGCCTTGATGGTTGCCGATGTGTCTTGTCCCTCTGCTCTCATTGGTGACTGCTAATTGTTTGGTAGGTCAGGTTTCCTTTCTCTTGGTCTCATCCCTGCAGTTTAGGAAATTCACCTGGGGTGTTGTCTAGGTTGCGAGTCGTGTTTGTGTAATTTCTCATGTTAGGATATTTATCTTCCAGTTGGGAATCACTTCCCCTCTTGACATTGTGGGACTTGTTGTCTATCTGTTTGAATGTAGCTCAGTAGTGTTTATAAATGAATGGGTCCATTTTATCAATCTTACCCCCTCTTCTTTCTCAATTGCCATGCGATTGCCAACTGTTAGCTTCGATTTTGAGAGGGTAAAGAAACCCTTGTTTGAATGGTAGATTGATCAAGAAAAATAGGGAATATGCAGCTCAAGCATGTGTACCAAAGCATGTTACCCACTTTGAACAATAATGATGAGTGATTGGAATTGCCGGGTAGTTCAATTATTTTTATTTTTTTGAGATTGCCGGGTAATTCAATCTAGGAAAAATGTTGTTTCTCATGTTGGATTTGGATTTAGGTTGAAACCTTACTCTGTCCAGAAAACTCAGAAGGGTGAAAGTATGATCTTTGTGGTCTATACAATATGCATGACTGGGTACTTTGTACTTTTACCCGGTACCCAATTGAGATAGAAAAATTTGGTAAATTACAGATCCACAGGAGTAATGGGTCATATGTTCAGACAGAAATTGAGGATAAGGCTGCTAGCCGTATATGATTAGATGGTTATAGTACATGTGAGACCCACGGTTTGATGGTCCATAGAAATTCATTATAATGGCGAAGATATGATGGTCCATAGATATTTGGACCGCCCATGGATTGTGTTGCTACTTGCTACTCGGCGCCTGGTTTTGGACATGTTGCCCTCTCTTTTCTGTGTATGCAGAAGAAGATGCCCTTTCTTTTTTTGGAGGTGAACAAGATGCCCTTTCGATTACATTAAAATAACAAAAGCTTCTCACACCCATATGCGTCTGTCATGCCTTCCTCTTTGTCATCACCAATTTCTATTTCAGATTGAGGATCAATCAAACAGATGCATTCAATGTATAAATCAACCAGATTTTGATTCCAATTATTATGAGTATTGTCTTCAACTGTTACTTTCCAACCCACCTAACTCCACTTCTCAAATTGTGCGATCAAACTTTGGATAATGGGCATTTCACATTAGAAGACTGACAAGGAGATCCAATCTACTTTGCTAAGCATATAATCCAAAGCATAACAAATTTATGTTCCATTTCTTAGTCTTTATTAGTTCATCATATGCTGACGTGAGAGATTCATAAATATCCTTGATCCGTAACTGAGCTTTTGCACTTTTCAAACTGACTACAAGAATCCAGATATTTCAGGCAATGAGCTATTTGGAAAATTAGCCAAAACCAGAAAATACTTGGACAAAGATATAAGAAAGAGCAAGATGCAAGATACATAAAATTAGAGGCAAAAGAGGAAAGTCTAACGAGTGGGTACACTATACAAAATTTACATATCTGAGACGATAACTAGGCAGGCCAATATAGCCAGGAAGTAAGAACTATTTGAAAGATAGGGAAACAAAAACCACTGCTTTCTGTGTTTTCCAATTCACTACTTCTCAGTTCCCTTGGTTCTTCGTAGACATCCGTTTGAGAAACTCATAGGTAGTGACCATGGTTGTTGCAGACATAGCCATTGAGGCCCACCTCGGCCCTAGTCCTCTGTAACAAGCACCAAACCCACCTTCCCTAACCAAATTTCTCACAGTCTGCATTATTGTCAGCGGTCTTCTCTGCCCGTTTTCTTCTCCATCTAAAACTTGCAGCCTTGTTTTGATGGTATCCAAAGGCATAGTAATCAAAGCAGAAACCCCACTAGCCATGGCTGCACTCAACCCTTGAACTGCCAACATTGACTTGCAATCAGGCTTAAGATTAGACGACCCATTGGCCAACCCACTCTCATCTTTCTTACACATATAGCAACCAAAACCACCCCAAATGAGTCTATGTGCTACAGAGTAAGAAGCCCACCAAACCGCATTAGACGGTGCATAAGTCAATATCGAAATCCCAAATCCCCTATACAATCCCCTCAACCCATCTGCACAGATAATTTTCCTAAACGCATCGACACCATTCCTATACTGATATGGAAATGAACTCGCATTGGGGGTGGTGCTTTTGTTGCTGTAGCTGCAACCCTGAACCATTAGTCTTTGGCTCACAACATCAATTGGGGTCCAAACCAACTGTGCAGCCATGGCCGAACTCAACCCTGCAGCAGCATTAGCTATAGCCATTGCTGTAGTATCCGAAAACCCCAATGTCATAGTCACAGTCCCAACATTGCTCTTGGTAACTTCAAGAGCTGTCATGTAGAGAGCACGAGCGGGAATAGTACCCATCAGAGAGGTCCCAAAACCTCTGTAAAACCCTCTTGGACCTTCATGGTGCATGATGGAATACGACATCCTGAAGCTAGAGATTTGAGTGGGTGAAACCTGTTGACGGGTCTTTAAGACCACAATTGGATACAGAGCAGCTGAAACACCAGAAAATAAAGCAGCACCCAGAAAGAAAAACTTGGACTTATCAAGCATATGCCAATCTATATCTGCTGGGATATGAATTTCCGAAGCCGAATCATCCTCGGCCGTGCTCAAGCTCATCTTAGCCACCTTTAAAATCAACTAAGGAACCCAACCCCTCTTTAACAAACTAAGAATTTCAACAAAACTTGTACAAACTAATACTAACACTACTTCACCTTAACTAAGCTCCTCAACAAAGAGTAAGACCCAACTATCCAATACAGATGTTATGCAGAAAAGCAAAAGGGAGATGAAGTAAAAATGCAATCTTGGAACTTTACAGCTTAAAAGTGCTTTCAAAGTGGGAAAAAGATTGTTCTGAACCCTAAAAAAGATGAGGAAAAAGAAAAAAAAAATTGAGTTTTGATATGAGAGGTTTAGGGGAATTAGTAATTGGGATATGGGTTTTTCTGGGTATTGGTTTTTTTCCTCTTGCGCAACCAGATTGGAGACGTTCGTACGTGGATCACCATATATGGGTCGAACATTTCTCGAAGTAAAAACACCAATCAATACTGATCCTTCTTACCAGGAGAAGATCATCAGGGCTCATCATGTTCCTTCAGAGCTTCATCACTGAAGAAATCGACGGTGGAGATGGATCCAATCCCGGCAGAAAAAAAAAACCCCAGAGAGAGAAGCAGCAAAGAGTATCACAGAAAGCGAAGTGGATTGAGCATAAAGATTAGTGAGAGAGGAGAGAGGGATTGAGCTGAAAAAAGGACAAGATTTATGGAATTTAGCGAGGGTTTTGTGGATCGAGGAAGTGGACACGTGTCGGTTATCATTTCGAGGACTTTCCAGATAACCGGTTCACGTTTTCTCTCTCTCTCTTTTTAGCACTTTACCCGACTAAGCTTTGATTTGTTGACTGTTTAGTCTTGCGATTTAGGCTTAAACTGTGTTTTAATCAATGCTCAGTGTACTTCTTAGTAGACATCTTATTACACGAACTAAAGGACAATCTAACTTGGCCCAATTCTTATGAGTTCATCTTATGTTCATTAACTTGAAACACAGAACAAAAAGAATCTGATATAAACTTTTTAATGATCGCATCAGGCATTTTTCAAATTAGACTTTATGAATAGCACTAAACTGCACATTAAAAATTAAAAAGAAAACACTCTAATTTTAACTCACTTCATTTTTATATTTATATTTATTAATATTATACAGCTAGCAATTGATCGTTAGGTTGTATCGAAAAATTCTCATTTATAAATAAAGAAACTTATCCCACTTAATTGTCATGAACACTTTGTTTAGATATTGAAACAAACTAAAAATGAATTGCATTTGTGGGTAGGCCTTCACAAAGGTTCTAATTCAAAATCAATCTAATATGTAAGAAATATCTTTTATTTTTTTCATTGTCATTACTCATTAAATACTCATTAGAAATATAACACCATACATTCCTAGCATGCCATATTATTAATTTGACCATTACCTAACTTCTTGTCCTTGTTTTTGGACAAGTGTCTAACCCTTTGTTAGTACAATACTACAATGTGCATACCATTCACTTGTTGAAATCAAATTTCCAAATTCCATACTAAACCTTCCATCATTTACGCAGCTCCAACTTTCCTTTCCTGGGCCAAGTCATATCAAAACACAGCCCAAAACCACAAGAGAAAGTAAGAAAAGAAACCAGCAAAGGGCAACTTGTTTAGCCTAATTAGTAGCCTATGGATTTGCTTTTAATATTGTAACCTACTAATTTTTTTTTTTTAAAAGTTGTAACCTACTAATTACTCGTTTTAGGAGTGGTATCGTTTTGTGTTCTTGTAAATTGAGTTCGATTCTTGTTATTATGTTGTACAAAAAAGTGTCAATAAGGCGAGAGAGGTAGATAAATAGTTTGAACTTAAGTTTATATTGATGAGACATTCGAACTTGGCCAATAGGGTGGACTCAATTCCCACATGTCGAGTTTTTAGTGTTAACTTAACTAAGTTGTTCGTAATTGAGGTATTTGGTCAAACTGACCACACAATAATTTTTTATAACCAACGTGATATTCACATGCAATTAAAATCTAAACTCTAAAATAAAAAATATATCGATCTTCATGACGGTCACACTCAATAACAAATAGACAATTTTATGCACATTCGTATTTAAATGTTTTTCTTAAGCTTTGAATATATATTGGATTAATTGATTGAGTGTTAGACTTCCCCTAATTAGTCAAAGAAAAGGCTCGATCTATGAATGTGGAACTTGAAATCAGGGTCGGCCCTGAGAATTCGGGGGCTCAAGGTGAAGAAAATTTTCAGGCCTCAACCACTAAAAAAAAAATCAATATCCCAAATTAATATGTAATTAAGTCATTGTATTACAAACTTTCATTAAAATAAGCTAGACTGGAAGGGAGAAAGGAGAACAAGATTAGAAGAGATTGCAGTTTTTTTTTTATATTTCTTTTGGGAATAGCGACTGCATAGTCGCAAAGAGACTTTAAAAAAATAATAAAAGAGATGTAGAAAGAGTCAAGAGAATACGTTAAAACTGTTATGAACTTTCAATTATTATTAGTCTATTACTATTCGTACTAAATAATATATAAAATGAAAAATGGAGGCCTATTTTTTGACAAAATGGGGGCCTGCAGTCTTGTCCGTCTTGCCCCAAGGCCGGCCCTGCTTGAAATGGTCATCTCATCAGATAGCCCCCTCCTAAGTTGTACCCTAATCAATCAAAGAATACATTATCCATTAAATCACTCTCATCTTCAAAGAAATTCCCTTCCATTGTCAGCAAGAAACACTTGGGACGATCAGGAAGCTGCTTAATTTCTATATAAACTAAGCAAGTCATGATAATTCATAAACTAACTAATATTTAGAACATAATTAATCATGACCACTATGGAAGGCATGGGAAGCTTGCTTTATGAGGCAGCACTAGAAGGCAATCCGACAACCCTACTAGAATTGCTCAACCAAGATAGACTGGCCCTTGACAGGTTCATCGTCGATGGTTTCTCCGAGACTCCTCTGCACGTAGCAGCAATGCTGGGTCACCTGGATTTCGCCAAGGAGATTTTGCGCAGGAAACCCGAACTTGCACAGGAGCTGGATTCGAAACGATCGTCCCCTCTTCACTTGGCATCGGCAAAAGGGTCTGTGGGAATAGTAAAGGAGTTGTTGATGGTTAACCCTGACATGTGCCTTGCACGTGATCGAGATGGAAGAAACCCTCTCCACCTTGCGGCCATGAAAGGGAGGGTTCAGGTGTTGAGGGAGTTGGTGAAAGAGGTTCCCAGTGCTGCTAGGGCCACCGTGGACGAGGGAGGGACTGTGTTGCATTTGTGTGTCAAACATAATCAGCTTGAGCCTCTTAAGGTTTTGGTGGAGGTCATGGATGATCATGATCAATTTGTGATGAATGCTAAGGATGATTATGGAATGACCATCTTACACCTGGCAGTTGCTGATAAACAGATTGAGGTATCGATATATTGTTAATGATTATTTTTCACGCTCCATTAGTCCATTATGCATTGTAGTTAATTTATATTGTGACTAGCTTTTTATAGGTGTACGTAAGTGTCTTAATTCATTTTTGTACATACATATATATATATATATGTAAAATTGGGTGAACTTGCAGACAGTAAAGCTTTTGCTTATGATTAATGGTGGACCGGATGTCAATGCTGTAAATGCAAACGGCTTCACAGCACTGGACATTCTGGCACAAAGTCGTAGAGATGTGAAAGATTTTGATATTTCAGAGGCCCTCCGAGGAGCTGGAGCCTTAAGAACTAGCCCAAATAGAGGAACTAACAATGACCACATCATGATGAACTTGCTCTCACCACACAGAAGTGCAGAAGATACCGGCGCTAATAATAATAATAATAATAATGACCACAGAGCCAGCAAGAAACACAAGTTCCATAAGTCAGGGCCAGAGGAATGGATTTCAAAGAGGAGAGACGCGTTGATGGTTGTGGCATCACTGATCGCAACCATGGCTTTTCAATCTGGGCTCAACCCTCCTGGTGGGCTTTGGCAAGACGACGACAAAAGTCACCAGGCAGGACAAGCAATTATGGCTTCCAAGTACCCAACATATTACTACTACTACCTCTCTTTCAACACAACTGGGTTTATTGCGTCCCTAAGCATTATCTTGCTGCTGATTACAGGGTTGCCTTTCAAGCGTAGGTTTTTCATGTGGCTTTTGACGGTCATTATGGGTGTGGCAATCACTTCCATGGCTCTAACTTATAGTGAATCCATTTTCATTTTCACACCAATAGATCAGGAGAGCACCGTCAAGAAAGTGATCAAATATGGTATAATTGCGTGGTCGGTCGTCATGTCCCTTCTCTTGCTGCTCCAAACATTGCGTCTCATAGAAATTCTGTCTCACAAGTTTGACAATTTAATGCCCAAAAGAAAACAGTATGTACTGCCTTCGCAATCCCTTCACCCTAACTAACCACACCAGTAGTACTTGTAATCTTTCAGTGAAGTGTGCATGTATATATGGTTAAGTATATTCATGAGGTTCTTTCATGTTTATAAGTTTGCCGCCTGAACTTAATTTGTACCAGCTGTTATATATATATTCGTGATGTACTTCTACTATTTCAGTAGCTAAAGCTTCCTTCATGAGCTATATATGTTTTTGAATATTTTTTTTATGAAGATTGAAGAAAAAGAAAAGAAAATTACAAGGAGAATCCTCTAAATTAAACAACCGATCGATCCTTAAAGAGTGAAAAAAGAATGCAGTCCTTGCGCAAGAAGGGAGGGACTGATATATATGTTTTTGAATTAATGTACCCAAAACTCAGCCTTTTTGGCCTTAAGATGGAGATTATCAATTAACATGCATATTGGTGTTGACTTTTTTTGGGTCGTAGCTTGTGTTGACCCAACTTTAGGCAATCAGGGACCCAAATAGTTTCTAGATGTACATGTCATCTTGTGTGTTGACTGAACTAATCAGTGTTAATCAAGGCACTGGCGGGCCACAAACCTTAACGAGTTAACGGTAACGTTTTCTGTAGTTTCCCAAAAACAAATTTTCTATTTTTTATTAAAAATTAACTTGCAAATCGAAATTTTTTTATTAAGAAGTTGGTTCTAACTATGAAAATGTAAAAATTATCTTCGACCGAAACCTATATGCTAGGTTACAATCATTATGTCTATGTAGTGATATATTTCGAGTTACCTTTAAGCTAAAGAAATATGCATTATAATCATTGAGAGAAATATAATTATGTTGATCTCAAAATAAAAACTAAACACAAAAATTTGTAATAAGGTGGATTATATTCCTAGAATTGTAATTCTAGTAGTCTCATTTTTTGCAATTAAATTTGTTTAATTGTAAATTTTAGAACTTTTCTTTAGCTAAAGATTAAAGATATGAGAGGAAAAAATCTTCATATCAATTATCAATTTATCACCCAATTTATTAAAAAAGAAGAAAAACAAAAAAAGCGAGATTAAAACCAAAACTTTCTAAAAAACCAACAAAAAGAATAAATTACCGAAAACATAATTGAAGAAGATATGTAAATCCATTTTTTTTCTTCTTGATTAACCAAAAAAAAAACAATTAGACTGTTGCCCTTGTTTTTGGTAGATTAGTTAGATTTTCCATTCTTGAACCTAGACAAGGTTGACGACGTCATTCAATTTCAGACTAATCTCCGTTAGTTTCTCTTTCACTGTCATGGCAACAGCATCTCTCTTTGGCCACGCAAACATGACAGAGACAAAAAAAATAAATAAAAAGAATGAGGCCGCTGATGGAGCTGATTAGACGACCTCAACAGAAAGGAAGAAGAGAAAAAACAAACCCAGAAATAAGTCAATGGAAAAAGAGCTTCACCAAGCAGCCATCAAAGGCTCCGTTCCTGCTCTCCTCCAACTCCTCAAACAAGACCCTCAAATCCTGACCCAAACCTCCTCAGAGTCAGACACGCCCTTACACATAGCCTCGATTCTGGGCCACTCCGCTTTCGCCAACGAGTTACTGACTCGGAGCCCCAAACTCGCCGCCCGGCCCAATCTCCAAGGCTCTACGCCTCTTCACCTGGCAGCAGCAAAAGGGTGCGTGGAAATAGTGAAAAGTTTGGTGCTGGTCAACCCTGATCTGGGTTTGGTCTGGGATCGGGATGGGTTGACTCCTCTGCATCTGGCGGTCATCAAGGGACGAGTTCGGGTCGTGGCTGAGTTGGCCCGAGTCAGACCGGAGGCGACTCGGGTGCTGACGCAGGGAGGGGAGACTGGGTTTCACTTGTGTGTGAAGCATCATAGGCTGGAGGTGTTGAAGGTTTTGGTGGAATGTAATGGGAAAGATGACGACTTTGTGAATTGGAGGGATTCGGATGGTAACACTGTTTTACATGTGGCCGTGGCCAGGAAGCAATTAGAGGTATGTTCTTGATTTCAATTGAAAATTGTAGTATCCTATGAGAATGGGAGTTATACACACTTGTCAATCCAAATTTATTCAATATTAATTGGGTATCTAAGTTTAAATAGGTTTAGCCTATAAGGCTATGAATATAACAAAGGTTTAGCCTTTCGGGTGTTGATGGATATATGAGTGTTGGCAAACTTAAACAGTGAAGAAAAAGCTTCAGTTTTGTTCAATTAGTGATTTCCATTGGAATTTTAGTATAGAAATGGTAGTTCAAAGTTAGAAACTTTACGTTCTGACTAGAAAGTAGGAACATGACATTAGGAGGTACTTGTATTGCCGGCAGCTATCAAACTAGACAGACCACATTTGTCTCAATGCATTTTAATCTAATGCCTGGAGTGAAGTTAGATGCCGCCTTTAACTGTCTTGTTCAGTGAATGTAGAAAAAAGAGAGAATATCTGTAAGAGTTCTGTGAATGTTAGAAAGGTTGAGCTTTCACATGTGGATTGAATTGATCGAGTGTTAGCAAAAAAGCTTTAGTTTTGTTCAACTCATGAATTCAATTTGCCATTTGGTGTGGAAATGGGGGAAAATAGAAAGAACTTTTTCTGGTGAATAAAGTTGAAAGACTTGAAACGTTTCTGTTCTGATTAGAAAGTAGAAACATGACACATGTGCTTCACTCCATTTGAATAATTAATGTCATCTTCTTAAATGTACGTGTATCATTTTCGTTCATTGTTGCCTCAAGTGTGATCAACTGCAAAGCCTATCGTGTATTTCCTTGTTGTTTCATTCTATGGAGTTATCTCCTCTTTGTGCTTCTCAATTTATGATTGTTAACATGTAAACTACTTTGCTGGTTGGATTGATAATAGAAGTATATGATACATTCTTTATTATTGCTTATTAGGGGCTTTTTACTATTTTTGTTTAATGGAAAATGCGTGAAAATTTTGTGCAGGTGATAAATTACTTGCTTGATAATACAAATATCGAAGTAAATGCCCAAAATTCAAATGGCTGCACTGCATTGGATGTCTTATCGCATAGTACTAGAGATTTACGGGACTTGGACATCAAAGAGTCCCTTCAAATTGCCGGAGCTCCAAGAAAAATAAATAAGGCACCATCAGTTATGTTTGATCAGGATACAGTGCAAGTGTCCACCTCAATGCAGTCACTGATGTCAAAGAGGAGGAGTTTAAGGCAACTAGTATTTAAGCCGAAGAAGAAAGAAGTTGATTGGTTGGGTAGGAAACGAAATTCGTTAATGATTGTGGCTTCACTCATTGCTACAGTAGCATTTCAGTCTGCAATAAACCCGCCAGGCGGTGCTTGGCAGTCGGACTATCTGGAAGACGCGAATGGAAACCCTGTGGATAAACCTCACCGTGCTGGGCAGTCAGTGATGGCCGATACAGAACATCAACACTACGGACAATTCATGATTTTCAACACACTTGCTTTCCTTTCATCACTGAGCATAATTCTATTACTTGTGAGTGGATTGCCTATTAAGCGGCGCAGATGGATGTGGGTTCAGATGGTGATCATGTGGATTGCAATGACAGCGCTAACCGCTACGTATTTCATGGGACTGATATTTATGACACCAGAACAGCACAGGCGGGGCTATCTGTATCATGTCACCGGAGTTTCTGTGTTCATATGGATGTCAATGATGGGCATTGTGTTTCTGGGTAATGTTCTTCGGGCAATAATATATCTACTTAGAAAGTATGGATGCATGAAGCAGAAACCTACAGATGATTCGCTATATGAAGATTATGATGACCTTTGAACACGAGATTAACTACTGAAGTCTGAGTCTGAAAATGTCTCTTGTTGCAATACTGGTGGCATCGTCTCCAAATAAGGACATCCTTTTCTCATTTTCCTTGACAAAACCTCTCACAGGCATGTATTGCAATTATTTTTCTTGAATAGTTACTTTAGTGTGTGGATATATATATATATATATATACATCTTTCTTGTAAATCGCATTTTTTAGCAGCAGAGGTAGTTTTGATTGTGTAACATCTGTTCATAGCGCTTTTGGCTGGGAAGACATTGATTAATGGCTATTGTACGTATAATTGCTTTACAAAACAAGTTTCTCGATCAACTTAACTAATGCTGTTACTTGTATGATGTATCCTTGAGCACGTTGCATATTATTCAGGCTTGATTGTAGTAACTTTGAGCTCTAGCTGTCGGTATGTACTAAGCTTGATTATGTGTTATTGGTAATCAGTACTGCAACTGCATACTGCATTTTGAGAGCTTATAGAGTATGTTGCCTCCAGGCTTTTAATCATACTTTGGTGTCATTGATAATTAAAAGAAAGAATAGAACAGCTAAAAGATCGATGACAAGTTTCTCGCTTTTGTGCTGTAACATCATCTGCACTTCACCGGCCGGAAATATACATCGTCCGGTACATTTGTAAATTAATGGGATCAGATAACTCTCAGGGGTCAAACGTACGTTCGGTGTAGAACCTTCCGTCCATAGTCTTCTTCACCATTCTGGGGTGGACAGACATAATTAGAAAGAAGATAGCCACGGCCACGTGGATCTCCAATCTCCCTGTGAACAACCACGTAGCAGTCAAAAAGACAAGATCACCGATCACTTTAGATCGCAGCTAAGCTAATTGCTAATTAATTAACCTTAAAGAGCGCTTCTGTTCAGTAAAACATTCTCTGCATTTCTAGTTAATTTCTGTTCAAGTCACCATAAATTTAGGGAAATGTTAATTAACAACTCCCTAAATTTAATATGCATCTGTAAAGAATTTGGAGTACTTCTAAAATTAATTGTGCTAGCTTGTGTGTCATTCTATAACTGATGACAGCAGTCGAGAAATAATTAAGCTCACAAATGTGGAGCATGCAGATACCAACAAAAAGCTAGCTAACGTCGATCCTCGATCCAAATTACACTCTCACCGCTTCACATTTCTCACACACATCTCCTAAGCCACTATATAAACCCTCTCAAAACCCACTTCATGAAGCATCAGAGAAACCAAAATCAATCTCATCCATACACAGTCTTTTTCACATTAAGTCCAGCTGCTTTTGTTAGTTAGATTGTAAAATATGGAGGTGATGGCCTTGAAGAACATGGGGATCGAGACCGCTCTCCTGGACGCTCTCCACGAACTCCTCGACTTCTCCGACGAGCAAGACCAGGCGAGTCACCAGGCGCCGTCTCGCCAGTATGTCCGAGAAGCCAAGGCCATGACTTCCACGCCGGCAGACGTGAAGGAGACTCGGAACGCCTACATGTTTGTGATCGACATGCCCGGGCTGAAGTCAGACCAGATCAAGGTCGAGCTGGAAGACGACAACGTTTTGGTGGTGAGCGGCGAGAGGAAGAGAGAGAGAGAGAGAGGGACCAAGGAGTGAAGTACCTGAGAATGGAGAGGAGGCTCGGAAAGTATCTGAAGAAATTTGTGCTGCCTGAGAATGCTGATACTGACAAGATTACAGCCGAGTGTCAGGATGGGGTGTTGACTGTGACCATTAAGAAGAAGCCGCCGCCGGAGCCCAAGAAGCCAAAGACTGTTCAGGTAATGATCGGCTGCAGTCAAGGTGGAGGTCAAGAAGGCAAACATGTTCAAGGTGTAGGTCAAGAAGGCCAAGATGGTCAAGGTGTAGGTCTAGAAGGCCAAGATGGCAGTGGCGTGTAGGGCGGCCAAGATGGCGTCCAACGCCGTATCTCGTAGATATCTATGTAAAGGTGGTGTGCGTGCAGGTGCATGGCTGCTCCAGCTTGTGTAGGTGTACAGTGTACGTACGTTATAACATCGTATGCTTTTCTTGTGTTTGTTTTTGTTTTTGAGTCTGTTCCTAGCTATATATATATCCATGTCAAGAATAAGAAAGAAAAACAGGGAGCAGGGTTGCTTTGTACTCGAGTGTCTTGATCCTGGGCATGTCGCACTGTAATTGACTCTCGTTTCGTTCGTATATAATTAGATCGGATAATGGTCTAGTTAAATCAGTTGTTCATACAATCCAACAACAATATTTTCAGGCCCAAAATGATGAATTTTTGCTCTTGAAATGGATTGGGCTTTTTCCTCTTCGACCCGATCCAGAAATCCCAGAAGAAACTTCTGGACCCTTGGAGGAGGAGAAACACGAACCTACTAGAACCTCCTTGCTTCCTTCCACGTGCCTCCAGAACCCTCTGTGAAACCCTTCAACACCCGCCATTAACACCTATAAATCCCCATAACCGTGGCAGCATTGGCCACACAGAAAATTCCGAAGCACTCAAACAAACAAGAGCTCGAATTCAAAAATTCCACCAACCGCGAAGAGAAGAATGGATTTCAGAATCATGGGTTTGGAGTCCCCACTGTTGACCGCATTGCACCACATCGCGGACCTCCCCGAGGAGACCGAGAAGACCTTCAACGCCCCGACCCGGACCTACGTCCGAGACACCAAGGCCATGGCGGCCACTCCGGCCGACGTGAAGGAGTACCCCAATTCCTATGTCTTCGTCATCGATATGCCTGGACTCAAGTCCGGAGACATCAAGGTCCAGGTGGAGGATGACAATGTGCTTCTGATCAGCGGCGAGAGGAAGAGGGAAGAAGACAAAGAGGAGGCCAAGTATGTCAGGATGGAGAGGAGGGTCGGCAAGTTCATGAGGAAGTTTGTGCTGCCTGAGAATGCTAATTCTGATGCCATTTCTGCTGTTTGCCAAGATGGGGTTCTCACCGTCACTGTCCAGAAGTTGCCACCGCCTCAGCCCAAGAAGCCCAAGACTGTTGAGGTCAAGATTGCTTGAGGATTATGTGTGTAATTCCCGCATGTGGCTTGTTTTCCGAATAATTAGGCTGAAATGCTGTGTGTTCTTTCTTATGGGTATGTTTAATTTCTGGTGTTGCAAGTTTGTTAAACTCCCTACTGTTTTCTATCGACTATCGAGTTGTGTACCATGGTTTTATCAATGAAGCAATATTAGCATCATCTTGATTCTCTCTTTCTTTGTTTTCTTAGCCATATCTTACAAACAGTATTACCAATATCTTGGTCATACAGATTGTGATACAATCATAAGCTAGAGAATTAATCAATCTATGATCCTATTCTGGCAAAAAACCCTCTGGTAAGAGTGGTATGATATCAAAATTTAGATTGCTTGTTGAATCAAAGTAAACATAACAGCGTTTAGAATATTTTTTTTTTAAAAAAAGAAGAAAAGGGGGAACGCATAAGCTTATACAATTAGTACCAGACTAGTGATTAGCTAATGGGAAGACAAAACTGGTTTGGAATAGAGTTGTGAACTGGAAACAGGATAGTGAGGTTCCGTTTTCACCTACAACAACTACAATTTGGCCTACTCAATTGAGCATGCGCCCAAATTTTAAACAAATTGGTAGTGGCTGGTACAACAATTCTCTTACTCACATGTTGTTTTCTGTCCGCGTTTTTTTCATTGCTCAAATCAGCTTTCTCTGATTGATTTCCAAAGCCCCTTCTGACAAAGAGAGCAATGAAGAAGCCTTCTTTGTCCTCAACGGGATCAGTTCGAAGCAAGCGTTCAGCTGCAATGTAAGACACCAGGGGCAATTGAGAATATGAATATCTGAACGTTTTCATAACATGTTTGTCAATTATAAGAGCGCAGTGCTTACCACCCTCGAAAACTGGAAGACCACGGCGTTGCCATTTTGGGAATGGAGTTCCAAGTTCAAAACCATAGTTTGCAGCAAGAGGTAGAACAGACTTAACAACATCTTCATTTTCAATTTGGTTGACAGAGCATGTGCTGTAAACAATTCTTTCCACTTCCGGAAAAGATAAAGCATGAGCCAGAGCTTTTTTCTGAAAAGCCGCAAGCTTGTTCAGTCTTTCTGTTTCCGTGAAGTCAGCAGTGCGACCTGGAGCGGAAGATGGGAGCAAATGATCTAATCTTGCAGAAGCTGTCCCGGATCCAGAGCAGGAAGGATCCAAAAGAATGGCGTGAATCTGCAATATTGAATTTAGATGTAATTGCACAACGAGGAGGATTTTCCCAAGATCCCAAGTTTTAGTCCAGATTTTTAAAAAAGTGAACCAGATTTTCCTATTTAGTTGCAACAAGCAGTAATATTATCCAAAAGAATGGTTAATTCCATATTCACTAGCAACCATGAGGATCTTAAATATAAAAAAATTTCATTCTCAAATTTTTAAAAAAATGTATAAGAACAGATCATATATGTCTTACCTTGGAATATGAAGGATCCTCAGGGTTCAACTCTAAGAAATCTCCATGCAGAACCTTAATATCTATAATCCAAGTTAAGTTATATGGCTCATGATATTAAGATGATGATAGAAGAGTAGATAAATGATTAAAAACTGGTCAAAATCTATGGTTATTCTGACCACTGAAGTCAAAAGAATGGGAAACCTACATAGCTCAAATACCACTATTTCAACAAGCAATAAGAGAACAAGCAGAAAATAAACAACAATTGAGGTTAGACGGATACTAGAAGCACCAGAGAGTCTGATAGTCTCTTTTAATCTTTTAACCCTCTCTTCATTCAGCTCACATGCTATGATACTTCCTTTCCCTCCCATAAGAGCTGCAAGGTGGACAGTTTTGTTTCCAGGAGCTGAGCATGCATCAAGAACCTTCAAGAAGTTAATTTTTATATGAATGCCAAATTCTGAAAGCCAATCATAGAACAAAAAGAAAAATGTCTAGCAGCAAGAGAAGTACACATAAATAGTGATGTAGATACTGAACCCACCTCCCACCCTGGTTTCGGAGCAAGGGCTGCTGCAACCATAGAGCTTGCCTTTCCCTATAATCAAATGATCAAAATAAACTCAAACAGATCAAATATATTTGGTAAACTTCTATCGCAGCTAAGACAAAAAAATAATTCAACATCAGAGAACTATAGAGATAAACAAGACCTTGACGACTGGAAGAAAACTACTAAAATTCTTACTTGCATGAAGACACTTCCATTGATTATTAGAGGATGGTCATGCAAGTCACTACCAGGTGGAAGAATCAACAAGTCAGGAACCAGATCATCTTTTTGAACCTATGTAAAAACATACCAAAGGAAATGAGAAGTGTAAGTAACATGATGAAGAAACTATAGAAGTTTAACACAGTAATTGTCATCAGTTGGCAGTGATTGACAGGGTACATCGTAGTTATGGTTTCAAATGTTTACTTCAGTAGATATCAAAGAGAAGCTAAACTAAGCAACTTATTGGGAGATTAGGCGGTAGTTGTAAGAGATGCTTGAAAGCCCCTTGCTTTTATAGAATGTTTTAGCCTCTCCACCAGAACATTACGTCTTGTACTCTAGAACTTAATTACATTCTAGCAAAAACTTCAATCATAAAACATTAAGAAGTACCTTGTATTGTTTCTGTAATTCAAGCAAGGCCGTATCAACACCAATTTTCAGAGTATTAACACGAACATAACGAGGTTTTGAAATATCTGCAACAGAAATTAGTGTCAGAATGAGAAATCCTAAAAGTTTAAACTTTAAAACATGGTAAACCAACCAATCTTTATGTAATGACTTGCTTGCCCCAAAACCATAAATCCCCAGGAATTTTACAATTGGGAACTTGCAAAGTTAACTAATTTGTTCCACTCTAGCAGTTCCATAACTGAATAGCAGGATAACCAAGATGAATATAATAACGTTGTGAACACACCAGGAGTTTGATCAACAGCTATCAACTCTTCAACGCTCTTCACTTTTTTCTTCACTAAAAGGCGAGCTAGAGCTGCCTGCAGAGCATCTTTCCGACGCAAGAGAAACTTCTCCGCATCACCGGTTGATGAAGTCACCTATAGATTCAAATTCATAGTCACATATGATAAACAAGACAATATCAGATTTTCTGAACTCTCAACCATTACACTTCAATTAACACAAGCAGAAATATCTATGAATATCAAGCGATTACCTGACCAAAAAGAATATCGTAGGTGACTATGCAAACCAACTCGTCTTGCTTCTGCAACACAAGAAGTAAAAAATTTCAGAGTTTAACATGCTAGCCACATTAGCAAAAATAAACATGTATTGCTTGTGTATATGAATAATACAGTACCCTCCACTTGCTATTCAGTACGTCGGCAGCCTTCAAGACCTCTCTGATTATTGGAAGATCTGAAAACAGATAAGAACATATTATCACTTTTCTCAGCAGCTAAACAAACCAAGGCCATTAAAGTAGGTTCATTTTTGAATGTGGTGAGGGCTCTTTAACTTACGCTTTAGGGTTTCACAGACCAGAGCGAAAGTTCCCTTCTTGTTTCTCACTGAGGGACTGTAAACGAGTGACTTGATAGAGCCGACGGAGCGGCGTCGAGAGTCTCCTTGGAGAACGAGCTTCAAAACCTTCGCTGCCTCTCTCCTTGCGAAGAGAGCCGACCTTTCCATGTTTAAACGACGCCGATTTTCCGATTTCTCGGCGGCTGTCACCGGCGGGGTCACTGCAATTTTTGTACGCGCCATGGCTCTCAGTAAAACACAGAGGGGAATTGCAATTATTTATAGCTCCTGTGACGACGACGTCGTTTTATGCGTTAAAAAGGTAAAAGATAGAAACAGAAACGCGGCGTTTTAGTACCGTTAAACCCTAACCCCTTGAAGCCATTTGGGTGAGTCTGAGTTTCAATAGAGCAAGAGATGAAGCCGGGAAGAAGGTCCGGTGGAGGAGGGAGATCATCATTCTCCGATAAAAAGCTGAACGAGTTTCGTAGTCGTTTGGCGTCTTCCAACGACTTGGACAACTCCTCCACCGTGGACGACATTGTGGACCATCTTCGCAGTGGTTACCCAGACTACGAACGCCTCAAGCGTCAGGTTTTCAAAAGGTTCGTCCTGCAAACCCTAGCCTCTCCCTCCTTTAAGCGCTCAAAACCCCAACCCCTTATGAGCGACTCATCGGATGAACTAGAACTCGCCCAAACTAATTCCAACAGAAGGCGGAAGCGTGCTCGCAATGAGAGGGAACATAAATTGCAGCAAATAGAGGATGCGCACATTCGAAGGATTCGGCAGAGCAATGGTGACGGTCCATCTTCATCTTCATCGTCAACTTCAGCGTCCGATGAAGATGATGACGAAGAAGACGAGGCCTCTACGTCGGAGGACGCTATATACGGCGAGAAATTGGAGCCGAAGTTTGATTTGATGAAATCGATGCTGCGAGAATCGTATACGGAGCCAAAAAGCGCCGGGAAATCCAAGGCGGCTGAGCAGCAGAAGGAGAAGAATCTAGAAATGGATATTCCGGGTCGCGAGAAGGTTAAATTATTGACCGGAAGTAGAGGGCCAAGGCCGGAGACAGTGCCGAACAAAGCCGAGAGTGAAGCCAAGAGCTCTATTTCCAGAGGTGTTGAGGTGAAAAGGAATGAGGGGCCCAAGTTTAGCGACTTGGGTGGAATGCAGAAAGTTCTGGAAGAGCTGAACAAGGAGGTTATTAGGCCACTCCGCCGCCCGTGGCTGCCACAGTGGCTCGGAGTTAAGCCAATGTCTGGGATTTTGTTGTGCGGACCGCCGGGTTGTGGGAAGACCACATTGGCTCACGCCATTGCCAATGAGACTGGCATTCCCTTTTATAAGATTTCTGCCACCGAGGTCGTCTCTGGTGTCTCAGGTATTACTTCCTTTCCATTCATTCATAGACTCATAGTTAATGTTTTCTTGATAGAATGAGAAAAGAGAATGCTTCAGTTAGTGAAGGACTAGGTGTTATTATCAAGCTCGTAATAGTGTCTGACAAATTTGAAGAAGTGTGTTATCGTTTTAGGATTATTAAGAGTGTTTTTATTGTTAGAGGTCGTTAACTTCATGTTCTTTTCCATTTCATGAATGCTAGGTGCATCTGAAGAAAATATACGAGATCTTTTTTCAAAAGCTTATAGAACTGCCCCTTCAATTGTATTTATTGATGAAATTGATGCAATTGCTTCAAAAAGAGAAAATATGCAAAGGGAAATGGAGAAGCGGATGGTTACACAACTGATGACTTGCATGGATCAATCTCATAGACCCGTAGAGGCGGCAGATGCAAATTCAGACTCACAAAGTTCAGATCAGAGGTCTGCGTATGTTCTTGTTATTGGAGCCACCAATAGGCCTGATGCTGTCGATCCTGCTTTAAGGAGGCCTGGGCGATTTGGTCGTGAGATTGTTTTAGGTGTTCCGGATGAAAATTCCAGGCTTGAGATTCTTTCTGTGCTTACGCGCAAGCTAAAACTTGAAGGTTCTTTTGATCTTCTAAAGATTGCTAGGTCCACACCAGGGTATGTGGGAGCTGATTTGGCAGAGCTGGCCGACAGGGCTGGTAACATTGCCATGAACAGGATTTTTGACGAAATCGATTCAACAATTGAGGAATGCAATGAAGAGTTGTGCAGGCAACCTGAAGAGATGGAAAAGTATGCCATCAGTATGGCTGATTTTGAGGTGATCTACTTTTCAAATTTATGCATTGTTCCCTCCGGGTCTGGGCCAGAGTGATTTCTCTTACTTTTGCTTTCTTAAATAATGAAACTAGATGCAGATAATCAGCTTTCTTTATTAAAGTTTTCAAGATGATCACAATCTTATAGTATTATGTGACATTCTGCAGGAAGCAGTTCAAGTGGTTCAACCTTCTTCAAAAAGAGAAGGATTCTCTGCAATTCCTAATGTGAAATGGGAAAATGTTGGTGGGCTAGATCTTTTGAGGAAGGAATTCGAGCGTTATATAGTTAGGCGTATCAAACATCCTGAGAACTATGAGGTTCGTTATTTTTTGTTTTATTTTTATCTCTTTCTGTTTATGTGTGTGTTTATAGTGGATAGCTGTTTTTTATTTCTTTCATTAAAGTAAAAATTGGGCCTCGGAATGGCTGAACTGATGCAAAAGATCTATAGTATAATCATAATGAACTTATATCTATGTTTTTTTTACTGCTGGCCCACATAATACTGTCTGCTCTCCATACTTCATATGCCCATGCATTAAGGTGTATATTCTTATGATTTTGACTTGATTTGTGTTTTCAGAAATTTGGAGTAAATTCAGAGACAGGTTTTTTGCTCTATGGGCCTCCTGGATGTGGCAAAACACTGATAGCAAAGGCTGTTGCTAATGAAGCAGGAGCCAATTTCATTTATATTAAGGTTGGTCCGTGGTGTATCTTATTGTTATGTTATTTTATTTATGTAACAATAAATACAAGTCTTCTTTGCATATCTTGTGATAATCTAATTTGATTTCTGCGGCATTTCTTAACATGTTAGGGCCCTGAACTTCTGAATAAATATGTTGGAGAAAGTGAACTGGCGGTTCGGACATTATTTACTCGTGCAAGGACATGTTCACCATGCATTCTTTTCTTTGATGAGGTTTGTGATTCTCTCTTCCTGAGATATGATTATATGAATAGTTCATTATATATAAGATATGTCATATCTCTCTTCCTGATGAGGTCTGTCTTTCTTCGTGTTTTGTGGATTTCTTGTCCCCTTTCTTTGTATTATTCTGTTGGTTTTTTAATAAAGATGTTTCTCTTCAAAAAAAGAAGAAAAGATATGCCATATAACTGGATTATGGGGATTATTGTGATCAAGTTGGATTGTTTCTGTGTATGGTAGATTGGATATGTTGCTGTTAACAATAATTGGCTTTGCATTGCTGTAAAGAACAGGAATTATGGTTAATAAGATAATTTTTGAGGCATTCTTGGCGTGCTTCCAACTCTTGTAATATCAGGGCACTGAATATTCTCGTGTTAAAGACTTAAAGCTTACTTTTGCTTTTGTATTTATTTATTTGGTAGAAAAGTTTTTTTTTTTTTCTTGTTTGTGCTATGAATTCTGATAGTCCACCTTTTATATTCTGATTTATCTGTATTTGAGCGTAAGTGTCTAGCTTTTTAATATTCCCCCCCCCCCATACCTTATTGATAGGTGGATGCTTTGACAACAAGGCGGGGAAAAGAAGGGGGGTGGGTTGTTGAGCGGTTATTGAACCAGGTAAAACAATCTGCAAAGGCAATCTCAAACCAATTTAAGCTCATCCATACATGCACAAACTCATATCATTCATTTTCGGATAATGAACTGACTGCTTACAATTGCAGTTACTTATAGAGTTAGATGGTGCAGACCAGCGGCGGGGTGTATTTGTTGTTGGTGCCACTAATAGGTAAAATTCATTGTTCATTCTTTACGTTTTATGATGATAATTATCACTATGAATTTTTAAGAGTTGTTTTATGTTTGCAGACCTGATGTCATGGACCGTGCCTTTTTACGGCCGGGTAGGTTTGGTAAACTTATTTATGTCTCCCCGCCCAACACAGATGAGCGTGGTTTGATCTTGAAAGCTATTGGAAGGAAGTACCCTATTGATGCCAGTGTAGATCTGGGTGAGATTGGAAAATGGAAGGCTTGTGAAAATTTTAGCGGAGCTGATCTTGCTGCACTGGTCTGTCTTTGCTTAAATAATTTGTGTTTGTTTAATTTGAACTTTTTCATCTTAGTAAAAGATTTTAGAGCTAGTGTTCCCTGCCTTTGCCCGTCTCTGACTCTGACTGTGACACTGGTTGGATTTCTATGACATAGCTATTCATTTATCTATTCTTGCCAGATGGATGAAGCTGCTATGGCTGCTCTTGAAGAGAAAGAGACGTCAGTCGAGAGTTTAGATGCATCTTCGTGGACTATCAAAGAAACTCACTTTCAGCCAGCGTTGGCTAAGATCATACCATCTGTAACAGAAAGGGTATGGTTAAATTTTGTCTAGTACTTTCTTTTGCTTTGTTTGGCCATAAGACAGATCCAATTTCTTACACTTCAATTTTCGATTGCTTGTCTGGTACAGCAACTGCTATACTACCAGAAGTTTGGAGAGAGCCTCACAGCATCAAGAAACGAAGCATGATTCACATCCAGTAGAAAAGTATGCTGTGAATGTCCATAGAGCATAAAGAAAGAGGAGAAATGCTGCGAGAGGAAAGTCAATTTCAATCGGAATCTTAAATTATCATTTTTTGTATTCTTAGAATTTTGTTTGCTTTGTATTCTTAGAATTTTGGAGCTGAGAGAAGTTTTGGACCATGGTCCCTGCTGAAGAAGCGCAGGGTGACAAAGTTATTATGTACATGAATTCATATTGCCGTCTGCTTCCCGGAAATAAAAGGGAGTGATTTTGGACAGGTGCCTAATCGGCATGAAAACGAAAGGTCGTTGGGATTTTGTTCCGTCTGTAATGCGTTGATATCACTCTTTTTATATAATATATAGTTTCACCAACTTCGTATGCTATGAGATGATAATAATTTCTATTGCAAAAGTATTGCTTAGCTACCAAACTTGATGTTGACTTCCAAAACTGAAACTGCTGGTCTGGGGGTAACTTCTTAATCAATTTCCTCCTTGTGGACCCTTCAACAATGGCACTGGAAGTTACTCACAAACTTCGTAGTTGATTATTTCTCACTGGTAGACGGCCTGATCTAATCTCAATTTTCTGTGCTGAACAATTTTTGGCAAAGGCTACCCTATGAACTTTGAACACACTTCTCAGCACTGAGACTAGCTAAATGGTCTAGTTCTTGTTGATGAGTCGAGAAACAGGTGTGAATGATAGACTTGATCGTTTTCTAGGGGAAAATATTCAAACCAGATTAATAGGTAACATATTGGTACACACCAAATTTGGTGTAAACAAATTATTGCAAAAGGAGTAAATTGTTTTTCTGCATATCTAAGAAGCTAGGGCATTGCTCAAGTCACTATCACAATTGACTTGTATTCTTTTTCCAAATGTGAAGGGTTTGGTCACTTGGTCTAACCACGAGACATGGAGAACTCAATTCACAAGTCTTTCTCCCAAGTCTTGCTTATGTCCCACTCCAATACTCTCCTCACTATATATCTTTCAGAATCTATGTGGCATTTCAAACTCAGAACTAGCGTTGAAGCTTCCTTATATTGCTTAGGAAGGTGACGATGAAGCCACCTTGTAAACCATGGAGATGATAGGTTATATATATCTGTACCCATCAACGTTCAGTTTGATCACAATTTTCAGTACCCAGATGTCTAATAGCAACTTCACTAGATCAGTGCAGACACCTGAGAATGACTTTTCTGACCAACCCAATTTCGACGAGTACTTGATGTTTGGTCACTGGCTTGATGAAGATCAAGATTATGTAGCTTCAGGGTCTACCCAGAATTCGGTTAACGATGACTCTGGTGGAAGTAGCAGCCAATTTGGAGGGTCTAGTTACAGTAAGCATATATAAACTTCATTATTTTCATTTGTTAGTATCAGTTTTTATAGTTCTGCTTGCATCTCTAATCTCTATCTCATGCTCAAGACATTTGGTTGTGTGTTAGATGAGAATGGCAGCGTGACACAGAGGCAGGAAGTTAGAGAAAGAGTCGCATTCAAAATGAAATCAGAGGTTGAAATTTTGGATGATGGGTTCAAATGGAGGAAGTATGGGAAAAAGATGGTGAAGAACAGCCCAAATCCAAGGTACGCATGGGAATAAAAAGAGAAAATATAGATGTTTTAGATACATATATTTATACATATTTGATCTGATGGTATCATTTTGGTTGCAGGAATTACTACAAGTGTTCATATGACGGCTGCCCAGTGAAAAAGAGAGTTGAAAGAGATAGAGAAGATCCAAGTTTTGTAATAACGACTTACGAGGGAATTCATAACCATCGGAGCCTCTGATTTCTAGTCAGGAACATTTCGAGGTTTCGGTAGGGAAGGAGGAAGACTGCTGCTGCTGCTGATGTTGCACAGCCCTTGTGAGTTGTGACCGTTATTAGGTTGACAGATGAATAAAACTTCCGTCCGTAATTTCTAGACCAAATGTGGTAGAATATTACTATTAGCCTCGGCAGAGAAAATGTGTTAGGGCACTTGCATGTAAAGTCAACAAGTCAAAAGGTCGAGCCACATTTATTCAATGAAATTATTGGCTGGTCACCAACACAACACCCCCAAGACATGTTAGGGCTTTAAGCCTTTAATGTAGCTACAAAATTAGCATTTCGTCAAAAGAAGATGAAAAGAAAAAAAAAAAAATCAAAATCTTGCATGGTTCAACAGAAAAACCAGGACGCAAAATCTGCCACATGGTCTTTGGCTGCTTGGCATATGTATATGATCAACTAGCTCGGGTAACATGAAGAGCATTTACCTCTCTATTCACTCTACAAACAAAAAATGCATCATATATACTAGGAAAGAAACAGCTGAGATTTACACGTTCCTTGTGGCTTGATGGTTTCATTCGAAAATATGACATTAGGGTTTCGAATGTGTGGAGAGGATATGCTCCACAAACTATCCCTATGCTGCAGCTTTGCTGAAACCAGTGGGGATGATCTTACAATGGCTTTTGAGTTCAAAAGTGGAAAACTCATGGTCTTACCCAAACCAGTAGCAAGCAACCATCGGGACCCGGACTGCACTTCTGTTGTGGTACCCCAAAGCTCCCTGTTGCCAGGCTCAGTATCCACTCCTGCAAGATGGACATCGATGATTTTGAACTGGGGATTGCCTTCTTCATCTCCTTCATTTCTCTCCTCTGTTATCTTGTCACCAATCTCCTCTAATATAGGTTCATCGTGTTCTGTTTCCTTGCTATCATTTAACGCCACGCTAGGCACTTTTCGCATTGAATGGGATAAAATTCTCTCCACTTGGATTAGAACAAGCATTGGCACACCGACTGGTTCATAGTTTCGAAGGGGATCTCTAAGCTGCACCATGAGAGTAATTGTGAGGTTGTTCCCCAAAAATCCAAAATTCCTACCAGATAAATCACTGCAGTTCATGTCTTCTGTCAACCTTCCACCGATCAAATCTGTGCACTTGGCATCATGAGCAGCAAGGATTTTCAAAAGTTGCTCTCGGCTTTGATGTTCATCACCAATGATTTTAGCATCTAGCCTTAACCACTCTTCCAATGATAAAGACAGATCCATTAATTCATCATCATCATCATCATCATCATCAGAGTCTCTAAAATCCGACAGTTGCAACCCTCCTCCAACTCCTGAC
The DNA here is from genome assembly GCA_030142095.1 of Rubus idaeus. Classification (NCBI taxonomy): domain Eukaryota; kingdom Viridiplantae; phylum Streptophyta; class Magnoliopsida; order Rosales; family Rosaceae; genus Rubus; species Rubus idaeus. The sequence continues at coordinate 31,404,482 of CM057966.1, forward strand.
CTGAGACTCTGACCACAATTGGCATGTGGGGCTCTAATCCTCCCACCAGACTGAGGAAATATACTAGACGGTGCCTTTGAATCTGACATACGGGACTGTATTCTTAACCCTTCCAGTGACATGGATTCAATCTTATTTAGAGCCAAAGGAGCAAGATATTCGAGAGATACATAGTCTGATCCTATCTCACCACCTACTAATTCTGATCTCATGTCATTATAGCTCCAACTGGATGGAAATCCTTCATCCTTGCTCTCACCACACAAAATCTGCTCTAACCTGAAACAAACATGAGAAGTAAGCCAACAAATAGGGGAATATTTGAAATCATACTACTACAGAAGTCAATATTGTGCTCACAAACCTCTCAGAAACACCTATGCTTGGTACTGCCTCCCCTGCTATTTGATCTATCGTCTTACCAGTAATATCTTCCAAAGGCATTAGCCTACTCACCTGCATATGCAACTTATCAATTCCAACCAGTGCCAACTGCTGCAATATCTCCATAACATCAAGACCCATTTTTGCCGGTATAACAACTGGATTAGAAATTTGAATGACCAAGTTCCCACCATTTTTAGCATTTCTGAAAAGAGAAGGATTCATAGACCGCAAAAAGCCTCCACCCTTCATCTGAACATAAGGACCAAAGCCTTCTTCAAGTGCTGGTAGGAGTGGCTCTTCAAGGGGTAGATTGATTGGACTACCAAATCCACCAGAAAGGATACGAGGAGAATTCTGAAAGTCATTTTCATTTAAGCCCCATTCCCGCATCAAAGCTTCAGTCTCCAAGCCTTCAAGAATTGTGGCCTTCCTTCTCTTTAATAACTCACTTTCTCTCTTGTTCTCCTCTTCAGCAGCTTGAATAATCATAGACAAATCAGAATTTTCAAAACAATCTTCATAGTCAAAACCTGGTGAAACAGAGGATCCAATTTCGGGCTGATCTTCATTCCAATCAAAATTCAAAAATACATTTCCACAAGTCAGAGCCTCTTTTTCAAACTCCCTTAATAGAAGTTCTCTAGGAGACTCGGGATCACTATCAGAACAAAGGCAACCATCCTTCCCCAGCATGTTTAAGAACTCGTTTGATACAGATTCAGTCACATCATCCAAGCTAAGTGATTTTTTACCTGGTTTACTTGCTGTGTAAGTCGACTTAAGCTCCATGTGGCTTCTCTCCTCGAGAAACTCTTCTGGAGAAAATGGATGATTCAAATCTGCTGATTCAGAAACCAACTGAATATGAGAAACTGACTCCACCTCTTTCATGTTTGATCCTTTGGTGCATGTGCTATCTTCTTCATGTTTTATGCCATTCACCATGAATTCATCCACATATTTACCAGAGACATCCTCTGGAATAATCATAGTCTTCTCGTCGAGGTCTATGCCATAATCCTTAATGACATCATCCACATAGATGTTCTCGATTGCAAACTCATCATTAGCATGACCAGAAACTCGATCAGAGTTCAACTGTTCCTTCCCAGGAATTTCTGTCCCCACTTCAACAATGGTAAATTCAAAATCATCATCCTCATACTCTTCGATTCCCTTAGCGGATAAAATGTCCAGATCCGGATGAGGTTTGAGTGGCACCGCATGTTCAGAATCTGACTCCATTACTCTACGCAACTTCCCCTCATCAAGTGTCTGACATAAGAAATTAATTGACTTGGAGAGCTCCAATCCTCCTGTCAGCATTACTTCCTGAGAAACCTTCAAATCAAGAGTCTGAGATGAGAAGGCAGGCCTGGGGTTTATATTACTTGACACACTACCAACTCTCCGAAGCACCCTAGCACCAGTATCCAAGCTACTTGACCTTTTTGGCACCGTGTCTATAAGCTGGGGAACATTTGGATTACCACTCAAATTTACTAACTTATCCTGCGTCACCAAAAACCCCAAACTAACATTTAGGTTAGCACCTTTAGCCTTGCCTGAAAGATTAAAGCTTGTTGTCCATTTACCGAAACTCTTTTCCCCCTCTAACTCCTCAAAAGTAAGTGGTAACAGCCTTGTGAGATCAACCCAATGCTTCCCGATGTCAAGCCCCGGTGCCCCATTCACAGAAATGTAGATCACGGAAAGCTTCTCCTCATACTTAACCGAATGGTTTGGGCCATTTCTACTTCCATACACAGAACATCTATGCATCAAAGTTTCATCAAATTCGGCTACGCCCTCTTCAACCCTTGTAGAGCTGGTCTGAAGCACCTCATCCTTTCTCTTCCAATGCACACACAGACTAAGATTGTTGAAATTCACAGGCAAACCTTCAAGTGAATGGACATGAAGATAAAAACAACAACTGAATTTCCGATTCCCAATATGAGTGAGAGCCTTTAAGGGCTTCTTCCAATTCCATATTGAAGATGATTTCTTGTCCTTGGGCAATAAATCTTCCCTAAGAAATGTTGGGTTTGGGTTTGAGTTTGAGTCCGAAAAACTGGTTTTTTCAACAGATTTGGATCGTAAATCAGAAGGAGGCAACAAAGCTTTTGGAGGAGCTTTATGCAAGTAAAGGGCTCTGCTTATTTCCTCAATGTCACGCAACAATTGACCAGGGTTGGAATTCCCAGAACTGTTGCCGTTCTTAGACTCAGTTTTCTGCAACATCATCCTTATCTTTGCATCAGAAACAATCTAACAAAGTAATGAACCAAAACCACCATGGAACTTGTAATCAACTCCTCTGGATCACACAAGCAACAAGAAACAGAAAAATAACCAATCAGCATACAAGCCCTATTGACCAACAAATTAGAGATGCTTCAATAGTAAAAGAAAATATCTAGAAAAAATCACTGTGTTTACAATACTAACCTGGACCGAGAACTCTTCTTCCTCAGACGAACGTCGCTTAATCTCACGGTCAATGAACTCCAGATAGATAAGCAGCTCCGGCGACTCGTTTGGTTGGTTTAGACCTTCCCTCGGGAACCGCCGTGTACAAAATTTTCCCGGAAAATCATTTTCACGTGATTCGTTTCGATAAGGAAAAATAAATGTTTTGTCTCGAGTGTTGGACTGAGTGAGAGAGAGTAGTTGAATCGTCACGAGAGAATTCATAGCTGCTGTAGCGGGTTATAATCGCCATTGTACTCGATCCGGGTCGGGTCAGCAAACATGGCCCAGGCCCAAGCCCAAAGAACGGCGTTAAAGACATTGCAGCGCAGCTCTAGGCCTCTAGCAATCATTCTATCCACTAGCAGAAGAAGCTAGCAGACAGAGCAAGAAGGTTGTTGTGAGTTGTGAGAGATGGATCGAGTAATGCAGGCACCGTACGATGCTACCGTCCGGTTGGCGCTGACTTCACTGGAGAGGAATCTGTTACCGGACGCCGTTATAAGGAGGTTCACGCGCTTGCTCTTAGCGAGTCGTCTTCGCTCCGGTTACAAGCCTTCCTCTGAGTTCCAGCTCTCTGAACTCCTCCAATTCGTGCAATGTAAAGTACACAATCCCTCCTCTCAAATTAACCAGAAATGAAAGTAATAATCTTACTGGTATTTGGGGATTTACAGCTTTGAAGGAGATGCCAATAGCTATAAAGACTGATGACCCAAAAGCTCAACACTATGAGGTACCAACCTCTTTCTTCAACATGGTGCTTGGAAGCAATCTCAAATACAGGTATTGAATATATTTCAGGGTGCATTAGATTTTTAATTCCGTCCATTTTGGGAGCTGATCTGGTTTTGGTTTTGGTATGAAGTTGTTGTTACTTCACTGATAAGTCAAGCAGCTTAGAGGATGCTGAGAAAGCAATGTTGGAGATATACTGTGAAAGGTCACAGACAAAAGATGGTCACACTGTTCTTGATGTTGGGTGTGGCTGGGGATCACTATCTCTGTACATTGCACAGAAATATAAGAACTGCAAGGTTACAGGGATTTGCAATTCAACAACACAGAAGGCTTTTATAGAAGAGCAGTGTAGGTAGGTAACTATCTGGCTTCTATTTATTTTGCTTTTTCATGACTATGTGCTGCTGGATTGAGTCGATTGACAAACGGGAGTCGTGTCGCCACCTGATTACAGGAATCTTCAGCTGGAGAATGTAGAGATCATTGTTGCAGATATCAGCACATTTGAGATGGAGGCATCATTTGACAGAATATTTTCAATCGAAATGTTTGAGGTGAAACTTTCTTCAGGCCTTGTGATAGATGTAATGTTTTATGTTTATTGCTGATTTGGGTGAAGAATTGGGTTTGTTCTTTGACAGCACATGAAGAACTACAAAGATCTTTTGAAGAAGATATCCGGATGGATGAAACAGGACGGCCTTTTGTTTGTTCATCATTTCTGCCATAAAGCATTTGCTTACCACTTTGAGGTGAAGCTGATGAAGATCTCATTCTGCTCAACACATCATTCACATGGCTAGTTTGGCAGAACTAATGCAATTTTACTTTCCTGTCTTTCTCTGATGCAGGACAAAAGTGAAGATGACTGGATTACTAGGTATTTCTTCAGTGGAGGTACAATGCCTTCAGCAAATCTACTACTCTATTTCCAGGTGACCCCTTGATAACAACCATACTATACTACATAAAGGCTTGATAATCTTGCAGTATTTTTTTAAGGAGGTGTTTTAGAGCTCATCAAATTCGCTTGATAATGGCTTCTTCAGTCTTCACCATGATTTTTAATGCAGGATGATGTTTCTGTTGTCAATCATTGGCTTGTCAATGGGAAACACTATGCACAGACAAGGTAATACTAAAGCTACCTCGCAAACCTCTTACACTTGACGGATTAAGGTGCCTCGGATAATTAGACAACACCAAGAACCATTTTGTCTGTGCAGTGAGGAGTGGCTCAAAAGAATGGACCAGAATTTGGCTTCCATAAAACCAATTATGGAATCAACTTACGGCAAGGATTCGGCTGTGAAGTGGACTGTGTACTGGAGAACATTCTTTATTGCGGTTGCAGAACTCTTCGGGTACAACAATGGAGAAGAATGGATGGTTACTCTTTTCCTGTTCAAAAAGAAATAATGTAGCCAAAGCTCTATTTCAGTACCACTATATGAGGCAATGTCGAAAATAAATGCATCTTTCTTGTTCAATAATGTTACTACTGTTGAGATTGTAAGAGCCTAAACACATGAAATTCGGAAAAGATCAAAGATCGAATCCTGTACTTCAAATTATCATCATGTTAATTAACTAGCTCAGCATGTCAAGCAATTTGCTAGTTGAACACAGCAAACTCTAATACAAGATCATAAAAATTACACGGTTTCGACACAAAGGTTTCAATTCCTATCTATCTTTTCTGTTTCTAAACCAATTTCTATTGAGAAAGACCATTAGGACCGCCATCGGTTTTGGTTGTAGTGGTGGTGTTCACATGTCCTTCAGCCTCCAAGAACCGACTCAGTTTTTTATCTTCCAAATGTTCCTGCCCAAAATACAGTAAACAAAAACCCAGAAGATAAATCTTTAAACTACTGAATCGATTATTCTAATTTCCAATACAAATTCAGAAGAAGGGTATGTAGAAGACGCACCGATAGGCAGGCTTTGTACTTCTCCCACTCTGAAACGCATTCCTCTTTGTCCCATTTACCCTTTACAAACTTCTCTGAATACCACCTGCACATAATAAGAGAAAATTGGGTTTCATGGTTCTCTGTGTATTCTGAGATTTAAGAGAGTGAATATTAGGGTTCAGTATGGGTTTAAGGAACAACAAGAATTGGGCAAACATTTTATATCTGGACTATAAAGTATAAAGAAAGAAAATGAGAGACAACCTGTTGAAGCAATTGTGGTAAGCAGCTCTGAGATTGGCACAGGGAGATGTTGAAGAAGGAGGAGAGGAGCTTTTCTTGTTCTTAATGATCCCCATGTCTCAAACCCATCCAAGCCGGCAAGTCGGAAGCCTCCGACTCTTTTTACTCCGAATAAGAAAGTTATAAACGTATTGGGCCGGTTATATTATATTGTATAGGATAGATTTGGGCTTTCGAAAACAAAACGATGAAACTGGCTTCGTTTGATCAGGCCTCATTAGCGGCCCAGCTACACTGAAATGCGTCATTAATGTTTGGTTTAACTTGGTTTTTTTTTTCATTAACGCTTGGAACACACCCCTTTGTAAAAATTATATTCTACGAATGGTGAAATTTTGACAGAAAAAAGTTCAAAACAAAACTGCGGTTCACTTGCCCATGTAAGAGAAGCTAACATGCTCATGGAAGTGAGACGAACGTCCAATTTAACGGTCCAACCATGAGTTTTCATAAAAAAAAAAGATGTTATAATACCATAGAGACTAACCCTGATATTTTTTCTTACATTTTTATTTTTTTCTGAAACCATGATTTTTCACCCAAAATTGTGAACTATATCACACGATTTTTTGGCTAAAATCACATGTTTTTTTTTCTCACCAAAATCGTCTCACTCTCAAATTATGATTTGTAAGGACTTCTTGAACCGACAAAACTTTAAAATCTCGACTCGTTTATTTTTTATAAATTTTATAAGTTAAAAAACTAGAAAATTTTAAAAAAAAATTAAACGAGTCTAGTTTTTTTAGTTCTGTCAATTTGAACACTTTCTAAAAAAAAATATTTTTTTTACCGATGATGATATTTTTGGCAGAGAAAAATAAAAAATAGTGTTGACAAGGTTTGACATGTTTTGGCATGTCAGAGGTATTCTTTTCATGTGTTTTTATGTAATTTCATGATTTGAACCATTGATCTTATAAAACAATTTTTATAGATAAATTTTGCAAAAAAATATTCAAATTAGGAGATCTTATTAGCATATATTCAGAAATATAATTTCATGATTTGAATCATTGATCTTGCAAAACAATTTTAATAGATCAATTATGCAAAAAAATATTAACATTAGGATATCGTTAACTCATCCAATTATATCAAACAAATGTACGGTTTTGGTAAAATCTAACATTATCATGACGAACCGTCCATTAGATCTTTGTTTACTTTGTGTTTTTTTAGAATTGATCTATAAAAATTGTTTTACAAGTTCAACGGTTTAAATCATGAAATTACACTTCTTAATGTATGTTAATAAGAGAGAATTCGGACACAACGATCTAATTTAGGTCGGATAAGAGTTTTTCTCCCTTTTGAAATCATAAATAATAGAGTAAATATGTAAGTTTTAAATAAAATATGTCAAAAAACTAATATATTTTTATAATTAACAGATAAATAAGAAAAAAAATTAGCGGATGTATCTCCATAGAAATTGAGTATTATTATGTTTGGTGCGTCACTTTGCTAGTGAAAAAAAAAAAATCTCCTTCGTGACTCCTCCATCGCATAAAATCATAAATCCCTGCCAGTGACAGTCTCACTCGGTTCAATTTTCATTCATACTATTTAAAATCCAGAACTCCAACCTCTCTACGCAGAAAAAAAAAATGGAGCAGTTCAAAGGCCAGCCCCGGCTCCCGAAATTCGCGGTGCCGAAACGCTATGACATAAGGCTCAAACCGGACCTCACCGCTTGCAAATTCGGCGGTTCCGTCGCCATCGACCTCGATATCGTCTCCGATACCCGATTCATTGTCCTCAATGCTGCCGAACTCTCCGTCAGCACCGGTTCCGTGACTTTCACTCACAAAGATTCTTCCAAGGTAGCACTGATCCATGCATTTCATTTGTTTCGTTCTATTTTCTTTTGTTGTGCTGAAGAGAGTCGACGACTTTGCTTAACGCAATTTCATCGTTCCGCTTGCCATAGTAGCTGACACTAGATTAGTAAATATTAAGTGAATTTATTGATTCTTGATTAGTCATCTTGTTTAGTTCACCAATTTAACTCACCATCATGATTTCTCAGCGAGGGAATGGATTCAGTTGATATCATATCTTAGAACATAGTCAAGTAGACCTTAGTGCCTTGTTTGGCTGCATAAAATTGTAGGAAAATGAATGACCATTTCAAATATCACCACGTGTATTTGGAAAGGATTATGTTGTTGCATCTGTGAATGACTAATTGAATGTTTGAGCAGGTTTTCAATCCTCTGAAAGTTGAGACATTTGAAGAAGATGGCATTTTGGTTTTGGAGTTTGGAGAGACACTTCCGAGTGGGCCAGGAGTTTTGGCTATTGGGTTTGAAGGAATTTTGAATGACAAGATGAAGGGGTTCTATAGAAGGTATTCTTTATATGTTGCATATCTTGTAAAGCATATCTTATTTTCTTCTTTCCCTATATATATTTCAAAAAAGTAGAAATGCTCAAACTTTTGATTTCTTTTGTGCAGTTCATATGAGCATAATGGTGAGAAGAAAAATATGGCGGTTACCCAGTTTGAACCAGTTGATGCCAGGCGGTGCTTTCCATGTTGGGATGAACCTGCTTGCAAGGTCTCTCTCAATCAGACAGTTGACTTAAGATCTTAATTTGTATAAGTATCATGTGCTCTTGTTTAAATCATTTTTGGATCCTACATGGTTTTAAATGCAATTTTGAGTCGGGAAAAGAAAAATCGATGATGGCATTATAGATGAGAAATAAATCTTCAATTTTTGGTTAAATTGTTCTATTCTAGAGCTTATGACTTGACTGCTTTTATTCTCATGGGCACTTTGACTTACAGGCTACGTTCAAGATAACATTGGACGATGTTCCATCTGAATTAGTAGCTCTTTCCAACATGCCGGTTGTAGAAGAAAAAGTGGATGGACATCTGAAGACAGTTTCGTATCAAGAGACACCAATTATGTCTACATATTTAGTGGCCGTTGTTGTCGGATTGTTTGATTATGTTGAAGATCATACATCAGATGGTAAGCTCGTACACAACGTCTGGTGTTTCGTGTGTATGTTTCTATAAGCATTTATTGATGGTGTCATTTTAATCTCTTCGTAGGGATCAAAGTCCGGGTATATTGTCAAGTTGGTAAAGCAAACCAAGGGAAATTTGCTTTGAAAGTTGCTGTCAAGACACTTGAATTGTACAAAGAGTATGTTTGTATATCACAAAATTACTGATCATTCATTTTCAAGCTGTTAATCACTCGTAATGCATGCTGTCTTTAAGTAGTAGTTACTCAAGTTTCTATTCCTTTTGTCATCTTGCTGCATGATTTGTCATTCAATATGAAATCAATGACGGCATATTTTACAGATACTTTGCTGTGCCATACCCCTTACCCAAGTTGGATATGGTTGCAATCCCTGATTTTTCTGCTGGGGCCATGGAGAATTATGGTTTAGTTACGTACCGTGAAACAGCTTTGCTCTTTGATGAACAGCATTCTGCAGCTGCCAACAAGCAAAGGGTAACATTACATCCTGAATGTTGCTCTAGATTTCTAACTTTACCTTCACTAATATAATGTTGAGCTAGAATATTTGCACCCAAGGTGTGTTTAATCATTTCATTTGGTTCTTGTAAAAGGTTGCAACTGTTGTGGCACATGAATTGGCCCATCAGTGGTTTGGAAATCTTGTAACCATGGAATGGTGGACACATTTATGGCTGAATGAGGGATTTGCGACATGGGTATATCCTCTCATTTCATTTGTCAAATTTGTTAATCTATGTGCTCAGTGCTCACAGGACTTATGGATGTATTTTAATGTTATTAGGTGAGCTATTTAGCTGCTGATAGCCTGTTTCCTGAGTGGAAAATATGGACTCAGTTTCTTGATGAATCTACCGAGGGTCTTAGGCTGGATGGGCTTGAAGAATCTCACCCTATCGAGGTATTCATACATGGACTAATTTTTCACTTTATTTCTTATTCAAAATTTTGCTATTGCCGGCTATGGAACTGTAGTTACCTGCCTCACAGGCTTTAAACACCCACTGCTATATTCTGGAGGGTATTGGTATGTGTCTTAATTGTTTTTTTGTTCCCAGGTGGAGATAAATCATGCTTGTGAGGTGGATGAAATATTTGATGCTATAAGCTATAGGAAAGGTGCTTCTGTTATTCGGATGCTACAAAGCTATCTTGGTGCTGAACCCTTTCAGGTTGGTCCGTTGGTTTATTAGCAATTATTTGTCCCTCTTGAAGCAACTATCTTGTTTTCTGAGATCTTTACATTTATGTAATGGAAACTTCCAAGAAAATGTAGGCATGTCTTGAGAGGGTAGAGAAAATTTCTCTAGAAAGTTGTTGGATTGTGAAATGGACTACTGACATTGTTGGTCATAGTCTTTTAGCATAAATTGTGAGTCCACCCTGCTCCTGATCTAGCCTTGTATGTCCTATCTACTGCTAGTATGTCCCAGGCTGAAGAAAGAAGATATGGATATGGTCTTATTTGTGTATGCTATAAGTTATAAAGTCAATGAATTAGACAATATTTTCATTGCTTTTGTTTTATAAACGCTATGCCTTATAGTCTAGTTAGGAAATTCTACAATCAAAATTCATAAAGTATTATAACAATTGACACATATATCATATACTCACCATGCTTTAAAATGGGCTGAGCTTTGGTAATAATTGCTAGGGGTGGAGTAGCTTTGATAGATGAAGTCTGTAGTGTTAAGTCTGACCTTGTTGACCAAAAAAAGGAGAGTTAAGTCTGAACTTGGACAACCTAGACATAGCTCATTTTGGCATGATTGACCGTCGTACTTGGAGGGTATATAAGGTTGTTGCAGATAGGTGTTTTCAAATTGTGGTATTGTGGAGGTACTAGTGTAGCTAATTTTATTCAAATGATGGCAATATGAAGAATCCGGCACAATTACTCCTATGATAAAGGTGTTTGATAAAATGTGTCATATTTTTCTCTAGAATTTTGAATTTTGAATTTTGAATTTTGAATTTCAATTCTTATTGTTTATTGATCCATTGCTCATGAAAGTTAGGGTTACATGTGTTTTTTTTTTTCATGTGTCCAGAGGTCACTTGCTTCATATATAAAAAAACATGCTTACTCAAATGCAAAAACAGAAGATTTATGGGCTGCCCTTGAGGAGGGATCTGGTGAACCTGTGAACAAGCTAATGAATTCATGGACAAAGCAACAAGGTTACCCAGTTGTTTCTGTCAAGGTCAAAGATCAGAAATTGGAGTTTGACCAGGTTTCCTTCTGTCTCCTGTCCTTCAAATCTTATCCGATTATCAAATGAAACTCTGAAAGAACTTCTTGGAGCTATAAATATATGAGCTGTTAAGGTGTTTGTCTTTATTTTGTTCTATGGTACTTGGAAACAAACAAAGATCTAATAAATTAATACATGGCAGACACAATTCTTATCAAGTGGTTCTGAAGGCACTGGGCAATGGATCGTGCCGATAACATTATGCTGTGGCTCATATGATGTACGTAAGAGTTTCCTACTACAAACAAAGTCTGAAACTCTTGACATAAAGGAATTTTTGGGTTGCTCAGTAGCAGAGATCGGAAGTGGAAGCACATGCAGTAAAAACAATGCACAATGTAGTTGGATAAAGCTCAATGTGGATCGGGCAGGTTTTTACAGGGTGAAATATGATGAGAAACTTGCAGCTCAACTAAGAAATGCTATAGAGAATAAATACTTGTCTGCAACTGACAGATATGGTAATGATCTTTTAATACATGCATTTGTTTTTTTTTTTTTTTTTTGATAGTGAGAATGGCAGTTTTCATTAAGTTTTTTCCTTATCAGGCATCTTGGATGATTCAGCTGCCCTTTCTATGGCTCGCCAGCAGTCTTTTGTCTCATTACTTACCTTGTTGGGTGCTTATAGAGAGGAACTTGACTATACAGTGCTGTCAAATTTGATTACTGTAATGATCTTCTTTGCATTGTGTTTATGCTACTGCATTTATGACCTAGGTCTGATTCTGGTCCGTCACTTTTCACAGATAAGTTATAAGCTGACAAGAATTGCAGATGATGCTGTACCTGAGCTATTAGATCTCATTAATCAGTTCTTTATTGGCCTTCTCCAGTGCTCTGCAGAGTAAGTTAGTTCTTTTCTGCACAGCTATAGTACCTAAAACAATCTGTAATTAAGATTTGTAACAAATGAAGTTGCTCTGTCCACTGCTCTTTTAACCTCAAGTGATATAGGTCAGTTTTATGTCATACCTAATTTGGGAAACCCCATGATTTAAATTTTGAACCTTCCATATAACAGGAGTGATATGGCATATTTGCTAAATTGCCTATCTGGAGAAACAAGATCATGGAGATATAGATGATTAAAGTAATCTTCTATTGGAGATCCGTGCAAAATAACATTCCTGGGGTTACCAATTCCTCAGTCTGTAGTCTACTAAAGAGATTATATAATATATCTTTCTAACATGAATGATTTAGTGTTAAAAGTTAATTATGTGTATGCTAACCCTATTTATAAAAGATGGTGATAGACGTGTCACTCTGAGGAATTGATAACCCCACCAAAAAAAAGAAACATCTTGCATTCGAATTGGATTTTCTCCTTCCTCTTTACAGATAAACATGCCGACCTTTACCATGAGATATGGAATGCTAATATGTTAGAATTTCTAAGGTTGCAGACAAAGTGTATATGCATTTATGTGAGTAAATAAACTGTTAACATGGGCAATGCGGTCAAACATTAATTACTGATATATGTTCTGATGACAAAGAAGTTAGGGAAGAAGCAAATGTTTGAGTCTCAAACTACGTGGAGGATTTGCTGTTCTCTTTTTCCCTTTTTTTTTTTGAATATTTATTATTTATTCTTGACTTGATTTACAGGAAGCTTGGATGGCAGCCTAAACCGGATGAGAGCCATTTAGATGCAATGTTGAGAGGAGAAATTTTGACTGCCCTTGCTTCGTTTGGACATGATCTGACAATTGATGAAGCAATCAGGCGATTTAATGCCTTCTTAGATGACAGAAATACACCACTCCTTCCTCCTGACATAAGAAGGGTTGTTTTTAATACCCATTGAATAAGTCATTGATCTTTTTATGTAAACCATCAATGCAACATCCCTTTTAAGCGGCTTGCTAATGTTTGTCATGTACCATTGTTGCAGGCAGCATATGTGGCTGTAATGAAACGAGTCAGCGTGTCCAACAGATCAGGCTATGAATCTCTTCTTAGAGTTTACAGAGAGACTGATCTAAGCCAGGAGAAGACCCGCATCTTAGGTAAGAATGATCATTTTTCAAATGATGTTAACATCTGAGTTTGTTAGCTTGGGGAGTAATATATCTTTCTGTGCCTTTAGGTTCATTAGCATCATGTCCAGATCCTGACATAATACTCGAAGTTCTCAACTTTTTGTTGACTTCAGAGGTATTTCAGATATCATATCTCTTAATTGGAGGTTGAAAGTTCTATATATTAGTAATAAATAGAGTATCTAATAGCTTGATGATACTGACTTTAAATGCACATCTCTGTAGGTCCGTAGTCAGGATGCTGTCTTTGGACTTGCTGTTAGTAGTAAAGGACGAGAGACAGCTTGGACGTGGCTGAAGGTAATTCTCAATGATATTGTACAATCATTTCAGCGAACTTGCTTTATCACCTTTTAGAGGGGAAAGGGGGTAGAGAGGCATTAGAAGTTTAAGCACTTATATCTAATTGGAAAGAAAGATGGGAATGGGAGCTTGGATCTTTTGCATGACTTTTGAACGTGAAAATGATTTGACTTCTACGGCAATCACTTTGTGTGTACCTGGTTGGTTATGGTGTATAGCATCTCTGATTAGTCTGACTTTGAGTTTTCAGCGGGTTTGTATGGCTAGAGTATTCATGGGGTTATACATCTGAGTTCTCAAAACAAACTGCAAATTGCCAATTTTTCTTCATATATTCATTTTGCTCTTTGGATGTTTGGACTACAGAATAACTGGGAGCACATCTCTAAGACCTGGGGTTCCGGATTTCTGATTACTCGCTTTGTCAGTGCAACTGTCTCACCGGTTTGTCCTCTCTCTCTCTCTGAAATTTATGTTATTGTCTTTGAGGTTTCTCCTCTAGAAATTTGGATCTGAGTAGTTAAGCCATTGTTTATAATACTTTGTCCTTTTATCTTGTGCAGTTTGCCTCGTTAGAGAAGGTTAAGGAAGTAGAGGAGTTCTTCAAAGTCCATCCTAACCCCGCCATAACTAGAACCCTGAAGCAGAGCATTGAGCGGGTGCAGATCAACGCCAAGTGGGTTGAGAGCATTCGGGGTGAGAAGGATCTTGCTGATGCTGTGACGGAGTTGGCATACAGGAAATAGTCGAAATACTAGTTTTCCTGTGCGGATTGAAGAGTCAATTTCTCTAGTCATGTAATTTGAATATTAATAAAGGGACATGGGAAAAGTCCATTGATAATAATATATTTATGAATTTTTTTTTATATATGGTGTGATAAAACTCCACTTTTCTTATTTTTATTTTTTATTGGGTTTTTATAACCACCATGGTTTAAACTTTAGTGTATCGGACAGAAATGTACTAAACTTTCAAAAGTGATCAATAAGATACATGAACATTCAAAAACACATCATCGAGATATTCATGTCCATTTTTCGTTACTTGACGGTTAATTATAAGGACATATTAGTTATTTGATATATCTTAACTTTCAAAAATGATCAATAAGGTACCTGAACTTCTAAAAACATTTCATCAAGATACATTCATCAATTTTTCGTCATAACTCAATTAAAAGAGATTATGTGTGGCTCATGTGAGATATTTTTTTTCAAGAGTTTTATGATATTTTTTCATTTTTTTTTTGTATTGCTTATATCCTCTTTTTTTTTTCTTTTTTCTCTTTGACTCCCACTGAGGTAAGAGATTGAATTTAATGACATCGAGGTATTTTCTCATGTATGAATGATGCATATAAAGTGCGTTTGAAATATAATGTATGGATGATCTAGCTTTTGACTCAGTCAGAACTTAAACTCATATTAATTAAAGTAATCAAAGTAATACCATCTAAAAAAAATAGCACACACCCTCCAAAAAAAAAATCAAAGTCTACTTAATTATTGATTATTGGAAGAGGAGAATGATGAAGTTTTAAAGGGAAAATCTAGAAGGAGATAATTAATTGCATTGTTAATTTTAGAGGGAAAAGATAAGGTGGGAGGAGGGAAAAGACATGTACTTCAACATATTTCATTTAGCTGAGATATGATGAAAAATGGACGGAAGTATCCCGATGATATGTTTTTAAAAGTTCAGGTACCTCCAAACGTGTCAAGTCATGTCAACCTCCTTTTTCCTAAACCCTAAACCCTAAACTCAAATTTTCGAGGTTTGTCAATTGAAACACCTTTTAAAAAACTTATTTTGCCAACGGTGAAGTTTTGAGAGATTTTTTTTTTGCATAAACCTTGGTTTTTCACCCAAAACCGTGAGTTATAACACACAATTTTTGGGAAAAAATTGCATGTTCTTATTTTCTCACAAAAATCTTCCCACATTCAAATCATGATTTTTAATAACTTTTCGAGTTAACAAAACGTAAAATTATAGATTCGTTTATTTTATTTTTTTACGATTTTTCAAAGTCGAAAAACTATAAAATTCATAAAAAATAAACAATTCGAGATTTTCGAGCATACTAAGCTGGAATACCTTTTAAAAATTATGTTTTACCAATGGTAAATTTTTGGCATGGACAAAGTTAAAGGAAAAGGGGGGTTTGTAAAGTTTGGCATGCCATAGCATGCTGTGACACCTCCAAACGTCCAAAACTATGTCAACCTTTTTTTTCCTGTAACTTTGTCTGTGACAAAACTTCACCAACATTAAAAAATAATTTTTGAATCTTTTTCAACTGACTTTGCTCGAAAAACTCGATTTGTTTGTGAGTTATGATTTTTTAACGTTGGGATACTTCCGTCCATTTTTGCCGAAACCATAGTTTTTATCCAAAACCGTGGGTTATAACAACCGTGTATAACACACGATTTTTGGGCCAAAATTACATGTTATTTTCACACCAAAAATTTTTACCCTCAGATCAGGATTTTTATGAACTTCTCGAGTTGGCAGAATGCAGAAATATGAAATTTTTTATTTTTTGACGATTTTCTAAATTCGGACAAGTACAAAATTCATAAAAAAATAAACGATTCGAGATTTTCGAGGTCTGTCAATTGAAACACCTTTTAAAAGGAAAATGGGGTTGGTAAGGTTTGTCAAGCCGTGGCACCTCCAAACGTGCAAAACCATGTTAACCCCCATTTTCCTTCAATTTTGTCTATGACAAAACGTCACCAACATTCAAAAAATATTTTTTAGAAATTTTTATTTTTTTGGTCGAAATCATAGTTTTCACCTAAAATCGTGGGTTATAACACAAGATTTTTGGGCCAAAATCACATGTTCTTATTTTCGCACCAAAATTTTTCTACACTCAAATCATGATTTTTAAGGATTTTTTGAGTTGGCAGAACGCAAAAATATGGAACTTTTTATTTTTTGACGATTTTCTAATTATGAAAAACTAGAAAATTCATTAAAAATAAACGATTTGAAATTTTCGAGCTCTGTCAATTCAAACATCTTTTAAAAAACTTTTTTTACCAGTGGTGAAGTTTTGAGAGATTTTTAATTTTTTTTGCCGAAACCTTGGTTTTTCACCCAAAACCGTGAGTTATAGACTTATTATAGCACACGATTTTTGAGCAAAAATTGCATGTTTTTATTTTCACACCAAAATATTCGCACATTCAAATCACTACTTTTGATGACTTTTCAAAGTAACAGAACGCAAAAAAATAGATTCGTTTATTTTTTACGAAATTTCAAATTCTTAAAACTAAAAAATTAATAAAAAATAAACAATTCGAGATATTCGAGCAAACTCAGTTTGAATACCTTTTAAAAATCATGTCTTACGTGGTGAAGTTTTGATACGGGCAAAGTTAAAAGAAAAGGGCGGTTGATAAGGTTTGGTATGCCATGACATGTCGTGGCCCGTCCAAACGTGCAAAATCATGTCAACTCTTTTTTTCCCACAATTTTGTTTGTGACAAAACTTCACCGACATTAAAAAATAATTTTAAAGGATTTTTCAAGTGACTTTGCTCGAAAAACTAGTCATTTGTGAGTTATGATTTTTGAAAGTCGAAAAACTTAAAAAATCATAACTCACAAATGAGTCGGGTTTTCCGAGCAAAGTCAGTTAGCACACATTTTTAAAATAATGTTTTACCAATGGTGAAATTTTGACACATGTAAAGTTGAAGAAAAAATTGCAGTTCACAAGGAGACATCATGAGGTGCCCAGACTCTTCAAATGATGCTCATGCTAACAAATTTAAAGCTAAAACTTAGAAATTTTACGGAAAATAAACAATTGGGGATTTTCGATCTCTATCAATTGAGACACCTTTTAAAAAACATGTTTCATTAGTGAAAAATTTTTGAGAATTTTTTTTTTGTAGAAACCATAGTTTTTCACCTAAAACCGTGGGTTATAACACACGATTTTTGGATCAAAATCACATGTTCTTATTTTTGCACCAAAATTTTTTTACACCCAAACATTGATTTTTAAAGACTTTTCGAGTTGGCAGAACACAAAAATATGGAACTTTTTATTTTTTGACGATTTTCTAATTTTGAAAAACTCATAAAAAATAAAACGATCCGGAATTTTCAATTTCTGTCAATTCAAACACCTTTTAAAAAACTTGTTTTGCCAGTGGTGAAGTTTTGAAAGATTAATTTTTTTTTTGCCGAAACCTTGGTTTTTCACCAAAAATTGTGAGTTATACCCCACGATTTTTGGGCAAAAATTGCATGTTCTTATTTTCGCACCAAAATTTTTTCACACTCAAATTGTGATTTTTGGGGAATTTTCGAGGCAACATAATGCAAAAATATTGATTTGTTTATTTTTTACTATTTTTCAAAGTCGAAAAACTAAAAAATTCATAAATAATAAACAATGCAAGATTTTCAAGCAACCTATGTTGGAATACCTTTTGAAAATCATGGTTTACCAGTGGTGAAGTTTTGGCAAGGGAAATTTAAAGAGAAAAGTCGGTTGACAATGTTTGTCATGCGGCTCATGCCGTGACACGTCCAAACGTGCAAAACAATGTCAGCCCTATTTTTCTTTCAACTTTGTCTGTGACAAAAACTTCACCAATGTTAAAAAATAATTTTTAAAACTTTTTCAACTTACTTTGCTAGAAAAACTCGAGTCGTTTGTGAGTTATGATTTTTCAAAGTCAGAAAACTTAAAAAATCATAACTCACGAACGAGTCGGGTTTTTCACGCAAAGTCAGTTGACACACCTTTTAAAAATAATGTTTTACTAATGGTAAAGTTTTGAAATATGTAAAGTTGAAGGAAAAAATGCAGTTCACTAGGAGGCATCATGAGGTGCGCCAGACTCTTCAAATGATGCATATGCTAAAGAATTTAAAGCTGAAAAACTAGAAAATTCATAAAAAAAAAAACGATCGAAGATTTTCAATCTCAGTCAATTGCGACACCTTTTAAAAAACATATTTTGCTAATGAATTTTTTTTTAGAAATTTTTATCTTTTTTGCCGAAATCATAGTTTTTCACTCAAATATGTGGGTTATAACATAGATATTTAGTCCAAATTCAAAAGTTCTTATTTTCACTCTCAAATCATGATTTTAAGGACTTTTCGAGTTGGTAGAACGCAAAAATATGAAACTTTTTATTTTTTGGCAATTCTCTAATTTCGAAAAACTAGAAAATTCATAAAAAAATAAAAGATCCGAGATTTTCGAGCTCTATCAATTGAAACACCTTTTAAAAAACTTGTTTTGCCAGTGGTGAAGTTTTTAGAGATTTTTATTTTTTTTGCCGAAACCTTGGTTTTTCACCCAAAACCGTGAGTTATATATAACACACGATTTTTGGGTAAAAATTGCATGTTCTTATTTTCATACCAAAATCTCCCCACACTCAAATCATGATTTTTTATGACTTTTTGAGGTAACAGAACGCACAAATATAGATTCGTTTATTTTTTACCATTTTTGAAAGTCGGAAAACTATAAAATTTATTAAAAAATAAACAATTCGAGATTTTCGAGCAAACTCTGTTGGAATTTTTTTTTAAATCATGTCTTAGCAGTGGTGAAGTTTTGGCACATGCATAGTTAAAAGAAAAAAGGGGTTGTAAGGTTTGGTATGCCATGACAGGCCGTGGCACACAAAACGTGCAAAACTATGTCAACCATTTTTTTCCTTCAACTTTGTCTGTGACAAAACTTCATCAACATTAATTTTTTTTTTTTAAGGTTTTCCAACTGAATTTGCTCGAAAAGTAGAGTCGCTTGTGAGTTATGATTTTTCAGTCGAAAAACTTAAAAAATTACAACTCACAAACAAGTTAGGTTTTTCGAGCAAAGTCAGTTAGCACACATTTTCAAAATAATATTTTACCAATAGTGAAGTTTTGACACATGTAAAGTTGAAGGAAAAAGTGCAGTTCACAAGGAGGCATCATGAAGTGCCCCAAACTCTTTAAATGATGCTCATGCTAGCGAGACCCTTGCTAGGGAATTCAAAGCTGTAAAACTATAAAATTCATAAAAAAAATAAATGGTCGGAGATTTTCAAGCACTATCAATTAGAATACCTTTAAAAAAATATGTTTTACCAGTGGGGAATTTTTGAATTTTTTTTGCCAAAACCGTGGGTTATAATACATGATTTTTGGACCAAAATTACATGTTATTATTTTCGCACCAAAAATTTTCACACTCAGATCATGATTTTTAAGGACTTCTTGAGTTGACAAAACGCAAAAATATGAAACTTTTTATTTTTTGACGATTTTCTAAATTTAGAAATGTAGAAAATTCATAAAGAATAAATGATTCGAGATTTTCGAGTTCTGTCAATTGAAAAACCTTTTCAAAAACTTGTTTTGCAAGTGGTGAAGTTTTAAGTGATTTTTATATTATTATTTTTTCAAAAACCTTGGTTTTTTCCAAAAAACCGTGAGTTATAACACACGATTTTTGAGCAAAAATTGCATGTTCTTATTTTCGCACTAAAATATTTTCACACTCAAATCATGATTTTTAAGAACTTTTCGAGTTAACAGAACGTAAAAATATAGATTCGTTTATAGAAAGAGGACAAGGATGAAGTTTTGAATGAAAAATCTAGAATAGGAATAGTTAATTGCATTGTTAATTTTGGAGAGAAAAACTAATATGAGAGGAGAGAATATACAAGTGCTTCAACATATTTCATGTAATTGAGATATGATGAAAAATGGACGGAGATATCCCGATTATGTTTTTAAAAGTTTAGTTACCTTATTGATCCATTTTGAAAGTTAAGATAAGTCAAATGATTGATATGCCCTCGTACAAAAAATAGACGGATGTATTTCACTATTTCGATGATGTGTTTTAACAAATCAAATGAAAAATAGTCCAGAATGCACGACGTAACCAAAACACTCGTGCAACAAACGCATTATAAACAATTAGGAAATCCTTAAACAACAGACCCAGTTTAACCAATCTCGTTGTCATTCGAAATCCAAAGTCTCTACGCAAATGGAGCAGTTCAAAGGCCAAGCTCGGCTTCCGAAGTTGGCCGTGCCGAAAAGCTACGACATAAGGCTCAAACCAGACCTCACCGCTTGCAAATTCGGCGGTTCCGTCGCCATCGGCCTCGATATCGTCGCCGATAGCCGGTTCATTGTTCTCAACGCTGCCAAGCTCTCCGTCAATGCGGGTTCCGTGTCTTTCACTCAACGGGACTCTTCCAAGGTATCACTGATCTAGTAGCTGACATTCAATTAGTAAATATCAAGTGAATTAGTGAATCTAGTAGCTGACTTTAGTAATCTGATGGTGCTGCAAGTCCATAGTATATTCACTAGTTTAGTTTACATGAATAAATGAATGCTTGGTCAGGTTTTCAAGCCATCAAAAGTTGAGATATGCGAAGAAGATGGGATTTTGGTCATGGAGTTTGAGGAGACACTTCCACTTGGGCTGGGAGTTTTGGCTATTGGGTTTGAAGGGATTTTGGATGACAATATGAAAGGGTTCTATAGAAGGTATTATTTGAAACTTTGTTCTCAGAACACTCCTATTGTATTTCAATGGTATAGAAATGTTTAAACTTTGATTTAAATCTGTGCAGTACATATGAGCATAATGGTGAGAAGAAAAATATGGCAGTTACACAGTTTGAACCAGTTGATGCCAGGCGGTGCTTTCCATGTTGGGATGAACCTGCTTGCAAGGTCTCCGTCTCTCTGACACAGTTGATTTTAAGTCTTGATTTGTACTAGTATCATGTACTTTTGTTTAAATCGAATCTGGATCCTTTGCATTGTTTTCTAGTTGCATATTTTCAGTCCAAAAGAAAAGAAGGATGTTTTTTTTACGATGGTAGTATGGGAACTTGGGAAGTCAATGTTCCATATTTGGTTAAATTGTGGAACTTGTAGATTTAATGACTGGACCTTATTTATTCTTACTGGCACTTTGATTTATAGGCTACATTCAAAATTACATTGGAAGATGTTCCATCTGAATTAGTTGCTCTTTCCAACATGCCGGTTGTAGAAGAAAAAGTGAATGGACATCTGAAGACAGTTTCATATCTAGAATCACCAATTATGTCTACATATTTGGTGGCCATTGTTGTTGGATTGTTCGATTATGTTGAAGATCATACATCTGATGGTACACTCATAATCAATATCCATTATTCGTTTATGTTAGTACAACCCTTTCTTGATAGTGTAATATTTTATCTCATCACAGGGGTCAAAGTGAGGGTATATTGTCAAGTTGGTAAGGAAAACCAAGGGAAATTTGCTTTGCACGTTGCTGTCAAGACACTTGAATTGTACAAAGAGTATGTTATATATCAAAAAAAAAGTTACTGATCATTCATTTCACAATCTGTCAATTACAATTCATGCAAGCTGTAGACAATCAGCAGTAGTTACTCAAGATTTTATTTATTATGTGCTCATGCAGCATTATTCTTTTTGGTGTTCAAATATAAAACAATGACTGCATGTTCTACAGATACTTTGCTGTGCCTTACTCTTTACCTAAATTGGATATGGTTGCAATCCCTGATTTTTCTGCTGGGGCAATGGAGAATTATGGTTTAGTTACATACCGTGAAACAGCTTTGCTCTTTGATGATCAGCATTCTTCAGCTTCCAGCAAGCAAAATGTAACATGCACATTCTGAATTCAGTTTAGGTTTCTGGTTTATATTAAATGGAGCTATTGTTTGTGCACTCCACCTTATGTTTAATTATTTCTTTTTGTTTTGTAAAAGGTTACAATAACCGTGGCACATGAATTGGCACACCAGTGGTTTGGCAATCTTGTAACCATGGAATGGTGGACACATTTATGGCTCAACGAGGGATTTGCAACATGGGTATATCACTTAGTTTCATATGTTGTACTTGTTACTTTATTTTGCATGCTTGTGGACTCAATATAAGTATTATAATTCCATTAGGTGAGCTATTTAGCTACTGAGAGCTTGTTTCCTGAGTGGAAAATATGGACTCAGTTTCTTGATGAATCTACTGATGGTCTTAGGCTGGATGGTCTTGAAGAATCTCACTCCATTGAGGTACTTTCTACGGGGGACTAAGTTTCATGGGTTTCATTTTAATTTTTTGTCTTAAAATTTTCTAATTCCTGGGGTTGAATCTTGGTCTCCTGCATGATAGGCTTTAAATACTGATATATTTTGGAGGGAATTATTTAATATGTCCTTGTTTTTGGTTTTTTATGTTTCAACTTTTTTCAGGTGGAGATAAATCATGCTGGTGAGGTTGACGAAATATTTGATGCGATAAGTTATACAAAAGGTGCTTCTGTTATTCGGATGCTACAAAACTATCTTGGCGCTGAATGCTTCCAGGTTGGCCCTTTGGTTTGCTATATTCCCTCAAGCTTGAAGCAACTATCTTATTTTCTGAGATTCTTTTATTTATGATTTATGTCATGGAAACTTCAAGAAAGTTCAAAACGCTTTTTTGAGAGTAGTTTTGTCGAGAAAGCTGCTGGGCTAATCTCATCTTTGGCCAAATTGTGCAGAGCTTAGTAGTTTCTTGTGTGAATTTGAGGTTGGGGCGTTGGGCTAATCTTGAGCTCCCCAAAAATCTAGCATTCATATGTCCCTGATGGTCACTGAACATAATCATTATGGTCTCATTTTTTTATGCCATGGGTTTTAAAGTCAATGAAGTTCTATTATCAATATCATAAAATATATCTTCATTTTCTTAAAGTCTAACATCTAGTTAGCAAAGAATTCCGTATTAAAAAATTAGTAGCTTTATACTATTGAAACATATACCGTGTTCTTACTCTTTAGCTTGAGCCACCCAAGGGTTGAGTTCTAGCTACTTAGTGTTGGTTATAGATTAGACTGGAAAGAGCTTTGAGAGCGGAAATGTGTAATGAGTTAAGTCTGACCTTGGACAGCCAACACCTGGCTCAGCCTGGCAATTTACAGGCCTACCTGATTCATATGTGGTACCATGGAGTATTAATGTAGCTAATTTGTTCAGATGTTTGTTATTTGAAGGAATACCCATGCTCATACGATAAAAGGTGTTTGGTATAATGTGTCACATATTATTTTATTTTTATCCTTATTCTTTATTCAATCCATTGCGCATATGTTACATAGTTAATTACATGTTATTTTGTCATGCATCCAGAGGTCACTTGCTTCATATATAAAAAAACATGCTTACTCAAATACAAAGACAGAAGATTTATGGGCTTCCCTTGAGGAGGGATCTGGTGAACCTGTGAACAAGCTAATGAATTCGTGGACGCAGCAAAAAGGCTACCCAGTTGTTTCTGTCAAAGTCATAGATCAAAAATTGGAGTTTGATCAGGTTTCCGTTTGGAATACTAATGCACATATAAGCTTTCAAATTGTTTGTTTGGATTTATTCAATGGTACTTAGAAACAAGCACAGGTCTAATTGATAAATTAATGAATTGCAGACACAATTCTTGTCAAGTGGTTCCCAAGGCGATGGACAATGGATTGTGCCGATAACATTATGCTGCGGCTCATATGATGTACGCAAGAATTTCCTACTCAATACTAAGTCTGAAACTATTGACATAAAGGAATTTCTGGGTTGCTCAATAGCAGAGACTGAAAGTGCAAGCATATGCAATAAAAACAAAACATTATGCAGTTGGATAAAAATCAATGTGGATCAAGCTGGTTTTTACAGGGTGAAATATGATGAAAAACTAGCAGCTACACTAAGAAATGCTATACAGAACAAACACTTGTCTGCAACTGACAGATTTGGTAGTCATCTTTACACACATACTGACTGATCTCTTTCATAGTAAGAATTGGAGTTTTGCTTCTGACCGAATATCTACTTGGACAGGCATTTTGGATGATTCATATGCCCTTTCTATGGCTCGCCAGCTGTCTTTTGCTTCATTGCTTACCTTGTTGGCTGCTTATAGAGAGGAACTTGACTATACAGTCCTGTCAAATTTGATTTCTGTAAGTTTCACCTCTGTATTGTGTTTATGTTACTGTATTATGACCCCGGTCTGATTCTGGCCCTCACTTTTCACAGATAAGTCGTAAGCTGGCAAGAATTGCAGCTGATGCAGTACCTGATCTACTTGATCTCATCAATCAGTTCTTTATTGACCTTCTCCAGTACTCTGCAGAGTAAGTTGTTCTTTTTCGACCACTGCTGAAGTACCTACATCAATCTGTGACTAAAATTTGCAGCAATTGAATCTTTTTATATGTGAATCTATTTACAGGAAGCTTGGTTGGCAGCCCAAAGCTGGTGAGAGCCATTTGGATGCAATGTTGAGGGGAGAAATTTTGACCACCCTTACTTTGTTTGGACATGACCTGACAATAAATGAAGCAAGCAGGCGTTTTCATGCCTTCCTAGATGACAGAAATACGCCACTCCTTCCTCCTGACATTAGAAAGGTTGTTTTGATGTAAACCATTAATTAAGCATCCGTATTTGACATTTGAACCTCCTCCCTGATGATCATTAGACTATTGTTGCAGTCGGCATATATGGCTGTAATGCAAAGAGTAACCCAGTCAAACAGAGCAGGCTATGACTCTCTTCTTAGAGTTTACAGAGAGAGTGATCAAAGCGAGGAGAAAAACCGCATTTTAGGTAACAATCATTGATTTGTAAAATGATGTTGAACATCTGAGTTTGTTAGATTGTGGCAGTAATGTATCTGTCTGTGCCTGTAGGTTCATTAGCATCTTGTCCAGATCCCGACATTATACTCGCAGTTCTCAACTTTTTGTTAACTTCTGAGGTATTTCAGAATATTTATCTATTAATTGGAGGTTGAAGGGGTTTTACATATTATCTAATCTCACAGCTTGATGATACCAACTTTAATACCCTTCTATATAGGTCCGCAACCAGGATGTTATCTTTGGACTTGCTGTTAGTAGTGAAGGACGGGAAACAGCTTGGACTTGGCTGAAGGTACTTCTCAAGCACTAATTTCTGAAGAGCGTATTATGAAATGTCCACTTCTGTATTGCCTAATGTGCTTTTTTTATTTTCCTCTTCTGTTTCAATGATTCTTCCCTTTCCTTTTGGCTGATCTAAATTCAGGATAACTGGGAGCAGATCTCAAAGACCTGGGGTTCTGGATTTCTAATTACTCACTTTGTCAGTGCAATTGTTTCACCGGTTTGTTCTCTCTCGCTCTTGGAACTTGTGTTCTCTCTCAGGGTTTATATGTTGTGTGAGTTAGACCTGAATTTAGTTAATCCCTGGTTCCTGATATTTGTCCTTTTCTGGTTATCTTGGTCTGCAGCTTGCTTCATTTGAGAAGGTTGAGGAAGTAGAGGAGTTCTTCAAAGCCCATCCGAACCCTGCCATAACTAGAACCTTGAAGCAGAGCATTGAGCGAGTGCAGATTAACGCCAAGTGGGTTCAGAGTGTTCAGGGTGAGAAAGCTCTTGCCGATGTCCTGAAGGAGTTGACTTACTGAAAAAACTAGGTTCCATGCTTGGCTTCGTCTGTGTTTGAAGGAATTTCTCCTGCAACTTGAATATGCTAATTTCGTCTGTGTAAGTGTGTAGATTAAAGACTTAAAAGTCCAGGAGTGCCAGTTTTCTTATCCACGTAAATGGCCTTTTTGCGTCCTTGTTCTTTTTTTCCTTTTGAGAGAACAAATGGAGAGCAATAGCATAAAATCGTGACGCTAGTAGGAACAAGATAGCGAGCATTACATATGAAATAATATTAAGTTACCTCACTGAGCTGATTAACTCGGAGGCAATAATGAATACAATTTGCCCAGAATGTTAAAAGCATAATACTGCCATCTTTTCCTATTCCTACTACAAGCAGCTAAGATTTACAAAGCCAGAACTGGGCAGTGTACAACAAACACTTTTAAACCAAAGATTCTAGAATGGCAGATGTTCTATGATACATACAGAATGCAGTTCTCAATAAGCAATGAAGCCCAGGTGAAAAACAAATGGGCAACAATATATCAGATCATAAGAAACTTCATATCGTACAGCTACCGGTATTTGATTCAGAAGGAGGAATAAGCAGCCATCATGTTTTGCTTTTAAACTTCCTTTGAGCTTTCAAATCTACCACAATTACAGTGATGTTGTCCTTGCTTCCTTTTTGAAGGGCACGGCTGGAAAGGAACTCCGCCGCAGCTTGAGCAGCGGGATCAATTCCTTCACCTCTTTCCAATGGAAGTGTAACACCATTCTTTTTGTGCCATAGGAGTATTCGTCTCCGAGCAAGGTCACACGCTTCTTCATTTGTCATAACATCCCATAAACCATCACTGGCTAAAATGAGGCATTCGTCATCTTTGGTTCGAGGAAGGAACATCACTTCTGGTTCTGGAATGATCCACGGTTTTAAATATCTATCGCCTGCAACCGAAAACCAAGCTTGAAATTGAAGTTTGCTAGCTGTTGAACTACTGAAATGTGATTAAAATGCGTTGTGTGTCTAAAAGACAACACTTCGGACCTAACTTCAATATATAACTTTTTGTACAAAGTTCAATAACTATTTTACTGCGAGATAACATCTTTTGTCATCGAAGGCAGTCCATGAAAAAAGCAGTCACTGCACGAATTTCAAACCCTAATCTTCACTAAAAGTGTTCTCATGATACCATAACTACTCTGGACCAGCACACATTTGAGATTATTGCTACATATACATCACAATATGAAGTTGAATCCCAATAGGTGTTCAAAACTCATACAACTAGAATCAAACATCTTCCTTTATTGACTAAGTTTTATACATATTCTAGACCATTTAGAGAGCATGCATTTAGAAAGAAAGAATGAAAAAAAAATAATGGTGAAGCACATACCTATGGACCTTGACATAGCAAGAACACCAAAAACACGATGCCCATTCCATTGTATGACCTTGCCTCCAGCTGCCTCAATTCTTGCATATTCATCTTCTCGATTTGGCTAAAATCAGTTTCCATAATCAGTTATTTACAACAAAATACAACAAACACAGATCAGTTTCAATAATCAGTCATGAACCGTCACATAAAAGACTGAAGTTATAGAATCTCTTACTTTATGATCCACTGACAATGCCATGGGTTCTTTCCCACGACACAGAACTGCTCTTGAATCGCCACAGTTTGCCACTATGATATGAGACGAACAAATAAGGGCAACAACAGCAGTGGAACCAACTGTTTCCGGGGCAACAGGATCAAGACTATCCTTCCCTCCAACTTCAGCATCAACCTTAAGAAAACAATTGGTCAATGCCTTATTCCATTGTTCTTGGCAATTGTCTTTGATAATTGTGTGACCTTCCTTAACGAATTCTATCTCCTCAGCCAAAGCCAAATGCATACGATCACGACAATAATTTGCCACCTGAACAAAGTGAAAGCAGGGTTACAGGCAGAAAGAGATTATACGCATGAAATGAAGTAGAAAACATTGCATAAGGAAAGAATAAGAAATAAGTAACCATACCTGAGAGCCTCCATGACCATCATAGACTCCAAAGAAATGAACAGTCTGATTTATACACTTGTTCATGCCATCCAGTACGCGGTCACCGATCAGCATTTGAATTGGAATCTTCAAAAACTGAGGTACAGTTGCTAATGCATCTTCCATCTCTGGTCTTCTCCCACACAAGGATGTAAACCCCCAAAGTGGAACATATTCTACCTGAAAAACACTGCGGCTGACTGTTTCTTTGACCCCTACTTCCACAGGCAATTGAACAACAACATCAGATGGCTTTGGGTCAGACCCATCACCAGTTTCTTCCTCGAGGCTTACCGACACAGAAAGTGGGTCACTAGTGATCTTTGTCTCAATATTTGAATTACTTATATCGGCCGCCTTAGCAACATCACCAAAACAACAACTGTTCCTGTCAACGTCTATAGAACTCAGTGTGACTACTTCAGAGGTTGTCTCATACACCAGAAAGTCCTCTAAACATAAGCTACTAGACTCACTCGCCACTGAGAGCGAACAAGAGCTATCAAGAACCTGATCACCCTCCAATGATAAGCAATCATCTTCCTCACTTTCGCCAGCCATAACATCACTAGGAGCAACCCAATTGCTTTCGTTTTGAGGTATCATATCTAACGAGGGATCTCCTCCTCCCCTTATTTCTTCTTCTTCTTCTTCTTCTTCTTCTTCTTCTTCTTCTTCTTCTTGTGCAACCGAAACACTAGCTTCATTCCCT
Organism: Rubus idaeus; assembly: GCA_030142095.1. Lineage (NCBI taxonomy): Eukaryota > Viridiplantae > Streptophyta > Magnoliopsida > Rosales > Rosaceae > Rubus > Rubus idaeus. The sequence continues at coordinate 31,433,161 of CM057966.1, forward strand.
GAATTACTACAATTACAATTCTCTTCAGCAGCTGCAACCGTCTCGGATAGCAAACCGGCCGTGTCTGTCATTAGCTTAAGACTTGTGATATTCATGCGGGTAGCAGCTATAGTTGGGTTATCACAGACTGAGTTACCTACTCTAAATGGCACCGCGACCGCCGGTGACATCTCCTCCATCAAAATCCTTATCTGGGCAGTAAAACAAGTCTAACATCAACCGACCTGTCATTTCTCAATCAACTTGTGGCTTGGTAAGAATGATCTTGGAATGTGAATTTCCATGGCCAATTCAGGACATGTGAAAATGAAATGGGTAGTCAGATCTGGATCCAAACTTCCATTTGTGGAAACTTAAGCCTTAATTATATAGTTAAGAAAGACATGCTAATTTGAGGCCTTGTCAACTTCACTCTGGACTCTTCCATCAACTACAGCAAGAAAGAAGCAACCAGAAACAAACTTTAAATGAAAAAATTAATTGTAAAAAGTAAAAATAACACAAAACAAAAATCCGATTGAATTAGAAACCAACCCTCCTGCCTCCTGCCTCCTGCCCTTACCTAAACGTAGAGTAGAAACTAGAAAGACAGAGAGAGAAAAGGGGGTCATGACTCATGAGAAAGAAACCCAAGAAAGGCAAAGCCCCAGAAATCACAGGAAAACCCATGAAAGGAAGTACCTTTTTTTACTTACTTGACTTCCCTGGATCTGAGGCAAGCTATCTCAGCCTCTTGTAATTGAAAGCACACTACTCACTCTCTCTCTCTATTTCTCTTTCTCTCTCAAATAATTATTATGGCAATAATTAAGCAAAGAGAAGAAACAAAGTAAAAGAAGAATCACTACCTAATTTGTCAACTGTATAGTCCTTCCCTCCCTCCTTCTCCTCTCCCTCCCTCTCATTTTCTACGTCCAAAGACTTTAACTTTTAACAACTGAAATCCATGGGGAGGATCCAAACATCAAGAAACAAGATACGTATGAGGATGCTTTGCTTACCATTTAAAAGTAGGACATCAGCTCAAATGTGATGACTTCTTTTATACACACACACACACACCTGGAGTTGAGACTTGAGACTTGAGACTTGCAAACGCAAGAAACGGAGGAGTGGAGAAGAAATAAATACCAAAAAAAAAAAAAGTTGAAATAATAAGAAAACCAAGACAAGAGTGAGAAAAAGATGACACATGTCAAATCTAGAAGGGCATATTAAAGCATCTCCACCCATCCCATGCTACTTCCCTTTTCATTCTCTAATCCAAAGTTTTTTTTGGTAGAAAAAAAAAGGAATTTTTTTTACCAATATTGAAAAGGGGCTTTCTTTGGGGAAGTTTAGAGTAGACCGTAGGTTTTCAATCTTGCCCAAACAAGATTTAAAAGACTAAGTTGAAATTTAAGTTGAAATTTAAGTAGTTTTTTTTTTTTAAGATCAACATCTAAGTTGAAATTTTAAAAGACTCCCGAGGCTCTGCATGTCGCCTCCAGCGTCCAAAATTGAAAACAAAGTATCTGATCAATTTGAAAGAGCAACATCCCACAAACCTCGGTACCTACATTGCTTTGATTTGAAGCATAATGGCCACAAGGCGCAGCATTACCACCAAATCTAGCGGAAAAAAAAAATTACTGGTTTCCGAGTTGTTCAAAAATTTAGTTTTTAAGCACATTTCATTTAAAAAGTTTTACAATAAAAAATATTTATTCTTATACACACTTAGCACAAGCTTTTGAACGGCGGATAGGAGGAAAGTTGTTGTCCCATAAATTACAAGCGCGTACGATCACCGGAAGATTGAATGATCTCAGAAGCCCAAAAGAAATAAAAATACATAAATAACTAAGAAACCACTTTTCCTAAGACTGTTCATCCATATAACCTAATGTGAACTTTAGTTGTTGTGGGTCAAAATGCTCTATATCTAGTTTTTGCATCGCCATTAAATTTGACAGGTTGTGTCCAAATGCCTAGCAACACATAGTTTCTCTTGAGTCTTGACCACTGTCACTTTTTAACGTGCATGAGATTTTTGGCAAAGAAGTTTTCGGAACAGCTGAACAAGTTCCAAAGTTCTTGAAAAATATTAACAAATGCAAAGCAGCAAAAGGCAGCATATTACAGGTACATCAGAATTTGTGATTCCATTTTGGCCAGAAGAAGGGTTATAACTGGGGCCAAAATAATAAATTGAGGCAAAATATTTTTACAACTATTCCATTCATAGCTAATTTCAAGTTTATCCCTTACACAACACAACAGAGAAAAGTTCTCCCTAAAATGGCTACTGAGTTTCTTGGTAATTCGCTATGAATTATACTTGGACCAGAAACTGCCACTAGAGAAGGCAAGGTTATAACACTGTCAACCTGGGCAGCCAGGACACCAGTTCCAGAGTTCATAGACTACATTCTAAGTTCTAATTCACAAAAACAAAACCTTACTGAAGTCTCACTTACCCTTTTCTGGGTCTTTATGAAGCTCTTCAATAACTACTGTACACTTAGATGAGGGCAGTATGGCAAGCTGTAAGGCAGCCAATTCACAAAATATGCAGAGTTTATAAAGTTTGAACTCGAATTAAGCACATGTGCAATATCTGCGTTATTGGCTTGCCATTTTTACCTCCAAGATTTGATGTTATGGTAACATGGGATCACCAGATGATGCAAGTATCTGTACCTCTGTTTCTCGGGCTGCCCGTTCAGTAGTAAATTCTACTCTAGCATCAGCTGCAGAAATTAGTGACAAAAGTTCAATCGACTGAGATTCACAATAGAATGACACTGGAGAATACTTGCAAAATAATTAGATCATTGAAATAAGAAAAATACATTAAACTCATCAGGTGATACACTTTTTTGGTCCAATCTGCAAAGGTGAAAACAGTACCAAGAAAGCTAAGACCATATTTCTTTATAGTAAAGCAAAACCATAGGCAAAATTATCAATAATGTGTGTAAATACTAGCGTAAGCATTCATCAAGTTACCATTTGCATTTCTAACAATGTGCTACCTCTCTCTCCCTAAAGAGGTTTGGGTTTAGCATGCAGGAGGGTAGAGATTTGACAGAGTACACCCCACCAAGTAGGGGAATGTTGCCATTTGATTATCCCATAAATAATGTTACCCCGTCAATTAGACTATTGTATACCCAAAGCTGAATTTCGAAGTCTGAGTCTGGACTTCACACTGGACATTCATTTTCAGCATCAACATAAATATGCAAATGAAACTCAAATTCATTGCCAAAACTAGTGTAACCTGAATTGGAGCTTTGACAATCATATGCAAAGTTGAGCACTGAAAATCAATCTTGCATTTTCTAGCACAGTATATAGAGTTATTGACAAAAGGAGGCAAACACTAAGGTGATGTATATACAAGTGAGAAAGAAAACTCTGCTCAAGTAGAAGCAGAATGATTACTAAACCAAATACAAAAATGTAACAGAATATGCTTTTGTGAGTCGCGAAAATCCTCCCCCATACCAAAAGAAAATAAATAGAAAGCCATTGACCAATCATCATGGGATGGGAGTAACAATTGCTTACCAATAGCTTGGCGAAGCCCTTTTACGGCATCAAAGTTCTTGTATGTATAGCCAACAAAGTTTAGATCTTTGGGAGTCAATTGCAGCTGCATGAAGTAATAAGGTGATAAGGAAAAAGCATCATACCTTCCTAAACCATATACAAGATAATCTCCTTTAAAAAAGAAAGAAAGAAAGAAAGAAGAAGAAAAAAAAAACAGAAATATCGGTTTTAAATGGCACAAATGTGAACTCTAAAGTCTACGTTTTAACTTGACTTTAGCCCAACACAAGTAAAAATAGAAAAGGCAAAGCCAAGCAAACAATTCTGAAAAAAAAAATGGTTTAGAAACTTTCTTTTCATATTTGCAGTTCTTTATGTCCAATGGTGCCTAGTTAATAAAGCAAACCTAGTAGATGAGAAAGGGGTTGTCCTTCAAAGGAATATTATCATAATACCAGATTATATAAAAACTATGTCATACAAAAAGGATTTTTACAAATCATGAGTACATGGACAGCATCTATAGATACAAACCTTCCGTGAGGGTCCTGAGCCAGTTCTTGCTGATGCTGGAGGATCCAACTAATCACAAATGAAAAAGATGAGATAAGGAAATCAATGAAAGCATCATATTTGGCACCGACTTAATAAAGCTTCTAGATACCACATATATGAAAATGTAAAGGAACTAAAAAGACTATTATTAGTATAAGAGTAATAGAACAAACAATAATGCTGGTGCAGAATATAAAAAAACAAACAAATAAGAAATAAAAAGAATAAGCTTATACAATACCTCATCAAACTTCATAAAGTTTTGGGTATCAAGCTCTCCATTCACTTCTGGTTTGAATGCTGCCTCCATTTCATAGAGTTTGTCCCAGACAATGTCCTTGAACCAAGGATGAGACTAACACAACAGAGTTTTTACAAATATAAGGCACAACACATTGATGAAAGATCCCAAATTCCCAATAACATATTATTCAATATGAAAGCCTTACTTTGATTTGATGTGCACCAAGCCTATGTTCAACATCACACAGCAACCTGAAAATCAGATCCTTAGCCTCAAGTGTCAGCCTTGCATCTTCTGGAAATTTTAAGTGGTTTCTCCAATGAACAATCTGACAGGAATTGACAAATAGAGTGAGACATGCACTTCCACTTTATATAACAATGGAAGATCGACCTAGGATATTTTATAAAGTGGGTAATAATTCTGAGAACAAGCTATATCAGCGTTCAACATGCAGTTTCGAGATGTAAGGACAAACAACAACAGGGTTATCAAATCCTTACACACCTTAGACAATGCCTCACTTACCAAGGGAAGCAACAATTCCACGACACTTCATATGCCATGACTTGCATTACTTGTATATAGTTATACTTCTGTCTTAAGTTATATATATATGTATATTAAGGATTTTTTTATTTTTTTATTTTTTTTTAAAAGGGGGAAGATTTTGTAGTTAGAGAATTATGGCTTCCTCAAGTTATAGCAAAACTGAGGGGGTGGAGGAAAAGAATAGGGAATTAACAACATGAATGCATCACCAACAATATCTATACTACCCAATTAAAAATAAGGTGCAAAAGCACAAATCAAACATCACATTATTCAACAGATATAAATATGCGTGACATGCTAAGACATATACTTGATGTTACTACATCTTAAATTTCTTCAGATTTTGGCCTACTCTTACAGAAGAATTTACATGATACAGTTATATGTCAAGACTCGCCAAGAGTTGGAATAATTATACAACAAGAGATATTCCATATGTTAATCTTAGTCATGGTTGAAAAAGTCAGTAGGAATCATCAATAGTTTTGGGCAAACACGGTTCTCCATTCTCACATACATGAAACTATAGTGACCTTCGCAAACCTATGATTAACTACAGAACTTTGGTACTCACTAAAATTAGAATTATGTATCACGAAGCATGTTACCTTTCTGCATGTAGTTATGGGATCATCTGAATAAAATGGAGGGTACCCAACAAGCATTTCATACAGTATTGCTCCCAGTGACCACCTAAATGAAATTATTCATATCACAACAGATACGAAAGAAATATGAGAGGTAATACAATAACAAAACTGAAGCATAAACCAACCAATCGCATTCCATCCCATATCCCTTCTTCAATAAGACTTCAGGCGCAATATAGTCTGGTGTCCCCACAGTTGAAAATGCCTTTCAGAAACAAAATGCAATAGAGTGAGGGGAGAACTTTAAAGGTTTAAGGCTGAAGGTGTACTGCAAAAACACTAGCATACCAACTTCCTCCTGTTCATCTGCCAATGCTGCAGCTGTTCAAGGGGGCTTTTCCAACTATTCCTGTTATCCGCATCAGGAAAACATCCATCGATATCCATTGGTTCTGCCAAATTTTCATCATCCATAGATCTATTTTCATGCAGTGCAGGTAAAGTTGTGCAATCAAGAGGCTTACAGAGGCCAAAATCCGAGAGTTTCATGTGACCGTTTTTATCTAGAAGAAGGTTGTCTGGTTTAATGTCTCTACAAAGACAGTAAATTATGAAGTGGTGAGCAAAAACTAAATATCTGCTGCAATGATCTCAACACAGATCATAAAAAAATAAATCACCAAACATATATTTTGATAACAAAATCGACACCATAAGAGTGATAAATGTACTCAACCTGTGTATGTAGTTGTGTTTCTGAATAGATTCTATTGCCAGTACACTCTGTGCAATATAAAATTTAGCCACACTTTCAGTTAAGGTGTCCTCCCTCATCAGCAGAGTCATCATGTCACCACCAGGCAGATATTCCATTATTAAATATAGGTACTCAGCATCCTGAAAGGAGTAGTAAAGTTTAACTATGCAATGACTGGCCACTTCTGCCAGCAAGTTTCTTTCAGCTCTAACATGTTCCACCTATAAGGAAAATAAAAAAATTTGAACCTTAATAGTTGAAAGAAAAAAACCTCTAAACAAGTTCCAGTGGTAGGTTCTGTAACAAAAATCACATGTATGGTCTTACCTGTCCTCTCATAAGCATTTCAGATTTCTTCAACTTTTTCATGGCATATATATTGCCAGATTTTCTCTCCCGACACAATCGGACCTAGTAGTTTGAGTGTGTGTTAGGAAAGTTATACTATACTACTAATAGCAATTACATTGCAAACATATAAAATAATTCAGAGGAAAATATAACGAGCATAGTTTCCAAAATGGAAGTTAATTTTGAGCCAACATGGGTGTCCAAAGGAACAATTAAAAGCTTAATACATTTTTAAAAATTTTATATTCAATACTGACCTCACCATACGCCCCCCTACCAATGATGGTCAAAGGCTCAAAATCATCAACACATATCCTATGCCTTTTAAGTCGCATGAATTCTGTCTCTTTTCGCTCTAAATCTTTGATCAGGTTGATTTGTACCTCCTTTGGCACATCTGAGGAAGCTAATTTCCGTTCCAAAACCCATCGTCTGCAACGTAAAGAAATCGTGTCAAAGACTCCTTAGTTTCATTTTCTCAACTAAAACACTTTGCAAATGCCTTAGAAGATTCCATTAGTGTACCTTTTGTTGAGAATCTAGCTATTTATCTCAATGTCCAACCAGTTTTTAGTTAAAATAAACATTCAGGATATCATTATTCACTATGTACATTTTATGGAGTATAAAGTTTAGAAACAAATATTAAAAATAAAACACTGTTTGGGAGTAAGTAATACAAACAGATGTAAAAGAATTAGATGTAATCTGGATATTGCATAAAGAAACTAATAGAATACGGCAACCATGCGGCAGACCCTGAATAAGAAAAAAAGGCAAGGCATAGAATCAATATGATGGAGGAAATTACAGAGAAAATTTGCAGATAAACAAATAAATAAAGCATGTTTAGAAATCATATTGTATAAAATCTCTCGTGTAACCATTCACAAGAGAAGAGAAGAGAAGATTCTCATCTGCTATTACCTATTCTTTTAGAACTTTAGTGTGGAACTCTATCAAAAGCAAATCTTGTATTTCATTAGCCTCAAGTTTTAGGGGAAACCTTCTTATTGGAGCTTTTGGAGAGGAAAGCTAACCTTGAGTGCAGTCTCCCAACAAGTACATAGGAGAGCACTTATTAAGATTTGTCTCTCTCACAGAAGATCAAGACTAGTTAAAATAATGACCAACTATCCCTTCGTGGCTTTTCGGAAAATAAAATTTTTCACAGACGATCACCAACTAATCTAGTTGACAAATTAGCATACATTACACAGTAATAGACTAATAGATGTGCCGCCTAAATCAGACAAAAACAAACCCAAGGAGACCAAATTAGAAAATAAAAAATTAATGATAGCAGAGATCAGAACCCCGATGGATCAGATTTAAGAAACCTCAATTTGGTGTGCAATAGTGATACTGAGTCTCATTTCCTGCGTCATTGATTGTTTCTAATCTCTTACGAACACTGATTTCTTCACTCACAGAAAGAGAAGCACATGTTCCAATTAACCATAAGCATCAAAATAACAATACACATTTGGCTCTTGCTACATTTTCACAGCAACCAAACAGCGCAAATTGATGAACATCCAAGCCATGATAGTTTAAGTGGCGCTCCAAAACATGAAGGCTTTGTGATTCGTAGCTGAAATTGCTAGGCTAAACTACATTATTTAAGCAATTAAGTTGCGTGTACCTTTCTTTTCGTTCTTGTATGTTCTTCCTCTGAGCTCTGTAGTGGTTCTCTATGAACTGTTTGGCTGCTGCCACCTTCTCCATCGTCAAGCTCGAACCTAACACCTCCTCTTCCTCCTCCAGTCGATCCTCCATTCTTTCTCTCTCTGCTCTCTGTACCCTCTCTTTCTCTCTCTAAGAGAGTATCAGGTTCTCTCTCTAGGGGACTCACTGGAGAAGCTCTATTTTATTGCAACGACGAGAGATGATGAAAGATGACCTCAAAAACCTCGTTCGTTTTTATTTTAGCTCCTATTTAGTATTTACTCCTCAACCGCCATTCACATGCCACGTGTTCGGATCGGACTTTTCGGTCTTGCTCCCGTTGACGTGGCGGCGCCTGATTGTCTGGTGGTAATAGATCTCACAAAGTCGCGAAGCAGGCGATTACGGCTCTTACATTTCTTTATCAGGAATGCTGCCACAAAAGAAGAGAGGTGGGATCACGCGCCTGTAAGTGGGAGTGTGACGCACTCCACGTCGTAGCGTCGCTGTCATATTTTAATGACGCTTTTAAGCCTTTAGCACATTTTAGTATGTGAAAGAAACAAAGACGGCCCGTTGAGTTGGCTGTGATTGGGCCGTGATGTCCACTTGCCTTTAATAGGATGTGGATTCACGCAATTCCATGGGTCCGTCGATATAAGTGTCTCCGCTGGTAGTGAATACCCTAACAAGTTTCTATCGTCTACGGACAGGTCTACAAACTCATTTCACCATCTGAAATTAACTCTCTTTTTTACCAAGAGAATGAACTCAGCGTTTATGTAGTAAGCAATGTCATTATAAAGTATAAACATGGTAGTTTTTTTTTTTGTAAAAAAAAATTATCAATACATAAACCATCATGATATAACGTTATATTATGTGAATATGTGATAATGCACACAATCATTTTTCGCGTCAAATATTAGTGTATGATTGTCAACCTCACAGTAAAAGTCACTATTAGCATTTACTCGTCATAAACTTTTGTTACTTTTCTTATGAAACATGTAAACCATATTTACGAAATTGGCAGCCATGAGATTTCTATGGCAATTGAGCCCATGGTTGACACTGTAATTGAAGATTGATAGACCATACAGTGTACTGTGTGTAAAGTCACAGAGGAATGAGGCTGGCTTTTATATAAGATTTAAATTTAGAAGGTCCAATCACAGTCCTAGATTGACCTTAAAAAAAGAAATCTAGCTGTAAACGGCAACACTCTGCCAAATCTCTCTGCGCAGTGCGTTGTACCATAACTGAAGAAAGCTATCCGGTGCGTGACACCTTAACAACATTTTTACACATCCGAGGACGTGGCAAGCTCTGGTTCGATACAAGTAAACAAGCCATGCTCCAAACTTTTCAGTGGACAAATAATCAGCAGCTCATATGAGCTGTATGATTGGTGTACTTTTTGAGATCTGTTCCAAGTTCCAACAAGACAATTTTAACATAAAATAATAAATAATATAAATTTAGTCTAGATCCATCATTCTGTTTGGGCCGTGGCTCATTGGGCTAATGCTCATTGGGCCATGGCCGTAGTTGAAGTTACCAGATGACCAACCAAACTGTGCCGTTTCGATCTGGAGTGCCAAGTGTGCAACAGAAGCGCAAAGGGGTTCGGAGTTTGGACTGTTGGAGTTACCAAAGCTTCACCGGAGAGTCAGAGGCAGTCTAACTGAACCCGGTAGAAGCCATGGCAGATCCCTACCATAGATACGGTGCTCCGGCAGAAAGAGGTTCTTTGCTTTGCCCTATCGCTAATTTCACCAACACCAATTGTCATTCTGGCAATCGTTCAATTTCCATATCTCTCTCACTTTCTTAGGATTCCAACGGAGGATTACTGATTTATATTGCACAGGGTTTGCATGAATAATTTACATGTTTCATATATAGTTTACCACAAGATAGAGGTATTTGATCAATATATTGTGACAGGTAGGGTTGCAAGGTCCACCTTTCCTGGGTACCTGTCATCTGAGGCACCCTCATTGCTATCGGACCACACTTCTGATTTGCGGAGTTATTCTTCAGATTTTCTGCAGAGAGATGTAAGAATTGTAGCAGTAACTTTGAGTATATATATGAGTGCATAAGTGCATGTATGAAGAGTTTAGAATTGTGTTATTTGACTACTGCAGAAAGCATTGGCGTCTGGGCCATATGGCATAGATGATAGTGTGGGCAGTAGAGTTCGTTCTGATTCAAGTCTTGGTGTAACAGCAGGGTCTAGGCTGTATGACCCTTTGGAGGCTACTTACCGAAGCCAAAGACCGGATGTTGCAGTGAGTTTCTATGAGTCTTATGACAAATTTGTATACATTTGTGTATGTATGAAGAACTGTGTTACTCGATCTACTTGCCGATGAGATCAAATGTTTGTTGTATGTATGAAAGAATTTTGTTAGTTTTTTTGGCAATTAATGAATTTTGTTATTTGACTGCTGCAGAAATCATTGGCGTCTGGGCCATATGCCATAGATGATACTGTGGGTAGTAGAGTTCGGCCTGATCCTGATATTGGTGTAACAGCAGGGACTAGCCTATATAACCCTTTAGAAGCTCCGAATTACCTGAGCCAAAGAAAGGATGTTGCAGTGAGTTACTATGAATCTTGTGACATATTGGTGGTATATGTTTATGCATGTATTGTATGAGTGAAAGAATTATGTTAATTAATCTACTTGCAGATAAGATCAATGACGGCTGGGGATTATGGTGTGGATGCTGTGGGTGTTAGCGTTCGTGGTGAACCTGGTCTTGGTGTAACAGCAACGGCTAGGACAAATGGTTATCCATCTCCTTTAGGAGCTCAAGCTTCACTAAGCCAAAGACACGAGGTTGCAGTGAGCGTTAGTTCAAGTGTTCCTACTGACATTAGACAAGAAAGGTCTGCTTCAAGGAATGCTGATGGTCTCCCAGTCCTAAAAGGGGAATCAAACATTTTGTTTGTTGATGGACTTCCCACTGACTGTACCAGAAGAGAAGTAGGCCGTATCCTTTTGCTTTTTTGCATGCCTGTGAAAATTTCAAGTATGCAACATTTCCAGGATTATTGTTCTCTTTGCGGAATTGGAAATAACTGCCCAAAATCTGCTATTTTATTCCTTTGTTTCTGTCAATTCAAACCTTAACTTACTACAAAGATCTATTTCGTCCATTCATTGGCTTTAAAGAAATCAAAGTTGTTCACAAGGAGCCTAGACGTGTAAGTGTGCTCCTCTGCCTAGTTCTATTAAATAATCCTTATAGACCTCATAAAGCTTTCACACGGAGAGTATAGAGGAAAGGAACTGCACTTATCATTTTGCCATTTAGTTGTGCAGAGTGGAGATAAGGCTATGGTTTTGTCTGTGTCAATGATCAACAACTTTTTCTTGAGGGAAATTGTTGTTTGTTGCTATTTGTGTCTGGCTTCTAAATTGTTTGTGGTCGTACTTTCCTTTTGTTTGAGTTGCAGAGCGGAGATAAGGCAATGGTTTTGTGCTTCGTGGAGTTTGCTGATCCAAACTGTGCTTTGACTGCTATGGAAGCTCTTCAAGGTATTATAGCCATTTCCCACCATCTATCCACTTGCACCATAAAAATATGCATTTGATTGCATTACATTACATTACAAAGCATAAAGTTTGTTGTATCAGTATTTTGCTTTTCTTTTTGGTCTGAAGTATTGTAGGGAAAATATATATCATGTTTGAATATCAACTTTATATTTAGCTTTTTATTATTTGTATCCTGTATAAATTGAGTTGATCAAGGCATAAAGGTTCATTAGTTTCTAGCAAATTGAGGAAATGCATCATTTATCAAGCTCTGAAATGTGGATTTACACAGGTTACAAGTTTGATGACAAGAAACCCGATTCCCTTCCATTGAGGATCCAGTTTGCACATTTTCCTTTCCGTCTACCATCTGATTCCTATGACAAACGAATTGGAATCCCACACTGACGAAAAAAATTGCTGGGTTGAAATCGTTCTCTTTGTCCAGAGAGGACTAATTTTTTACTGAATTAGTGAATTGTGTAAATCAATGATTAGAAAGTTAGAATGATATATGTAGGTTTTGGCATGATACATGAGCAGCTTGATGCACAGGAGGGCTTTAAATTTTGACTTGGTCTCCACTGATTTAGAACCACTTCACAGAGCCTGTTTAGGAGAGTGCAAATAATGTTGGCTGGCTGGAACCTGTTTCATGATCCCTCTCTTTTGACTTGCTATTTGTAAATTTGGCTTTGATGTTATCCGAGGCTCGTGATATGGTATTGATAGAAATTGAAGGAGCTCATTCCAGGTTTGCAATATGAGATTACGTACCAGATTCTAAAGATGCGCTGACTTGATGATACCATCAATCGAAGGGGCAGCAATAGTTTTTTGCCGGACGAAGTTGAAGCTCATAACATCTAAACTTTTGATGCACGATTTTATGTGGAGAAACCAATTCTGAAATAGCTCAAAATAGTTTACGAGAAACCGAATAGGGCAGTGTTCTTAACGGCACAGGTAAAACACTAATGTAGATTGACTTCGGTATGTAAAATATATTAGAATTTTTGATTCTGACGTTTGGAAAATGCTGGACATGTGAAGCCCTTCATTTGACATTATAATACTGTTTCAAGTTTCAAGGGTCATGCATAGAAAATGCTTCCGACTTTTGGAACAGTTTGTCTTTGAATATGAAGGTTCCTAGTTTTAAAGTATTGCCCTGATTCAACTAAACTAATCAGACTTTGACATATTGCATAGGAAGACGAAGAATGCCCGCAAAATTAGTGCGCAGTGAGAGAAAGAGAGAGCTACGTTTTCAAGCACTTGAGAGAGAGAGAGAGAGAGAGTTCACATGATAGAGGATAATGAAGCAAAAGAATATCAATTTCATTCATCTCTTATTTGGTAGTTGAAGTATGGATGTTAGGTTACAATGTGTGATCTTGATCATGTATAACTTATCCTATAAAGATTACAATCATCCAACTGTGGAAGGGGCAAGTATCTATGTATGTTTTACAGAGCCCCTTCACACAGATCACAACTAAGGAGGAATGACTTGTACAAGAATTAATACACAACTAAAGTCTTACAACGAATTAAGAAGCAAAAATGGAAGGGAATTCTAGAGAAAAGAAGTGCCTGCAAGGCCATGATGCAAGAGATTATGAGCAATGGCATCCCTAGCCTTCATTGAGGTTTGTGATCTCAAAGCAACCTCCGGAACCATGTCATCGTCAACAAGGTCATACCTGAGCTCGGGTTCGATTTCCTCATTCCTGAGCTCACATATATTGTGCAGCACACAACAAGCTCCAAGAACCACAGGCAAGTCTTGTAGCTTCACCTCCGTCCTTTTCTGCAAGCAAAACCACCTCCCTTTCAACCTCGCAAACGCGTCTTTGGCCACACTCTGAATCTCCCCAATCTTTTCGTTGAAGGCGTGTTGGGTCCAAGTGAGATGCTGCTGTGTGTAGGGCACCAGAACCCAGTCCATTAGAGGGTACCCAGAACCCCCAACAATCCAAACGCCCTTGAGCAAGCCATTGGCAGCCCTCTGATGCAAAGCCGACTTCTCCAGAACCTGATCATCAGGCATTGAACCAGGCCAGCCAATACACACGTCGGTGAAGACCCCTTTTGGGTTCACCACACCTTGCACAGTGATCGAGTAGCTAGTCTTCTGGTTCCTCTCTGTGTGCCTCTTATTGAAATATGCTGCCACGCTGATTTTGGGAGCTATGATCGGAATATGAGTAGTATACATAGACCCAACAACATTGGGTATTCCTGAAATCGACTCGAACTCATCTTTCACCTTCCTCAAAACACTATCCTCCGGCCAATTTAAGTACTTGGGCATTAACACAGTCCTGATTGCCGAGCAAACCTCAAGAACTAATTTATGGCAGGTGGATATGCCTAACCCGAATCGTTTCGACACCAGTCGGAGCGGGTCGCCCGTAGCTAACCTCCACAAACAAACCGCAACTCTTTGCCTCACCGGAATCGCATTTCTCAGGGTGGTGTCCTCTTTCGCTATGGCCGAATTGAGCTCCTCGCAAATCAAATCGAACGTGGCCTTCCCCATCCGAAACGCTTTTTTGAATTCCTCTTCCGGAAAATCGGGTTGGTTACACTCGTCCCACCACGCTTTGGACCTGTCCTTGACCCAAAGCCTCCTGTGGTGACCCGAACCGCTTCCGCCGCCGCCGCTGCCGGGTTTGGCGCCCTTTTCGGACCCATCAGCTGCCGCAGCAGCCACGGCCGCCGCACTCGCCGCGTTTCTCGACTTCTTCCGCTTCACCGTTTCGGATTCCTCGACGTCCGAATAGTAACCCTGCAAATCGGAGTAGTAATCCAACATGGCTTTGGTCTTGTGATTGTGCTGCTTCTCCTCCACAAACGACGCGTCGTCATTTGAGGCCCTGTCGAGCTCTTGCTTCTCTTGCTCTTCTAGCAACGACAGGGTGGTGATGATGCCCTTCAAGTCCCTCGTCTTGCCTTGCTTTCCGGGCGGCTCGTCCTCGTCCTTGTTGTTGTTGTCGCCGCCGCCGCTCTTACGGCGCCGTTTCTTGGTGTTGCCGTTATCATTATTCATTTGGTGATGAAGAGAGGTATGGAGGAAGTTGTAGATATAAGAGAGGTCGTCTTCTTCTAGGTCCGGGTTCGGTGGTAGTTTGAATTTCATATAGAAAAAGAAGAAGAAGAAGAAGAAGCTGAAAAGCAAAAGAGAACAGAGAAAGAAAGGTCTACGGCTTTGAACTCTATAAAATCCTATTGTGTGTGAACACACTACACAGTGTGAACGCAAAGATTTCAATTTGGGTAAACAAGGAAGCAATTGTGTATATCACCAGTGCTCCCATTAAATAAGCACATAAATCCAACAGTCTTATATTAACCATCATATGTAATCATTAACTAATTTTTAATGGTACATGCATGAAATAGACGGGAAATTAGAGTTTTCACTTTTAATTTTTTTTTTTTATAAAATGGCGGTCCAAAGTGGGTTATTATTTTTTTTTGAGGTAAAAGTGTAGAACATAACCAACCCGATCGCTATCGCACGGAAACGTACGCAAATATCAAGAGAAATATTGAAATAATTTTGATGTGAATGAAATTAATAGATAGATTTACAGGCACTAAAAATAAACTAAAACAAACTATCGAAAGAATGTAAGATGCATTATCTATACTTAGCATAAGCAAATAAGCAATACATTGAAAATATTATTAATATTTTAGTCCTACGCTACGTAGTAGAATACATAATTATGAATGTAAGAAACTAAGAATCAGTTGTTAAATGTGTTGTAAATATCAAAGTGAGGAGTGAATAACGTGCCACACAAGGGTTGACTTGGCGTACCATAATGTGTGAACACATGGAACGGTGAGGTGTGAACGCGTTTTAAATGGCGGTGGTAGGTACGTAGTCGTAAGACGGTGACTTGGGATGGATTGGATTTATTATCTTATTGGATTGGGTTGGATTGCCGATTGCATTGCTGTGCAATTTTTATTTTTTTTGGACTGAAGATTGCTGTGCAAGTTTAGAATGTTGCTTTCCTTACAAGGAGACGGAATTTCAAACACTTTATCACAATCTCTAGCAATTTCGGTGGAAAATGTTGGGCCTCGGGATGGCCCAGCATGATATTGTGGACCCCGCCTTACGTTTTGGTTTGGGAACATTGTAGACGCCCAGTTGGCTACAGGTAGCCTATTCAACAATGTACACTACTTTTGAGTTTTGACCATACACACGCAAATTAAATGATGAGGCAAAACAACACAACAATAGAATTACGGCCTCGTTTAGTGGAGAGTGCGCGGTTTTATTCTGTAATTCATCAACACGTTTAACTCTTTTTTTATCCGAGGTTGGCTGTCAAAAGTGTTTTCGATAGTTTGAAAGCGCTTTTGTCAATTTCCACAATTTCCAAGAGTAATTGTTTTCGATTTTTCATTCGCGGTAATATATATTGTCTCCAAAAAGTTATCCAAAAGAGGACCACGTTACAGAATGGGAGTTTTCACTATTAGAGTTTACCCTTATTTTGCTCCCATTTTAAAATGGGAGTTTCTTATTTGTGGATGAACGGGGATGGCACAGAGGTGACTTTAGATTGGTGCTTATGAGGAGCAATCTTCATACAACAAATCCGAATAAAGAAACAATTCATACTTGAGGAGAAGCAACAGCGAGCTAGCTTAGTTTCGAGGAAAAAATGCAGCGTGTATTGACATGGTAAACATGGAAGGAACAGAAGGAGTCCAAATTGAACTTTTCCTTGCCGCAATGAGATAGGAGGCTAGTGTGGTCGGTGGAGCTCCATTACATACACACATTTCAATCAACCAATTAAGTGTCTGCAAACGTGTTTAAAGTTGCTGATACAGGTCCTTTTAGCGGCCTTCTTGGAAAGCACTGCACTGATTTGTGAATCTGGCAATCGACGGGTGGCAGTGCCAGATGCCCAGATGGAATTTGATGTCGACTCTTTTGGATAATTTCGAATATACAGTTTGGAAGGTACCGGAACTTCCCCCGATTGATTGGTATCAAATGCGTGCTTCACCGAAATTGTCGACACTAGTGAGGAACCGAGAGAAAAGGTAGGGAGAGAAAAGATTATAAGAATGCCCCGGTTTTTTAGGGGAAATTCTACGATAATCTGGATCGTTGGATCTGTAAATCTCTATCTTGCTCCTTATAAGTGAGGTCTTAAAAAATCTAAAGCACCGGTGACCAAAGCACTCAAGACGTTCCCGGTTTTAGGGTCTCTTTCTACAAAAATAAATAAAATGCATCCCCTCTTGTTAGGACTTGGGCTAAAAAATATTACTAAAAATTAAGAGAATTTATCCATAACCTTTGGTTTCCTATTATGTAAAGACAAATTTTTAGTGTTTGTATAGGACGTATCAAAATGACTGTTTGAGATTGTTTTTCTAAGACTCAAAAACACTTTTGAATTAATTGAAAAAGTTAATTATAAATATATATATAAAAATTTGAAAATAAAATAAAATATGTACTGAGTGAATTTTATAAATATTTGAAAGTAATTTTGAAAAACACATGACAAATACTTCCTCATAAAATATAAAATATAAAACCGTTTTTATTTGAAAAACATTTTTAGACATTTTAAAAGTAATCCCAAAACAGACCCCAAGTTTTTAGCTTGTGTATTCTTTTGCTGATTTCAACTAAACCCTTGCCATTCATGTTAACCCAAAATTGTTTAGTGCTGGCTACGCCCCGTGACACCATTTTTTAAATATAAATTATGTCAAAATACTTGCACTTTGGATATGTGTTTTTTTTGTTCGGTATGTAAAAGAAAGAAAGAAAGAAAAAGAGACTAGCCGGCGATGGCCGAGAGAGCAAAAGAGACTAGTCAGTGATGACCGAGAACACGACTGGAATAAAGATGAACACAGCTGCAGATAGTCTTTTGCTATTATGGTAAAGATTAGATGAGCAGTTAGGCATATGAGATTGACGAAATTGGAGTCGAGAAATGTGCCTCACACTCCACTAGTTTCATGCAAGTGTGGCTAACTGTGCGCAGTTTCAGCAGCATGCAACATACAAAGGCAATGGCATGCAATTCTCATAATTCCATTCGGTCTCAAATATTCACAAACCGGTAAAGTATGGCAGAGATGAGGTCAAGTAAGAGATTTGCCAGCCCATTCACGCTCTCTTCGTTTTGCCTTTGCTTGCATCCGGTTGAACTTCTCTTTCCCCTTCTCCAAAAGAGGGTCATGCACAACATAATCATTTATGTCCTCAGTGCGAGTCATCTGCATTGTGATTACAGGAAAATTTAAGCCATAAAAATCTAGGAAAGAACAAATTGATATTTGAAATTTATAAGAGATTTATATCGTTGCACTTGCATATAGGGCCGATCATTTTCAAAATTCAACTAAATAATCTAGTTTCAACTAGTTGCTGTTACTTTCATGACTTGCATTGTTTCTTATTCAGTACCACTTTGTAACTTGTAAGGACTCTAGAGTCATGAGCACTCAAATACCATTCAGAAGGGAACATAATTAATTCTAATGCAATGGCATAATCAACTATGATCTGGAGAGCTTACCTTTCCAGTCTCAGGAGCAAATTTTAACCGAGATTTTTGCCAATCAGATAAATCTTCATCATGGCCACCTCCAGATTCACTATCTGGGGCCGTGGGCTTCACACACAGGGTCTTCTTAAACTTCTCAAGTCTTGCTATTGTCTACAAATCCAGAGAAAAGGGTCATAAATAACTACATAACACGATACAGTAAGAGTAATGTAGATACTTATACAAATGAGAAATAAATTATGTCCATCCAAATTTCAGACAACAGGGATTTAACCTCATCCTGTCCCCGCTCCTTCCCACTTTGCTTTTTTCTTAATCATCTACAGACGCAAGGGTTCAATGAACAGTAGAGACATTATAGTTCATACACTGTTCAAGCAAATGGGAGAAGAAAGAGGAAATATCAATATGTGAGGACATAATAAGCTCTAGTTTCACATTTAGTAAGCTCTCGATTAAGCCTTAGTTTCCCGGAGACTTCTCAGCTTCGTCCTTTTAAAATTTCTTACATGCATTATTCCCAATTTGATCAGTCCCTTGATGCACAGTTCATGGGTACAGTTTTTCATTTAGCCCTCCAACGATATCCATTACTAACATGTACCATATTATCATATTTAATAGATTAAAGAGATGGACAAGAAAGTAAACAGGTTAATCACATACACAATATATATAAGAGCCAATAAGACATAACATACTTCTTCTTCTCGTCCTTGGTTTCTACGCTTCTTCTGTTTCTGCAATTGTCTTCCTCTTTCAGCTTCACTTAACAGCTGTAGGTCTTCATCAGCATTGGCCACACGCTCAGCTTTGGCCTCTGATCCTATCCCTTTCTTCTTCAATGACAACTTCTCTACCCTTGGTTGGTCATCATCAATGCTTTCAGCCTTGGACCTGACAAGAAGGAAATGAAGACATTATTTTGAAAATATTCTAAGATGTTTCAGTCTTGTGACATTTTAACCGGCCCCCTTTCCGCGCAATGGTTTTCGTGTCATCCACTAGGTCTGGTCTTTACCTTTGAGGGCAAATTTTACGAAGATATCTTGGGTTCTTTGATTTGGAATCGGGCACCTATTTTAGTTTACTTAATTGAAATGGTAGTTTAAGTACAGAGAAGTGGGGTTGTCTGGGTATTTTGGTGTTTATTGGTTCGATAGGAAATAGAAATTGTATGGAGATATATTAAAATAGATAATATTAAAATAGGGTAAAATAATAAAGAAAAATATATAAAATGGGAGTTGAAAAAAAATAATGACCAAAGTATACCCTATTCTAAAATCCAAGAAAGAACATGCCCTTGGCCCAAAACTTTGCCTTGATGTACAATTTTTTATCTTCTTCCAATTATAACATTGAATGGAAACTAATAAGCCCATGAATTCTTTGAAGATGGACATGCTTAAGAAACAAATAGTCCAGTGTCAAGAAAATTACGACTTCTTTACCTTGTTGTAGATATATCACGCTGCTTTGGGCTAGAGCTCCCTGCATATGCACATGATAGGTTAGGAAAGTGGATACAAATTATTGAGGCAATAGAAAAGACAGTCAGCTCATGCAAAACACATTCCATGAGAGGAGGAGGTACACAAAAATACACTGAGTGAGGACAAATGGGTACCATTCTGCAACTTTGGCTTTGGTGGGAGATCTCCCAACTCCTTCCGTTTCCTGAGTATTTGATGACGCATTCGTGCATCAAAGTTGGCCTCATTATCATCATCGTCGTCGTCGCTGTAACTAAGGGAATTATAAAATTTGGATTCTGAGTCTTTCGAGGGCTCTTCTTTCTTTGAGTTTAGAGCGTCTCGGACAGATAACTGCACCTGCCTTGTTTTGGGATCCTGCATTCAAAAAAATTGCCAAAAGATAAGACCCACTGATGATCAATTGCTTATTCTGTGATGTGACAAAGACCAGAAATGTATAAACGATAGGTTTTTAGGACAACATTAATCTTATATAGTAAGATTGATGAGCAAAAAACAGATACAAGAAAAGAAATTCACAAGAACTTCACAACAGACAATTATTAGGGACAGTACATGGATCTATGAACTAGCAAACTCTCAACAGTTCTATATAAACAGCATCACAAGAGATTGCACATCATTACCATTTCGTTAATTGGAACTTCATCCTTCAAAAGACGAGGATCATCCAATACATCATGACTGCTCTTTATTTTTGTCTTTACAGCTGCCAATTCTTTCTCCTCCTCTTCAGCTTCTTCTCCGAAGGACAGCAAGTTCAGCTTTCTGCAATGTGGAACAAAGCCACAAGCACAACATGAGTAATAGGCAGTACAATATATTGCGGCATCATGCAATTTCTTTATCAGAAACAGGAAAAAAAAGAAACACATTAACAGATGCAAGAAGCTTACTTTACAGCTTTCTTCTTGGTATCTTTGTTGTCAGTATCAGTTGTGGATTGGATCAAAGGCCTTGAAGGCACTCTTGGGACAATATCATCAAAGGGATTCCACAGTACCTAAAACAGGGATTTTGAGAAGAAAAATCCTAAATCACATGATGATATAGAAAGATTCAAAGTTAAGACTTGCTTTAAGAAACATGTATAGCTACCTCGACTGATAATATCCTTGGGGGTGGGTCCAAAGGCCGATCCGCCTTGTCAGTTTCAATCTCACCCAACCTCACAAGATTGTATACGGAATCCCCAGTCACCTGAAAGCCATGAATAAATGCATCAGTTAGTAACAGGTCCACTGTTGGTGCTGGTAATGAAGTTGATCAAGTGATCATCACCTTTCCGAATATAGTATGCTTCTTGTCAAGCCAATCACAGCGGTCCAAGCTCATGAAAAACTGGCTCCCATTGGAATTGGGCGCGTTGGCATTTGCACAAGCAACTAAACCCCTATGCTTGAATCTGAGACGCGAATGAACCTCATCGGGGAAAGCACAGCCGTAAATACTTTCACCACCTGCGAGTGTGAGTAAACAAATTCAGCGCCCTAAACCTCAAGTAAATCCGAATTCATGAAGCGAAATTTTGAATATTTGTTGCAAGTACCTTCGCCGGTGCCGGTGGGGTCGCCGCCCTGAACAAGAAAGCCTTTGATAATACGGTGAAACATGGTGTTGTCGTAGTATCCTTCAAGGCAGAGCTGGACGAAGTTCCTGACGGCCTTGGGGGCCTCTTTGGGCCAGAGCTCGATGTCGAGCGGCCCATGGGTTGTTTGCAGCACCACCTTGCCCTTGGTTGGTGGTTCTAATACGTATATCGACGACATCACCAAGGCGTTGCCAGAGATTCAAGTCGGTGAATTCGGAACTTGATTGCTATCTGAGTATCCGGTTGGGGAAGAAAAGGGTTTTGGAATTCGATTCGACCGGTTAGAGGACGACGTCGTATGGTTCTTACCCTCGAGCGCGGGTAGCGGGGACTTTGTAACTTTTCTTCACACTTTACAACACAACCCTAATTTTAATCCTGAAAATAAATTTTCTTTCTTCCGTTCTTCGTAGAGTTTCACTATAAAATAGGGTGGGAATTAAGAGACAAAAAAATAAAAATGAGCACGTACAAAAGTCTCTTTAGTTCTTTTTGTTTAATTCTAACTTGCTAGGGCTGATTATAACCTTGTCCATGATAAATTCTCGAGATCATGCAATTAGGATTCTCCTATGATTTGTCCTGATTCATAATCCTAAGGACTTATGGTAATCGACATCCTCGGTTAATCCTTGTAAGATAAGGAATCATTATATCTTTTTACTAAAGAATCACATGACAAATCCTCAAAGGATTCACTTTCCCAATTCGACTTGTGTACGTTAGGATTCTCTTACTGATTCCTTGTGAAAGACGATATATATAAGGAGAGCTAATCCCTCTTCTCAAGTAGCCCACTACTTCTTGTGACTAACTTGATTGTCGGAGGGTTTTATTCGGTACCACACCGGATACGACTTGTTTTGCAGGTATCTTCGTAGCAGGAAACTCCTCTAAAACTTATGACTTATCATTTACAAATAAAAAATTTATTCTACTAAACCAAATGATCGTAGGCATAAAATTCATAAGTAGTGGGTATAAAATTTGTAATTTGAGTTATATTAAATGCACTATAAATAATAACACGTTGCATGAGCTCTCGAGCACTCTTGGTGCTAGGGCGGTGCATGATATATATACGAGTAGGTAATTTGAAATATTGACTCGGAATTAAGCTTCGGTTTATGATGAAAAAACGATCATTGGATTCAAGGGACAAATTTTTTTGGTCAACCCAACTTGTAGTTTTTATTGTGTGGCTGTCCCTCCCATTTCTTTACAAGTTTACGGTTCACAAACTAGAGAGGTTATTCTTGGGGTCCCATTTTGTCTGTGCAGTTCTAGCTTAACTATAATGTAAGTTAAACACAAGTGTAGGTTCAGGTGATGGACTAGACAAAGTGGCCTCTGCGTTTCTTTTAATTTGGTCATGGCCGGGTCAAAATGCCTAAAACAAGCGAATGGAGGAGGAGCCTGGAGCCATATTAACTGTTAGTTAAGTACGTCCATTTTCTATGTTAGGCAACAATGGCGTTCCTGTTCGTTCTACAACGACAGCAACAGAAAGTAACTGCTCCTAATTCTTTCCTTTTCTCGCATTAGCCGGAATCAAATTTGGCGGGGGGTGGCTGCGGAGGTATACGCAACGCCGTCGTTCCTTTGCAAATGGCCGCCCCCAATTTCCAGTATGACGACAGCGTTCCGCCGATCAACGCCACCGTGGTGGCTATTGACAAGGACAACAAGAACAGCAACACTACTGTGCGATGGGCCATTGATCATCTTGTAATCGCAAACCCCTACCTCATCCTAATCCATATCAGGCACAAAAGTCATCGTAGGTATCCTCTGTACGTACGTATGATTCTCATCATCGTGATCAATACTTAAACATTGCTGGCCTTGTCATTGTGATTTTTTCTTTTGGGAGTCTTGCAGATAACGATGGTGATGGAGGCGAAAATGATCCTCACAATATTTTCATTCCTTTCCGTGGATACTGTGCTCGTAAAGGGGTATGCACTATGCAGTGAACGACATCTTCTCTTTCATTTGAGTTTGTTGTTTGGCATTTAGAATGGAAAAAAATGGTAGGTGTGCTATGATCGATCCATCAAATTGGCTCCGGTAAGATTCCTTAGTCGGCCAAATTGGTACTTCCGTCCATATTTAATAGGTGATGCGCACACAAACATTTGTTTTAGGGGTGTTAATCCAAAAAATAGTACTACTTAAAGGAATAGATGTGCCCATGCCATCATATTTTTTAACGGAACATATGGACGGAGGTACCAACTTGGCCAACGGAAAAATTCTAGAGGAAATCTTTCTTTCGATCAAGTACCATTTTAGGCCGATTAATTCGTGCATGATATGGATTAGTATGAGGTACCATTTTGGAGATTTACCCTTTAGAATACATAGATTGAAGCTGAAAAATAAGATCAACACAGAAATTATAAGCTTGACGTACATGATAGAATTGATTTTGAATTTCAGATTCATTTGAGAGAGGTTGTCCTTGATGAAAATGATGTGGCTAAAGCACTGTTGGATTACATCAACACCAACTACATCAACAATATTGTAGTTGGTGCATCAACAAGGAATGCTCTTACAAGGTTTCATTAATTTCCCCCTTAATCAAAATATACATATGTGTGTATATGTAGATTGTTTGACAAGTAAACTAAGTTATGTATATCATAAACCCACTCTGTGGTGGTGTTGACAGGAGGCTCAAAAGTATTGATGTGCCCAGCAGCTTGACAAAATCTGCACCAGAGTTTTGTTCTGTATATGTGATTCAAAAAGGGAAGATGGTGTCAGTGCGGACTGCTAAGAGGCCTGTGGTTAATACTGCCACTCCACCGAAACAAACACCCTCGCAGGGACTCCCACCTTTTATTCCAACTGATCTAAGCGAAGTAGAGAATGGAACTAGGCATCCAGCAAGGGAAAGAACAAGGGGTGCTCCAGAGAAATTGGCTGCAACACGCGAGAGGATGAGGAGCGCTCCAATGAATCTCTCACTGGATAATATCGACATCCAAAGCCATGGTTCAGGCTCGAGGTGTTCACTTAGTAGTGCCCGCAATTCAAATGCTGATGAAAATGAATTTTTAAGCCCATTTCATCCATTTGGATCTGTGGATATCTCGAGCCAGAACATGGATTTCTCTAGTGCATTGTGTTCTCCCAAGGAGTCATCCAGACATTCTGCAGTAAGTGCATATCATAGAATAGCTAGTGAGTTTGGTCATACAACGTACAAAAAAAATCAAGGCCTAGTTTAATTAATTAATTTCTAAAATAATGGTCTCACTGTCATCTGCTCCATCACTACAGCGGGAAATGGAGGCCGAAATGAAAAGATTGAAGCTAGAATTGAAACAAACCATGGACATGTACAGCTCTGCGTGCAAAGAAGCTATCTCAGCTAAAAATAAGGTGCATATTATATTGAATTCCATCTCTCATTCACGGAGTATCAAGAAGATACTGAATCTGACTCTTTTAAATACAGGCCAAAGAGCTTAATCAGTGGAAGCAGGAGGAGGCTCGTAAATTTCAGGAAGTCAGGCTTTCTGAAGAGACAGCTCTTGCCATTGCAGAGATGGAGAAGGCTAAGTGCAAAGTTGCCATTGAAGCAGCTGAGGCAGCACAGAAGCTGGCTGAGATGGAATCTCATAGAAGAAGACAAGCAGAGATGAAGGCAAAGAAAGAGGCAGAGGAGAAGGATCGGGCATTGACTGCTTTGGCGCATAATGATGTCCGATACAGAAAGTATACCATAGAAGAAATTGAAGAAGCCACTGAAGAGTTCTCAGAATCGAGGAAAATTGGTGAAGGTGGATATGGACCTGTGTACAGAGGCAAACTTGACCACACACCGGTCGCCATCAAGGTGCTAAGACCTGATGCTGCTCAGGGGAGGAAGCAATTCCAACAGGAGGTATGGTAGCACATAAGTTGTGTTCACACTTCACACTATCAGGGTAATTCATTCGAATTTAGACCTAAGATTGTACAACTTAATTGTTCTTATATATGATATTATGATGCATCAAACATATTGCCTGACATATAGATTAAAACAGCATGCCAAATATTTGTTCTGAATCTATTTAGTGTATACTGATAATTCTTATGAACGCACGCTTGTCTCAACCCGTCGCAGGTTGAGGTCTTGAGCTGCATTAGATATCCTAACATGGTCCTCCTACTTGGTGCCTGCCCTGAATATGGATGTCTAGTGTATGAATACATGGACAACGGAAGCTTAGAAGATCGGCTGTTTAGAAGAGGTAACACCCCTCCGATTTCATGGAGGAGGCGGTTTAAAATAGCTGCTGAGATTTCAACAACCCTTCTATTTCTTCACCAAGCAAAGCCAGAACCCCTTGTGCACCGGGACCTTAAGCCCGCCAACATCCTTATAGACCGTAACTATGTGAGCAAAATAAGTGATGTTGGCCTAGCACGCTTAGTCCCTTCATCAGTTGCTGATGAGGTCACACAGTATCACATGACTGCAGCCGCAGGCACATTTTGTTACATAGATCCCGAGTACCAGCAAACAGGCATGTTAACAACAAAGTCAGATATATACTCTTTGGGTATAGTACTACTCCAGATTATCACAGCCAAGCCTGCAATGGCTCTTTCGCACCATGTCAGGAGGTCCATTGAGAAAGGAACTTTTTCGGAGATGCTTGATCCCACGGTGCTAGACTGGCCCATTGAAGAGGCTCTGACATTTGCTAATTTGGCTTTGAAGTGCACAGAGCTAAGAAAGAAGGACAGGCCAGATCTTGGTACGGTAGTAGTGCCTGAACTTAATCGATTAAGAGACTTTGGAAAGAGTAATGCGGATGGATATGTTAGTCCTAGTTATAGCAGCGCTGCTCATAGTCCAAGCTGGGTGTCACGTCCTTCCAATTCAAGAACATATATTACAAGTAGTCAGGTTTGTGACAAAATCATGTTTGACTTACCATTTTAATTTGTGTCTACTTGTGGCCAGTTATCTCTTCCCTTTTTGAACTGCTACCTGTTATCTTCTTAACTTGGTTGTTGAATAACCAGGAATTGATAAATAAGAGTACTTCTGGAGGGAGTTGACATAGTCCTGACTGTGATGAAGAAAAGTGAAGTTCAGAACCACCTGATGGCACACAGACCAAAACGCCGCAAAGCTGCTTACAGTTGAAGAAATTGAAGGACTGTACGTCTGTAGATTGAATAAAAGAACAAAAATGATAAATAGTAGGAAAGTGATCCCCCCACAAAGAAATTGTATATTCTCAGGCTTATTTCACTAATTGGTTCACATAGCTCTTTGGTGGTTGTATTAGAAAAAGACTGCCTAGCTTGGTACTTTGTTTATGCTGTGCCTAAACTTCCCTTTATAATTATAAAATGAACTTGCCTGCCCTCTGCAGTTGAAGCTTGACCCAAAAGAAAGTTGCATGCAAGAATTTATACTTAACTGAAGAATGAAGGCCTAAAAGAGGTTGATTTGCAAGAGGGAATAGTTTAATGTAATAATCGTCTCTCTTTTTTTGGTGTTAAAGTAATGGTCGACATACTTGCTCAAACTAAACTCCATACCGTCTGGTTTTATATATTTCATGGTCATTTTTTGGGAATATCCTAATTCAAATAAGAAGTCCACCTTACAAAGAAAAGCATAAATAAAAGCAGCATCATAAAGTGCAACACTGTAAGGTGAGAATTGATCCACACAAAGGTTGATTATGTTTGCAGAAAGGCATCAGAAAAAGAGACTCTGAAAGATTAGATTGTGAAACAAGCTTTGATTGGTATTCCTTCTCACATCTTCCATATGAAGTGAGGAGAAAAACTGGCTTTTCATATTTAATTGGTAAATTAGTTTAACCCTCAAGTAAAATACACTCCTTTACAGCAATACACGTACCACTCCTCATCACAAGAGAAGCATCTGAATCAAACTTTTTAAAGAGCCATACACACGCTTGTATAAAGCTAGGAACCATCTACACCTCACTGCCCCTGTCTTTATGAAATTACAGGGCAATTAGTTTAACAAGACACCATATAACTTGGTTTTCAGCTTTCAAGGTTATGCCTCAAGAATCAGATGAGTAATTCCAAGAGGTCGGCATTTATGATAGGAAAATGGGTTTCTTGGTATTTAAAGGTAGGGATTATAGGGCTGGTGATGTTTGCTGGATTTACATATGGGGATCACATGGAGGATCCTGAGACTGGTTTATTATGTATAAGTGATTGTACTACATGTCCAGTCATATGTTCACCACCTCCTGCTGAAGTAGAGTCACATCCACCACCATCACCACCACCACCTTCACCACCACCAGTGCACCACTCGCCACCACCGCCTCAATCTTACTACTACTCCTCCCCGCCACACTCACCACCACCTCCACCGCCGAAAGAATCACAATCATCTCCATCATCTTCTTCATGGAGCCCTCCCCCGCCGCGTTTTGAGTACTTCTACAACATGCCTCCTTCAGGTCCAGTGCTGCCAACAACAGCAGGACTACTGCATAACAATTCTTTTCCCTACTATTACTTTTACGCCTCGGGGGCTTCTTCTGTTTCTGGTCATGCCTTCTTTTTAGTTATCTTATTGCTTCAGCTTGTGTTCTCTTTTTGGTGAGCAGTTGCTAGCTTAGATGCTATTAGTTCAATAGGGAGGTGTTCTATATATATATATGCTAAATTATGTGGTTGCTGCATTGCACAAGGATTTGTACTAGTTCATTCTGTTTATAAATACCAGCTTAATTATAAGTACACCAATCTGGTGTTGTTTCTTTATTTTCTTTTGAATTGTTATTTTCTCTGTATTACCTTGATTGAAGGTCAAGTTACTTAATTAATGATCCATTTCCATCATGAACAAACACACCCACAAGGAACAAAATGATAAATCAATCTTGTCTTCTTTGTTAATGATCTTGACCTTGAGTGACACAATGTAAAAAAGTTCAATGACTCCATTAGTTGGCGTTTGTTCATTTCAGAATGCTTCTTAATATCAACTTATCAACATCTTCATAGTTCATACTAAGAACTAGAGGCATATGCAAGTCTAAATTTTAATCATGAACTAATAAACTCTTTTTTAGAGGATCTTGAACTTACCATAAGATCACGTATAAGAATGTGTCATAATCGCAAAACATTATTGAAATTGAAAAATGCAATAATCCAAACTCTCGATCATGCAATCTATTGATCGGAATTGTTACCCAAGTATTTAAATATTTTTTTTTTTATCATATCTATTATTTTAATATTTTTTTTTTGGACAATAATCAAATAATTGCAGTCTATATCCTCCATGAAAAAAGAAAAGAAAAAAAAATGAAGCAGAAAAGAAAAATGTAGGGCCCGTTTATAAAGTAAATGGGTAGCCCCGGCCCAATAAACTCAGCAAATTTCATTACAGTTGATCCAGATCCGAATCGCGGCAACTCAACGACAAAGACAAAGAAAAGACGCACCATTGAACTGAACCAAAAATCTTTGGTGTTACTCTTGCAGATCTGCAATCTGCATTTCCCTCCGAACATCCCAAACCCTAACGGAGGGTCCGATCCGAAAGTTCAACCGAATTCGGAGCTCCAGATGATGGAGTCCGAAAATGCCGCAGAGGAGTCGTCTGCGGTGGCCAGTCTCCTCCCTCTGGCCTCCGGCGCTCAGCAACCTTACGTCTCCGAGCTCCTCTCCTTCACCCTCGATCGCCTCCACAAGGTTCCCTATCTCCCTCTCTCATTGCTCGTTTGCTTAACTGAGCTTCTGTTCATTTTCTTCTCGTTTCGGGTTTTAGGAACCGGAGCTTCTTCGGGTCGATGCGGAGCGAATACAGAGGCAAATGCAAGAGGTGGCGGTGAGTAATTACCGAGCATTCATCGCTGCTTCGGATGCATTGCTTGTAATTCGAGACGAAGTGTCTTCCATTGACAAGCATCTTGAATCTCTGGTAATGATTCTCTAACTCTTTGATTTATGTATGTATTCAATTAATTTTTGAGTTTTGTGATGCATATTGGTATGCTGAGTTGTGATTTCGGGTTTGGTAGATAGGTGAGATCCCAAAGTTGACAAGTGGATGCACTGAGTTTGTTGAATCCACGGAAGAGATTTTGGAAAAGAGGAAGATGAACCAAACATTGCTAGCGAATCACAGTACTTTGCTCGACTTACTTGAAATCCCTCAGCTTATGGATACGTATGTGCTTCAAATGATTTTGAAAGTCAATTTAAGAATTGTATCACTACTCTACATGGTAGAAATCCTTGCTAGGCATTTCACATGTCCATGATTTAGATTTACTTTCCCCAACTGAAAAGCTCATAATACATTATTAACCTTGTACAAGTGAACTGGGATTGAGTTCTTATTCTGGCTTAAAATCTCAATTGCTCATTCTAGTGATTTGGTTCTTGCTTCCCTGACTTTAAAGTTCAGAACCATTAGTAGTGAATTGATTTGATATGAACTAAACGGTTTTGTTTATGATAATAGCCCGGCTATACGTACAAATGATGTATTTTTAACTGCAGCTAATTATGTATAGGATCGTTTATGCCTCATTCATTTCCCTTTTTTATGCAGTTGTGTGAGGAATGGAAATTATGATGAAGCTCTTGACTTAGAAACATTTGTTTGCAAGCTTTCAACTATGCACCCCAAGTGAGTCTTGCCCCCTCATTCTTCTATCAACTAATAGTAATGGAACTGTCAACTTTGTGAAAGGTCATACATTGATGCTTTCTTTGTTCTTTTGGCTTCTTGTTTTTCCCTTTTTTTCTTTAAGGCTACCCATTATTCAAGCTCTGGCGGCAGAAGTCAGGCAGACCACTCAATCTCTTCTTTCTCAGCTTCTTCAGAAACTTCGCTCAAATATTCAGGTGTTGTGTAATTATCTGAATTCTGAACTCATTAACAATTATGTAACTTGGTTTGTCTATTAAATGGATTGGAGAATTTAATAATAAACTTTGTGTATTGCAGTTGCCTGAGTGTCTACGCATTATTGGATATCTACGGAGAATAGGGGTATTTAGTGAGTATGAAATGCGTCTGCAGGTAAGGGATCCAGGCTTTTTGTATTGTTTACATTTATGTTATATGTGATGTAGAACACTTGAAATGAGCATCTTTCTTTAAGCAATCTCCTTTCAACATTGAGCCTGCTTGTATCTAATCGGAATTTTCCATGTTCTAGTTCTTGAGATGTCGGCAGGCATGGCTTACTGGAATTTTGGAGGATTTGGACCAGAGGAATGCTTACGAGTACCTGAAGGGGATGATTAATTTCCAGAGACAGCATCTATTTGATGTTGTTAATCAATATAGAGCAATATTTTCTGATGATACATCAGGCAATGAAGAAAATCATGATGGTGGTCTTCTTTTTAGTTGGTCTATGCATCAAATTACCTCACTCCTCAAGACTCTGAAAATTATGCTTCCAAAAATAACTGAAGGCGGATCGCTGTCGAATATTTTGGATCAATCCATGGTGAGCATCTTTGGTTATATTTTTGCACCATGGGAACATCAAGCAATAAAAGGAAATACATTCTACAATATTGTTGGTTCTTTAATGGTCCATGATTTACTAGAATATCTCACTCAGTTAACTCTTTTATCTTCTTTAAAATAATACCTTTACATATTGTATGTTGAACCAACGCCTTCAATTCAGAATTTTTCTGTTTTATTGTTTATCATCAGGACTATATGAGGCATGGGAATTGCATGAATAAATTATGTTTATGCTGCAGAAGATTCCTCAAAATAATACTATGAATACTATTCTTTCTTTCTCCTTTTTTCACCCAGGAATATAAATTGCTTGAAATTAGATAATGCTGCTCTTGCTTGCTTCATTCAAAATTAAGAAGAATAATAGAAACTCTGTTTGTTTATTTTCACCTTGTTACTTTGTTTTGTTGGCAGTATTGTGCTATGGGGCTTGGTTGGGTTGGGCTAGATTTCCGGGGGCTGCTACCATCACTTTTTGAAGAGTAAAGATCTTCTACCCCCTTTTTCTTGACTACCATGCATCTTTGATCAACAAATTATGAGTATTGAACTTGGTGGTTTTTCCAGGGCAGTTCTCAACTTGTTCTCAAAAAATATGAGTACAGCCGTTGGAAATTTTCAGGTGAATAGTGATGAATTTGAAATTAGATGTTCCTATGCCCAAATAATTGCTGCCAGTTTCAGTTTTCTTCTAGCAACTTGTTTCCTTTTTATCTTTTTTGGTAGTGAATTTTGTCTTGATGTTGTGCTTTAATGTAGTTGGTCTTGGATTCACATCGTTGGGTCCCACTACCAGCAGTTGGTTTTCCGGCAAATAGTGTCAATGATGAAAGCCTGGATGATGTAAATCCGCCATCTTACCTTATGGAACATCCACCGCTTGCTGTTTTTGTTAATGGTGAGTCTTGTATAAGTTTCTCCAGCTAAATGTTTTATAGAACAGAGGAATTGCCTTTTTCCGTACTGATATTTTCATCTTGTGTCTTGAATTGATGTTAATTTGCCTACATTAACTCAACTCAACTCAACAACAAATTGAACAAAACAGTTACTGTGACTGTCATATCCTCTATCCGGATACTAAATAAATTCTTTCCCTGCTTTGTGAGATTAGGGAAGTAAAGCAAATTAAAGCTTCTTTTACGGGCATTTATGTACATATCTTCTCTTGTGGCTTTAGGTGTGTCTGCAGCTATGAATGATCTCCGCCCCTGTGCCCCCATAAGTTTGAAGCATGTGCTTGCTCAAGAGTTAATCAAGGGATTGCAGACTGTTTCTGACTCTTTACTGAGGTACAATACAACTCGGATACTGAGAGATAACGAGTCTGGACTTTTCCTCTCACTTTGTCGGGCATTCATTGAGGTATAGTATTCAGTAACTTTGCCTGCTTGTAACACTTGCACAGCAGACATTAACAGGATATGTATCTTCTGAACACCTTTGTAGATTACTTACCCTCATTGTGCGAGTTGCTTTGGCCGCTGCTACCCTGGCGGAGCCGCTTTAGTAATGGATGCAAAGAGTTTATATGATGGGATTGGCCGCCTATTGACAGTCTCTACATCCAGAGGACTTCCCAAACCTGTTGGTGATGGAGACAAAGATAAAAGTGAAAAGAACATAACTGAGAATGGTGACATGCCTGTGGTTGAAAACGGTGTCACACCTGTTGTTGAACAAACTAATGAGACCAATGCAGATGGAATGGAGCAGAACGTCGAGAAAATAGATGAAAGGGAACAGAAAAGCCCAACTTTACAAACAGAGGAAAGACCAAGTGATGTGTGAAGCATCTTTATATGCAATAGAACACTTTGTAGCGTCCCTGTTTGGTTTTGTAGGTGAGAGCTTTTTCCTTTTCAGCAACCGGTTCCGATTTATTTCGCTTGTAATTATTTGTTCGAAAGATTGTATCCAAAGTTGAGCTACATGATAGAGGAAAAGAAACAATTTGATTGTAGAGAAACAGCAGCAATTAATAATACTTACATACTGATTTTGTGCAACATCCTCAATTAGGTGAAATTTTCACTTTTATTTGTCCGTCCGATCCATTAATCTACTGTCCTTGTCTACCACTGAGTTCTATGGTGGTTCAGGTGATCAGGTCTGGGTTGCCCGCAGAAAAAAGAAAATCGAACCAGGAGAAAAAGAGGTAAATATTGGAATTTACCAAAAAGGGAAAGAGGTAAAAGAAAAAAAGGAAAGTATTGACTGGCACAAGTTTTGACTTTTGAAAAACCGTTAAAAGGAATATTAATTATTACCGACCGCGTTTCAACAAAGAACCAAACCTGAAAACGAGAGAAATTTTTAGATGTGACCGTCACGCCATGTCATATATGTGACTTCCCAATAAAAACCTGTCAAGTGGAACTTTTTTAACACCTCATCATTAGACACAAATCCTTAGGGTTTTAGGGTAGGGTTTAGGGTTTAGGGTTTAGAATTTAGGGTATGCCCAATGCTGAGGTGTTAATAAAATTCCAAGTGGCAGATTTTTATTGGAAAGTCACATATTTGACATGGCGTGACGGTTACATTGAAAAATCTATCCGAAAGCGGTGCGTATTAAGTAGTGATTCGCGGGTTCAAGTAAAACCCCTCAAATCTCAAGAGAACAATCAGAACTAAAACCCTAAAGGTCTCTCAAAAGTCAGAAGTCAGATCTCTCTGCTCGTCTGGTGCACCTTCAATTTCAAGAGGTACGCATTCCCTTTAGTTTCCGAGGAGAAATTAGATTGCAATTGTAATGAAATTTGAAAGAAAAAAAAATAGTGGAAATGCCATATTTAACACAAACTCGCATGAATTGTTTGTATTAATTGCAGCAAAGCTTTGGAGTCTATGGCATCCAGTGTGGAAGAAGCTTCAGGACAAAAGCAAGAGCAACCAACCCCAAGACTACAGATTTACTCCACCTCTGATACAGTGTCTCCCTTCTGGAGAGGTTTGTCTGTTCGTTTCGTCCTTTGGGCAATGCTTGGGATCTTTATTCATTCAGTTTTGTGATTAATTTTGTTTGTTCTGCATCCATTATTTGCAGACAAGTATGAAAGAGAGGCCAAGAAGTACTGGGATGTCTTTTATAAGCGACATCAAGATAGGGTGTGTGTTTACTACTGTCCCTGTTTGCTATCTTCCATTTCTCTGTCCCAACTCTCGATTGGTTTTGTGTTTTGAAAGTTGCTCACTTGCTCATATTTCCCAAACACCTCTATTGCTTTTCTGATTTGGGCCAATGCTAATTAACTCTTAACTACTTTTCTCTTTCATCAGTTTTTTAAAGATCGGCATTACCTGGACAAAGAATGGGGCCAATACTTATCTGTGAGTGAAGAACTAGTTGGTTGTTTATGTATCCGCCCAACAATTTTATATGTTTCTAATGGTTATTTTTATCTCTTCAAACTATCAGGGAGGTAGTCGGAAAATTATTTTAGAGGTAAAGTATTTATCTTGGTTTATCTGAAGGGGATGATGCATATGTTCCTATCTGATTATTGGTCTCGATATGCAGGTTGGATGTGGAGCTGGAAACACTATTTTCCCACTGGTTGCCACATACGCAAACATTTTTGTCCATGCTTGTGATTTTTCACCAAATGCTGTTAACTTGGTTACGGTATGGTTTTTTCTACATTTAATTGCTGATTTCATGTGAAAGGATGTTTGATTACATATGTTTCTCCTGTTTGACCAATAAAATACAAGTGCACAATTATATAGTAATTTGGTTTTGGTAGCTGCTGAATAGCCATGACAATGATGCATTCTGTTATTATTGCAGAAACATAAAGACTTTACAGAGTCCCGAGTTAATGCGTTCGTTTGTGATCTGACCATTGACGATCTGAGCAAACAGATATCTCCATCTTCGGTAGATATTGTAACCATGGTAAATGAATCCAAGATATTGGACATAAAATTTTATCAAGTTGTGTTTGATAGATAAGTGATGTATTTGGTTTCTAATCAAGCAGCTCTTGTGGTTAAGTCTGACATAATCACCGTTATTTAGTAAAGTTGCTGACTTGTTAAGCAGATTTTTGTGTTATCTGCAGTATCTCCCGAGAAGATGTCTCTAGTAGTGCAGAATGTTAGAAAAGTTCTCAAGGTATGTGGCACTCCTACGTCCATCTCTTATATATCGAAAGTTTTGTAGTCTTTTTTGGGGATAGATTTTACATTTCTTATGTTTGCAAGTACATTTGGTATTCAAATAGTTATTTTGATAGAATGTTTGTATTCCTTTTCATATGTGATGAAACTGGTTGAAATACTTTCTCTTCCTCAGCCAAGTGGTTGTGTGCTATTTCGCGACTATGCTACTGGTGACCTTGCTCAGGTAGATCTCCAATATACTTCTTTTCTATTTTCTTTAGTGATTTTTTGTTTAAATTGATCTTATTCCATAATTTCGGCACCTAACTGTAAAGATTCTCATGCTATGATGCCTTATTGTCCAATTGTCAGGAAAGATTAAATTGCAAGGACCAAAAGATTAGTGAAAATTTTTATGCCAGGGGTGATGGCACTGTGAGTTTTGAGCACATATTCGGACATAAAGCTACATTTTTTTCAATTCAGGAGATTGATTATGAAAATGCCCTTATTATTTTCCAGAGGGCTTTCTACTTTTCAAATGAGTTCCTGACAAGCTTGTTTAAAGAAAATGCTTTTGATGTTGAAGAACTTGACTTGTGCTGCAAACAAGTTGAAAACCGGTCTCGGGAGCTGGTGATGAATCGGTAAACAGTCTTACTTCAGTAGATTTTGTTCTGTATGTAGATGTTGGTTGTCCCATTTGGTTATTCTTTGGGTATTTGTTCTATTAATTAATCTCCTCCCTGACCGAGTTGTAATTATTAATTTTGATTCCAGGCGTTGGGTTCAAGCTGTATTCTGCCTCTCAGATGGTACAAACTCCTCTAACAACTCAGAAGCTGCAATCAGAATAGACCATCCTGGTCAGGACAAAATGGAGCTGAATGTCAATGAGAACATCTTGAAGAAACCTGTAAAGGATTTGGAGGTTGACATGTCCGACGGTGTGGCAGCAGAAATGTTTGGTCTTCCAACTTCCAGTGATCATGATAATGAGGTAGAGTTTTTCCTTTCTTTCACTGATATGGTCATGCTTAAAACTGCTCGTGTGTTTAGGATATTCTTATCTTTCTACATTCTGTCCCCTCTTAGGTAATTGAGCTCGAGCTGGGAGGTTGGACTTTCAAAATCAAAGTGCTATCCAAAGAGAACCAACACACATGCAAATCAACTGGTTTAATGTTATGGGAATCAGCTCGGTTTATGGCTTCTGTTTTAGCAAGAAATCCAAGTATTGTTGCTGGGAAGCGAGTCTTGGAGTTGGGGTCTGGCTGCGCAGGCATTTGCTCCATGCTTGCTGCTAGATCTGCGGACCTTGTATTCGCCACTGATGGAGACACAAAAGCACTCGACCTGCTGTTGGAAAACGTCGTGTCAAATCTAAGACCCCCTATTTTGGACAAATTTACTACAAGAATATTAGAGTGGGGAAAGAAAGACCATATAGAAGCCATCAAGCAAGTTAATAGTGGAGGTTTTGATATCATACTAGGCACAGATGTGACTTACATACCTGAAGCTATTTTGCCCTTATTTCAAACTGCAAAGGAGTTGATTTCATCGAATAAAGGCGTCAACGAGGATCGACAAGCAGCGCTAATCCTTTGTCATATTTTCCGTCGGGTAGATGAACCTTCCATACTTTCAGCAGCTTCTCAATTTGGTTTTAAGCTAGTCGATAAGTGGCCTGTAGTAATTCCTATTGATTCATCACGAAGCATCATCAAATCTTGGTTCCCTGAAAACGGCTCAGCGGATGTTTCAATGGGGCCATTAAATATATTGTACTTCCACATGGAGTGAAGTTCTGGGAGTCATTAATCTTATTCTTTCTTCTGTTATAGGACAGAAGTATATCAAGAAAGTAGGTTCAGTATTTCATATAATGTCTGCAATTCTTGTTGTACCATGAACTTGTAGCCGTTTGCTTGATTGTGAGAGTCGTGATTTGATCTTTCCCCGAATTTATCAAGTTTTGAGGGTAATTAAATTTTTGTGAACACTTGTTTATTTTTCTGAACACTTGTTGTAGTATATATTATTTACTTGAGTAGGTGAACAGGACGTAATGATTTGCATTCATTCATGTGTAGATTTTCAGGCCGAATCATGCTGGGCCAGAAAATGGAATAGAATATAGCAGAGCTAATAGTTTTCATCAATTTGCACCCAAAAAGCCTGATAACTTTCCACAGACAAAGTGGTACCTATTGTTTGTAAGATGGATACCGTCAATTAAATTCTTTTTTAGGGGACAATTTGGATCTGATGGAGGAGAGCTAGTGTATCATCTCCAAATGAATAAATGATAGCCTCAGAAGTGACCTTTTTTTAGTTTTTTTTTTCCTTTTTTCAATAGCCTTAAAAAAAATAAAACAGGCCTGGAATCTAATCAATTATTACTATAGACCTACAATGTAGTAATTAACTTATTTGTATAAGAAAGAAAAATAATTTGGGTTCTCCATATATCATTAGCATGTGAATCCCCTATGTGTTTTATATTCTAATTTTTCCAGAAATGTATACCTTCAAAAAACAAAGGAGAGGGATAATTGAGAATAAATGGTGCCCTAAACCAAGGAAGTTCCGAATTTCACTAAATAAAAAAATCAAGAACAAATCCTTCATATCCCAAAGACAATCAAACAACTAGCAGCACATTAATTCAATTGTGGAATCTAGATAGCCATAATCTCGAGATGAATTAACTTGATTAACCAAGAATCACACAAAGCGAACTTATATATATATTTCAAGAATATGATGATATTATCATAATTATGATGATAGAAATAGGCTCGTGTTTACTAAACTTGAATTGGGTTGAAAAAGAGTTGGAGATAAAAGAAGTACGAAAAATATGAAAAATGACCGAAACACAAAAAATTCTTCTATCGAAGAGGCCCACGCTTCTTTAAGGAAAAACAAGAAAAATTCAGGGTAGCAGGTCGAACATAAATCACTCTTATTAAAATGTTTACTAGCATTCGGAATTGGAGTAGAATTACATTGGTAATTTTGGAAAAATTCATGACGGTATTTTTGGTAATAAAATTTGTGTTCTAAAAAAATGTGAAGAAACCGAACACAAAGAAAGAGACATAATACCTAAACCCCAAATTACAATACGCATTTAAAAAACGTCTCGTAATAATAACAAAAGTCTCTACTTTAAACAAAAAATCATACAAATTTTTCATACAAAAAACACGAGAGAGTCTTGCACACACTAAAGTACATATGTACTTGGGCGATCCAACGGCTGACATGTAAAGTTGGGAGATCCAACGGTGTGCATGCAGGGGATATATGTGGTTTGATGAGAAATCTGCCGATCCAACGGCTAAGAACACCAAAGTGAATATACACTTTGGTGTATACAAGAATTTTCGCAAAAAACACCTACATATTTTCACGGCAATCCAAAAGCACCTTTACATTTCTTTGTTCTATGCACTCTTTCTTTTTTGTCGTCTGCAAGTGTGATGATGCTAGTTAAAATCAACTACAGAAATTATGGTGTCATTATTTCATCTAATTCAATCTTATTAGACTTATCTCGATCACCTCCTTCATAGTATCTGTCTCTCCTTTTCAACTCCATTATACTCGGGACTCATCGATTCTTTTCAACTCCATTATACTCGGGAATCATCGATTCTTTTCAACTCTATTATATTCATGAAACATGATGGAGTCATCTAGCTAGTTAATTAAATATGTATCAACTACAAATCTTCGTTAAAGCAGTTGTGCAGGTTAGGGCCTTCTTTAAAATTAGGTCCATTAAACTTTAAAATTGGTTAAAGCATAAGACTAGCTTACTCTTTCCTGATCGATCATTACCTGCATGTTACCTAGATCGATCCCCCTATTGGGCACTTGTCTTCTTTAGACTGAACAGTATCATCATAAGTTTACAATCGAAAGATTAATAATTGATCAGGCTGAGTTAATCTTTTTCGTTTCTGGCCGGAGAAGGTCTTTTTTCTCTAGCTTTTACTTAGCATCCAAATTAATACCCAGAAAAGAATAACTAATTGGATCCAGGGTGTTAGATGAGGATGCCAAAACTCTCAAACATAAAAACTTTAAAACGATCAACGGAGCAATTGTTCGATAAGAGATAAGATCGAGTTGAGATCTTCAAGATATATATTACAGATGTATTCTGTTCATATAAATCCAAAACAAAAGTATCAAAGTTCTCCCTAATTTTTCTGGTCTCAAAATTCAATCCGTAATTCTTCCATACTTGAAGGATTTCAAGATTTTTACAACTTCACAGCTAGCCTGTGTTAGCAAGGACTCCAATTCTTCAAATCATCAAGACCCTTCAGCACGCAGCAGCCAGTGTTATCAATCACTTGCCAACATTAATCTCTAATTATCGATCTGCAAATGAATTGAATCGGCAATCTATATCTGTGTGTATATATATATTTTCTATATACTAGTCATATTTAATTTACAAAATCAGTGCAGAATTAAGAAACACTAACTCTAGAATTGACTGTCTGCATATGTGATGATCATGAATTCATGATTACACTAACTATTGATATATATTCATCATTAATTAGCTACGAATCCCATATCAAATACCCTTTTTTGTGTCGACGGATCTAAAAACTAAATAAATAAAACCCTAACCCTAATCTGGAATCATACAGTTTAGGACCAATGCGTAATAAATCTGACTGACGACGACAGGAACATTCACAGATGCAGTCATAGATGCTTATAGGGTGTGGTCCTCTGATGATTCTGCAAAATTATGCAAATTGTACATAAAGA
Organism: Rubus idaeus; assembly: GCA_030142095.1. Classification (NCBI taxonomy): domain Eukaryota; kingdom Viridiplantae; phylum Streptophyta; class Magnoliopsida; order Rosales; family Rosaceae; genus Rubus; species Rubus idaeus. The sequence continues at coordinate 31,473,058 of CM057966.1, forward strand.
GACACAAAATCAAATTAAATAAAAACGATTCTGAAACAGAACAGAGAGAGAGAGAGAGATGGGGTGACAGATAGAGAGTGAGCACGCAAAGCTTCGAGCACGAAACACAGCATGCAAGAAAACACCATGTGTGCTCACTCTCTTCTGTCACCTCCTTTACCCTTAAATCAATTTGATTAATTGGTAAAGCGCCTTCTGAATATTGCACCAGACCAGAACGAGTAGCTGATCGATCATACCCAAAACCCTAATTTTTTTTTCCCCCAAACCCACAACTAGGCTAGCTAATGTTGTATGAAAGTGGAACACAGCTTTGCTCTGAGCCTTGATGTGGGCAAACACAAGGGTTGGGGTGGGGCTTTATATAGAAGGAGAAAGAGAGCGCATCACGTATGGAATAAATGTGGATTGGCCATTCTCTAATATTTTAATACCATTTTACACAAAGATATCAGTTTGGACTCGGATCCTCATCTCACGGAGAGGTCCTCTTATTTTTCCGCAGTTCAATAATGACCGTCAATTTTAATTGTGCGGTCATGATTTATTGAACGTTTTTTTTCTTTCTTTCTCTCCAACCTTGGTTTTCTCTCTTGTTCTTCCTTTTTAAATAGCATAAATTTTATTAATCAATAAAAGATTATAATCTTTAATATGAGCATCCTAAAAAGGAGCAGTACAGACCACACAAGTGGCTTAATCGATGAGTCTAAACCTATAACTCTAATCGATGATTCGAAACCTATAACAATACATACACTGTGCATCACTGCTGTCAACAACCAATAGAAAAATTCCAGCAAATATTGTCATTGAGACCAATAAATCCAATCTAACTCTAATGAACATTGTTTTGGAAAGAGAGGGGAAAAAAAGGGCAAATGGTTCCTGACCGCATGATTAAAAATTGATGGCCATTATTGAACTGCGAGGAAATAAGAGAATCCGAGCCCCTGTTCTAGAGGGAGGAGGCTCTTGTTTTCTTTATCCCTTTATCTCTTCCAGCGACCCATACATATTCAAACCCCAACCACATACATTTATTCATGTTACTATCACCGATGCGTCTTGTAATTTTAAATCCCTGACCTTCCAATCCTTGCTCTAGCTCCTTTATTATGATATGCCAGTCATAACCTTCCCTGTCCTCTCAAACCCTATCTCTTCCTGGCTTGGCCTGGTCCATGTTGAATATTAAAATATTTCGAGATTCTGGATGGATGTGTTTTTGTGTGCCATTCCAAGTGTATTACATGCATACAATTTGTAAGAGTAGTAGACTTTAATTGAAAGTGTGTCATGTACAGGAAATTAATTGCATTATGGTTTTAGTAAGAGCATTTTGCAGTGCTTCTTGCTTTCATTGATTCTTTTCATAATGCTTCTTTCGTGAATAATAAATATAATTACAATGCTTGACTGCTTGTGGAGATACATGTTAGAAAACATCGATTATATCAACAGTAGAGATATCGACAGAATTTTTTATTTTTTTTGGAATAAACTCTACATAATATGTTTGTGGAGATATTTCAATTTCTTTGTATTTTTCAGAAGATGAGAAATTAAGAGAAAATGTTAGAAAGCAAACAGGATAGTAGTTTTTGTTGCTATCAATCATTAAGTTTTAATGTTCTTATTTTTTTATCAAGAGGATGGAGATTTGAACTTTGAAGTGGAACCTCTACCAGTATTTGTGGGAGAGAAATAATGTTGGGAAAAAAAATATCACGATCTTAAATGTGTTAGAGGCTAGGCCGGATTTCAATTCCTCCATCTTTTTCTTATAAATGAGTTTGAGTACTATCAAGTTAATTCAGTCTTGCAATGTACAGGCTCTGTTGGTGAGATTAACTTGAAAAGAAAAAATATGGAGTAAACATAAAATTGGTGTAATACGGAGTTCATAATTGCTGTCACTTAATTTGATGTAAAAATTACGAAAAAAAGACTTATTTGTTTATTGGTGGGATTCTTGTCATTCTTGTGCGCTTGTAGCTTATTGCCGGGATCTAGCTGGCTTCTCAAATTATAGATTTTGATTATAGTTTTTTTATAGTTTTTTTTGTTTTTGGGTGAGGTTTTGGTTTTTATTCCCCTCTTCTATCTTGTATTTTCTTTTATCTCTTTAATAAAACAAAATGGAGGGACGGTCGGTGGGTTTCCGGGTGTAGTGGTCTTTTCCGCTATAAAGTGAGGGTTGCGCCTCGTGAGATCGCTAACGAGATACTAATATCGCATAATCCTCTATTTTATTTAAAAATAAATAAATAACAAGAGATTTTTTTTTTAGAAAGAAAAATTTAAATAACAAGAGATAAACACAAATTTGGTGAAAGTACCTTGATGATGTGTTTGCTGATAAGAATTATTTATTTATTTTTTGAATCGTCACTTGCCACAAATGAAAGAAATGGGAATGACATATTCTCTCATTCTCAATAAGAAGCTCCTACAGGGGCTTTACTCCAAAAAAACAAAACAAAAAAACTCCTACAGGTTAATTAAGTTATTTTGGGAACAAAATACGAATTAGGTTTTACATAATTTTTAACTTACAAATTGACTTCAAACCCTGGATTCAGGTAGGCAGATACATATCATTCAACAAATCACTACGTCACAAATTTTTTTACAATGATATATGTCGATTTTACAGTTTTACTACATAATGATATATATAGGTATTTGACCAATTGTTGCTTATTATGTTGATAAATTTATTTTTCATTGAAGGAGATGATGTTGAACCATGATCAGCTATAAGCAACAAAACTAGTGCTGGTATTAATTGCTGAGGCTGAGAGCAGGGTCTCGACCTCTAGAATTTCATGTCTAGCTCCTCGCCTCCAAAGATCGTGATCATCTTCTCTCTCCATCTGGCCGGAAATCTGGTTCTCTCTCTCTCTCTCTCTCTCTCTCTCTCTCTCTCTCTCTCTCTCTCTCTCTCTCTCTCTCTTCTCTCTCTCTAGATCTCTTGATGGATAGATAGAGTAGATACTTACAGGATTTTGGCTTAACTTTGGAGATTTCCAGCAGAAATCTCCAGTTCCTGCTAAAAGGAAAAGGCTAGGGAAAGGAAAGGATGTTAGCTTCACCTGGTTAGACTTTTGTGGCTGTAAATAATAATAAAGTTAGTTAAGAACATAATTAAAAAATAAATTTTTTATAAGAAATAACAAGTTGATATAGATGAAATTAATTCTTATTTTGAAAAACTCTGTAGAATATAAATAATCTGTACTAATTTGGCGGTATAATTCTCTGAAATCCGATCATAATTAACAAAATTAACTGCCCTTTTACTACATAACTAACTAACATGATTTTTAATCAGTATATACCTTATTACTATTTTCAAATAAACCCCTAACCTTACATACTAGGGGTTGTAGTCTGTCCTAAACTAGTACTGTCCTTTATTTTGTGAAAAGTAAAATCAAAGAGTTCACAAGTAGAAGATCTTTAGGGCATTAAACATGAAAGGGTATATCAATTAAACAGCTCACAGGTAGAAGATTTGCAGAAATAAGTAGTGTTTAACCATCTAAAGTATGATTTAACTGAGAGTGGCAATTGAAAAGGTGAAGCTGTTTTGCTCTTTATATTACTAAATCATTGCTGTCACTGAAATCACATGCAGATCAGCATGACAGCATCCATGTTCTAGAGTAGATAATATGAAAGAGTACCATATGCCTTGAATATCCAGGACACAAACAAACGTGCCCTAATCACCCTTTATTAAGCTAATTGAACGCAAATCAGAATATCCTATACGACTAAGTAAGATTAAGATAAAGATCGAAATTAAACTATGGCAGGCTGCAGGCCTATACTTTGGAAAAAGAAAAAGGAATTCTCCTTTTACTTTCAAAACAACCCCAATAGGACCAATGAGAAACCAACAGACCCTCGCTGTCGATCTTAATTAATACAAACACACAAGCCCGCACCAAAAAGAACGAATGCGGCGCTAAAGAAATTTAAAGTATATATGCTTTAAATTTATTAAATCATAATGCAGCAAAAGAAAAAGAAAAGGAAAAAGAATATATCATGGACTACTTTGTCTCTCAATTCCCTCATGGCATGATTTGTGGGAATCGAACGTCATGCATGCCTTTAATTGCTACACTAATATTATTCCTAATTATTATATTAATTAAGTAAGAATAGATTTCATACTTTACATAAACTTATACAATGTATAAACCTAACAAAAAGTCTAAATCCAAACTTAAGGGGGCTAATAATGTAATGCATGTATGCAACCCATTAAACGTCCCAAAATTCGTGAGCTAATTCTTATCAAATCAAATAACAAGATCTTTAAAACCACGCCGAGTCGCCGACCACATGGCTGCTTGTTATAGTAGCACTTGTTATAGTAGCAAATAATAGAGATCGAGGCTGAGCATCATTATGATCATTTTGATGTCAAGTGAGGACACATAGATGTATATTACTGGCTAGTACCCAATTAACCAATAAAAACCAACCGATGACCTTAAGTGGTGGGGTAGCTAGGAAGGAAAATATACCCATTATTGGAAGTGGCATGTACTTTTGTGTGGTCTAAGACTTTCCCTTTTTGGAGTGGAAAATGAGGGAGGTGCTTACATGCACCTTGCTTATTCCAAGCAACAAGCTAGGTTTAAGCAAGAACAAAAAAATATACAAAATTGTTTCTTTCGGTCAGCATTTATTAGTTTTTTTTTTTGCAAGAAAGAATGGGGTCTCCAATCTATTAATAATTTAATACGTAGAGAAAAGTAAAATTACATGGTGACTCATCTTTTGTGGATCCATCATAATCGAGTTACTGTATAAGTAACTGAAATAACAGTAACATTGTCTCGACAAAATAACAGTAACATGACACTACTAAAACTAGAAAAGAATATGTCAAAATTGAGACCTAATTTATTCATTATCACGCACAACCACTCTACGCATAGGCTAGGGGTATTTCCGGAGATGCCTATAGGTTTAGTAGCTTGAAATAAAACCACAAAATAAATTTTTTTTTGCGGCACTATTTCCCTTTCGTCCAGGGAAGTTCTCTACTGAGTACCACTTGAGGATTTTTCGATTAGACATATTTTTTTATTACATCTCGACAAATCAACCGTTCAATATTTAGATATTTATGAATAAACCATTTCTACAAATTTTCAATGAAATCGGAAATCGTTAAGTCATCTATAATTGTGATTATCATTTATGAATATGAATGATTCAAAATTGACAGATTTGGTTCGTCCATTTATTTGGTCTAGTTCGGTACACTAATGATGTCAATTTTTGTTGAAAATTTGTGCAAGCTAGTGATATACTCATGAATATCTAAATATTCAACAATTGATTTGTCGAGATGTAATTAATTAAAAAGTATGTTTAATCGAAGTGGTACTCATTGAAGTAGTACTTATTATAAAAACTCTCATTTATTTGGTCTAGTTCGGTACGCTAATGATGTCAATTTTTGTTGAAAATTTGTTCAAGCTAGTGATATACTCATAAATATCTAAATATTCAACAGTTGATTTTTCGAGATGTAATTAATTAAAAAGTATGTTTAATCGAAGTGGTACTCATTGAAGTAGTACTTATTAGAAAAACTCCCATTTGGCCTATTCATGATAAAATCCCTTTTTTCCCTCAAGTACGTAATTGTTTATATGAGGATATGCATTGTCCTTAATTGTTGAAAGATAGCGTGTGTGTGTATATATTTTTATTTTTTATCTTGAGGGAGAGAAATTCAAACTTGGAATTTCATCTGTAATCTTTAAAATAAAGTATGTTGAGTTGATGGTTGTTGAATATAAATAGCTGTTGAAAAGAAATTGCATGATCGATGAACAAAATTATCTGTTCGTGTGTTCAATTACATGATTGCATGAGTTGATATTGGATGGATGAACAAAATTATCAATCATATATATCTTTTAGAAATCGCATATCTGTTGAAAAGAAAATAGAAATGAAATAGGTCTAGGCATGGGGGGAGGCAGGCACCACTCTGAATAATTTGCATTGGCAATCATATATTATTAGCACTTTCTCGATCTGCTGGTGCCTGGTGCAAGCCTGCAATACGCCAATATATGGTCCAGGCTAGCTAGGGGGCTGCTGGTCCCAGGGACTTCTATATATGGATTGACTAGACTTTTTTTGCTCGAGTGATGGATCGGATGAACCCTAATCGATCCTTAATGGCAGGCGCGCGCGCGAGAGCTACAAGTAGCAGCCAGCCTTGGAATTGTTGGAAGTTGGAAGTTGGAAAAGCATTATGCGTTCAATAAGATTTTAAGGATCTTCATCAAACTGCTCACGTACTTTCGGCAAACCCTGGCTACCTACCTAGCTCAGGACCTGGTCCTGCGATCTCTCTCTATCTTTTCCCGCATGGTCCATGCCCTGACACGTGGCATTCTGGCAATGTTTGGCCGCGCCGGCCACCATATATGCAATTCTTCTTGGCATGCAGCTAACCTAGTGATCATATATCGAGATGAGAAATTAACTAATTAATATATGCTCGTCCTTATCAAAGTGAATATTTCTGAAATTTGAAATTAAAACTAGTACTGTACTTACAGATTTTGATTGATTGTACGCACTACGCAGGGTTGGGCGGGTTTCATATATGAGAATCTACATATATGGTCCAACAAAACGGGTCAATAAGGTTCTGTGGCTGGGGTGGATTTCCATTTTCCAGCCAACGGATGCCAACATTTTGGCTTCGTGCATGCGTGTTTGAAGATTTATAGAATCAATAAACTTTCTTTATCTTTGTGGTTGTCATATTAGAATTGATATATCGATCCTTTATTCTCACCCGACCACGTCTCGATCTCATCCATTATCAGATATTACGCGCCCATCTTATATACAACGTACTCTTTTTGGATTTTAAGAGTCGACATATAGCCTTGAACGAAATCACCTATATACACTTGATATATACTGTATGTTGCGTAGTTATTGTCCGACTATGGGGTAGGTATACGGGAACTGAATGAGTGGACAATTTTCGAGCACTTGTAATAACTTGCATGTTAACGATATTTTAGTTTTATATATCAACCGAAATTAATGTTAGTTTCAACATCTAAACTAAATATGTTTTGAAAAACTAAACATGCTCTCCAAATTAGCTAATGAATTAAAATAGAAAGTGTGCTAAAAATGCTCTAAGTCTCGTGTATTCATCAAAATATCAAGCCACTCAAGTATGTAACGTTCTATCCAGTATACCTATTAAATGAAACTTAATTAATTTATCAAAAAGTAATAAACAGTAACATCCAACGTTAATTGAAGATGGCATAAGTAAGCACTAGTACAGTAGTACGATCGATCTCAAGATGACCTAGCTAGGGTTGCGGTGGAGTTGATGGACAATGACATTGCCAGCAAATTATTAATATTTAAGGCAGCCATGTGAATCGGCATGTGCTCTGCATTTTGACCTGGCCTGCTGGCAACCTGAGCCTTTACCATTTATATGAATGAATATTAATAATTAGTTATCATTGATCGACTATGGTCGCCGTAGCGGCCACGACTGTAGCTAATGGATCGTGACGCTGATTGGACCGATCCAAAAACCGGTGATATCAATCCTGTCAGCCGCAAACGCATATATTTATGAATATTTTATCCTATATATATATCCACACTAATTATTTACTGCAGTTTGTCTGTTCTTTGATGAAAATTAAGGTAATTGTTCGTTTTCCTTTTCTTTTCTTTCTTTGGATAGAATTGTTCATTTCAAAATTGCACAATTTTTTTTTAAATTAAAATTGTTTATAAGAAATAGATGAACAAACAGCTCTGTACACTTCTCATACTAACAAATCGCATCTTTAAGTACGTAGATGGAATGAGATTTAGATGTGGACCTTGAAAGCCAAACCACTAGCTAAAACCCTATCGTATTTGACGATGAAGTGACTCAAAATGGAGACATAATTGAGGATCATATATACGTACCAATCTTTCACTAGCTAGTTCAAAAGTACCATTGAAAAGACCAATCAACTAGATAATTATCATTATCGTTATCCTCATAAAATGATTGACATTTGTTGCCAAATCAAACATGTGCACGCGCAGCTGCTCTATGGTGAGTTACTGATGTGTCAAAGTGTATTGCCGCTCGATTGCCAAATCAAAAATCTAGTTGCAGGCTTCATTTGCGGCGGCGATGGAGGTAGATGCGATGGGGGTTGCGTTGTTTAATTTTTTATTTTTTTTTGGGTCTAATCACTCTAATGTGTTGTTTAATTTGGAAGCTTAGGATTTCTTCAAGTTGGACTTTTTGGGCCTTTATAACTGGGGCTTGGTATTGGCTTTCAAGGGCTTGGGCCCAAATGGTCGTTAGGATTTTAATATTTGCTTTAGTTATAGGCCTAAAAGCACAGATTTGATTTTTATTTTTATTTTCTTAAACAAACTATTGTGCTTTTTAGCGAACTAAAAGCCTTTTATCCGCTTCTTCCTTTTCAGCCCAGTTCAGTTTCAAAATTGGCCACTAGTACTCGGAGTGACGGACACTTTCTGCTCAGTAACTTGAACATGGATATCAAAATTGGCCCTGTAATAGTTACATGATAGGCTTCGTAGCACTAGCCCACTAAAAGAACAATAGCCCAATTGAAGTTGGTTTCCTCTTTTATGGTAAACCTTGGCTAGAGATTCAATCGCCTAAAATTAACAAGTATGTAAGCATCTGCCATAGATTCCAAAGGATGATTTTGAATTTGTGGAATCATTTGACCAAAATATCAAGAATTCGAATAACATAAATTTCGATTATTTGTGAGTTTTGGATAAATTTTTAAAAATGTACTAACATCGAAATAATATTGAATTTAACATCGCTACTTGTATAAAACACACAATTTGAGAAAACATTCGATATATTGTCGATTACTTTAGATATTCAATTTTGTGTTTTGAGAACTAATGCTTATAACCAGAATAACTTGTGTCCGATTACGGTAAGGACATAGAGCCTGAGAATCTATTGAATTATCCAGGAGAGACTACCATCATCCCCAAAGAAAAATATCATGCTTTTGAAAAAACGAGTTCAGCTAAAATAAGTAACAACATCACACTAATTTTTTTTTGACAGAGTTTTTTTTAACATTTTTAAACGAAACAATTGAGTAAACTTCAAACTGTAACAGCTTTGAATGCTTCAACAGCCCAATATTTGATTTAATAAAGTCAGTCTGTCAGTACTTTAAGCGAATCATATTCAACAATGAATGAATGAATAGCTACAAGTACGAAAGGAGAACTGAAACAGTGATAGCCAACCAAATGCAAACGACGTCGTAATGGACACTGATAGCCCCCACCAACTGAAAACGGCGTCGTAAAGACAATAATAAGGCGAAATTAACAGGGCAAAATCGGAAACACAAAACATTGGTATCCCTCACATATAAACCTAATCCTTACAACCCTCTGTTTTCTCTCTAGTCTCTTTACATTGCTATTGCTGCTGCTGCTGCGTTCCTCAACTCCTCCAACCAAATTACACAGAGATCCGAGGAGTTTGGGAAAACCCTAACTCTCAACTTCATCGCAAACTCTCACTTCGTCGAGCTCTCAACTAAGGTTCCTCTCTCTCTCTACTTCGATCTCGTTTCGTTTTTTGAAATCGTACTGTAACTTCTCGTTGAATGCTGCTGGCTCCGATTATCAATCAATTTTTCGCTTTCCTTAGATTGCGTTCTATCTGTAATTCATAGATCGATTATCTCTGTGGCTGGGTTTGCTTCCGGTGATAGTTCTGCAACTAGAAAGCCGTAATTTGTGGTTCATGGTCTATTGTCTTATTGAAACTGCAAAATAGGGCCTTGATTTGATTTGGTAGACTATGGTAACGGGAATATTATATGTATGTATCTAATCTGTCCGATAATTCTATGAACCAAGTCATCTAGGTGAGGACAGGGGATCTGCGCGGGCAAAGGTTCTTATTAATTATTGATTTTCCAAGATTTAGAATTTGTATTTGTTGTTAAATAATTGGAGAAAGCGGCACCTTCAGTTTTGATGCTCGGAATATTGGATTGTCAGTCCTGTGAGTCGAGTTGTCGAGTTATAATGATACGTATGTTAATATTCTCAGTCATGGCTGGCGTCGCACCGGAAGGATCCCAATTTGATGCTCGTCAATACGATGCTAAAATGAGCGAGTTGTAAGTTTTCTTTTCATCCTCTCTTTCTACTTATAACATATACTCTTTTCTTATTTCTGTGTGCCGGCAATTTGCGTGTGGTTTGCATATTTAGTGTGTTGCCAATGACAGAAGATTATTCTTGTTTTGTGTGGAAGCAGGCTTGGATCTGAGGGACAAGACTTCTTCACCTCATATGACGAGGTTCATGACAGTTTTGATGCTATGGGACTGCAGGAGAACCTTCTTAGGGGCATCTATGCATATGGTAAATCAAATATGCTACAAGTTTTTTGTTGCCTTTGCATAATAAAGAGTTCGCAACTGTGGTGATTCATGAAACTCGTTGCATGGATTGCTTTAGGATGATTCAAATTTACTATATCTGTTGCCTGTCATAGCTCTGTTTTGTATCAATTGTTGGTTTTCCGGCCAGTTTGTTGGTTGAGCCCTTGCATTTTTTTTCTAGATGACAAAAGAGCAAGGGTTGGTCTAGTATTTAAGGCAGTGACTTGTAAGATTGTTTACAGGCAAAGTGAATGGTGTGAGCTTCATTTGAAGTAATTCCTGAATCATTTAAATTATGTACATTGCCTTCCACTGTTATATGTATGTAGATTCGGTGCTATTCATCATTTGATTGTATATTTATGTTTGTTTGTAATTATACACTGAATATAAGTCATCCTTTGTTTCATATTTAAAAGCTGATATATCAATCCAATTTTTTTTCTAAGGTTTTGAGAAGCCCTCTGCAATTCAGCAAAGGGGAATTGTTCCCTTCTGCAAGGGACTTGATGTGATTCAACAGGCACAATCTGGAACTGGAAAAACAGCCACTTTCTGCTCTGGAATTTTGCAGCAGCTTGATTATGGCTTACTCGAGTGTCAGGCACTAGTTCTTGCACCTACGCGAGAACTTGCTCAACAGATTGAGAAGGTTATGCGGGCGCTGGGTGACTATCTCGGTGTCAAGGTTCATGCTTGTGTTGGTGGGACCAGTGTTCGTGAAGATCAACGTATCCTCTCTAGCGGAGTCCATGTCGTTGTTGGTACACCTGGTCGAGTATTTGACATGTTGCGGAGACAGTCTCTCCGCCCAGATTGCATTAGGATGTTTGTGTTAGATGAAGCTGATGAAATGCTCTCACGAGGTTTCAAGGATCAGGTCCTTACTCTAATTTTTATCTGTATTGTTTCTTCAGCATGCTAATTCTTCTTGCGTCAAAAGTGAGCTTGTTGATGTTGATTGTTATGACCTGGATGTGTTATATTCAATTGTTTGAGGATCCTACTTGTATACTAAATCCAGGGAAGATATTTGACTAAGTTAACTCGAGTTTTTCTAACATCAAGATACTCAATAGATTTAACCAAGTTTACTCAAGGTATTTTAGTGTTTGTAATGCTTTTGTCTATGTAGAGTTTTCTAACATTACTTGACCATTTAGTTTACGTTTACTTTACGTGCTATTTGGTTTAGTGGTTTATTGTACTGACAATTTCAGTTCCTATTTTCAGATCTATGATATTTTCCAGCTGCTACCACCGAAAATTCAGGTGGGTGTTTTCTCTGCCACAATGCCACCAGAAGCCCTTGATATCACTAGGAAGTTCATGAACAAACCTGTGAGGATTTTGGTGAAACGTGATGAGCTCACTCTTGAGGGTATCAAGCAGTTCCATGTCAATGTTGACAAAGAGGAGTGGAAACTGGAGACGCTCTGTGATCTTTATGAGACCTTGGCAATTACCCAGAGTGTCATTTTTGTGAACACCAGGCGCAAAGTTGATTGGCTAACAGACAAGATGCGCAGCCGTGATCACACGGTCTCTGCCACCCATGGTGACATGGACCAAAACACTAGGGACATCATCATGAGAGAGTTTCGGTCCGGTTCTTCTCGTGTGCTCATAACAACTGATCTGTTGGCCCGTGGTATTGATGTGCAGCAGGTCTCGCTTGTGATTAACTATGACCTTCCAACACAGCCGGAGAACTACCTCCATCGTATTGGTCGTAGTGGGAGGTTTGGGAGGAAGGGTGTTGCCATCAACTTTGTGACCAAGGATGATGAAAGGATGTTGTTTGACATCCAGAGGTTCTACAATGTTGTAATTGAGGAGCTGCCGGCTAATGTTGCTGATCTTCTTTGAGCAAGGTTTTGGTTTGGTGTGGTAATTGGCTTTGTAATTTGGAAAGCCATATTTATTTTCTTCCTTGTAGGTGTAAGGGCCGTTTTTAGCATGGATTTACTTGAAACTGGGTATGGGTACTGTCCGTACTAGACGGGTTTCCATTCCCATTTCAGGTGTGGATAAACCACTTGAAAATTTTGTTTAGTATTTGAGACAAGTTTGAAGCATTAACTGTTTTTGGATTGCCCTTATTGTTCTAAGACTGGTTATGGGAGGTAATATTATGTAGAAATTTCTCATTATTTGTTTGATATTGCATTTTTTTTATATCGTTTTTCTAGGTATTTAAACTGTTTCTTTAGCTAGCATGTTACTGCATGCGTCTCTGGTTTACCTCTTCTACCTAGTCAATCGAGAAAGATAGCTGTTATACTATATCCTATCCTTTAAAACAAACGGAATGCTAGTCGAGTTTTTCTTTTTGGTTTTTGGGTGAAGTTTTTACCCCAATACAATTTACGGAAACCCGGGAACTTTCTACAATACTTGAGAATTTTCGGGAATCCCTGGGAACTTGGATTGCTCAAATTGTAGACATTAGACACTTTAAGGGCTCAAGTAGATTTTTTGTTCGATGAGAAAAATACAACAAAGGCTACAGCTAACTGATCAAGTAGATAGTAGATGTTAATGGATGGATTTTCTATTTCTTGGTCGACGGGGAGAGATGGGTAAAGAAATAAATAAAGAAAAAGAAACATGTCATTGACAAAATGATTCCCCGCTATACACGCCTCTGGCATCTTCAATTATAAAAGTCAGTCTTTACCGCCTTATAATACCCAAGAAACAAAATCCACAAAGCAAAAACAACCAAAGCCAGAAAGAAATCACATTCTTTGGGGTCCATCATTTCCAGTGGTGGTTATTCTTTTCTTCTTCTTCTTCTTCTTCTTCTTGGAAGGTCCTTCACTCTGCCAATGGAAGACTATAACAGATCAAAGTCCTATGGTGGCAGTGGAACGATGCAGATGGACAACTACTATGGACCCCCAAGAGCACCACCCACTTCTTATGAGCTCAGGAGTTACAGTACCTCCTATGCGCAAGCCCAGATGGGTAAATATAATTACAATAACAGGGATTTGAAGAAGGGGAAGAGCACTTCTGGTTCTGGGTCAAAGTCTTCTTCTTGGGCTTTGGCTGATCCTGAGTTGCAGAGGAAGAAGAGGGTTGCTAGCTACAAGATGTATTCTGTTGAGGGCAAAATGAAGGGGTCCTTCAGAAAAAGCTTCAGGTGGCTCAAAGTTAAGTACAGCCAATTGGTTTATGGGTGGTCCTGATATGTTGGGTTGGGGTTTCATTTAGTTCTGTTCTGTATTTATATCCAAGCCTTGAGAGACAGTATTCAGTTTTGTGTCTTAACTCTTAAGGAGTTTTTTTTTTTTTTTGAGTTTGTTGAAGTCTTTCAGGAGTTGTGATGATGTGGATTGGTGCAAATGGATCGAATTGTAAATTGGGCTGTTGGTACTATATTGTCTGCTCTTCTTTGAGGTTTTGAATCAATTATGTCCTTTTATTATAATTCACGCCTGTTTTGTTCGAAATGATAAGTTTGAGGTTTGCAGATAATGATCAGCAATGTTAATGTTTGTTTGGAAATATTGGCAATTGCTATGCCACACACTTAAACAATGGGGTTTGATTCTGTTTCTGTACCAACTATTCAACTAACAGGGTACAGATAACTTGATGTACTATTTTCTCTCATGTTTTTGGTAAGACCTCCCTAGGTGGCTAGGCCTAGCTACATTGTCAATAGCTTTTCAGCAGAATTTACTTGTAGACTTACGCTAATGAGGTGGAGTGTGGGAATTTTCTGTTGTTAAGTTTCTTGTTTGAATCAGTTACTGGTTCTCAGTAGATTGAGATGATGTAGAAGAAGGACTAAACCATGAACTAGGTAATCAATGAATGGAGAAGCCAGACAGGGTAACTAATTTATAATTGGCTGGAGTGGTACTACTTTGGATTTGAGTTTTGTTTAATTAAAGTGGCCTTTCAAGAATTTGGAGCGCTTTCCAGAATTTGTGATAAACTCCTCCCCTTAAGAGATTCTAAGCAAGGTTGATGCATGTTATAAGAATTCTATGCTATGTTTTTTAAATTCAATATTTGCTTAATTGTCTTCGGAGTTTCTGGCAAGCCATGTGCTTAATTGTCTCAATCATCTCCTTTCATTATTTGCATTATCTCCTGTCTTTGTCTTTGAGACAACTAAAACTTCTGCAATTGAACAACTCGACTGAAAAGGCGAAAACAGTGGTAATGTGGTATTATGGCACCAGAAAACTCCATTGTTGAATGACAGAGGTTATGAAGAACCTTGGTTTGTCACAATTTGAAGCTGTTTATATGTTATTAGATGAACAACAAATTTAATACTTGGCTCCTTACATGTAAAGGCTAGGCGACATTCTTCCCTACAAGCTAATTATAATTTGATATATAATTGACTTATGAGGAGTTTGAATTAAAATGCTTATGACGTTTTTTAATATCAAACCCTAAAAAGAGTAATCACAAACTCGAGTAATCACCAATTCCCTGCAGTCAAAATGCTTCTATCTCTTGCTGCACACTACCTAAATATCTGAGCACTAGAGGTAAATCATGCATCAACTGGAATTTAATTATACTTTATCCTGTTTATTATGTATTACATTATTGTTCGTGGTCTACTTTCAGTCTTTATGAAGGCATTTGCTAAATATTTTGGAATTCAACTAAATCTTGACCTTGATGAAACCCACCATTTTAGGTTTTACACAGGCAATGCAAAACATGCATTATGGAGAAAGTGGATCCTAAATTAATTAGAAGTCACAATTACAGAGGCTGAGAACAGTATAAAGTAACATAAAATGGGCTGGCAACCGTAAACCCTAGCACGCACTCACACAGTCACACATGCCTCTCTAAAGTCTAAACCCTAACCTTGGCTGAGATGCCGAGTTGCCGACCAAGGGTGTCGGCTTTGGAAGCAGCAGCAGAGGACGGAAAGAAAATTAAGAGCGGCCATTTTGGAGAAAAAGGCAAAAAGCTTGCTGCTGAGAGGAAGGGAAGAGAGACAGCAGAAGCAGACCATTGTTTCATTGTACGTTATTTTCACGTTTGCAGACAGAGCAAGTATTTTTATTGTTTTCTAGCTTCCTCAACAATTGCAGATAGCGTAGATGGTGATTGGAAGCTTTCAGACTTGGATTTGAATCGGCTTTTGTTGTATAGTGGACTTTTTGTTTGCATGGCTAGCTATGATTTGCAGACACTCACATGCATAAAGGGCGCCGGGTTTGATTATTCCGTTTCTGTATCAGTGTATCACGGTTTTAGGTTGCCTGTACCATGTTAAGCGGATACTCAATCTTCATACTCAGACTACGGTTCTTATTCCCCATTTTCTTGTAATATTATTCTTGCAATATTTAGTGAAAAGCTCCCTGTTTTCGATTTTACTTAATGGTGTTCTAGCCTTACTTAATAGTGAAAATCCAACGGTGGAGAATGATGAAAAAAGAAATATGTTTAAAAAATGCTATCATTCTCCACTGTTGGATTTAAATCCAACGGTAGCTAAGCATGATTGAGTATTGACTCTACTGAGCATGTGAACACTATTGCTTTGTTCTTATATATCTTGTTTGAATAACTTATTAGTCCTCAATTGATTGAGATGATTTTACATTTTAGAGTACGCAGCGGCATTCACAATTACATTCTTTTTTATATGGATTTACTAATTCGCCTCAGAATTTTACGGCTTTTCACCTCCTAAAAAAAATAATTACAAACTCGACTTGGATCATATGAATTACCAAGAAAACAAGAGAATGATTTTTTTTTTGGTACAATTACAAATATCTTTTTCAAGGATATCATAACATATTGGCATATCGCTAATTTTATGTTTTTCAAATCGTATTCTTGCAGATGCCATCTCCCTGAACTTATTGAATAGGAATTGTTTGACAAGGCTTTGGATTAATGATTGGAGTTGACCTACTCTTTGCGTGGGGTGCAAGTGGTCTCTGGCTTAACATATAAGGATGCTTCCTTATACACCTATGTATTATAAATATATAGTTATTGCATATTCGAATTAACTCCAAGTCAAAAAATAAATAAAAATATTTAATTCCAAGTCAAAGTGTTTCGATCTCTTGCTGTAGTACACTACCTGAGTATCTGAGCACTTGAGGGAAGAGTCATGAACTGTTTTATAGTCTTTTGTGTGTATAATGTGTATGGTTATACCTCTGTATCTGCACAGGCAAAGAAAACACTATGGAGGAATTGGAAACTAATTTAAAAATCAGAATTAAACAGGCTCAGAAGCTGACTGCAAAGGTAGATAGAGATAAACTCCAGCTCACTGAAGGAATAGAGGAAAAGATGGTAGGTCAATGTTAAATGATATACATGTGCGATAATTGTGCTAGCTGCTGGCTAAGTGGCTAGTGTCAACTTCAGTGATCGATCATGTTAATATTTCCTGTTCAGTTGGAGCGGGGGCGTATTGTTAATCGGTTAGAATATATATCTCAATAACCGTAAAGAGGAACTCGAATCTTGTCTGATCTACGAGAGGAAGAAAATGGATCAGTTGCATCAATCTAGACAAGTTTCGCTTTGCGGACAATGCTTATAACCAAAAGAAACCAATTGAGGCAGGCTTGTCAGCACAAGAGAAGAATAAACACGTAAGAATCAAACATTGTATATAGTTATACATAGACATGTATACTGTGTAACTATATATGTATGGATGTATGCAGAAGTTACATTTTCGGATGGTGCATGGAAGCAAGAGATTGGCAAAGGAAAAACAGCTTTTAAAAGAGATCAAAGTGAGCCAGCAGCAGCAGGAGGAGGATACTTTTGCTCTATTTTGGACTCAATTGGAAGAACATCTTAGTTTTTCCGAAAATGTAGGAAATTTACTTACAGTCAGTACTGATTAATTACCTTGTATATATATCTATGTTTCTTATTTTTTTTGTTCCTTTTGAAACAGACTTGGTTGTGACATCAGTTGAAGCAGACCTGGTGGTTGCATCACCAGATCCCATTTTTGATCCATAAGAGAGATTCTGGTGGTTATACCTCTGTATCTGCACAGGCAAATAGTAGTTCTAATGCCAATCCTACTGTGAAGGGAAAAGCTTGGACTTGTTTGGGTGTAAAGAGTCTTACAGGAGCAAATTAAGGTAACATAGAATTCTAACTCATCAAATAGAATTGAAATATATATTTGAAATCATGAATTGTTTCCGGTTTCTGTTACATGATATTTGAAATTGATTTCCTGTCATAATTAATTGCAGCTTGCTGTTAATGAAATAGATGAATTAAGTAAAACCCAGTTGGCTCTTGGTCTTGGGACAAAAATAATTCAAGTTGACAGACAATTGGTGACCATTGAAAAGAACATAGAGTCATTGAGGGAGAAAATGTCAGTGATAGATCAAAGGAGAAAGGAAGCACGCCAATGCCTTTTCAAATTCAGAACACAAAAGTCATAAGCAATGAGGTACAACACAATAAACAAGTATCATGTCAGAGGTTCCTTCACAAGGACCAACAAAAAGATGGCAACAAGCTGTGTGTATTAGGTGCTCGGGCAATAAGATCTTCCAGATAGATCATCATGCCATGTATCCATTTCCGACCCTTTTGTGGACTAAATCTTCCGGATGGTGAACTCAAACTTGGGACTTCATCTATTATTTTGGAGACCTAATCCCTATTTTGCTTCATGACCATATTGTTAGCAAAATATTAATATCAGATCCTAATCCCTATTTTGCTAATATTATATTTTTACAGATTGTGCACATCAAACACACACGCCATGTCCATGTGATCAGTATGAATTGATCAATAGGAATCCGTTGACAAGGTTTTGGTTTGGTTTGAGTTGACCTACACCTACTCTTTGCGTGGGCTGCAAGAGGTTTTTGGCTTAAATATATAGGAAGCCTTATTATACCCTAGCTTGTATGTAATACACAAAGCTACTCAAAGTCCCAATCAAATATCTTAGTTCAGTACTTCAGGTAATTCATGAACTGCTTTATCACATTGATTTCATTGATTATTGTCTACTATATTTGTGTTTATAGTCTACTTTAATATATATGCTTTGTTGGAGTTCAAGTGTTCAACTAAAATCTTGAATTTGATTGCTAAAAGTCTAAAACCCAGTATTTGATATGTACTCCTTCAGCAGGCAAAGCAAACACTATGGAGGATTGGGAAGCTAGTTTAAAAGCCAGAATTGAAGAGGCTGAGAAGCTCATTGCAACGATGGGTCAAGATAAACTTCGGCTCACTGAAACGCTAGAGCAAAAGATGGTATGTTAAATGCTGATCTACATGTTTTATGGTATGTGCTAGCTGCGAGCTAGTGATAATTAACTTTTCCTGTCAACAGTTTGATCGGCGATGTTTGCTATCTCGTTTGGTATGCCTCAATAGTCGTAAAGAGGGACTCATACATTCTGTGATCAATGAGAGGAAGAAAATGGATGCATTGCAACTGTTTCTACGCAAGCTTCGTTTCACAGACAATGCTTACCAAAAGAAGCCAATCCAGTCATGCTTGTCTGCACAAGAGATGAGTAAACATGTAAGAACACCTAGTATTATATGCACATTTACAAGTATGATGCATGTAATTAATTGAGTAATAATGTATTTATGGATGCAGAACTTGCATTTCCGGATGGTACATGGAAGCAAGAGTTTGGCTAAGGAAAAGCAGCTTCTGAAAGAGATCAAAGTGAAGGAGGAGAAGGATAGTTTTGCTTCATTTTGGAGTCAATGGGAAGAAGATCTTGTATTTCTTTCCGAAAATGTAAGATTGAAAATTGAATTTACTGCTCTTAAAGTTAGTGCTTACTGATCAGTTACCTTATATATATATATGTATGCTTCTTATTCTTTGGATTTGGATTTTTGGTTTGTGACTGTTGAAACAGACTGGGACATCCATATATAGAAGGTATCAGAATGGGAGAGTCCATATTGATTTCCATACCTTGAAACAGACTTGGTGGTTGCAACACCAGATGCCATTTTTGATCAGTAAGGGAGATACTAAAGACTGCAAAGGAGAAATCAGAGAACTCGAATGGAGAATAGAAAGATGTGGAGTTGTACTGCAAAAGAAAGCAGATAAAACACCAATTGCTAATAATAGAACTGCAAATGCTAATCCTACTCTTGTGAAAGGAAAGACTTGGACTTCTTTGAGTTCAAAAAGAGCCTTACAGGAACAAGTTAAGGTAACTAACTCATCAAATAGCACACAAAAAATTTGTAATTTTTTCTTGTTTCTGGTATAACTAATTTTCTGTCACAACTGATTGATTGCAGCTTGCTGGTAAGAAAATAGAGGAATCAAGGAAAACCCAATTGGCTCTAGGTCTTGGGCCAAAAATTGGTCAAGCTGAGAGAGAATTGGTGGCGCTGGAAAAAGATATAGGATCATTGATGAAGCAATTGCCAGGAATAGATAAGAGGAAAGATGAAGCACACCAATGCATTCTCAAACTCAGAAAACAACAGGCATGATTATGAGCCATGAGTTTAGTCACACAAAATAAACTTCATTACAATAACCCAATTAAACAAATATTGATATCACACACACAATACACAGTAAAACAAGTTGGCAATTAATCAATCTCTTGTGAGTTTTAACCAAAATTGTCAAAGGTTGGTTCAAGTGTCAAATCAATCTCTTTTTTTTTGGGTTTCTCTTTAATTAATTAGTAGCTGTAAACTGTTAATCAAACTCTTGTGACTTTCTGAGTTGTGTAACCTGTTAAGATATTATTGTTGTTACCGACAATGACATTCTCTCTTTATATGAATTCAGGTTAACAAATTCATGTTCTAGTAGTTGGTCAATCTTTATCACATCTTGTATCTCATGAGAAACTGCACCAAATATCAAGCCAGAAGTTGCTTCCCACCCACAAAATTAAAAAGAAAAAAGGATATACAGAAAGAGATGGTCTGCAATTTGCTTCTTGGGCCTAGTCTCAACTTAAGCTCTTTCAAATTCATGCACTTTCATCTAACCACAAAAAAAAGAAAGAAAAAAAAACATGTAAATGTCCTTGGTGTATTTTGTGGTACTTAGCCAGTTAGCCATGTACTGCACTACTAATTTTGGCTGTACATACAAACCCAATAATAAATTCTAAAATTTTGATGCGTATTCATAATATTTTATAAAAAAAGTTGGCAACTTTCGCATTTTGCACCTCCTCTTTCAATAATTCAATCTTGTTTCTTGTTTTTATGTTAAAATATATTTGAGGAACAGTTAAGCAAATTAAAAATCATTTATTAGTCATTTTCAATCTTTACAGAGACATTATGTTATTTTGTGATACTTGGATTGTATTCCACACTATTGACCTGAATCATACAATTTGAAGAGTATCTACTTTTAAGTTTTAACGTTTCGAGTAAAAATTACAGTTACTGCTGAGCTTAACAAATATAAGCAAAAATAAAAAATAAAAAAAATTGATGATACGTCCATGATCTATCTTCCTCGCTCGGCGTTTGGTAATTGCCAGAGCTGTTTTGCTGTTAATGGCCCAATAAAAAAATATCTTATTTTATAAACGGAAACCCCAAAAACCAAAAGGTAGCGTAACACCGCAGAAAACAGAGACAGTCTTTTTCATTTTTCTTGTTTTCCAATAATCAAGATTTGATTTTTATTTTGAGAGAGAGAGAGAGAGGGATGTGGGAGTCGATCTTTCTGACGTTAGCAGCGACGGCCGGAAACAACATCGGGAAAATTCTTCAGAAGAAGGGCACCGTCATTCTTCCTCCTCTCTCTTTGAAGCTCAAGGCACTGTTCTTCTCCTTCCACTTTTACCTTTTTGCCCTTTCTTCCCGTCATTTATTGCATTCCTTCTTTCTTCTGTTCATCTTTATTACTGGTATTGGTATTGATTGCAACCCATTCACATTTATGTATGTTTTCAAATCTCGATGATCACACAGACTCTGTGTTTTGAATTTTTGGAATTGAATTCTGGATTAGTTGCCAATTGGGTTTCTAATTTCATTGCAAACAAATGTGAATGTTGCATGATAAAGAATCGAAGGAATTACTAATTGGGTCTCTTTTTTTTTTTGAAGGTAATAAGGGCGTATGCCTTGAACAAAGCTTGGTTGATGGGTTTTCTGATGGATATATTTGGAGCCTTGCTGATGTTGAGAGCATTGTCTCTAGCTCCTGTAAGTGCTTCAGCTACAAGCTCCATTTTTTATTTTGTTCTTTACATCTTCCTTGGCATTCAATTTGTGCATCGATTCATTTTCTAGGTCTATTTGATCATTATTATGTATGCTGAAGTAAATTTTAACTGAAACGAAATAAAGAACCTGAATTTGGACTTGTATTGGTCAATCTCCCGACTCCTGAGTGGCTCTTGGTCAAAATCTGGTCTGGTCAAGCTAATACGCTTATTCATGTATTTGGTGTTTGATGTTGTCCCATTTTATGTGTATTGATTATATTGGTGAATCTTGATGGTGTACTTTCAGGTATCTGTCATTCAACCTGTTTCTGGGTGTGGACTTGCTATCCTTTCAATATTTTCCCATTTTTATCTCAAGGAAATCATGAATGCTGTTGATTGGATGGGGATTACCTTAGCAGGCATCGGCACTATAGGTAATGTAAGTTCTACATGATTCTCTTTGTTGATTAAAAATCTTGTACTTCTTCATACATCTCTGAAATTCTTTGTTATCTGGAGGGAAAAAACAAATAAGAAATTGATCTGTTTTCCTTGTTTAAACTATTTACATGCAAATAGGCAATGTATTCTTGTTTTAGTCATTTGCCCGTTTCTGTTACTGAACTGTAAGGTTTTTATGCATGATAGCATTCAGCTGATATATGAAAGTCAAATCGCCCAAAACTTTTACCTTATCAGCTTTTGATTTGTGTGTTTAATCTAAGTATATAAGTTATGTAAGATTTTATATTTGCAGGAGTTGGTGCTGGAGGTGAGGAGCAAAAGGCTTCTGCTATATCTATATTCCATCTACCGTGGTTGGCAATTGTGGTCGCCATCTTGTTTGTAGGTACCTTATTCCATGCATCATCTGATACTTGCTAGGATTTATTTGTCACTGAAGGGCATGTATCAATTCAATGCTGCTGATAATCCATATACAGTTGGATACTTGTGTTTGTGCAACCTGATGATTCTAAGCCTGAAAGATCTTTTAAATAGGTACTCCTTAATGGTTGGCTACGCATCTACAGACGTCAACGAAATGAACAGGAATTGGTAAATGATTTAGGCTTTCATCCATTTACAGTGTTGAGTATGGTTTTTTTCCCACCCCTTCGCTGACATCTGTTTCTGGTACAGATGGAATATGAAGTTGTTGAAGAAATTATATGTGGCTTGGAATCTGGCATTTTGTTTGGGTATGATTCCCTCCTGCTCTACTTGTCTGTATTATTTTATTCATTTTCAGGTATAGATTTGCCTCTCTCATCGTTCAACTTTAGGAGGAAAACTGATACATATTATGTGTCTGTCTGCACTCAAAGTTGAGTTGTACCATTTGCACTGTCAACACTGACATAGCACTTTCTTGAGTTTGGCGATTGAAGGAGTTAGAGTTGTGTGCATGTTAGTACATGTCAGTAATGTGTGTTGTTTATATCAGAAGAATACCCTCTGTACAGTAGCACCAATTATCAGAAGAACCAACTACTTTTTGATGATTTATAAGCTTTTTGGATTTTGAAATTCAATTTCAGGATACAAAGAAAATTTATTAGTAAAATCATGTAGCTGTTGCGGTTATTAAGTCATGTTTAAAATCATACATTTCATTGTTACACGTCTAATTGCAGAATGGCATCTGTCATATCAAAGATGGGCTTTGTGTTCTTGGAGCAGGGTTTCCACAGCATACTAGTTCCTATTTGCTTGATAATCAGCATATGCTGTAGCGGTACAGGGTTTTATTACCAGGTATGTTAAACACTTAACTAGACTGAGAGTTTCATCTCTATATGTACATGTGAATAGAAGGTGTCAGCCACATTGAAATGCATCTATAGTTGCCTATTATGGTCATTGTTGGCTTCTGGTGTTTTTTTTTATATATAAGAAGTTACTGTTGTTGTTGATGAGTTGTTTTGAACAGACTTGGGGTTTAAAGCATGGGAGGGCAATAGTAGTCTCTACATGTGCTGCTGTGGCATCAATTGTGACTGGTGTTCTTGCTGGTATGCTTGCTTTGGGTGAAAGATTGCCTTCAGCGCCCACAGCTCGTCTTACACTTATGCTTGGATGGTAAATTGAGACACTAACTTATAGTATATACATTGTTGTTAATAACATATCTTCCTAATTTATTAGTTTTGGGCCCAAGGATGTTCTTAAACCAAATAGTTTTTTCGATTACAGATTAAACCAAACAGTTGACACATGGTATATGTGCCATTATAGGCCTCACTTAGGCATGGTTCATCTGTTATCATTTTTCTTTTAGGAAACCTGATTGGCACTTGCTGATTTCTGTATCCACTTTGATGCAATGGGTTAAATTGTAGTCCAATCTTATTGGTTGTCAAGGTTTAACAAGTATATGGTCGAAAGTTGTCATTATCATATCATTCTACTTCTGTAATGCATCCATAATTCGTATAATTTATTATTGGTTTTCATTCTCAACTGGTTAGTATATTGCATGGTTTGAAGTGCTGAAATGAGTAATATGAGTTTGAAGTAAGATCCTAGCATTAAGATTGTTTATCCTAAATTATTTTTGCTGCAGGGTATTTATAATTGTTGGGGTGATTTTACTTGTGAGCTCAACACGGTTGGTGCGTTACCTTCCTCGGCCTTTACGACATGTTGATAAGAGCTTCAATGTTAGAAAATCCGGGTCTGCCCGTGTTAGGGATTCAAGCCCTAGCACTGTTATCCAGGCATCAACTCTGCATCATTTGATGCCTACTTCTTCCAAAGAGAAGGCTTGATCTGATGACAGCAGGAAGATTCTTGTATATGCATAAAATTTCTTACACCAATGGATGGACTAGCATGTAACTTGAAGCAACTCTTTTTGGTTGGGCAAAGCTGGTATATAGTAGATAGAGTTTTCTCACTATTTTATCGGAGGGCATGAAATTTTTGACATCAATTTTCCACTCCGTATTTGTGAACATATTCATATCTCAAACTGTTTTATATATTGCCGTTTCTTACTTGCCATCCATTATATGAATGATCGTTTCTCCTCTTTTAAGTGTTGCAATTGATTTTTATAAAATTCTCAGTAATATGATGGAATTTATTTTCTCAACCACAGCAAAAGCAAGAAGAACAATCTCATCTCTGATCCTCTGTCGTATGCTGAAAAATGAGAATTCTAATAATCGAGGGCTTTAATCCGAACTGATCATCTTTGAGAATTGAAAATGTGCAGGTGAACCTGTACTAAAGATTGCTCTGTTTGTAGGAACGTAAATTTTTTGACCTCATTTTCCCGTTTATCTTTTAATTCTGTTCACCTGTGCTTCCATTCTCTACAAGACCTTTTGTGTTGGAATAACATACTCCGGGTTTTTTAATCGCTAAATCTCAGCGTGGACAAATTTGAATTAATGTACTTAAGGGGAACCTTCTCTATCATTCAGTTTTAACTTTTCTTTCTGTAAAAAAAAAGTAACTAAATAAATGACGGTTGATATTTTCTGAAGTACAGGCAGCAGAATGATTGTGACAAGGACAATAATGCCAAAAACAAGGTTTGCAAGAATTTAGTGATGACAAACAGAAAAAGTTAGGAAGGGACCCTTAAAGACCCAAGTGAATGGTTTAGACTTTAGATACCTCTGCATTCACTTCATGGGATGCAGCCCACCCCACTTTAAAGAACTAAAATTCACTTTGAGGCTTGAGCTTGAGGTCCACCATTGGTGAGCAACCACTAGTGACTAGTGAGAAACCCATTATGCAAAACCCTAAACCAACCAGGATGGGGCAGCTCCTTGTGCTCTGTTACAGCACAAGTGTCCTGTCCCCCACCAGCACTAGCATGTCTTCGACAAAAAGGAAGCAACTGATCAGTAGACTACCTTCTGAGAAATGCATGTGGGTTGTAGTTTGGTACCTCCATACCAAGCCAATAATATGAACTGAGGTTTGGTCTAGTACTGTGCTTTTCACTTCAAGACGGGTTACCGAAATAGTACCAGTAGTTAATTGCTTTTCCTTCCTGCTTGTCTAAAAGCTAGGAAGCAATCTTAAAGAAGAAAGGAAATTGACATTTAACAAACACTAGAATCCAGAATGATTTTCATGTGGCCAAGCCAAACACAAGGAGAGAGGAGGGGGGGCCAGAATGAATTAACCTTCTACAAAAAGCAGTTTGATAATTCAGTCTTCAAATTATGACCCGTACATCAAAGAAAAGTGAACACTGTTATGAATCATGAACATCTTGTGGGTCCTTGCAGGAATTTCTGAACTCAACTATCTAGTCGCTGGTACAACTTAACTCCTCTTTGTCGACATCAAAACTCATCTGCTTTACCTAAGACTTGGGTAGAAACCAACACACGTTTGCCTAAATTTTTCTTTTGTAGCTAATCGGTTTGCTCATTGGATAAGGTCTACCCACTCTGGCCTCATTTTGTCATACAGGAAGATGATCTTGAAGATTGAAAAAGAGAATGGTGGCGTACAATGGAAAAAATTACTAAAGTAAATTTCTTTCAAACTTAACAAGGGAGTTGTGATGCTCCCAAACTTAACATGAAGGAGGTAGGGCACACTAGCTAATTTGAAAAATATTTGATGTTTGAAGTTTCCGACTAGAAAAGAAGATCTAGAAAATCTCTTAAAAACTTTTTAGCACAATGGTTACTAAGGGATTGTGATTAGGAATTGCTCCTTGTGCTATCATGTGCAGACTTCAAATGGGATGCTTGAGTTCAATATAGCTTCACCAACAGTCTATAGTTCACAACTCATCCATGACAATCAAAGTGTTTTAGTTGACCTTTAACCAAAGATGTTATCAAAAACTGGATGAATTCACTTGATATCAAATTACAAGGAATCACAAAGTACGCTGAAAGAAAAGGTCTATGATCCCATATAAATAGATTCTTCCACACAACTCAAGCATTGATGAATCAAATCAGGAATCAATTTTGGTGATAAAACTATACCAATAACTATTTAATTCACCTTGCATCTTCATGGCTTGAAGCTTGATAATTACCAAGTTGCTCCCTTTTCCAGCTTTCATGAGAAGCAATCTGTTTATGGGAAGGAGTGTATTGCTGCCATAGTACACATATTTTGGGTTTATTTACGAGTTTTTTTTAACTAAAAAAATTTTCAGAAACATTTTTATCTATTGAAAAACATGTACAAAGTTACAAACCAATTCATCAACTGGAGGAAAGAAAGTTAGTTTATTACTATACCTCCATCTGAACCATAAGTTCTTTGGCTGTTGGAGCAGAAACAACTATATCCCGTGCACCTGGCTTGATAAATCCTTCTTGAACACCATTGTCAAATAGTGAAAGCAAGGAATTATAGTACCCATCTACATTAAGCAAACCAACCTGTATGGAGTAATATCAAGTTAAAAATCCCATTAATAGGAAGCTGATCGTATACTTTCAGGGGTAAAAATTGGTACCGGCTTTTTATGAATCCCAAGCTGGGCCCATGTTATCATCTCCAATGTCTCTTCCATCGTTCCATATCCTCCTACAACCAAAAGCAATAATGCACTGAGCATAACCAGTTCACGTGCTTAAGAATTACAGACCAAGTTACATAATATTTAGGGTACTCTGTATTTTCTAAAATTTTAGTGAGCATTTTCCATCTACTTACCAGGAAGAGCAATAAAGGCATCAGCTTCTTGAGCCATAGAAGCTTTACGCTCATGCATGTCTCTAACTATTCTTACTTCTCCAACAGTTTCACCAGATATCTGTCAAAGTTATCCACAAAAGTCTATCAGTAACCAATTGAACTCATGTGCAAATTTCTTCCCCTTATCCCCTAAGCTACATTGATCAATTTTAAAGATGTGAAAACATCAATTAGTGGATGAAATGAAGCACTTTCAGGGATGTTTGAAAACATCTGGTATTTTTATTCTTACAAGGTCTGCTTCTTGAGAGTAACTGTAAGCTGAAAAAGAATCTGGATAATCAAAATATAAAAAGACCATCAAATCAAGCAAGAAGAGTTTAATTTACGATGACTACCTCTCGAGGCATGAGAGCTTTTGGAATGACCCTGCATATAAAGAGCATTTGTAAAGTGTGATCAATAAATACATTGCCTGAATAAATACCACCATTATCAACTCGAAAATAAAAATACTATGAATTACAAAGTAAATGTTTTATTTGTAGTACCCAAGAACATGGCAACCTCCATCAAACACTGTCTGGGATACTAAACCCATCAACCCGACATTCCCGCCACCATACACCAAATCTATCTTCCTTTTCGCCTGCAATACACACCAACAAAGTGGACAAGTAATTACCACATCATCTTCTAAAGGAAAATTAAGCATAGAAGACAAACTCCTGTGGAATATTCCTGGTCAGTGCATTGAACACTGATTTCATGGCTTTTCAAAAGCAGGTCAATGCTCATGACCTACAATCACAGCCCAGCAATAGTTCCAATGGCCAATTACAAAACAGAACAAACTGGTTCAAGACATTACATAACCTTTTGATAACTCTAAATTCAGCACAAACTCAACAAGAGCCTGTTTGAAGCAATCAAAACCAAAACAATCCCATCCCATTATCCAAAATACCAAAAAAAAAAAAAACTGGTTTAAAACATTAAACCTCGGAAAACAACACTTCAATATCAATACGGATTCAGACTCGTTCAAGCCAAGATTACATATTTAAACCATATACCAATACTTGACAACAAGAAACAGAAGCAAAGAATGATTTAGAAAGTGTAAGACAAACAAACAAACAAACCAGTTCATTGCCCAATTCAAGAGCAGCATCACTGAAGACTTGTCTGTGGCCAGAGTTGCTTCCGCAAAACACACAAATCCTCTTGAACTTGCTACTTGCGTTGCTCTCTTCCATTCACAGTTGCTACTTATATATACTGTTTTGTGGTCAATCCCAAACTACTTGTGGATAAAAAGTTGAACCAAAACAAACCAAGAAAAAATGGCAAATTGTTATGCAGATTATGTATCACTTTAACAGCTAAATCCCAATACTTTCGCAAAATCAAAGAGATAGAGGACGAGAGAGATAGTACAAGATTGGTTCTTTAAAAGATAACTGGGTCGATCCTAATTTGGTGTATAAAAGAAATCAAAATCGAGAACTTAATCGCTTTTTATATCCAGAGAGTGAAAGCAAGGAAAGCCCACATGCTCCATTCCCTTTCTAATCCGACGTCTCATTGTCGGCTATATCCTCTCCTCACCAAGAGGACAGAGATTGCCTCACCAAGAGATCTTGGCCATCCATTTCGAAATGGAAGGCCAAGATTGTTTACACTTTTGGGGTGGGGTATGGAGTTTAGGAAAAGTGCGAGATCTGGGCCGTCCATTTCGAAATGGACGGTCCAGATCTCTTGGTGGGGAAATAAGAGATAGATGGGGTGAGGAGAGGATCTCAATCCCAATAAAAGATAGTTAACCTTTAATTAAAAACAGTATAATTTGCCAATAAAAATTAAAAACAGTATACTCTCTTTGTTTTTCTCTTTCAAATCAAACAAAATATTACAAATTCTATTCATAGAAATTGGGAGAGGACAGGATTAGTATATAGGAGTATAGACTCAGCACATTGTTGGCAAGGTATACTGGCACTATTGGACTTTGACTTATGCATAAGAATACTTTCGTTAAATATTTATTAATTTATAATTTTAATAACTGAAACGTTTACTTATAGGACAATAATTGAGAGCATATATTTGGATATATTCCAAAAAAAAAAGAAGAAGGAATATATTTGGATTACATGTATTTTACCATCAAAATGGTTGAAATGAATTTTTGTGCTTGTTATAAGTATTGTTATATTTTTGTACAAGTATTTTGGGTATGTACATAATTTGTGCTTTTCAAGTGCACTCCTAGAGATACGACAAATCGTATGTAAGAGTTTTTCTTCCATAATTTACATAACCAATAAAAATAGCGGCTTTCTTTACCTTTTTATTTATTTATTATCATATATAAGAAATAGGGACACAAATGCACAATTAGACTTTGCTATTTACTATAGTGACTGGTTTAACTATAATTATACGATGAAACACTTGAATTAAAATTAGGCAAATGCACATTATTTGGTCACACAATAATGAATTATGTATTTACACAAATGCCCCTTGGAGTTGACATTTATTAAATATGGATATTACACTAAACTTTTCTATCATTCGAATTTGATAAATGTTTATGCCTAATTGCCAATTGATGGTTAATACGACTCATTCGGCACAATTTGTTGCTTCTATAATTGTGTTTACTTATTTAGAAGTGATTTTGGTCTTCCAAAAGTAAATACCACACGAGCCTAGTTATAAAAAAAAGGCATAAAATTTTAAGATAATTATCTGTAAGATTAATTAGGTAACACGTAATGTCAAATTCTTCATGGTTGTACTTTTGAAGAAAATGAAGAAAACCCATGTTGGTATGATATTTTTAGGATTAGAAGTTTAACTACCTTAACCACCAAACCTAAAGTAGGACTGGTCACGGCTGTTCGTTTCCTCCAAATTCCTAAACTGAAGCATTCTGTTTCGGAAGTTACGGATTGATGGAATGACTTCATTTCATCCAAATTTCAATTGCCCTGTTGTCTGTTGTTGGAGGAAAGCAAGCATCAAACCCAACGTTGTGGAAGCCAGGAATTAACCCCTTTTGAAGTGGAACCAGCTCGAAAATCCAAGAACCAATTAAGGGGAGGGGTCAAAACAAAAACACAAAGCTAGCTAGCTAGGTAGTCCATAAAATGAAACAAGCATGCATGGACGGGCTAATTTGTACGTGCAGATTCAACTTCCCCAATCTTGCTTTTGATGTTTGAGTACTCATGGGAAGAAGCATTCCCACGGATGAAACAGACCTGTTGATTCATCCGGTGCTTTCATTGTCACTCATCGCTGCTGGGATGGCTGCCACCATTGCCATGATCACAGCTCTTTGTAGTTTTAGACGAAAACCGCCGCGTAATGTTGAAGAGGATATTCCACAATCCCCCGCATCAAAGACAAAAGAATTAGAATCATCGCGGGTCGACGTTGTTGATGTGAAAACAACAGAAGCAGAACCAGCAGCAACCACAACAACAACAATGTCCGAGACAACTACAACAGTACCCCAAGAATCCGAAACAGTAGATAAGGAAAAGGAAGATGGATCAGATTTTAAGAGCAAAGAACTGCCACTTCCTCCAGGAAAGAAGGCCTTAGGCTTAGGAGCAGATAAGACCACTAATTCTTGCAATGCAAGCAATGTCGATACGACACCGTCCCAGATGAAAAAATCAGCTTCTGAGAGACGGCTGCTGTCGAATTTGAGCATCAAGCTACCGAGAAGCTTGTCAATGGCGAAAAAAGGAGAGAAAGTCAAGGAGGAGTATAACAAACGAAAGAACGGCAAGTTGTCAATGGCGAAACAGGAAGACACGATTTGGATGAAGACGATCATATTAGGTGAGAAATGTAGAGTGCCAGATGACGATGAACTTGTGATTTACGATGCCAAGGGAAGAAGAATCCCGGCTTACCACCCGAAAAGTAGGCAAAACTCCTTCATTGATCCCACCGCAATTCCCAACCAGATTAAGAGTAGGCAATGCTCCTTCATTGATCCAGGTGCAATACCAGATCAAAAAACAATTAATGTAGAAATTATAGATCAAAACAAAAACGATGGACACCAACAAGAAATGGATGCGGATCAACAAGAATTAATCTCTTTGTCTCAAATCTGAGATCGTCTTGTAAACTTTATTAGTATCTCTGTTGTCATCTTTGGCCCAAAAAAAAAAGTATCTCTGTTGTCTCTTGCCTTGGAATACGTTGTATAGTGTTCATGTGAACATTGATTGTTTTTTTTTTGTGATGATGATGAGAGAATTGACCAAAAAATAAAGAGAATGACAAAACTTCTTTTTTCTCCTGCGCGCTCATCCGTTGGGTTGGTTTTCTTTCTGCATTGATTATGAATTAACAGGACTAAGTGATGTTGTTCCTAATTATCAAATGGAAATTAAGGACTGATTGACATAAATTGAGCACTAAATATCTTAATTAGTACCTTAATTGGTTGGAAGCGACTAAAGATCCTAGTAGTAATAATAATAGATAGATTTTTCCTTACGAACTATTCGTTGCCAAAAGTCACCCAATTAATGAAAATAATAGGGACAAACTTTTTTCGACGAACCATTCGTCGGCAAAGATAACTCAATTGCAATAATAGGGGACAATGATATGAATGACTTTTCCCGACGACTTTTCCGTCGGGAAAGGTGTTAATCCAATTTTTTAATTCCTTTAAAACCTCAAACTATGAGATTTTTCGATAGTCGGCCTTTGTTCTAACCGTCCCATAGCAATTCTTAGAATCTCATTAGGCTTTGGAAAATATGCGGATTTTTTTTCTCTATAACTTAGAGAATCCTTTACTAGTTTTGAAGAACATGAAATTTTTAAAAATTGATTAGATACTTCGAGAGGGTGTTAGGAAGACATTTCAATGCATACACCAAATTACTTTAAGTTTTCAAGGTCAGAAGTGACTTGCTTGATTTTACAAATTAAAAAAGAGAATTCAAATTTAAAAAATAAAAATAAACATCTAAATGACTTTTAACTTCGTCGGGAAAAGTATTAACCCAATTTTTTTAAATTTCTTTATTAAAAACCTAAAAAAACACTACGATATTCTTGATAGTCGGGTTTTCTTCTAACCATCTCATTTCAATTCTTAGAACCTCATTAGGCTTTGGAAAATATGTGAATTTTTTTCTTCTCTATAACTTAGAGAATCTCTTGCTATAAATCAATAGTTTTGAAGAAAATAAAATTTTTAAAAATTGATTAGAAACTTCGAGTGGGTACTATGGAGACATTTCAATGCATCACCAAATTATTTTGAATTTTAAGGTCGGAAGTGACTTGCTTGATTGTAATAATAATAATAATAATCAATGCAAATAAAAAAAAATAAACATATGAATGACTTGTCCCGACGAATTTTCCGTCGGGAAAGGTGTTAGCCCAATTTTCTAAATTCCTTTACTAAAACCTCGAAAAACACTACGAGATTTTCGATAGTCGGGTTTTCTTCTAACCGTCACATACCAATTATTAGAACCTCATTAGGTTTTGAAAAATATGCAGATTTTTTCTTCTCTATAACTTAGAGAATCCCTTACTATAAATCAATAGTTTTGAAGAAAATAAAATTTGTTGATGTCTAAAATTGGTATCAACCGTTATGTAACATCGTCGAGATTGAGGCCGGCAATCCTCCATGTCAGCTCAGCATGACTAAGCTGGTGGTGCACCAAAACCCTAATTTAGGTCTAGTGCTGCTTAGGATTGTCATTCAACATAAAACATGAAAGAACACAAGAGAACACGAGATTTATAGTGGTTCACCCAATTAGGGCTACGTCTACTTTGATGTTTATGGTTTCACTAGTGAATAAATAAAATACAGAGAGATTACAAAATGTTTGATCGCTCACAAACCATATCCCCATTACACCCAAAGCAATAATTGATAGCCTTGAATCGAATATCTCCCTCTCTTCGGTCATAGAGACTTCTTTATATAGAGGTGTAAGATCTATGTCTTCTTGTAGAAGTATGCTTCCATATCCTTCTAGAATTATGTTTCTTGGAGCGTGGCCAAACTAGACTTGTTCACCGAGTAATATTTGAATTTGGGTATCCTAAGGATTTCAAGCCTATTTAGGACTTAATTTCTATGTCGAATTCTTTATTGAGGTCAGCTCGGTTCTAGGGTAATTTTACCGTATCAACAAAAATTTTAAAAATTGATTAGATACTTCGAGAGGGTGTTAGGAAGATATTTCAATGCACCACCAAATTACTTTAAGCTTTCAAGGTCGGAAGTGACTTGCTTGACTGTAAAAATTAAAAAAGACAATTCAAATTATAAAAATAAAAATAAACATATAAATGACGTTTCTCGACGAATGCTCCGTCGGGAAAGGTATTAACCCAATTTTTTAATTCCTTTAATTAAAACCTAAAAAAAACTACGAAATTCTTGATAGTCGGGTTTTCTTCTAACCGTCCCATGGGAATTCTTAGAACCTCATTAGACTTTGGAAAATATGGGGATTTTTTTCTTCTCTATAACTTAGAGAATCCCTTACTATAAATCAATAGTTTTGAAGACAATGAAATTTTTAAAAATTGATTAGATACTTCGAGTGGGTGTTAGGAAGACATTTCAATGCATAAACCAAATTACTTTAAACTTTTAAGGTCGGAAGTGACTTGCTTGATTATAAAAAGGATTAAATTCTTGTTACTACCCTATACTTTAGAAGTCTAATCATTTCGGTCCATGATCTTTTAATTTCATCAGTTTAGTCTTTGTACTCTTAATTTTCATCAAATATGTCATTTTATGAGAAATAAAAATAATATGTGTCACCTACGTCGACCCATAATAGGTGACACGTGTCCTAAATGGACCTATTTGATGAAAATTAAAAGCAGAGACTGAATTGATTAGACCCTTAAAGTACAAGGTAGTAACAAGAATTTAATCCTTGTACAAATTAAAAAAGAGAATTCAAATTTAAAAAATAATAATAATAAACATATAAATGACTTTTCCCAACGAATGCTCCGTTTTTGTCAGGAAAGGTATTAACCCAATTTTTTAATTCTTTTATTAAAATCTCAAAAAACACTACGAGGATTCTCGGGAGTCATGTTTTCTTCTAACCGTCCCATAGCAATTCTTAGAACCACATTAGGTTTTAGAAAATATGCGGATTTTTTTCTTCTCTATAACTTAGAGAATCTCTTAGTATAAATCATTAGTTTTGAAGAAAATAAAATTTTTAAAAATTGATAGATAGTTTTGAAGAAAACAAAATCTCTTAAAAATTTGTAAAACATATTTTTGAAAAGATAGTCCAATTGACATAACTCAAAAATCTCGTATCGTTTATTTTTTTTTATGAATTTTCTAGTTTTCCGAATTTGAAAATTATTTAAAAATAAAAATATCCATATTTTTGCGTTCTGTCAACTCGACAATTCTTTAAAATCATGATTTGAATGTGGGAAGATTTTGATGCGAAAAAAGGAAAATGCGATTTTGGCCAAAAATCGTGTGTTATAACCCATAGTTTTGGGTGAAAAACCATAGTTTCAGCAAAAAAAATAAAAAATTCTAAAAAATTCACCATATCTAAAATATGTTCTCATCCACAAAACTCAAAAATTTCATATCGTTTATTTTTTTTATGAATTTTCTAGTTTTCTGAATTTGAAAAATCTTAAAAAAAATAACAACTCGATATTTTTGCGCCCTGTCAACTCGAAAAGTCCTTAAAATCATAATTTAAGTGAGGGAAAATTTTGGTGCGAAAATAAGAAAATACAATTTTGACCAAAAATCGTGTGTTACAACACATGGTTTTGGGTGAAAGACCATGGTTTCGGCAAAAAAAAATTCACCATTGGTAAAACATGTTTTTTTTAAGTGTTATAGTTTATATAACTCAAACATTTCGAATCATTTTTTTAAAAAAAATTCTAGTTTTTCGAATTTGACAAATCTTAAAAAATAAACATGTAGATATTTTTGTGCTCTGTCAACTCGAAAAGTCCTTAAAAATAATGAATGGAGTGTGAAAATTTTTTGGTGCAAAAATAAGAAAATGTAATTTTGACCAAAAATTGAGTGATATAGCCATGGGTTTCGGAAAGAAAAAAAAATTCTCAAACATTCACCATTGGTAAAACATGTTTTTTAAAAGGTATTACAATTGACATAGCTAAATAATCTCGAATCGTTTATTTTTTATGAATTTTCTAGTTTTCTGAATTTGAAAAATCGTTAAAAATATATAACTGGATAGTTTTGCGTTTTGTCAAGTTGAGAAGTCCTTAAAAATCATGATTTGACTGTGACAAGATTTTTGTGCTAAATAAGAACATGCAATCTTGGCCAAAAATCATGTGTTATAACCCACGATTTTGGCAAAAAAATCAAAAAATTACTATTTGTGAAACATATTTTCTAAAAAAATGTTCCAACTAACAGAACTCAAAAAGCTCGAATCGTTTATTTTTTTTAATGAATTTTATAGTTTTTCGAATTTAAAAATATTTTAAAAATAAAAATTGGACTAAATTCTTGTTATTACCATGAACTTTATGAGTCTAATTAGTTCAATCCTTGTACTTTCAATTTTTCATCCAATAGGTCCTTTTGTCAACCCTCCATCCAAAATTATGTTAACTTGCTGACGTGACATTCGGTGGGGCCCACTGGAGTATCACTTGGCGATGATGTGTCTTATCCAGCCAGCTTGGTGGTTTGACATGGAATTAAGAGGGCATTTTTGCTGATGTGTCACGCTGTGATTGGATTAATCAATGGTATTATTGTGGCTTTCAAATCATTGAGGCCAAGAGTCCCAAAGAAACTAATTAAATAGCAATTCTTGATGCCTAAAAGTAGTCGTGGTCATTGCTTAAAACTGATTTTTCTTAAAAGCATAGATTGTTATATCTAAACTCTAAAGTACCAACTGTTTTGTTAGTAAATTGTACACCATGAATAGATTTTTGGCGACTGAAACTCTTCTAAATGTGTTACTTTTTGAGATCTTCAATTTTCAAATGAGTTTTTACTCGAACTTGAAACTTGGCCTACTGTGTATTCAAAATATCCAAAATTTTCTATTAGATCCATGATTTGATCCCAGATATTGTACACAAGCAAAACAGCTCAATCCTGAAAGCATATAATATATTGAACCTGATAATTTATGCTTACCTTAATCAACTTAAGGATGGTCTCCGTATCTTAAAGATCGGGAGTGGACAAATCCATCCTATTAGCGCAGGTTGCTTCCCAAAGAGATGCCCATAATGTCCCACATATTTACGGATTTGCCATAACCAAACGAGATAGACTGGCATTGTTGTAAATAAGATGAAACTATGTAGGGCATTTATTGAAACAAAAGCATTGCTCGGGCTCGTGTCGAATGCTCTAAATTTCTGGGCATATGAGCATTTGGATAAGTCAATACTAGTAAATGACGTGTCTTTGCTTCCCCAAAGGACCCTCAATTTGACCTACTGATTTACGGATTTGCCAATAACCAACCTGGAGTGATGGCAATCTGGTAATAAAGATCGAACTACCTAGGGCATTTAATGAAACAAAAACATTGCCTAGACCCGCGTCTAATATCGGCACCTATGGTCTCCGAGCTAAAAATAAAGTGATGCATTGGAGACATATCCAAGATGCTTCGATAAGATTTGTAACTTGTAAGTGCTCATCTTTTTCTTTTTTCTTTTCTTTTTTTTTTATAAAAAAATATGACACATTAATGCAACAGATAACAAGCAATTAATATTTCATTTCATATTTGAGCGAAAAATTATTCCATTCAATTCAAACATGTTTATTGAGTTAGAATAGTGGGGAAGAAATGACAAATGATTCTTATTCCAAGTGATTTTTGTGATTACTAAAAGTAAACATTGCATAAATACATCGTTTTCACTATGAGCGATTCATATTCTAAAAAACAAAATAGATATGGAACACACATTAAAATTAATTAATAATTATACTTAATGATAAAGGTTGATATTATTCTAATGTTTAAGAATCGTTTCTATTCTCTCTATGATTCCCTTTCGTTTAATCCTACATACTAAACATGTGCTAAATTCTCACCCTATATCAAAAGGAAAGCTCGAAAGTATTTTTTGAATAAAAACTATAAATTATCTCCCTAAAACTCTGTATGAATAACAGGTAATGAGATTTATTCGAGTCAACACACCACAATTACATCACATTACGCTCGATATGAGCGGGAGTTGTCTTGCCACGTAGCGTTAGGACTTGGAACAAATTCAATAACAAGATGTCACATTATGGGCGAGTCGATGTTTCACACTCGGGTATTGCTGACCAGAAGAAAAAGAAAAAGAAAACGAAAAAACACATGAAAAATATGAAATAAATACGATATTCATTCCTAGAAGCGCGTTGGACAGAAAGAGAGAGGACAAGTAGTAACCAGAGAGGAGAGTCCGAGGAAACCTCCTTGTGTTTGTTTGCTGAAGGAGAAGAAGGGCTACATCACATTCAAATTTGACGTGCCTCTTCTCCTCTGACCTAATCCATCAATTTCTGGTACGTATTCAATTCCTCTTTGTCCATTTCCCTTCCCTAATTTCCATTACTCGTATTATTCCGTGTTCTGGGAAAACTGGGCATTGAGGAATTGAATTCAGATAGATAGATGTGTGTATGCGGCTGTTGATTGCTTAAGAGTTTTGGATTTCTGAATGGGTTTGTGATTGATCCACCGGAGCATAGCATTGTTATAATCGAATTGAAGGAGGGTTTTAACTTTTAACCGGTGGTGGGCTTGCTCGGTCGGCTGTATATCTTTGGATGTATCAAGTTATCACCGAAGAGGAGGATTGGCTTGTGAGCGTACCCGACTCGTTTCTGGGTGTTCTCAGGCCATTTGACCCGCCCTTTGTACAAAAGCCCTGTCCTTTTTGGTGTCCCAGAGATAGATGGGATAAGGACTTGTTCAAACTTCAGGGAGGGTAATAAAGCATTGTCTTATTTTGAGATGGGTTCTTCTGCGCAAACATCATCTACTTTGAGCACAAATGTGGCAGAATTAGTTGATGCTTCAGCTAATCGCCCTCACCTCTCATACATTGATACCATGCCTATTTATGTTAAGGAGCTAATTGCTGGAGGGGCCGCTGGGGCATTTGCTAAGACTGCTATTGCACCACTCGAACGGACCAAGATACTCTTGCAGGTGAGACATTTTTACAACCTTCTTTCTTTCTTTTTTCGACTGATTCACATTTTTAATTCTCCTGCCTTTTACTCCTCTGTTTCTGTATTTGCGTGGAAACATATAGACAAGAACAGAGTTTCGTTCTCTTGGGGTAGGTCAATCTTTGAAGAAGGTACTAAAGGATGAAGGTTTTCTAGGATTCTACAAGTAAGTTGGAAAAATGAGGAATCCAAATTTTTTTTCTTTCTTTTTTTCAGTTCTCTGTCTTTCCTCCATATTAATTAATTGTTCTTTTAACTTCTTGTTGTCTTCAGAGGAAATGGAGCTAGTATTGTTCGAATTGTTCCTTATGCAGCCTTACATTACATGGCATATGAGCGGTATAGATGTTGGATCTTGAATAATTATTCTGCTTTAGGATCAGGACCTCATATTGATCTTTTAGCCGGTTCAGCAGCTGGAGGAACAGCAGTTTTATGCACTTACCCTTTGGACCTGGCTCGCACGAAACTTGCTTATCAGGTCACTATCCTTTGCACATATTTTTAATCAGAAGTTCTCTTTTCTGCAATGTTAAAATATAGGATGCAGACCGGAGAAGTGGATTTAGCTCACATAGTTGAAATATTAGGATCTGTACTTCCAAGTTCATAATTATATAGTCAATTGATTTATTATTTAATCTTCTTCTATTTATTTGATCAATCATGGATTTGCAGGTTGTTAACACCAGAGGGAGCTTTAACTATGGTGTGAAAGGTGTTCATGCTCAAATTTCTTATAAGGGCATTAGGGATGTGCTTTCTAGTGTCTACAAGGAGGGGGGTTTGCGTGGGCTTTATCGCGGTGTTGGTATGTATATGATATATCAGTACACGTATGAGGGCCTATTTATGATAATAAACTTATTGTCACCACATTCCTTGTGTTCATGAACGACTGCCATTTCCATTGCATAAGTAATGCTGGTAAAGAACTTTTTTTTTTATTGAGGCCTCTTATTTAGAAAATTTGTGTGTCTTAGTTTGATTGATCTGTCAAAAATTCTTTCCGATTGGAAGTGTCTTCTCTCCTTATGTGATGCCATATGACAAACCAATATTGAGTTTGAACCTTCATTGGCTTTATCAGGCCCAACGCTGACCGGAATCCTCCCTTACGCTGGTCTAAAGTTCTACATATATGAGAAACTTAAAAGACATGTTCCTGAAGAGTATGAAAAGTCCATTGGGATGCGTCTTTCCTGTGGAGCTGTGGCTGGGTTAGTTGGGCAAACCTTCACATACCCACTGGATGTTGTTAGGAGGCAAATGCAGGTATTGCTTTGTCAATATTTCTTATCATTTTCGTTAAGGTTGAATCTGTTTTCTCTTTGTTTGGCATTGAAAATTTGA
Organism: Rubus idaeus; assembly: GCA_030142095.1. NCBI lineage: Eukaryota > Viridiplantae > Streptophyta > Magnoliopsida > Rosales > Rosaceae > Rubus > Rubus idaeus. The sequence goes on from CM057966.1 coordinate 31,512,996, forward strand.
TGTAGCAAGACCATTGTTGGGTCATAAAGTTATATGTAAATATGGTGAGAAAATTTACTGTATGTTGGGGAGTTTGAAGGAATAGAATAAAATAGAAACAAAAGTACTTGGTTTATAATGTAAAAGGTTGAGAATATGGAGGACATATGATTTGAATTTTCACATTTTTTTTGGGATGTAACAGGTTGAGAATCTGCAGCCTTCAGGTGGTGTCAGGTACAAAAACACAATGGATGGGCTTAAATTTATTGTCCGCAATCAAGGATGGCAAAAGTTGTTTGCAGGCCTAAGCATTAACTATATCAAGGTGACTGCTTGTTCTGTGTGGATTAAATCATCATACTTTGACTGGATTCAGATTTGCATGTGTGTTATTTCCTAGGATAAATTGTGTATTATCAGAACCATTGAGACCAGTTAGGCCATTGCAATTGAAAGAGAATGTAAATCTGTGGCTATTCTTATGATAAGTATGCTCGTTTGGTGTTTTGACCTGTTTGTCTTGCCTAACAAAAGAGTTTTTGTACTGTGTTCTCAGATTGTTCCTTCTGTTGCAATTGGTTTCACGGCATATGACGCGATGAAAGTTTGGCTCCACATTACGCCCCAACAGAAGTCCCAACGAATAACTGCTGCATAATTAGAGAGATTCAGAATTTGTAACATTCAAACTTTAAATGTAATGCATCAGTTGAACTAATTCAAATGTTGTGTCTCTCAATTACAAGAGATTTGATTTTACACCATTTTATTGAAAAGAAGTTTCTATCTGTGATTCCCTTCGAGTATTTTACTATTTTGTGGCAATGTGCCTGTACTATGCATGTTCTAGCAAATACCTTTCCACAGGGAGAAAGTCTTGCCTGTCAATAAGGGCTCGTCATTTTTCTTGGTCAATAAGGGCTCGTCTCCTTCATGGTCCCGTAATTAGGATAGGCAGATAGGGCCATTTTGTTTTTGGTGAAAACTGAAAAGTGATTCCTCATCCGCTCATCGTTGTCCCCTTCTATTGTCCAAAAATAAAAAATATTTCGTTGTCCCCTTCCAATCTACAATCAATGGCTAGGCCCAGAGTACCTCGGCAGAAAGATGTATATTTTCCTCTTTCAAAGAAAATTCTATACGACCCAATAGTTCTTCCATGTTTTTTCTTTAAATTTCTGATAAAAAATGTCACTCTCCCCCATTACGCATTTCTGTGTGTCTTGGCATGCCAATCACTTGCCTTGGGGGTAAGGAGTCATAGTCAATTTGTCACCAAGCTTTCATAGCTATGGGTCCAATCTGTACTAATATTATTCAAGAGTTTCTTGTTGTTAGATTTATATCCTAATCTATCCCTTCAAAGATGAGACGGTATATATAAATTGGAGTTATGGCACGAACTACTTTTGTACTAACAAGTGGTTGACCGCAAAGTGCAACAAAGGCCAAATTCGATCATATCCAGCAGAGTATGAGCTAAGCAGTATTTTTCTTTTCATTGTGACAGCTCCTGTAAACACCATAAGTGCTGATTGTTAATTGTGGGTTTGTTGCAAGTTGATTATGGACACCTCAACAAGCTAATTAACCAAGTTATGGAGCTAAATATGCCTCCTGTGCTTTGCAGATGGGACTCATACATGAATTTTATCATACCAAACCTACCCTTGAAGATAAAGATATCAATTATTGAAGCTTTTATGGATAGTGACACCTCCATTATTGGGGTGCTGACCATGCACTCTAAATTTACAACGTAGAAATTAATTAACTTGATTGCAGCAGCCTCCAGTTTCTGTGACAGATTCATGGTTCTTAGAGTAATTCTATTGTTACTCTATTGGAAATGGGATACAAATTCTATATTGACCTACAGGATTACTCTGGAAGCAAAAAATAAACTGAAATAAAGAGATATTTGCAGAAGTCAATGAATCAATCTGGAGGAGTTTCAACAACCAAAAACACCTAATCTTGTCTTAACCTTGACACTTTCTATATTGACCATGCAAGCTTTGAAGCTTACATACCTTTGTTTAATAGATTATTTTTCCCATTGGAAGCGTGTCTGTAAATATGGGATTAGGTGTTTCTTCAGTCTTTCTCTTTAACTTCCATGAAGCAACCGACTTTGATTTTTCAAACAACTTACCATAGCCACTAGTAAGCTTGTGTATATAAACATGTTAAACTGTCTTCATTCTTCAAAATTCTGTCCACACTACCAACTGGATTGACTTGAGAAACGAGAAATTAAGGAAAAGCTAGAAGAAGGGCTTGCATTGCATGTACGTTGAAGCTTAACTAATAGTCTTGAGCATCTTCCTTCATACATTTATTGATTTACCTCATTTCATTCTTTAGTCCTTCACGCTTGATGGGTTCTCAATTGATTAGTTTGGATATGTTGGTAATTGAAGTTTTAACTCCATGACTTTTTTAGCCTGAACGTACTGAGTTTTGTGGTGCTTAATTTCCAGTTGGGTTTGCTGAGCTGGCTCATCATTTGAGCACTGCCAAAATTGATGGGTCTAACCGGCACCATAGAAACACTCACCGTGAGGTTGATGTGCCTATGCAGCGAAGATTCAGAGACCCATAACAAGTCTAATGGGTTAGATCACAAAAACAGTATGGAAAGGTCAATTAGCTTCAAGAAATGGGAACCCACAGAAGCAAAACCCAAAGCAGCATCTGATACATTTGATGAGAAATCACATTCAGTTTCTTCAATCAGTAGAAACTGTGAAAAAATGCAGATAAAGAAACCCACAATTCTACTTCCTGAACCAAATATGCTGTTTTCTCCAAAGCCAGCTAATGAGCGCGATGCTGCAGCAACTAGGCTTCAGAAAGTGTACAAGAGTTACAGGACTAGGCGCAACCTTGCAGATTGTGCTGTTGTGGTCGAGGAACTATGGTGTGTACCTTAAAAATATGACAATGTTTTGATACCCTGTTGTTAATTTGTTGCTTATATGTGCGTGTTGAATTCGTTGTAGGTGGAAAGCCGTAGAGTTGGCAGCTCTGGAGCGAAGTTCAGTGTCGTTTTTCGAGGTTGAGAAGCATGAAACTGCTGTGTCAAAGTGGGCAAGGGCTAGGAAAAGGGCTGCAAAGGTACTTACTTAATTTAGTGATGTGCTGAGATGTGTAATTTAATGGAGAATCAAGATCAAAGTTAACAAACAAATATTCGATCTTGTATGTGTTCAGTTAGGGAAGGGTTTGTGCAAGGATGAGAAGGCTCAGAAACTAGCCCTGCAGCATTGGCTTGAAGCTGTGAGTATATCTATCTATCTATGCACTATATATTCAATTCTGTGTAGAAAGCTCTCTTCTTTGTGCTTTTTAACTTTTCCATCCAATAATAGATCAAATTTAAGTAAGAGTTCATTTCACTAGAAACACTAAAATACAGAATCCAAAGACATTGTTGTCAATAACAAGGGGTCCTAATGTATGGTAGTGATCCATCCTAATGAATTCCTAAACTTTGGACTATTTGGCTTAATTACTGACACCACAACAATTTTTGGAGGGATATATATGAAGGGAATGCAAACCTCATAGTGTTGATTTAGACTGAAAAGAAAAAATTGTATCTTATTTACAGATTGATCCACGCCATCGGTATGGACACAATTTGCAATTCTACTACGATGTGTGGACTGCTTGCAAGAGCACTCAACCTTTCTTTTACTGGTAAGGAAAACATGTTCCATCATACTGATACATCTGTATAAGATTATGTTATTCCTAATCTCGTATTATTTTTGCACACAATAACAATGTTTTCGATCTTTTTTCTTTCTCCCCTGAATAAAATTGAAGGTTGGATGTTGGTGATGGTAAGGACACAAATGTCAAGAAGTGTCCAAGGCCTGATCTACAACGCCAGTGCATCAAATATCTTGAACCAGTAAGAACTCAAACACTAGTTACTGATTACTACTTTGAGGCTGATAATGTGCGCAGTTGAAATGTCTGTCGCCTACTCACTAAAAGTTTTAACTCGGTTCATTTTTTATTGCAGAGCGAGCGAGAAGCATATGAAGTGATTGTAGAGGATGGCAAGCTAGTGCAGAAGCAATCAGGGAAACTTATTGACACAGTTGAAGGGTCAAAGTGGATATTTGTGCTGAGCACATCAAGGTCTTTATATGTAGGCCAGAAAAAGAAGGGTACTTTTCAGCATTCAAGTTTTCTCTCTGGAGGGGCTACAACTGCAGCTGGAAGACTAGTTGCCCATATTGGGGTTCTTGAGGTACATACATTATATTATACATTTACGTTTACGTTTACGTTTTAATTTTAATTGTTTCAAATACTTGTTATGGATAAGCTAATCAAATTCCTTTTCTTTCACTTTTACTTTCCAGGCTATATGGCCATACAGTGGCCACTATCTCCCAACTGCAGACAATTTCAAGGAGTTCATTAGCTTCCTGAAAGAGCACAATGTAGACCTCACCAATGTCAAGGTAATTAAACTCTAGCTACTAAGCAAAACGTGTTTATTTATGTACACTAAGTACAGCAAAGATTGAATTAAATTTCGAAATTATTTACTTTTTTACAGATGTGTGCTGTTGATGATGACAAAACCTATCAAAATGAGGAGTGCTCTAAGCCAGAGGTGAATACCAGAGTGACCTTGGATGATACTAATAATAATGCTGCTGCCACTGAAGTTCCAGCAGAACATCAACAACATCCATATGATGCAGAAGAAGAAGTAGAAGCACCAGTGTTTGACTTGTCAAAGCGTTTGTCTTGCAAGTGGTCAAGTGGACTTGGTCCACGTATTGGGTGTGTGAGGGACTATCCAGCTGACCTTCAATTCCAAGCTCTTGAGAAAGTCAACCTATCACCAAGAGTCAATTTGGGCCGCCATGGGAGCTGTGCCCCAATCCCTTCACCTAGACCAAGCCCAAATATCAGGGTCTCGCCTAGGCTTGCATATATGGGCCTCCCTAGCCCGAGGGTGCCAGTTCCCAAGTCCAAATAAACAGTTGGGTTTCGGTTTGGTTCTCGTACTAAATGCTCGCAAATGATAAGTGCAACCTTGAGCTGAAGGTAGAATTTGAACCATTCAGTCCGCTGGGGTTTGTTTTTCTTTTCCTGAAGACTTGATTCTGTTGACCAGAAAAAAAAAAAAACTTGATTCTGCAAACTAAACAGGAATAAGGTTTAGAGTGTGATGGGGTCCTTCTAGTTCTTAAACTTGTTTAGGGTTTATGGAGTCATGGGAACAAACCCAAAACTTGTTATTCTTTTATTTCTTTTCTCTTTTTCAATGTAGTTTTTCTTTCAAGGTTGTAAATATACTCTTTTTGTGAATGGTGCAAAACCAGTTTCCCAATTTTTCTTCCTCTGGGTTTTATGCAGCACAAGCATCATTAAATGAAAGTACAACAGTGCTAGTAGAACGAATCCAATGTACAAAGCAGAAAACAAGGAATCCAAATTCAAAGAAGTAGATGATCATAAATGAAATGAATTTATTCAAAACCATAAAAGAAGGAATTTTTTACTAGAAAAGTAGGAATCCAAGGAAAAAATTGAAATAAAGAACAGCCCTTTTTCTGGAAGTCCATTAATTTAAATATGGAATTGAAAAAAAAATGGAATTTTGAAATCTTGGTGGGAAAGGGACCGAGAGTGTTCAACCTCGATGTCAACGCCTGAGGACAAAACAAAAAAAGTCTAGTTGGTGTTTGTCGAGAAGATCAATTAAAAAATTTAAAGTAAACACAAAATGCACTTTTCTCTAAATAAATGCTTCTTTTCCCGAACACTGCTCAGTCTCCCTCAGTCTCCAGTCCCACACTGTCAATCTTGTGCATGCCCAAAACCAGATTCAAAACAAAACAATTATAATAACAGAAAAACAATAATTAGTGTCCCTAAAAATCTCGGGCTCTTCTGTTCTTTGTACTGTGCCATGTAATGTAATGAGCCTCAGCAATTCTGTGCAGGGTTAAGGAAACTTTTCATTTACGTCAAATGTATCTACAATAGTTTTACGCCAGCAACTTTCATTCTAATTAATCGTCACAGAAGAATGAAACTGTTAAAACTCTGTTACGGTTGAAACATTTGGGGCAAAATGCACTTACTTGGGTTTGAACACAATCAAGCTACGTACACTGCATGTGTGATCATCTTTAAATGGTGAATTTAGTTTCTACCAACTTCTTCAAACTGGCCCAATCACCCCCACATGTGAAGGTGGTGGTTGCAGTCAGAAAAATTGAAAATACAAAGACGAATCACAAATGAATGATCTGAGTGCTCCAGTGAGTGACCAGTCACCCAATCCAGGCCT